>OU342457.1:20000-1270000 GCA_910589355.1 Parapoynx stratiotata
CAAAACGATAAATAAATGTTCGAAAGAATACTAAACATTCACGGAAGAATATTTGCAGTCATTAACAATTCGCGCGCATTTATCTCCTATAAATAAAAATTAAATATTTTTAAATAATTCTAATTGAATTTGATCCCTATCATCTTTACATGTGAGTTAAATTTCCTTTTACTATGTCAATACTCTGATTCATTTACGAACTCTCTTATGACAGATGTTTATTAGTCATATCAAATACTGGTAAAGTATCTATATGGAATAAGAGTGTTAGAAGTACAACACTACGCTGTTGATGAATAATTGTGTACTTTTTTATAGAATTTACTGTTGTAAACAAAATATTTATACACTAAATTAATACGAGATATTACGTTCTCAAAAGTGTTATAAGACACTTTGTAAATGAACCTTGTACGTGCTTGTACGCATGCGCGAATCTGTCAATCATCTTTCATCCTTTTTCGACTCGGGACATCCCGTAATAGCTGTCTCACTTTACATCTTTTCACGCTTCGTACATCCTAAAAGTGAACCATAGTGCTACTGATTTAAAGATGTATTTTAGAATGTTGGGATTTAAAGAGTGATTCAATCTTTTGCTGGGATATACATCTTTTAATGCATTCACTCAGGAGTTACACATCTCTAATAATTAAGATGTCTGCAAATACAATTTATGAAGAAAATGATTTATGTTGTACACCGCCCGATATAAGATGTGAAGCCCAGAACGTTATGGAAAGTTTACTACCAGAAAACTCAAAGGAAAAATATCTATTATTCAGAAGTGTGTTGAAAAACGTTGTATGATACACGTGTGTATTGATGATTACCGTCCTCGGCTCCTTAAGACCCTCGCCTGACGGCTCGGGCCTCAATGCGCCTCAGCGGTAATCACCAACATTACACACTTGTACCATAATGTACTAATGTACCTTGTTCACATTTATTAAAAAAAGCATCCAAAAATTAAGTATTTTTATGTGAACAGAAAAATAAATAAACTAGATAGTGTAAAAATGATTAATATTACTTTTAATTTATACTTTTTAATTTATTTATATATTTTATGGCTGTGGTAAGACGTGTAAATAATGTAAACCAGGCGGGATCGTAATTGTGAATAAAATTTTAGATGGTAAAAATTGTCTCCGTAACTCGTATGACAAAAACCCAAATATAACGTAGCTAAAATACTCACTAACCTGGATATATCTGCAGAGCGTCTTCCTTAACTCGTATAGACACTTCAGCAGTCAGGAGGAGTTCAGCTTGATGATAATATTCAAATTTTCACGCAATCACAGCAAAACTATAACAGCTTACATTACGCTTATATAACAGTAAGTAAGAAGAGAAGGCCGATAGATCGCATTAGCCAACCAGAGGGCTTCTGAATGTGTATCGCTCTCAATGAGTTTCCTCAATTCGAGACTACTAGCGCCATCTCTCGGTGAAGTAAGTGAATACCCACGCATAATTGAGATTTGCCATAAAATTAGGTACGGGAGACGAAACGTAAGTTTAACAAACAATTATATAAACAGTGAAGCTGAACCAGACTGTCTTTAATCTACTAAATATGATCATTTATTTTTCAATCCGATATACTTAAATTTAATCTATTAAATAAAATTATTTACATAGACAGTAAATAAACAACGTGGAAAAAAAATATGCACTAAAACTTGAACGACGTACTCGTTTGGTCATACCTAATATTTTTTGACTGACAACTGACAACTGGTGACTGGAAATCTTATAGTTTTAGAGAAAATGTAGTTTACGTTTTTTCTTAAACTCTTAAGGTTGCAACCCTAACAGCTGCAATAAACGGGTCAAAAAACTTTATATCAAAGATCAAAAATGCAGAAGTGGCAAAACTACCAACCCCATATTTCTGCCTAACATCCTTCAACTAGAGAATGACGCTCTTGTCTAAGAACTGTATCTAATTATCGTTTAGAAATTACCTAAACGTTTAGGAATCAAATTGTTCTAAGACGCTTGATAAACTGTTTTAATTGAAATAGCTCAAATATTTTATTTGATTTACGTCACATTATTATTTTGTTTTATTTTCAGTTTAGTTTAATACTCTAAAATCCTTACTACACCTATTTATGAAGCCTTAATTTATTATTTAAAATAAAATAATTTGCTTATCCCCAGTTATTTACAAAATTAAACTTATGACGTAACCTTTCCACCGCGGTAAATCAAAGTCGTGTCGTATCTGCATGTAAATCATTCTTCTAGCTAATCCACGTGGACTGTCGGCGCGTAGGCAAAGAAATTCTAAGAATTTTGCACTTCCTTCCGCGCCAATCGCGTCGCAGTTGCTAGAGAAAGGGTTTTTTTTTTAATTTGAGTTTTATTTCTTAAGACGCTTATATCTTCGGGCGCTTTCGGACTACGCCGTCTGATATGAGCCTGATTTTAGTTTTTATAGATATTTTGTGTTTTAATTGTCTATATTTTAGTTTATTAGATTCATTATGTTAATATGTTTATTTATATTGTATACATAGTATACATTTATATATAAATTTATTAAGTTTAGAGCATTACGTTGTATTTTGTTTGAGATTAATATGAATGTGATGGTTTATGTTGAAAGTTAATGTTTTGTGAATAATAAAACTAATTGATTATGGCTATGTATTATTGAATTGTTTTAGATGTTTTACTATATAATGAATATGATCTTCAAATTGTTTTCTAGTTTGTTCTTTTTGTATAATTTCTAATATATTTGTCGGATTTATGTTATATATATTGCAAGTGATATTTAGATTTAACCGTGTATTTTGAAAACGTGGACAGTGATATATTAAATGCTGAAAGTTTTGAATGGTAGTATTATCGCAAGGGCAATATGGTTCTGTTATTATATTAAATCTATGTAGATATTGCTTGCAATATCCATGACCGGTAAGAACTTGTGTGATAGGAAATGAAGGATTGATGTGTGAGAGGAAAGAGTTCAGGTTATCGTATTTTGGGAGTATAGATTTTGTATGATTGACACGTGATTTGGTTTATTGTAATATGCTTCTTTGTCTTTGTTTAGTTTATTTTTATTTATTAATTTTATATGGCTGATAGGGAAGTTAGAGTAATCGGGATCTTGATTAAGTGAGGCCGCTGACTTTGCTGCCAGATCAGCCTCCTCATTGCCTAGGACCCCCACGTGCGCTTTACTCCAGATAAATTTTATTTTGTGTTTTTTATTGTCTATATTATTAATAAACTTAAACGATTCAACAGTATGTACGTTATATGAGTTGGGATTTGACAATTCTAGAAGACTAGACCTACTGTCTGTTATAATATAGGAAGATTGTATGTTATTTTCGTCAGCCCATTTGCATGCGTTTAAAATTGCTAATTGTTCTGCCTGATAGACAGAGCAGCTACTGTGTAATTTTATTTTAATTGTCTTTATTTTATTATTGCGTTTGTGTATAACAAGTGCAGCTCCTACCTTATCCTCGAACTTGCTACCATCTGTGAATATAAGATAACTATATGGATCTGTTATATGAGTTTCTAGTTGTTGCTGTGTTTCTATTTCTAAATATTTAATTTGTTTTCTATTTGCAGGGTGTAGCAGCTGAACTGGAGATGCAGGAGTTTCCAGGTGTAAGTTTGGTAAGTATGAAGACATTTTATGTAGTTTTGTTAGTTCTATTTCTGAGTTTGCGCGAATTTTGCATGGTAGTGGTGTTAGGTTTGCAATAGAAATAGCTGCAGTCGTGTTGGCTGTTTTGAATGCTCTTATGATTTTGATAGCAAATAGTCTTTGTAAGGATAAAAGTTTTTTGCGAATGAATTTATAGTTTAATGCTGCAACGTAAAACTACGCTAATGTGTTCTTTTGACACTTCAATAAATAAATTTATTTGAGCATTAGAGATAATGCTGACATTAAATTTTAAAGTTCGTTTCTGCAACTGGGTGAAAGTCATTAAATCAAATTGGTATCATCAAATACACTTTTGACAAGTCAAAACAAAATAAATTACTATTATCCTAAAATTGACAATACCACTACTTTTGTTCGGCCTGTTCACTACCGGGAGGCCTTGTCTAGAGAAGATACAGGCAAGAAACTCTGCAAGGGTTCCATCCTCCCTTTACATGAATATGTTCTACAACCTAATAAAATTTACGTGTATTATACAATACCTTTAGTCACAAATGTCAAAATTGAATAGGAACCCAGGTCACCCATCCAAAGCGCAAAAATGGTGAAAGTTGCTTTGTTTCTAAAATCGAAGCCAAAGCGTACTAACTTCTTCTAAGGTATGCCAGGCGTACAGTCACCGGCAAAAATATATGACGATTTTAGTACTCTGTCACATTATTATATCACCAGAATCTAGTCCGCAAAACAAATACATAGAAATTGAATTTGTTCATAGAAATTGAATTTGAGATTACAATTTTTTGGTCACCCATCCTAGATATATCCATGGCGAAAGTTGTTTTTTTTCTAAAATGAAAGTTAAAGCTTAAGAACCACTAACAAGCAAAGTTCCTTGTACCTAGGATTAGATTTTGAGATTATTTCATTTTTGGTCACCCATCCAAAGCACAACAAGGGTGAAAGTTGCTTTGTTTCGAAAAACGAAGCAAAACTTACCAACCAACCACTACAAAAACTAAATTTCTCGTAGGTATATAGAAAAATGAATTTGAGATTACAAATTTCCGGCCACCCATCCACCAAATACGACCATAGTGGAAGTAGCTTTGTTTCTAAAATCAGAGTAATACTCAGAAAACTAAGAGAACTAAGAAAAAACTAAGAAGAGGAGCTCGGTGGCGTAGTGGTCAGTGCGCTTTGGCTTCGATCGAAAACAAAGCTACCTTCGCCATGGTCAGGCCGTGGATGGGTGACCGAGACTTTGTGATCTCGAGCTCCTCCGTGCTTCGGAAGGCACGTTAAGCCGTTGGTCCCGGTCGCATTTGTGACCGTTTCTACCCACCAACCCGCATTGGGCCAGCGTGGTGGTGTTACGGCCCATACTCCTCATGTGTTTCTCCATGAGGAAGGCCTGTCCCAGCAGTGGGACGTATATAGGCTGATGACTCAGAAAACTAAGTTTCTCGTATGGAAAAAAATGATTTGTGAATACGAATTTTTGGTCACCCATCCAAGATACGACCATAGCGAACATGGCTTTGTTTCAAAGCTAAAGCTAACTTTACCAGTACAAAAACGAAGTTCCTAGTTGATTTGATTTGGAAACGGCATTTTTCGCTATGGTCCTATCTGGGATGGGTGACCAAAAATTTTTAATCTCAAAATATAATTGTATGTACGAGGACCTTGCTTAGTAGTGGTTAGTAAGCTTCAGCTTTCCTTTTGGAAACAATGAATCTTCAGCCACGGTCATATCTATGATTGGTGATCAAAAGTTTGTAATCTCAAATTCAATTTTTATATACGCCTAGCATAAACTATGCTAGTAGTAGGAGTTAGTTCGCTTTAGCTTCGATTTTAGAAACGAATCAACTTTCGCCTTGGTTGTGCTTTGGATAGGTGAGATTTGGATAGGTAATTTGGAATTACAAACTTTTGATCACCCATCCTAGTTAATAGATTACAACGTCTCCCGCAGCGGTGCCTGCAGGGACGACCACAGCAACGCCCACAGTGGTGCTGCTCTGGAGCCCATCCGCGTCCCCGGCTGGCTCCATTCCATTGCGAGAAACAAATACAACGCTTGCATTAGTTATATATTAAATGGAATAAAACTAATGATATACAAGAGGTTTATGTGGAAAATAAACAGTGATATAATATATAAACACATATAAAATTATTATTGTACACTTCAATTTCTCAATTTTGGTGGGTGAGACTAACCATAGTTCCCAGAACAATATTTCAATACAAATTATCAGAATTGGTTTTTTTTATTAATTGTTTCAGAATGAAATACCATAATAAACCTATTATGTACCTTGTTCACATTTATTAAAAAAGCATCCAAAAATTAAGTATTTTTATGTGAACAGAAAAATATATAAACTAGATACTGTGAAAATGATAAAAAATTACTTTTAATTAATACTCTTTAATTTATATAAATATATTATGACTGTGTTAATAAGAGTTAATAATCTAATAAGAGTTAAGAGTAAGACGTGTTAATAATCTAAGCCAGGCGGGATCGTAATTGTGAATAAAATTTTAGATGGTAAATATTTTCTCCGTAACTCGTATGACAAAAACCGAAATAAAACGCAGCTAAAACACTCACTAACCTGGATATATCTGCAGGGCGTCTTCTTTAACTCGTATAGACACTTCAGCATTCAGGAGGAGTTCAGCTTGATGATAATATTAAAATTTTCACGCAATCACAGCAAAACTATAACAGCTTACATTACGCAGATACAACAGTGAGTAAAAAGAGAAGGCCGATAGATCGCATTAGCCAACCAGAGGGCTTCTAAATGTCTATCGCTCTCAATGAGTTTACCCAATTCGAGACTACTAGCGCCATCTCTCGGTGAAGTAAGTGAATACCCAAGCATAATTGAGATTTGCCATAACATTAGGTACGGGAGACGAAACGTATGTCTTTAATCTACTAAATATGATCATTTATTTTTCAATCAGATATACTTAAATTTAAACTATTAAATAAAATTATTTACAAAGACAGTAAATATATATGCCAAAATTAAAAGTTTTATCTGCTCATTTGCCTTCCATGAATGTAGTGTGAGTGTGTTTGTATTTATAACCTTTTCCACATTTGTTCAGGTGAAAATAAGTCTCATTTTAATTTAACTGTCGTTACACGCCATGCTTGTACTGTGGCAACCATGTCTGTTTTATATACTTTGTGATAAGCGCCATTGGCTACATTATTGTTAACACAATTAAGTAACTTTAATATTAAGATTTTATAATGTAACTGTTTGCTTATCCCAATAATCTTTTAACACTGCAAAATCGTCGTATCATAGCTGACATTGCCTTCTTTATGAAGATTGTTTCAGGCAATGTCTATTGTCCAGAGCTTCTGTCCCAATTAAAATGTTGTGTTCCTACTAGAAGTTTTCGTAACTTTAGGCCAGTCCACTTACCTACAGTGGGAAGCAATTACAGACGTAATTCCTATCTGTTAAGAGCAGGCAATTTTTTGAATGATTTTTGTTCGTCCATTGACATTGACATTTTTAATGATAGTTGTGAGTCTGTCAGACGTAGGAGTGTTAAATGTTTGTTCTCGAATGGAAATGTTGTCACAGCGCTCCCTGGCCCGGCTGAGGCAGGAAAGCGTTGAGAGCAGAAAAATATGTACAATTAAATAAAAAGAAATATTATATAATGAACAATTTATTTAAAGAGCTAAAAAAAAAAATATACTAACAACTTTGTCGGTAGAGGAAAAAAACGGGTTCCTTATACAAATGTGTTGCTCTCTCCAATATAATATATCATCTATGACTTAAAACTAAAACAAAACTAAGTAAATCAAACAATGTCCTCACGAATCTTGCAACCATCCAGTCTTCTTATGAGAAACAGTCAAGCTATACATAGGGCTTCCTAAACTGCCTCTTGCATTACCAATAAAAATGTCATGGGTGACAGGACAAGCGTTCGGACTTCGTTTTAACGCAGTATTTATAAAATTTTTTATATTTAATTAATTATATAGAGTTATCCCAAAACATCGTAACATGAATTAGCTGTTTATTAATAAATTACAAATACATACCCGTTCTTAAATCTAGGTCATTTAACATAGTTTTCCAATAAAAAATAATAAATATTCCGTGTTTAACTTAAACACATTTTCCAAATTTTCTCGAAAAAATTGCATGACCAACTCGATATCGTTCTCTCATCTCGTAGGCCGCGCCTGCCCGGCCGATCGTCTATTGTTTTTTTTTTCCACGTATATGGCTTCGAGATGAGAGAATTGAGCCAATTAAAAGAATTTGAAATTAATTAATTTTTCAATTTAAATAATAAAAAAAAATGCAATGTTACAATGTGAGTGAGTGATATTTAAATTTAAGCGATTTCTTTTTCATGTAATATGAATTGTGTTAATATAGTTTTTATTTGGTGTATGTGAGTAACCTTGTAACTTTTTTAACGAGCTTAAATTTTATATTTTATGTTTAGTTTCTAGTTTATTACTATTATACTTAAGGTTCTAGTTAATTACTATTAGTGTGGAACTTTAATTGGTTTTATTGTTTTTTATTCCCAACTTTGTATTTGTGTTTTTTGTATCTGTTGGTTTACCATGAAAATAAAATAAAATAAAAAATAAATAAAATAACAGTTAACAATTAGGGGATGGATGTTTAATATAAGCTACACAACTAGCTCCGGCACTGTGTATCGTAATGAAAATGTGAAACAGGGGTAATATCGTCGCATAATAATATAATATCAATTCACGTTTAAGACAATAGTCACAAAATGAGTTTTATCGATTAAACATGTAGTGTTTCGATCACAGAACAATAACATTCGATATATTCATGTTACGTCATCCTTTTTTAATATACTTTTCTGAAAAAAAAAACAAATCTTTTAAGGTCACAGATAAATAGTACTATAGATGGAAACAGGGCAATAAACTAGGAGGATTCTAGTTTAAGAGGACTGAGGAGCCTGTTTAGTACGGAAGAAAATTATTGCATGTTCTGCGTGGGGGATTCGTCGACGCCATCTTGGAATGATTTAATTTGATTTATTGATTTGATTGGAATGATCATTTTCATGATTTTGTATGAAAAATGGTAAAAGATTTTACTTTATTTAAGTTTTCTCAAAATGTATAAAGTTTTTAACATATGAGTTAAATATTCATTAATTTAATAGTTTAGGGAAAAGAATGGTGTATTATATTTTAGTAACAGAAATTAATAATTTTTCCGAGAAAATACAAATTTAATTCGGAGGTTACATAGAACACTTCTTATGATTTACAATAATTTAAGAATCAAAACATCTGCTATTTGGCCTATACTCGTGCTGGTGCCGCTTATAGGCACAGGCCTTCCTACGATGAGAATTAAATTTAGGTCACCCCTCCAAAGCGCAAAAATGGTGAAAGTTGCTTTGTTTCTAAAATCGAAGCCAAAGCGTACTAACTTCTTCTAAGGTATGCCAGGCGTACAGTCACCGGCAAAACTATATGACGATTTTAGTACTCTGTCACATTATTATATCACCAGAATCTAGTCCGCAAAACAAATAATTTACATAGAAATTGAATTTGAGATTACAATTTTTTGGTCACCCATCCTAGATATGTCCATAGCGAAAGTTTTTTTTTTCTAAAATGAAAGTTAAAGGTTAAGAACCACTACCAAGCAAAGTTCCTTGTACCTAGGATTAGATTTTGAGATTATTTCATTTTTGGTCACCCATACAAAGCACAACAAGGGCGAAAGTTGCTTTGTTGCGAAAAACGAAGCAAAACTTACAAACCAACCCCTACAAAAACAAAGTTTCTCGTAGGTATATAGAGAAATCAAATTTGAGATAACAAATTTCCGGCCACCCATCCAAAATACGACTATAGTGGAGTAGCTTTGTTTCTAAAATTTGAGTAAAACTTAGAAAACTAAGTTTCTCGTATGGAAAGAAATGATTTGTGACTACGTATTTTTGGTCACCCATCCAAGATACGACCATAGCGAACATGGCTTTGATTCTGAAATTAAAGCTAAAGCTAACTTTACCAGTACAAAAACGAAGTTCCTAGTTGATTTGATTTGGAAACGGCATTTTTCGCTATGGTCCTATCTGGGATGGGTGACCAAAAATTTTTAATCTCAAAATCTAATTGTATGTACGAGGACCTTGCTTAGTAGTGGTTAGTAAACTTTAGCTTTCATTTTGGAAACAATGAATCTTCAGCCATGGTCAAATCTATGATTGGTGACCAAAAGTTGTAATCTCAAATTCAATTTTTATATACGCCTAGTGTCGCGTCTCAGGGCGCGTTGAAGGATTAAAAGATGGCGTTTTTGATAAATCTTTAATCCTTGGTTTAACTTGGGTTTACAAAAATAGATGTAGGTGCTGTGGTAGTCTAAGCATAAGTGAACGAGATACACACAGTCCTTTTTTTTTCATTGTATAGGCGGCAAACGAGCAGGCGGGTCACCTGATGGTAAGTGATCACCGCCGCCCATGGACATTCGCAACACCAGGGGCGACACTCATGCGTTGCCGGCCTATAAGATGGGAGTACACTCTTTTAAACACTCTCTCTCTTCCTTGGATAAAATTGCTTCAATGAGGCGTGCGCGCAGCCTTGCTAGGAAAAAACCATAGGCGTCGCAGTCATACTCCCCGCGTTGAAACGTCTTCAGTTTCAACATGCTTGTTTTCCATTGGGCAAGGGGCCCAGCCCAGGGGCCGCCAGGGGCTGATCAAGCCTCGTGCTGTGTTAACGTCGGCTACACGGGAAACTCCGTCCTTCCCTGGGAATAGTTGCTGAACTCGTCCAAGCCGCCAGGCGAGTGGAGGTATATTGTCTTCGTGTATCACGACTAGGTCGCCAATTTCCAACTTCGAACAGTGTCGTCTCCACTTCGTGTGCGATTGTAGCTCATGCACTCCTTCTGCCATCGTCGCCAGAAGTGTCTACGTAGCTGTTCTTGTCGAGCGTAGCGCTACAGGCTGGTGGAGGTTTCATCCGTGGTGGCCTTGCGGTCGGGCAGCGATGTGAGCGCTCTGCCGATCAGATAGTGCCCTGGGGATAGGAAAGACAGATCGTGAGGCTGGGAAGATAAAGGACACAAGGGGCGGCTATTTAGGATGGCCTCCACTTGTGTCAATAAAGTAGAAAATTCTTCATAGGTCAGAAATGAATTTGCCATGACTCGTTTTATATGGTATTTGCACGACTTTACGCCGGCGTCAGCCAGCCCATTAAATGTGGTGCGTGTGCGGGTGAAAAACTAAAGTTGATTCCGTTCTAAACAGCAATGTCAGGAATGGTCGCATGGTTTGACTTAAGAAAACTACCTATTTCTTTTGCTGCAGCCACAAAGTTGCGACCATTGTCACAAAAAATCTACATGGGCTTACCTCTGCGAGGAATAAAATCTCCGTAGTGATAGTATAAAGGCATTTTTTGACAATTCTGTGACCGCTTCCAGATGAATACTGTGAATACATTTGTATATCATACAAACAAATATACACAGATAGCATTTAATGTGGCGCGCTCCACGTCCCTTTCGGTTTAAAATTAGGGAAGGTCCAGCAAAATCTAGTGCTACTGAAAGAAATGGAAAATCCGCGGTAACGCGCTGACCTGGTAAGTCACCCATTAGAGGCTGTAGCGGAGACGCTCGTAGTCGCGTGCACACCGTGCACGAGCGGTAGACGCGGCGCCTGCCGGCCCCCCACCGGCCCCCCACCGGTCGACTACCGCCTTATGTAGTTTGGCCGCTAGTAGTGCCGCACACATTTCCAGTCGAGGAATCGTGGTAGGTTTGAGTGGGGCAACCTTTGACTTGGAACATAGAAGATTGACAGAAGTGAAAGAAAAACAAGCGAAAATGAGTCGCTTGTTTTTGATAACATATAGATGCGTCGCTAAATGTACGGTCGCGGTTAGAAAATCTTTACCACCTTAAGGATCATAATTGCATGCACACATTTAGGTCACAAGTTCTAAATTTCTTTCATAATAATGTCTACACCCAAGAGCATGTCTACAGGTGCAGGCTGATTTAAATTAGAGTCTGCTGGTTGAATATTGGAGGGTTTATTGAGAGCTTGTGTATCTGTGTGGGCTCTTGGGATCAACCCCGTTAGGTTTCTCAGAACTGTTATAATTTTATTAAGCTATTGCATAGCAAAATCGTTTACTTTTTTCGAGAGAGAGAGAGAGAGAGAGAGAGAGAGAGAGAGAGAGAGAGAGAGAGAGATAATAATTCTTTCATTTAATACTCATGTCATGGGGGTGCACTTCAAATAGCCAATCCGCAATCTTGGATGTCCGCCATGTTGGATTTAAGTCATGTGACAATTTTTTTTTCGTATTCCTGACAGCAAACCCTTTCATTTGATATCCATATCATGGGGGTGGATTTCAAACAGCCAGTCCGCCATCTTGGGGAGGCCGCCTTATTGGATTTGTAATGACGTTTCTAAGCTAGTTATGTATTGTCATCAGAACTCAGAGCGTGTGTTAAATTTCATCCTTATCGGAGACCGGGAAGTGGGTCAAATTAAGATTCCAAATTTTGACGCAGACAACATACAAACAGTGTGAGTTAAATAAAAGCGTGTAAAAAAGCATCCAAAAATTAAGTATTTTTATGTGAACCGAAAAATATAAAACACTAGATGCTGTGAAAATGATTAATATTACTTTAAATTATATATTTTTAGTATACGCGATTCCGTCTACTTCTCAGCATTTCTCCTATAGCAGGTGGGCTGGAAGATATATCTATTAGAAATAAGCCCTAACTTTTGTACTCGTCTTTTTATTAGGTCCTTACCTATGAAATTGGTGTTTTGTATGGAGATTCTGGGGATGTCTGCAGTTTCCATACTAACATTTTATCAGTTTTCTTCGCAACGACAAATCCAGAGATAATAATATTTGGCATGTATCATTAGACAAGCTTTAGTAATATGTGTAATATCACACTTTATAAAAATTATTTATCGTTTTTATGTGAATGCAAATCAAATGATGTATTCGGGAGGCACTTAAAAAGAGTTGTCTCCGTGTCCAATTTTAACACAATTAAACTTACAACAATTTATCAAAATAAATCAAAAGAGCTCAAAAATATGGTCTATTTTAAGAGGAGGTAATTATTTTTTAAGAATACTCTAAAACTTGATAGATACAGACAAAATACTAAGAGAGAAAAAAAACACCAATTTCATAGGTGAGGACCCAATGTTATATGTGTTGTATATTCAAAATTTTTCTCTTGTGTACAATAAATAGTTAAAAAATAATAATACGCAGATACAACAGTAAGTAAGTAAGAAGTGGAGGCCGATAGATCGCATTAGCCAACCAGAGCGCTTCTAAATGTCTATCGCTGTCAATGAATTTCCTCAATTCGAGACTACTAGCGCCATCTCTCGGTGAAGGAAATGAATACCCACGCATAATTGAGATTTGCCATAAAATTAGGTACGTGAGAATTTAATCTATTAAATAAAATTATTTACATAGACAGTCAATATACAACGTGGAAAAAAAATATGCACTAAAACTTGAACGACGTACTCGTTTGGTCATACCTAATATTTTTTATTATTAACTGGTGACTGGAAATCTTATAGTTTTAGAGAAAATCTTTACCACCTTAAGGATCATAATTGCATGCACACATTTAGGTCACAAGTTCTAAATTTCTTTCATAATAATTTGATGGACCAAAGATTAACTTTTTTCTGATGACATGACAATCAATCGCTCTAGGAGATGAACTGACTTCTAACAAGGTTTGATACATATTTTTTTAAGTGTCATTTTAACAAATAAAGAAATGAGTTTCGATGTCAAAAAGTAATCTATACTTCTTTTAGTTATTCTCGATGCGTCATTTTGCATAATAACTTTGAAAGGTAATAAGTTACTTGATATGGCAATTTAGACTTTAGTGATAAAAGTCTGATATAGAATCTAACTTCAAAACTGGTAAACATTTTCTGACCGCGACCGTATGTAATTGAATTAATAAAGGCGAATCACACAATACATGCCGCGGAATTTGCATTTGCAATAATGAATTAATATTTGAAATAAATTTAGACCATTCAATAGTTATATCTTGGGGTACAGGCTCGTCCCAATCTATTTTTAACAACCACAATTTTTGTAAAATAATTTTAGGTTTTATAATACATGGACATAATAAAGCAATAGGGTCGAATACTTTAAAAAGTGTAGATTGACATCATCAGTCGTTTTGTTAAATTACTGACATTTAATTTGAATTGTTTTGTCTATATTATTGATTGGCAAATGTAGTGTGTCATTCGTGGAGTCCCAGCCCAAACCAAGTGTACTGGTTGCCTCGCTAAGGTATAAATTTGAATCAGTTACTGATGTGTCTTTAATGATATTGGAATTTGAGGGAAATTTACGTACATTGAGACAACCTTTCTGTAGGGCGTAGGAAACTGACCTTTGCATAAACAGTAGTTCCTCCTCTGTTGAGAAACTGCTGATTAGGTCATCAACGTAGAAGTCATGTTGAATGACAGTTTTAGTCTATTCGTCATCACACTCTTCCCCCAATTGCCATAGACAGCGCGTGCTTAAGAAACTGGCACTTGCGAGACCATAAGTGACAGTTTTAAGCTGCAGTATCTATATTGCGATACATTTTCTCTACCTCACCGACAAGAAGATATTTATGTTGGCGCGCTCTGATTAGAACGGAGAAAAGTGAATCCTGAATTTTTGGACCTACCAGCTGAATGTCGTTGATAGATATGCCAGAGGACGTGGCCGCGGATCCATCAAACACGACGCGTATTTTTGTGGACTCACTGGTTTCCTTGAATACTGCGTGGTGACAGAGGAAGTGCGCTGGGCCTAAAATTGAACAATGACACTCTTTTAAATGACCTAACTCGGCATATTCATTTATGAATTCGACATATTGATTTTTAATATGTGGTTGTCGCTTGAAACGTTTTTCAAAACTACGGAAGCGTTTTTTAGCATTGTGATATGAATCACCCAGACAATCTGGTTCATCAATCAATGGCATCTTTACACAAAACCGCCCATTGTTGTAACGAATAGTGGTTTGTAAAAAATGTTGCTCGCATAATTTTTCGTTACTTCCATGTATTTTTATTGACGGCACTTCTTCTAGTTGCCAAAATTTTGTCATTTGATTGTTGATTTCTACCATGTTTGCTTGTGTGTTTACGGCTGCTATATTGTAACGTTTAACATGGTGAGATACTGTATGTTTGATATCTCGGCGTGATGGAGTAAAATTGCCTGCGACCAACCAGCCTAATTGGGATCTTATTAGGATAGGCAACTTCTTACCTAGTTTGATGCGACTATTGCCTACCAAATCCCAAAAAATATCGGCACCCAAGAGCATGTCTACAGGTGCAGGCTGATTTAAATTAGAGTCTGCTAGTTGAATATTGGAGGGTTTATTGAGAGCTTGTGTATCTGTGTGGGCTCTTGGGATCAACCCCGTTAGGTTCCTCAGAACTAAACAATTAATTTTAGTGTTATAATTTTATTAAGCTATTGCATAGCAAAATCGTTTACTTTTTTCGAGAGAGAGAGAGAGAGAGAGATAATAATTCTTTCATTTAATACTCATGTCATGGGGGTGCACTTCAAATAGCCAATCCGCAATCTTGGCTGTCCGCCATGTTGGATTTAAGTCATGTGACAATTTTTTTCGTATTCCTGACAGCAAAGCCTTTCATTTGATATCCATATCATGGGGGTGGATTTCAAACAGCCAGTCCGCCATCTTGGGGAGGCCGCCTTATTGGATTTGTAATGACGTTTCTAAGCTAGTTATGTATTGTCATCAGAACTCAGAGCGTGTGTTAAATTTCATCCTAATCGAAGACCGGTAAGTGGGTCAAATTAAGATGCCAAATTTTGACGCAGACAACATACAAACAGTGTGAGTTTATGTGGAAAATAAACAGTGATATATAAACACATATAACAATTATTATTGTGCACTTCAATTTCTTAATTTTGGTGGGTGAGACTAACCATAGTTCCCAGAACAATATTTCAATACAAATTATCAGAATTGGTTTTTTTATTAATTGTTTCAGAATGAAATACCATAATAAACCTATTATGTACTTTGTTCACATTTATTAAAAAAGCATCCAAAAATTAAGTATTTTTATGTAAACAGAAAAATATATAAACTAGATAGTGTAAAAATGATTAATATTACTTTTAATTAATACTTTTTAATTTATTTATATATTTTATGGCTGTGGTAAGACGTGTAAATAATGTAAACCAGGCGGGATCGTAATTGTGAATAAAATTTTAGATGGTAAAAATTGTCTCCGTAACTCGTATGACAGAAACCCAAATAAAACACAGCTAAAATACTCACTAACCTGGATATATCTGCAGAGCGTCTTCCTTAACTCGTATAGACACTTCAGCAGTCAGGAGGAGTTCAGCTTGATGATAATATTCAAATTTTCACGCAATCACAGCAAAACTATAACAGCTTACATTACGCTTATATAACAGTAAGTAAGAAGAGAAGGCCGATAGATCGCATTAGCCAACCAGAGCGCCTCTAAATGTCTATCGCTGTCAATGAGTTTCCTCAATTCGAGACTACTAGCGCCATCTCTCGGTGAAGTAAGTGAATACCCACGCATAATTGTGATTTGCCATAAAATTAGGTACGGGAGACGAAACGTAAGTTTAACAAACAATTATATAAACAGTGAAGCTGAACCAGACTGTCTTTAATCTACTAAATATGATCATTTATTTTTCAATCCGATATACTTAAATTTAATCTATTAAATAAAATTATTTACATAGACAGTCAATATACAACGTGGAAAAAAAATATGCACTAAAACTTGAACGACGTACTTGCTTGGTGATACCTAATATTTTTTATTATTAACTGGTGACTGGAAATCTTATAGTTTTAGAGAAAATCTTTACCACCTTAAGGATCATAATTGCATGCACACATTTAGGTCACAAGTTCTAAATTTCTTTCATAATAATTTGATTGACCAAAGATTAACTTTTTTCTGATGACATGACAATCAATCGCTCTAGGAGATGAACTGACTTCTAACAAGGTTTGATACATATTTTTTTTAAGTGTCATTTTAACAAATAAAGAAATGAGTTTCGATGTCAAAAAGTAATCTATACTTCTTTTAGTTATTCTCGATGCGTCATTTTGCATAATAACTTTGAAAGGTAATAAGTTACTTGATATGGCAATTTAGACTTAAGTGAAAAAAGTCTGATATAGAATTTAACTTCAAAACTGGTAAACATTTTCTGACCGCGACCGTATGTAATTGAATTAATAAAGGCGAATCACACAATACATGCCGCGGAATTTGAATTTGCAATAATGAATTAATATTTCAAATAAATTTAGACCATTCAATAGTTATATCTTGGGGTACAGGCTCGTCCCAATCTATTTTTAACAACCACAATTTTTGTAAAATAATTTTAGGTTTTATAATACATGGACTTAATATAGCAATAGGGTCGAATACTTTAAAAAGTGTAGATAGACATCATCAGTCGTTTTGTTAAATTACTGACATTTTATTTGAATTGTTTTGTCTATATTATTGATTGGCAAATGTAGTGTGTCATTCGTGGAGTCCCAGCCCAAACCAAGTGTACTGGTTGCCTCGCTAAGGTATAAATTTGAATCAGTTACTGATGTATCTTTAATGATATTGGAATTTGAGGGAAATTTACGTAAATTGAGACAACCTTTCTGTAGGGCGTAGGAAACTGACCTTTGCATAGACAGTAGTTCCTCCTCTGTTGAGAAACTGCTGTAACATTGCATTTTTTATTATTATTTAAATTGAAAAAATAATTAATTTCAAATTCTTTTAATTGGCTCAATTCTCTCATCTCAAAGCCATATACGTGGAAAAAAGATAAACAATAGACGATCGGCCGGGCAGGCGCGGCCTACGAGATGAGAGAACGATATCGAGTTGGTCATGCAATTTTTTCGAGAAAATTTGGAAAATGTGTTTAAGTTAAACACGGAATATTTATTATTTTTTATTGAAAAACAATGTTAAATGACCTATGATTTATGAACGGGTATGTATTTGTAATTAATTAATAAACAGCTAATTCATGTTACGATGTTTTGTGATAACTCTATATAATTAATTAAATAAAAATTTTCATGTATGTTTTGTGCTTTGCCCACAGGTGTGTTGCGGTGGTATTTTGGTATTTTTCTTTCTTTTCACTTATTTGTTGTTTGTCATAATAACATAAGTTAATTTTGTTGGGCAAACTTTTATGAATACTGCGTTAAAACGAAGTAACGCTTGTCCTGTCACCCATAACATTTTTATTGGTAATGCAAGAGGCAGTTTAGGAAGCCCTATGTATAGCCTGACTGCTTCTCATAAGAAGACTGGATGGTTACAAGATTCGTGAGGACGTTGTTTAATTTACTTAGTTTTGTTTTAGTTTTAAGTCATAGTTGATATATTATACTGGAGAGAGCAACCCATATGTATAAGGAACCCGTTTTTTTCCCTCTACCGACAAAGTAGTTAGTATATTTTTTTAAGCTCTTAAAATAAACTGTTCAATATATAATATTTCTTTTATTTAATTGTACATATTTTTCTGCTCTCAACGCTTTCCTGCCTCAGCCGGGCCAGGGAGCGCTGTGACACTGCTGATTAGGTCATCAACGTAGAAGTCGTGTTGAATGACAGTTTTAGTCTATTCGTCATCACACTCTTCCCCCAATTGCCATAGACAGCGCGTGCTTAAGAAACTGGCACTTGCGAGACCATAAGTGACAGTTTTAAGCTGCAGTATCCATTTTGCGATACATTTTCTCTACCTCACCGACAAGAAGATATTTATGTTGGCGCGCTCTGATTAGAACGGAGAAAAGTGAATCCTGAATTTTTGGACCTACCAGCTGAATGTCGTTGACAGATATGCCAGAGGACGTGGCCGCGGATCCATCAAACACGACGCGTATTTTTGTGGACTCACTGGTTTCCTTGAATACTGCGTGGTGACAGAGGAAGTGCGCTGGGCCTAAAATTGAAGAATGACACTCTTTTAAATGACCTAACTCGGCATATTCATTTATGAATTCGACATATTGATTTTTAATATGTGGTTGTCGCTTGAAACGTTTTTCAAAACTACGGAAGCGTTTTTTAGCATTGTGATATGAATCACCCAGACAATCTGGTTCATCAATCAATGGCATCTTTACACAAAACCGCCCATTGTTGTAACGAATAGTGGTTTGTAAAAAATGTTGCTCGCATAATTTTTCGTTACTTCCATGTATTTTTATTGAAGGCACTTCTTCTAGTTGCCAAAAGTTGTCATTTGATTGTTGATTTCTACCATGTTTGCTTGTGTGTTTACGGCTGCTATATTGTAACTTTTAACATGGTGAGATACTGTATGTTTGATATCTCGGCGTGATGGAGTAAAATTGCCTGCGACCAACCAGCCTAATTGGGATCTTATTAGGATAGGCAACTTCTTACCTAGTTTGATGCGACTATTGCCTACCAAATCCCAAAAAATATCGGCACCCAAGAGCATGTCTACAGGTGCAGGCTGATTTAAATTAGAGTCTGCTAGTTGAATATTGGAGGGTTTATTGAGAGCTTGTGTATCTGTGTGGGCTCTTGGGATCAACCCCGTTAGGTTCCTCAGAACTAAACAATTAATTTTAGTGTTATAATTTTATTAAGCTATTGCATAGCAAAATCGTTTACTTTTTTCGAGAGAGAGAGAGAGAGAGAGATAATAATTCTTTCATTTAATACTCATGTCATGGGGGTGCACTTCAAATAGCCAATCCGCAATCTTGGCTGTCCGCCATGTTGGATTTAAGTCATGTGACAATTTTTTTCGTATTCCTGACAGCAAAGCCTTTCATTTGATATCCATATCATGGGGGTGGATTTCAAACAGCCAGTCCGCCATCTTGGGGAGGCCGCCTTATTGGATTTGTAATGACGTTTCTAAGCTAGTTATGTATTGTCATCAGAACTCAGAGCGTGTGTTAAATTTCATCCTTATCGGAGACCGGGAAGTGGGTCAAATTAAGATTCCAAATTTTGACGCAGACAACATACAAACAGTGTGAGTTAAATAAAAGCGTGTAAAAAAGCATCCAAAAATTAAGTATTTTTATGTGAACAGAAAAATATAAAACACTAGATGCTGTGAAAATGATTAATATTACTTTAAATTATATATTTTTAGTATACGCGATTCCGTCTACTTCTCAGCATTTCTCCTATAGCAGGTGGGCTGGAAGATATATCTATTAGAAATAAGCCCTAACTTTTGTACTCGTCTTTTTATTAGGTCCTTACCTATGAAATTGGTGTTTTGTATGGAGATTCTGGGGATGTCTGCAGTTTCCATACTAACATTTTATCAGTTTTCTTCGCAACGACAAATCCAGAGATAATAATATTTGGCATGTATCATTAGACAAGCTTTAGTAATATGTGTAATATCACACTTCATAAAAATTATTTATCGTTTTTATGTGAATGCAAATCAAATGATGTATTCGGGAGGCACTTACAAAGAGTTGTCTCCGTGTCCAATTTTAACACAATTAAACTTACGACAATTTATCAAAATAAATCAGAGGAGCTCAAAAATATGGTCTATTTTAAGAGGAGGTAATTATTTTTTAAGAATACTCTAAAACTTGATAGATACAGACAAAATACTAAGAGAGAAAAAAAACACCAATTTCATAGGTGAGGACCCAATATTATGTGTTGTATATTCAAAATTTTTCTCTTGTGTACAATATTTAGTTAAAAAATAATAATACGCAGATACAACAGTAAGTAAGTAAGAAGTGGAGGCCGATAGATCGCATTAGCCAACCAGAGCGCTTCTAAATGTCTATCGCTGTCAATGAGTTTCCTCAATTCGAGACTACTAGCGCCATCTCTCGGTGAAGTAAATGAATACCCACGCATAATTGAGATTTGCCATAAAATTGGGTACGGGAGACGAAACGTAAGTTTAACAAACAATTATATAAACAGTGAAGCTGAACCAGACTGTCTTTAATCTGCTAAATAAAATTATTTACATAGACAGTCAATATACAAAGTGGAAAAAAAATTGCACTAAAACTTGAACGACGTACTCGTTTGGTGATACCTAATATTTTTTATTATTAACTGGTGACTGGAAATCTTATAGTTTTAGAGAAAATCTTTACCACCTTAAGGATCATAATTGCATGCACACATTTAGGTCACAAGTTCTAAATTTCTTTCATAATAATTTGATGGACCGAAGATTAACTTTTTTCTGATGACATGACAATCAATCGCTCTAGGAGATGAACTGACTTCTAACAAGGTTTGATACATATTTTTTTAAGTGTCATTTTTAAAAAAAAAAATGAGTTTCGATGTGAAAAAGTAATCTATACTTCTTTTAGTTATTCTCGATGCGTCATTTTGAGACCTCGGTATCGATAGACCGCGTTAAGCCGGCCTTCATACTGACTGACCTCCGCCGAGAGTCTCCTACAGAGCCTCCTCCGGTCGTTCAGAAGAACGTAGTCACTCGTTCTGGCCGTCGAGTTAGGTTTACCGACTTTTATCGCCCCTGACGGTCTCTGGAGGGGGGTGATGTAGGCTACTCTCCTACTCGCACTTTCGTTATTCTATTAATATGTATTTATTATAAACTTTACACTATAACACTCCACATTGCTTCAGGTATCTATTAGTATTTATTTATATACAACCTCACACGTGTGCCAGAGAGTATCATCTGACATCGGCGCGCGCAGCAGTTCGGTGACGCGCGGCTGTCATGTGTCGAGAATCTTCTTGTTGTCTGCACTACATCGGCTCGAGCTAATATCCGTTAGTTTAGGAATAATTTAAGTACAGATGTTAAGTCGCATGTATTTCTCTGTGTTCATGTTCTCTCTTCCGTTCTTCTCATAACTCTGCGCGTGTGTGTACAGTTCTCCTTCATCCTGACTTTCTAATGTGTGTATAGTGTGGAAGCGTGTGTGACTTTTTATATCAATATATTTTTACGTGTTTACAAGTTTTGGACTTCTTATTATTCACCTAGTTAACACGCCCCTCTATACCAAAGGTGTATTATATTTTAGTAACAGAAATTAATAATTTTTCCGAGAAAATACAAATTTAATTCGGAGGTTACATAGAACACTTCTTATGATTTACAATAATTTAAGAATCAAAACATCTGCTATTTGGCCTATACTCGTGCTGGTGCCGCTTATAGGCACAGGCCTTCCTACGATGAGAATTAAATTTAGGTCACCCATCCAAAGCGCAAAAATGGTGAAAGTTGCTTTGTTTCTAAAATCGAAGCCAAAGCGTACTAACTTCTTCTAAGGTATGCCAGGCGTACAGTCACCGGCAAAACTATATGACGATTTTAGTACTCTGTCACATTATTATATCACCAGAATCTAGTCCGCAAAACAAATAATTTACATAGAAATTGAATTTGAGATTACAATTTTTTGGTCACCCATCCTAGATATGTCGATGACGAAAGTTTTTTTTTCTAAAATGAAAGTTAAAGGTTAAGAACCACTACCAAGCAAAGTTCCTGGTACCTAGGATTAGATTTTGAGATTATTTCATTTTTGGTCACCCATACAAAGCACAACAAGGGCGAAAGTTGCTTTGTTGCGAAAAACGAAGCAAAACTTACAAACCAATTCCTACAAAAACAAAGTTTCTCGTAGGTATATAGAAAAATGAAATTTGAGATAACAAATTTCCGGCCACCCATCCAAAATACGACTATAGTGGGAGTAGCTTTGTTTCTAAAATTTGAGTAAAACTTAGAAAACTAAGTTTCTCGTATGGAAAGAAATGATTTGTGACTACGGATTTTTGGTCACCCATCCAAGATACGACCATAGCGAACATGGCTTTGTTTCTGAAATCAAAGCTAAAGCTTACTTTACCAGTACAAAAACGAAGTTCCTAGTTGATTTGATTTGGAAACGGCATTTTTCGCTATGGTCCTATCTGGGATGGGTGACCAAAAATTTGTAATCTCAAAATCTAAGTGTATGTACGAGGACCAGCTTTCCTTTTGGAAACAATGAATCTTCAGCCACGGTCATATCTATGATTGGTGATCAAAAGTTTGTAATCTCAAATTCAATTTTTATTTACGCCTAGCATAAACTATGCTAGTAGTAGGAGTTAGTTCGCTTTAGCTTCGATTTTAGAAACGAAGCAACTTTCGCCTTGGTTGTGCTTTGGATAGGTGAGATTTGGATAGGTAATTTGGAATTACAAACTTTTGATCACCCATCCTAGTTAATAGATTACAACGTCTCCCGCAGCGGTGCCTGCAGGGACGACCACAGCAACGCCCACAGTGGTGCTGCTCTGGAGCCCATCCGCGTCCCCGGCTGGCTCCATTCCATTGCGAGAAACAAATACAACGCTTGCATTAGTTCACATTTGAATGGAATAAAACTAATGATATACAAGAGGTTTATGTGGAAAATAAACAGTGATATATAAACACATATAACAATTATTATTGTGCACTTCAATTTCTCAATTTTGGTGGGTGAGACTAACCATAGTTCCCAGAACAATATTTCAATACAAATTATCAGAATTGGTTTTTTTATTAATTGTTTCAGAATGAAATACCATAATAAACCTATTATGTACTTTGTTCACATTTATTAAAAAAGCATCCAAAAATTAAGTATTTTTATGTAAACAGAAAAATATATAAACTAGATAGTGTAAAAATGATTAATATTACTTTTAATTAATACTTTTTAATTTATTTATATATTTTATGGCTGTGGTAAGACGTGTAAATAATGTAAACCAGGCGGGATCGTAATTGTGAATAAAATTTTAGATGGTAAAAATTGTCTCCGTAACTCGTATGACAGAAACCCAAATAAAACACAGCTAAAATACTCACTAACCTGGATATATCTGCAGAGCGTCTTCCTTAACTCGTATAGACACTTCAGCAGTCAGGAGGAGTTCAGCTTGATGATAATATTCAAATTTTCACGCAATCACAGCAAAACTATAACAGCTTACATTACGCTTATATAACAGTAAGTAAGAAGAGAAGGCCGATAGATCGCATTAGCCAACCAGAGCGCCTCTAAATGTCTATCGCTGTCAATGAGTTTCCTCAATTCGAGACTACTAGCGCCATCTCTCGGTGAAGTAAGTGAATACCCACGCATAATTGAGATTTGCCATAAAATTAGGTACGGGAGACGAAACGTAAGTTTAACAAACAATTATATAAACAGTGAAGCTGAACCAGACTGTCTTTAATCTACTAAATATGATCATTTATTTTTCAATCCGATATACTTAAATTTAATCTATTAAATAAAATTATTTACATAGACAGTCAATATACAACGTGGAAAAAAAATATGCACTAAAACTTGAACGACGTACTTGCTTGGTGATACCTAATATTTTTTATTATTAACTGGTGACTGGAAATCTTATAGTTTTAGAGAAAATCTTTACCACCTTAAGGATCATAATTGCATGCACACATTTAGGTCACAAGTTCTAAATTTCTTTCATAATAATTTGATTGACCAAAGATTAACTTTTTTCTGATGACATGACAATCAATCGCTCTAGGAGATGAACTGACTTCTAACAAGGTTTGATACATATTTTTTTTAAGTGTCATTTTAACAAATAAAGAAATGAGTTTCGATGTCAAAAAGTAATCTATACTTCTTTTAGTTATTCTCGATGCGTCATTTTGCATAATAACTTTGAAAGGTAATAAGTTACTTGATATGGCAATTTAGACTTAAGTGAAAAAAGTCTGATATAGAATTTAACTTCAAAACTGGTAAACATTTTCTGACCGCGACCGTATGTAATTGAATTAATAAAGGCGAATCACACAATACATGCCGCGGAATTTGAATTTGCAATAATGAATTAATATTTCAAATAAATTTAGACCATTCAATAGTTATATCTTGGGGTACAGGCTCGTCCCAATCTATTTTTAACAACCACAATTTTTGTAAAATAATTTTAGGTTTTATAATACATGGACTTAATATAGCAATAGGGTCGAATACTTTAAAAAGTGTAGATAGACATCATCAGTCGTTTTGTTAAATTACTGACATTTTATTTGAATTGTTTTGTCTATATTATTGATTGGCAAATGTAGTGTGTCATTCGTGGAGTCCCAGCCCAAACCAAGTGTACTGGTTGCCTCGCTAAGGTATAAATTTGAATCAGTTACTGATGTATCTTTAATGATATTGGAATTTGAGGGAAATTTACGTAAATTGAGACAACCTTTCTGTAGGGCGTAGGAAACTGACCTTTGCATAGACAGTAGTTCCTCCTCTGTTGAGAAACTGCTGTAACATTGCATTTTTTATTATTATTTAAATTGAAAAAATAATTAATTTCAAATTCTTTTAATTGGCTCAATTCTCTCATCTCAAAGCCATATACGTGGAAAAAAGATAAACAATAGACGATCGGCCGGGCAGGCGCGGCCTACGAGATGAGAGAACGATATCGAGTTGGTCATGCAATTTTTTCGAGAAAATTTGGAAAATGTGTTTAAGTTAAACACGGAATATTTATTATTTTTTATTGAAAAACAATGTTAAATGACCTATGATTTATGAACGGGTATGTATTTGTAATTAATTAATAAACAGCTAATTCATGTTACGATGTTTTGTGATAACTCTATATAATTAATTAAATAAAAATTTTCATGTATGTTTTGTGCTTTGCCCACAGGTGTGTTGCGGTGGTATTTTGGTATTTTTCTTTCTTTTCACTTATTTGTTGTTTGTCATAATAACATAAGTTAATTTTGTTGGGCAAACTTTTATGAATACTGCGTTAAAACGAAGTAACGCTTGTCCTGTCACCCATAACATTTTTATTGGTAATGCAAGAGGCAGTTTAGGAAGCCCTATGTATAGCCTGACTGCTTCTCATAAGAAGACTGGATGGTTACAAGATTCGTGAGGACGTTGTTTAATTTACTTAGTTTTGTTTTAGTTTTAAGTCATAGTTGATATATTATACTGGAGAGAGCAACCCATATGTATAAGGAACCCGTTTTTTTCCCTCTACCGACAAAGTTGTTAGTATATTTTTTTAAGCTCTTAAAATAAACTGTTCAATATATAATATTTCTTTTATTTAATTGTACATATTTTTCTGCTCTCAACGCTTTCCTGCCTCAGCCGGGCCAGGGAGCGCTGTGACACTGCTGATTAGGTCATCAACGTAGAAGTCGTGTTGAATGACAGTTTTAGTCTATTCGTCATCACACTCTTCCCCCAATTGCCATAGACAGCGCGTGCTTAAGAAACTGGCACTTGCGAGACCATAAGTGACAGTTGTAAGCTGCAGTATCTATATTGCGATACATTTTCTCTACCTCACCGACAAGAAGATATTTATGTTGGCGCGCTCTGATTAGAACGGAGAAAAGTGAATCCTGAATTTTTGGACCTACCAGCTGAATGTCGTTGATAGATATGCCAGAGGACGTGGCCGCGGATCCATCAAACACGACGCGTATTTTTGTGGACTCACTGGTTTCCTTGAATACTGCGTGGTGACAGAGGAAGTGCGCTGGGCCTAAAATTGAACAATGACACTCTTTTAAATGACCTAACTCGGCATATTCATTTATGAATTCGACATATTGATTTTTAATATGTGGTTGTCGCTTGAAACGTTTTTCAAAACTACGGAAGCGTTTTTTAGCATTGTGATATGAATCACCCAGACAATCTGGTTCATCAATCAATGGCATCTTTACACAAAACCGCCCATTGTTGTAACGAATAGTGGTTTGTAAAAAATGTTGCTCGCATAATTTTTCGTTACTTCCATGTATTTTTATTGACGGCACTTCTTCTAGTTGCCAAAATGTTGTCATTTGATTGTTGATTTCTACCATGTTTGCTTGTGTGTTTACGGCTGCTATATTGTAACTTTTAACATGGTGAGATACTGTATGTTTGATATCTCGGCGTGATGGAGTAAAATTGCCTGCGACCAACCAGCCTAATTGGGATCTTATTAGGATAGGCAACTTCTTACCTAGTTTGATGCGACTATTGCCTACCAAATCCCAAAAAATATCGGCACCCAAGAGCATGTCTACAGGTGCAGGCTGATTTAAATTAGAGTCTGCTAGTTGAATATTGGAGGGTTTATTGAGAGCTTGTGTATCTGTGTGGGCTCTTGGGATCAACCCCGTTAGGTTCCTCAGAACTAAACAATTAATTTTAGTGTTATAATTTTATTAAGCTATTGCATAGCAAAATCGTTTACTTTTTTCGAGAGAGAGAGAGATAATAATTCTTTCATTTAATACTCATGTCATGGGGGTGCACTTCAAATAGCCAATCCGCAATCTTGGCTGTCCGCCATGTTGGATTTAAGTCATGTGACAATTTTTTTCGTATTCCTGACAGCAAAGCCTTTCATTTGATATCCATATCATGGGGGTGGATTTCAAACAGCCAGTCCGCCATCTTGGGGAGGCCGCCTTATTGGATTTGTAATGACGTTTCTAAGCTAGTTATGTATTGTCATCAGAACTCAGAGCGTGTGTTAAATTTCATCCTTATCGGAGACCGGGAAGTGGGTCAAATTAAGATTCCAAATTTTGACGCAGACAACATACAAACAGTGTGAGTTAAATAAAAGCGTGTAAAAAAGCATCCAAAAATTAAGTATTTTTATGTGAACCGAAAAATATAAAACACTAGATGCTGTGAAAATGATTAATATTACTTTAAATTATATATTTTTAGTATACGCGATTCCGTCTACTTCTCAGCATTTCTCCTATAGCAGGTGGGCTGGAAGATATATCTATTAGAAATAAGCCCTAACTTTTGTACTCGTCTTTTTATTAGGTCCTTACCTATGAAATTGGTGTTTTGTATGGAGATTCTGGGGATGTCTGCAGTTTCCATACTAACATTTTATCAGTTTTCTTCGCAACGACAAATCCAGAGATAATAATATTTGGCATGTATCATTAGACAAGCTTTAGTAATATGTGTAATATCACACTTTATAAAAATTATTTATCGTTTTTATGTGAATGCAAATCAAATGATGTATTCGGGAGGCACTTAAAAAGAGTTGTCTCCGTGTCCAATTTTAACACAATGAAACTTACAACAATTTATCAAAATAAATCAAAAGAGCTCAAAAATATGGTCTATTTTAAGAGGAGGTAATTATTTTTTAAAAATACTCTAAAACTTGATAGATACAGACAAAATACTAAGAGAGAAAAAAAACACCAATTTCATAGGTGAGGACCCAATGTTATATGTGTTGTATATTCAAAATTTTTCTCTTGTGTACAATAAATAGTTAAAAAATAATAATACGCAGATACAACAGTAAGTAAGTAAGAAGTGGAGGCCGATAGATCGCATTAGCCAACCAGAGCGCTTCTAAATGTCTATCGCTGTCAATGAATTTCCTCAATTCGAGACTACTAGCGCCATCTCTCGGTGAAGGAAATGAATACCCACGCATAATTGAGATTTGCCATAAAATTAGGTACGTGAGAATTTAATCTATTAAATAAAATTATTTACATAGACAGTCAATATACAACGTGGAAAAAAAATATGCACTAAAACTTGAACGACGTACTCGTTTGGTCATACCTAATATTTTTTATTATTAACTGGTGACTGGAAATCTTATAGTTTTAGAGAAAATCTTTACCACCTTAAGGATCATAATTGCATGCACACATTTAGGTCACAAGTTCTAAATTTCTTTCATAATAATTTGATGGACCAAAGATTAACTTTTTTCTGATGACATGACAATCAATCGCTCTAGGAGATGAACTGACTTCTAACAAGGTTTGATACATATTTTTTTAAGTGTCATTTTAACAAATAAAGAAATGAGTTTCGATGTCAAAAAGTAATCTATACTTCTTTTAGTTATTCTCGATGCGTCATTTTGCATAATAACTTTGAAAGGTAATAAGTTACTTGATATGGCAATTTAGACTTTAGTGATAAAAGTCTGATATAGAATCTAACTTCAAAACTGGTAAACATTTTCTGACCGCGACCGTATGTAATTGAATTAATAAAGGCGAATCACACAATACATGCCGCGGAATTTGCATTTGCAATAATGAATTAATATTTGAAATAAATTTAGACCATTCAATAGTTATATCTTGGGGTACAGGCTCGTCCCAATCTATTTTTAACAACCACAATTTTTGTAAAATAATTTTAGGTTTTATAATACATGGACATAATAAAGCAATAGGGTCGAATACTTTAAAAAGTGTAGATTGACATCATCAGTCGTTTTGTTAAATTACTGACATTTAATTTGAATTGTTTTGTCTATATTATTGATTGGCAAATGTAGTGTGTCATTCGTGGAGTCCCAGCCCAAACCAAGTGTACTGGTTGCCTCGCTAAGGTATAAATTTGAATCAGTTACTGATGTGTCTTTAATGATATTGGAATTTGAGGGAAATTTACGTACATTGAGACAACCTTTCTGTAGGGCGTAGGAAACTGACCTTTGCATAAACAGTAGTTCCTCCTCTGTTGAGAAACTGCTGATTAGGTCATCAACGTAGAAGTCATGTTGAATGACAGTTTTAGTCTATTCGTCATCACACTCTTCCCCCAATTGCCATAGACAGCGCGTGCTTAAGAAACTGGCACTTGCGAGACCATAAGTGACAGTTTTAAGCTGCAGTATCTATATTGCGATACATTTTCTCTACCTCACCGACAAGAAGATATTTATGTTGGCGCGCTCTGATTAGAACGGAGAAAAGTGAATCCTGAATTTTTGGACCTACCAGCTGAATGTCGTTGATAGATATGCCAGAGGACGTGGCCGCGGATCCATCAAACACGACGCGTATTTTTGTGGACTCACTGGTTTCCTTGAATACTGCGTGGTGACAGAGGAAGTGCGCTGGGCCTAAAATTGAAGAATGACACTCTTTTAAATGACCTAACTCGGCATATTCATTTATGAATTCGACATATTGATTTTTAATATGTGGTTGTCGCTTGAAACGTTTTTCAAAACTACGGAAGCGTTTTTTAGCATTGTGATATGAATCACCCAGACAATCTGGTTCATCAATCAATGGCATCTTTACACAAAACCGCCCATTGTTGTAACGAATAGTGGTTTGTAAAAAATGTTGCTCGCATAATTTTTCGTTACTTCCATGTATTTTTATTGACGGCACTTCTTCTAGTTGCCAAAATGTTGTCATTTGATTGTTGATTTCTACCATGTTTGCTTGTGTGTTTACGGCTGCTATATTGTAACTTTTAACATGGTGAGATACTGTATGTTTGATATCTCGGCGTGATGGAGTAAAATTGCCTGCGACCAACCAGCCTAATTGGGATCTTATTAGGATAGGCAACTTCTTACCTAGTTTGATGCGACTATTGCCTACCAAATCCCAAAAAATATCGGCACCCAAGAGCATGTCTACAGGTGCAGGCTGATTTAAATTAGAGTCTGCTAGTTGAATATTGGAGGGTTTATTGAGAGCTTGTGTATCTGTGTGGGCTCTTGGGATCAACCCCGTTAGGTTCCTCAGAACTAAACAATTAATTTTAGTGTTATAATTTTATTAAGCTATTGCATAGCAAAATCGTTTACTTTTTTCGAGAGAGAGAGAGAGAGAGAGATAATAATTCTTTCATTTAATACTCATGTCATGGGGGTGCACTTCAAATAGCCAATCCGCAATCTTGGATGTCCGCCATGTTGGATTTAAGTCATGTGACAATTTTTTTCGTATTCCTGACAGCAAAGCCTTTCATTTGATATCCATATCATGGGGGTGGATTTCAAACAGCCAGTCCGCCATCTTGGGGAGGCCGCCTTATTGGATTTGTAATGACGTTTCTAAGCTAGTTATGTATTGTCATCAGAACTCAGAGCGTGTGTAAAATTTCATCCTAATCGAAGACCGGTAAGTGGGTCAAATTAAGATGCCAAATTTTGACGCAGACAACATACAAACAGTGTGAGTTAAATAAAAGCGTGTAAAAAAGCATCCAAAAATTAAGTATTTTTATGTGAACAGAAAAATATAAAACACTAGATGCTGTGAAAATGATTAATATTACTTTAAATTATATATTTTTAGTATACGCGATTCCGTCTACTTCTCAGCATTTCTCCTATAGCAGGTGGGCTGGAAGATATATCTATTAGAAATAAGCCCTAACTTTTGTACTCGTCTTTTTATTAGGTCCTTACCTATGAAATTGGTGTTTTGTATGGAGATTTTGGGGATGTCTGCAGTTTCCATACTAACATTTTATCAGTTTTCTTCACAACGACAAATCCAGAGATAATAATATTTGGCATGTATCATTAGACAAGCTTTAGTAATATGTGTAATATCACACTTCATAAAAATTATTTATCGTTTTTATGTGAATGCAAATCAAATGATTTATTCGGGAGGCACTTACAAAGAGTTGTCTCCGTGTCCAATTTTAACACAATTAAACTTACGACAATTTATCAAAATAAATCAGAGGAGCTCAAAAATATGGTCTATTTTAAGAGGAGGTAATTATTTTTTAAGAATACTCTAAAACTTGATAGATACAGACAAAATACTAAGAGAGAAAAAAAACACCAATTTCATAGGTGAGGACCCAATATTATGTGTTGTATATTCAAAATTTTTCTCTTGTGTACAATATTTAGTTAAAAAATAATAATACGCAGATACAACAGTAAGTAAGTAAGAAGTGGAGGCCGATAGATCGCATTAGCCAACCAGAGCGCTTCTAAATGTCTATCGCTGTCAATGAGTTTCCTCAATTCGAGACTACTAGCGCCATCTCTCGGTGAAGTAAATGAATACCCACGCATAATTGAGATTTGCCATAAAATTGGGTACGGGAGACGAAACGTAAGTTTAACAAACAATGATATAAACAGTGAAGCTGAACCAGACTGTCTTTAATCTGCTAAATAAAATTATTTACATAGACAGTCAATATACAAAGTGGAAAAAAAATATGCACTAAAACTTGAACGACGTACTCGTTTGGTGATACCTAATATTTTTTATTATTAACTGGTGACTGGAAATCTTATAGTTTTAGAGAAAATCTTTACCACCTTAAGGATCATAATTGCATGCACACATTTAGGTCACAAGTTCTAAATTTCTTTCATAATAATTTGATGGACCGAAGATTAACTTTTTTCTGATGACATGACAATCAATCGCTCTAGGAGATGAACTGACTTCTAACAAGGTTTGATACATATTTTTTTAAGTGTCATTTTTAAAAAAAAAAATGAGTTTCGATGTGAAAAAGTAATCTATACTTCTTTTAGTTATTCTCGATGCGTCATTTTGAGACCTCGGTATCGATAGACCGCGTTAAGCCGGCCTTCATACTGACTGACCTCCGCCGAGAGTCTCCTACAGAGCCTCCTCCGGTCGTTCAGAAGAACGTAGTCACTCGTTCTGGCCGTCGAGTTAGGTTTACCGACTTTTATCGCCCCTGACGGTCTCTGGAGGGGGGTGATGTAGGCTACTCTCCTACTCGCACTTTCGTTATTCTATTAATATGTATTTATTATAAACTTTAAACTATAACACTCCACATTGCTTCAGGTATCTATTAGTATTTATTTATATACAACCTCACACGTGTGCCAGAGAGTATCATCTGACATCGGCGCGCGCAGCAGTTCGGTGACGCGCGGCTGTCATGTGTCGAGAATCTTCTTGTTGTCTGCACTACATCGGCTCGAGCTAATATCCGTTAGTTTAGGAATAATTTAAGTACAGATGTTAAGTCGCATGTATTTCTCTGTGTTCATGTTCTCTCTTCCGTTCTTCTCATAACTCTGCGCGTGTGTGTACAGTTCTCCTTCATCCTGACTTTCTAATGTGTGTATAGTGTGGAAGCGTGTGTGACTTTTTATATCAATATATTTTTACGTGTTTACAAGTTTTGGACTTCTTATTATTCACCTAGTTAACACGCCCCTCTATACCAAAGGTGTATTATATTTTAGTAACAGAAATTAATAATTTTTCCGAGAAAATACAAATTTAATTCGGAGGTTACATAGAACACTTCTTATGATTTACAATAATTTAAGAATCAAAACATCTGCTATTTGGCCTATACTCGTGCTGGTGCCGCTTATAGGCACAGGCCTTCCTACGATGAGAATTAAATTTAGGTCACCCATCCAAAGCGCAAAAATGGTGAAAGTTGCTTTGTTTCTAAAATCGAAGCCAAAGCGTACTAACTTCTTCTAAGGTATGCCAGGCGTACAGTCACCTGTACAAACTGTTGGCAGTTTGTATATATTATTTCAATAGTTTCAACATAAAAGTAAATTAAATCATTAAATATAATATCTAAAATAAATGTAAATTAACTAAATATCATATATAACAAAATGCATGATAAACGATGTGTAATAATTACATATAAATACAACCAAAGTGGCGTCATTGTTCAAATTAGTTCCTTTTTGTATCACTAGATGGCGCCACCTATCCTTTACATCTCGCTAATGTTTACTTTAACGGATTTATATGGTCAATCAGATGTTTATTAAAATTTGTATTCGCCTTGGACACGGTGTTTCATTTTAAGTAACCACCTTGGGTTTTAACATGGTCCTATCGTAGTCGGATGGGTCTAGTGGTTCGACGGATACCAATTTTTCGACTAGCGTCATCGTCATAGCGCACCTATGGGTAGTGGATTGCTACTCGGGGCGTACACCGAAGTTCGAAGATAGAAAAACGAAGTTTGGCGGAGAGAAGCACAGAAGCGAAGCAGGCAGGTGCCTCTCCTATGCAGCGGGAAGCAGAAGCAGCGGCGTGACGTCACTACCGGAGCCGGTGGCGGAGTATGGTATGAAGATAAGAAGTTGAAAACTGTGAGTAATTTGAACCTTATTTCTATGGAAGTTAGAACTTGCAAGATTTGAAGAGTAAATAAATAGTAACTTAGAATAATTTGAATAGTAGTTTGGACTTAGAATATTTGAGGAAAAAGTGATACGACGGGGAATCCATGCCGGATTTGATACCCATTTTATAAGTCCAAACACTTAGAAAAATTTCGACGAAAATTTCATCGACTTGTAAAATTTTACGAAAAATTGTATGAAGTAAAACTTTGAAGAGAAGAAAGTACATGAGTGTGAAGACATTATTACGTCAATAGTGTTTGGTGCATTTGAAGCGAATTTTAAGTTTAACTTTATTTACATTTAGCTGGTGTTTTTGTTCGTTACTTGATATTGAATTTAATTGATATTTCGTTGTTGTTGCTTAAATAAATTGTCAAGATGGAATCGATGTCTAAGCTTCAGTTCGATGCTGGATCTAATATTATTAAAGCTAATAGTAATTTCAAAAAGTCTCCAAAGGATCGCATTGTTATTTCATATGTAGAAGCGCGACTTGAAATGTTAGAAAAGTTGTGGTCATCTTTTTATACTAAACATCGTAAGATTGTTGCTGAAGTTAGTCAAAGCGAATTCGAGCTATCTAATTATTACATTAAAGATTATTATTCAACCATAGAAGATGTATATATCAATTACAAAACTACCTTAAAGGAAAATTTGTGTAAATTAAATTTAAGTGATTCAAATGTACAGTCGGACACAAAAGTAAAAAATGTTACGGAAAATAATTCAAATGTTAAATTACCTAAAATTTCTTTACCGTTGTTTAGTGGTCAGTATGTAGAATGGGCTAGTTTTCGTGATTTATTTATATCTCTCATTCACAATAACAAGTCGCTAGATGATGTGCAAAAGCTTCACTATTTAAAAAGTCATTTGTTTGGTGAAGCGGAACAATTGTTGCGCCATATTCCTGTCACTAGTGAAAATTATTTGAATAGTTGGTTAAAGTTGAAAAACAGATATAATAATAAAAAATATTTGTCTAATTGCATTCTTTCTCGGTTTATGAATCAAAAATTAATTACTTCTGAGTCTTCTAGTGCATTAAAGGAAATGTTAGATACAAGTAATGAGTGTTTATATGCTTTGAAACATTTAGGTGTCAATGTAAATGAGTGGGATTTAATTGTAATACATATTTTAAGTTTAAAGTTAGACAATGAAACAAGAAAGCAATGGGAACTTAAAATTTGTGATTCAGTAGAGCAATTACCAACCTGGGATATGTTTCAAGCATTTTTAGAGCAACGTTTCAGAGCACTAGAGTTTTTAGACCCTAACAGCTTAAATAGTATTAATCGTAGTGTAAGAAATAATAATCAGAATGCAACGCAAAGGTTCAACTCACTGCATATTGCCACAGTAAATATAGCATGTCCTTATTGTAATGAGAATCACAGACTTTACGCTTGCAAAAAGTTTGCTAAGGACGATATTCAAACGCGCCGTGATTTTGTGCAAACTCAAAAATTATGTTTTAATTGCTTTGGTTCCCGTCATTCAGTTAGTATGTGCCGTCATCCTACTAGATGCCATATTTGTAAGAGGAGGCATCACTCCTTACTTCACAACCCAAATATAGGTAAGATTACTAGTCAACAGGCTAGTACTGATGAACCCTCCATTAGTGGGAGAGCCGTGTCCACAGTAGCTATTAATCAGGGCGATACCACCCAAGCTATTACTAGCTGTTTCTCCAATATGTACTATCAGGTCTTATTACCAACGGCCTTGGTGAACATCGAGGCAAAAACAGGCAAAAATATAACTTTTAGGTCAATGTTAGACCAGGGTTCGCAGGCTTCGTTCATAACGGAGTCTGCAGTCCAGTTACTTGGACTTGGGAAAATATCAAGCAAAAGTTATGTTTCTGTGTTAGGAAGTGATATGACACCCGGTGTGGTGTCCGAGCATGTAGTTTATATTAAAATTCAATCACTTCTCGACTCTAGTATTAATATTAGTATAAAGGCTCATGTTTTGAACAAACTGACGAATCTTCTTCCTAGCAAGAAGGTCGCAGTTCAATTGTGGTCTATGTATTCACAATTATCGTTAGCTGATCCTACCTTTGACACTCCTAATAACGTTGATTTGATACTAGGTGCAAAGTTTTATAGTCAAATATTAAAGGAGGGATTAATAAAACAGCCTTCAAGCAACCTGATAGCTCAGAACACATATTTAGGATGGATTATTTCAGGAGGAACAGGTATCAGAGATGGAAATCCGGTTACAAGCAACAGCATCATTACAAACATGCATATTGAACTTTATGAAAATGATTTGCTGCGTCGTAGTAATTGGGAGATACAGCCGGAACCATCATCTGTAACAAAAAAAGATTCGTTTTCACAAGAGAAACAACAATGTCAACAAAAACATTCAAACACGACCAAAATATATGTTTCTGGTCGGTACATAGATGTGCTTCCACATAAGGAAGCTGGTCCATTTTGTTCTAAAAGTAACTCTAAAGATATTGTATTTGGAAGATTAAAAACTTTAGAGGAAAAGCTATCGAAGAATTTATATTTTAATAGAATGTATGGGAAAATAAACAATGAATGCTTAATGTTAGTTAAAATAAATAAACCTGGGTTCAACTTACCGCATTGGAGAGTAGTAAAAGATGATATGAGTACGTTTGCCAAAGCTATGCTGCGTATCAGTTACGATAATGAAACAATGTCTGGCCGTCAAAGTTTACAAGCAAAAAAGCTATTATATCAAGAAAGAAAACTGTTACTTACCAATGGAGTCTTCAAATTCCAGAAACGGGTTAGCAAAAATAAAGAATTGATGGAGCGGATGAAAAATGTAGTACAGTCAAAAGTAAAATATCAGATAGAAAGAGCTGGACCTGGAAAAGAAAAGATTAGATTATTAATTAAAGACAAAAGTAATACAAAATTTCGGAGACATACCTGTTATAGACGTAGAAAGAAGTTCACGTACGCTATGCAGACTCCTCTTCTTGATGCATCTGTAAGAAAAAGAAATGTTTATTTTGTTATTCCGCGTCTTAATAGACTTTATGATTGGCTTATGCCACCTGTCAAAATATTACTGGACACTGGTCCTGAATGGTTTAAAAATAAACAAACATTGTACGTTGATAGTGCAGCATGCAAGGTGACACAGGGACAATAGTTTTTCAGAATTAATGACTGTATGTAGTATTTATTTGTCAGTGTTTTCAGCAATAGAATTATGTAGAATAAATAACTATGGTGTGGTTAGTAATAACATAAATCTACTTACCTTGTCGAGAACAAGGGTTGATCCAGCAGAGTGATGTAACGGCATACGGTGTCATAGTAATTTTTTTATGGGTTTGAACGAGATCACTCGCGCAGTAGGTTCATTTGTAATGTACAATACAACCAAAAGAATTTATAAAAAGTATGCATTTCAAATAGCAGTACAAGTTCCTATCGTTTTCATGTTTATTATTAAATTTTATTTACAACTGTTATTTGGTTCAAATTGTTAAGAATAGTATAAGTCAAGTTAGTCAATGTATTGAAATGTGTCAATAATATTTAGTTCATGTATCCACTTACAGGAAATGATAAAATTCATACTTTGATTTAATAAGGAATTTATTAAAATAAAAAGGTTATGTTAGTATATTTGGTATATTACAGTGTTCCGATATTTTGTTGTTTACAGTTTTCAAAGAAATCTTTTCAACATTTAATTTGTACACATATCACGGTGGGCATGTACACCGCCAAATGTATTGTTTGAAGTCATAAATAGAAGATGTTGTTATGTTGTTAAGATATTTGTTTTAGATATGTAACAGAAGTTTATTTTAGATAGATGCACGGTGGGCGGTTTATGTATACCATATCTACAAACTTATATGTATGGTTGATTGTTATGTACCTTCGGTCCATGGTGGGCGGTATGTACAAACTGTTGGCAGTTTGTATATATTATTTCAATAGTTTCAACATAAAAGTAAATTAAATCATTAAATATAATATCTAAAATAAATGTAAATTAACTAAATATCATATATAACAAAATGCATGATAAACGATGTGTAATAATTACATATAAATACAACCAAAGTGGCGTCATTGTTCAAATTAGTTCCTTTTTGTATCACTAGATGGCGCCACCTATCCTTTACATCTCGCTAATGTTTACTTTAACGGATTTATATGGTCAATCAGATGTTTATTAAAATTTGTATTCGCCTTGGACACGGTGTTTCATTTTAAGTAACCACCTTGGGTTTTAACACACCGGCAAAACTATATGACGATTTTAGTACTCTGTCACATTATTATATCACCAGAATCTAGTCCGCAAAACAAATAATTTACATAGAAATTGAATTTGAGATTACAATTTTTTGGTCACCCATCCTAGATATGTCGATGACGAAAGTTTTTTTTTCTAAAATGAAAGTTAAAGGTTAAGAACCACTACCAAGCAAAGTTCTTGGTACCTAGGATTAGATTTTGAGATTATTTCATTTTTGGTCACCCATACAAAGCACAACAAGGGCGAAAGTTGCTTTGTTGCGAAAAACGAAGCAAAACTTACAAACCAACCCCTACAAAAACAAAGTTTCTCGTAGGTACATAGAAAAATGAAATTTGAGATAACAAATTTCCGGCCACCCATCCAAAATACGACAATAGTGGGAGTAGCTTTGTTTCTAAAATTTGAGTAAAACTTAGAAAACTAAGTTTCTCGTATGGAAAGAAATGATTTGTGACTACGAATTTTTGGTCACCCATCCAAGATACGACCATAGCGAACATGGCTTTGTTTCTGAAATCAAAGCTAAAGCTTACTTTACCAGTACAAAAACGAAGTTCCTAGTTGATTTGATTTGGAAACGGCATTTTTCGCTATGGTCCTATCTGGGATGGGTGACCAAAAATTTGTAATCTCAAAATCTAAGTGTATGTACGAGGACCAGCTTTCCTTTTGGAAACAATGAATCTTCAGCCACGGTCATATCTATGATTGGTGATCAAAAGTTTGTAATCTCAAATTCAATTTTTATTTACGCCTAGCATAAACTATGCTAGTAGTAGGAGTTAGTTCGCTTTAGCTTCGATTTTAGAAACGAAGCAACTTTCGCCTTGGTTGTGCTTTGGATAGGTGAGATTTGGATAGGTAATTTGGAATTACAAACTTTTGATCACCCATCCTAGTTAATAGATTAAAACGTCTCCCGCAGCGGTGCCTGCAGGGACGACCACAGCAACGCCCACAGTGGTGCTGCTCTGGAGCCCATCCGCGTCCCCGGCTGGCTCCATTCCATTGCGAGAAACAAATACAACGCTTGCATTAGTTCACATTTGAATGGAATAAAACTAATGATATACAAGAGGTTTATGTGGAAAATAAACAGTGATATATAAACACATATAACAATTATTATTGTGCACTTCAATTTCTTAATTTTGGTGGGTGAGACTAACCATAGTTCCCAGAACAATATTTCAATACAAATTATCAGAATTGGTTTTTTTATTAATTGTTTCAGAATGAAATACCATAATAAACCTATTATGTACTTTGTTCACATTTATTAAAAAAGCATCCAAAAATTAAGTATTTTTATGTAAACAGAAAAATATATAAACTAGATAGTGTAAAAATGATTAATATTACTTTTAATTAATACTTTTTAATTTATTTATATATTTTATGGCTGTGGTAAGACGTGTAAATAATGTAAACCAGGCGGGATCGTAATTGTGAATAAAATTTTAGATGGTAAAAATTGTCTCCGTAACTCGTATGACAGAAACCCAAATAAAACACAGCTAAAATACTCACTAACCTGGATATATCTGCAGAGCGTCTTCCTTAACTCGTATAGACACTTCAGCAGTCAGGAGGAGTTCAGCTTGATGATAATATTCAAATTTTCACGCAATCACAGCAAAACTATAACAGCTTACATTACGCTTATATAACAGTAAGTAAGAAGAGAAGGCCGATAGATCGCATTAGCCAACCAGAGCGCCTCTAAATGTCTATCGCTGTCAATGAGTTTCCTCAATTCGAGACTACTAGCGCCATCTCTCGGTGAAGTAAGTGAATACCCACGCATAATTGAGATTTGCCATAAAATTAGGTACGGGAGACGAAACGTAAGTTTAACAAACAATTATATAAACAGTGAAGCTGAACCAGACTGTCTTTAATCTACTAAATATGATCATTTATTTTTCAATCAGATATACTTAAATTTAATCTATTAAATAAAATTATTTACATAGACAGTCAATATACAACGTGGAAAAAAAATATGCACTAAAACTTGAACGACGTACTTGCTTGGTGATACCTAATATTTTTTATTATTAACTGGTGACTGGAAATCTTATAGTTTTAGAGAAAATCTTTACCACCTTAAGGATCATAATTGCATGCACACTTTAGGTCACAAGTTCTAAATTTCTTTCATAATAATTTGATGGACCAAAGATTAACTTTTTTCTGATGACATGACAATCAATCGCTCTAGGAGATGAACTGACTTCTAACAAGGTTTGATACATATTTTTTTAAGTGTCATTTTAACAAATAAAGAAATGAGTTTCGATGTCAAAAAGTAATCTATACTTCTTTTAGTTATTCTCGATGCGTCATTTTGCATAATAACTTTGAAAGGTAATAAGTTACTTGATATGGCAATTTAGACTTAAGTGAAAAAAGTCTGATATAGAATTTAACTTCAAAACTGGTAAACATTTTCTGACCGCGACCGTATGTAATTGAATTAATAAAGGCGAATCACACAATACATGCCGCGGAATTTGAATTTGCAATAATGAATTAATATTTCAAATAAATTTAGACCATTCAATAGTTATATCTTGGGGTACAGGCTCGTCCCAATCTATTTTTAACAACCACAATTTTTGTAAAATAATTTTAGGTTTTATAATACATGGACTTAATATAGCAATAGGGTCGAATACTTTAAAAAGTGTAGATAGACATCATCAGTCGTTTTGTTAAATTACTGACATTTTATTTGAATTGTTTTGTCTATATTATTGATTGGCAAATGTAGTGTGTCATTCGTGGAGTCCCAGCCCAAACCAAGTGTACTGGTTGCCTCGCTAAGGTATAAATTTGAATCAGTTACTGATGTATCTTTAATGATATTGGAATTTGAGGGAAATTTACGTAAATTGAGACAACCTTTCTGTAGGGCGTAGGAAACTGACCTTTGCATAGACAGTAGTTCCTCCTCTGTTGAGAAACTGCTGTAACATTGCATTTTTTATTATTATTTAAATTGAAAAAATAATTAATTTCAAATTCTTTTAATTGGCTCAATTCTCTCATCTCAAAGCCATATACGTGGAAAAAAGATAAACAATAGACGATCGGCCGGGCAGGCGCGGCCTACGAGATGAGAGAACGATATCGAGTTGGTCATGCAATTTTTTCGAGAAAATTTGGAAAATGTGTTTAAGTTAAACACGGAATATTTATTATTTTTTATTGAAAAACAATGTTAAATGACCTATGATTTATGAACGGGTATGTATTTGTAATTAATTAATAAACAGCTAATTCATGTTACGATGTTTTGTGATAACTCTATATAATTAATTAAATAAAAATTTTCATGTATGTTTTGTGCTTTGCCCACAGGTGTGTTGCGGTGGTATTTTGGTATTTTTCTTTCTTTTCACTTATTTGTTGTTTGTCATAATAACATAAGTTAATTTTGTTGGGCAAACTTTTATGAATACTGCGTTAAGACGAAGTAACGCTTGTCCTGTCACCCATAACATTTTTATTGGTAATGCAAGAGGCAGTTTAGGAAGCCCTATGTATAGCCTGACTGCTTCTCATAAGAAGACTGGATGGTTACAAGATTCGTGAGGACGTTGTTTAATTTACTTAGTTTTGTTTTAGTTTTAAGTCATAGTTGATATATTATACTGGAGAGAGCAACCCATATGTATAAGGAACCCGTTTTTTTCCCTCTACCGACAAAGTTGTTAGTATATTTTTTTCAGCTCTTAAAATAAACTGTTCAATATATAATATTTCTTTTATTTAATTGTACATATTTTTCTGCTCTCAACGCTTTCCTGCCTCAGCCGGGCCAGGGAGCGCTGTGACACTGCTGATTAGGTCATCAACGTAGAAGTCGTGTTGAATGACAGTTTTAGTCTATTCGTCATCACACTCTTCCCCCAATTGCCATAGACAGCGCGTGCTTAAGAAACTGGCACTTGCGAGACCATAAGTGACAGTTTTAAGCTGCAGTATCCATTTTGCGATACATTTTCTCTACCTCACCGACAAGAAGATATTTATGTTGGCGCGCTCTGATTAGAACGGAGAAAAGTGAATCCTGAATTTTTGGACCTACCAGCTGAATGTCGTTGACAGATATGCCAGAGGACGTGGCCGCGGATCCATCAAACACGACGCGTATTTTTGTGGACTCACTGGTTTCCTTGAATACTGCGTGGTGACAGAGGAAGTGCGCTGGGCCTAAAATTGAACAATGACACTCTTTTAAATGACCTAACTCGGCATATTCATTTATGAATTCGACATATTGATTTTTAATATGTGGTTGTCGCTTGAAACGTTTTTCAAAACTACGGAAGCGTTTTTTAGCATTGTGATATGAATCACCCAGACAATCTGGTTCATCAATCAATGGCATCTTTACACAAAACCGCCCATTGTTGTAACGAATAGTGGTTTGTAAAAAATGTTGCTCGCATAATTTTTCGTTACTTCCATGTATTTTTATTGACGGCACTTCTTCTAGTTGCCAAAATGTTGTCATTTGATTGTTGATTTCTACCATGTTTGCTTGTGTGTTTACGGCTGCTATATTGTAACTTTTAACATGGTGAGATACTGTATGTTTGATATCTCGGCGTGATGGAGTAAAATTGCCTGCGACCAACCAGCCTAATTGGGATCTTATTAGGATAGGCAACTTCTTACCTAGTTTGATGCGACTATTGCCTACCAAATCCCAAAAAATATCGGCACCCAAGAGCATGTCTACAGGTGCAGGCTGATTTAAATTAGAGTCTGCTAGTTGAATATTGGAGGGTTTATTGAGAGCTTGTGTATCTGTGTGGGCTCTTGGGATCAACCCCGTTAGGTTCCTCAGAACTAAACAATTAATTTTAGTGTTATAATTTTATTAAGCTATTGCATAGCAAAATCGTTTAGTTTTTTCGAGAGAGAGAGAGAGAGAGAGATAATAATTCTTTCATTTAATACTCATGTCATGGGGGTGCACTTCAAATAGCCAATCCGCAATCTTGGCTGTCCGCCATGTTGGATTTAAGTCATGTGACAATTTTTTTCGTATTCCTGACAGCAAAGCCTTTCATTTGATATCCATATCATGGGGGTGGATTTCAAACAGCCAGTCCGCCATCTTGGGGAGGCCGCCTTATTGGATTTGTAATGACGTTTCTAAGCTAGTTATGTATTGTCATCAGAACTCAGAGCGTGTGTTAAATTTCATCCTTATCGGAGACCGGGAAGTGGGTCAAATTAAGATTCCAAATTTTGACGCAGACAACATACAAACAGTGTGAGTTAAATAAAAGCGTGTAAAAAAGCATCCAAAAATTAAGTATTTTTATGTGAACCGAAAAATATAAAACACTAGATGCTGTGAAAATGATTAATATTACTTTAAATTATATATTTTTAGTATACGCGATTCCGTCTACTTCTCAGCATTTCTCCTATAGCAGGTGGGCTGGAAGATATATCTATTAGAAATAAGCCCTAACTTTTGTACTCGTCTTTTTATTAGGTCCTTACCTATGAAATTGGTGTTTTGTATGGAGATTCTGGGGATGTCTGCAGTTTCCATACTAACATTTTATCAGTTTTCTTCGCAACGACAAATCCAGAGATAATAATATTTGGCATGTATCATTAGACAAGCTTTAGTAATATGTGTAATATCACACTTTATAAAAATTATTTATCGTTTTTATGTGAATGCAAATCAAATGATGTATTCGGGAGGCACTTAAAAAGAGTTGTCTCCGTGTCCAATTTTAACACAATTAAACTTACAACAATTTATCAAAATAAATCAAAAGAGCTCAAAAATATGGTCTATTTTAAGAGGAGGTAATTATTTTTTAAGAATACTCTAAAACTTGATAGATACAGACAAAATACTAAGAGAGAAAAAAAACACCAATTTCATAGGTGAGGACCCAATGTTATATGTGTTGTATATTCAAAATTTTTCTCTTGTGTACAATAAATAGTTAAAAAATAATAATACGCAGATACAACAGTAAGTAAGTAAGAAGTGGAGGCCGATAGATCGCATTAGCCAACCAGAGCGCTTCTAAATGTCTATCGCTGTCAATGAATTTCCTCAATTCGAGACTACTAGCGCCATCTCTCGGTGAAGGAAATGAATACCCACGCATAATTGAGATTTGCCATAAAATTAGGTACGTGAGACGAAACATAAGTTTAACAAACAATTATATAAACAGTGAAGCTGAACCAGACTGTCTTTAATCTACTAAATATGATCATTTATTTTTCAATCCGATATACTTAAATTTAATCTATTAAATAAAATTATTTACATAGACAGTCAATATACAACGTGGAAAAAAAATATGCACTAAAACTTGAACGACGTACTCGTTTGGTCATACCTAATATTTTTTATTATTAACTGGTGACTGGAAATCTTATAGTTTTAGAGAAAATCTTTACCACCTTAAGGATCATAATTGCATGCACACTTTAGGTCACAAGTTCTAAATTTCTTTCATAATAATTTGATGGACCAAAGATTAACTTTTTTCTGATGACATGACAATCAATCGCTCTAGGAGATGAACTGACTTCTAACAAGGTTTGATACATATTTTTTTAAGTGTCATTTTAACAAATAAAGAAATGAGTTTCGATGTCAAAAAGTAATCTATACTTCTTTTAGTTATTCTCGATGCGTCATTTTGCATAATAACTTTGAAAGGTAATAAGTTACTTGATATGGCAATTTAGACTTTAGTGATAAAAGTCTGATATAGAATCTAACTTCAAAACTGGTAAACATTTTCTGACCGCGACCGTATGTAATTGAATTAATAAAGGCGAATCACACAATACATGCCGCGGAATTTGAATTTGCAATAATGAATTAATATTTGAAATAAATTTAGACCATTCAATAGTTATATCTTGGGGTACAGGCTCGTCCCAATCTATTTTTAACAACCACAATTTTTGTAAAATAATTTTAGGTTTTATAATACATGGACATAATAAAGCAATAGGGTCGAATACTTTAAAAAGTGTAGATAGACATCATCAGTCGTTTTGTTAAATTACTGACATTTAATTTGAATTGTTTTGTCTATATTATTGATTGGCAAATGTAGTGTGTCATTCGTGGAGTCCCAGCCCAAACCAAGTGTACTGGTTGCCTCGCTAAGGTATAAATTTGAATCAGTTACTGATGTGTCTTTAATGATATTGGAATTTGAGGGAAATTTACGTACATTGAGACAACCTTTCTGTAGGGCGTAGGAAACTGACCTTTGCATAGACAGTAGTTCCTCCTCTGTTGAGAAACTGCTGATTAGGTCATCAACGTAGAAGTCATGTTGAATGACAGTTTTAGTCTATTCGTCATCACACTCTTCCCCCAATTGCCATAGACAGCGCGTGCTTAAGAAACTGGCACTTGCGAGACCATAAGTGACAGTTTTAAGCTGCAGTATCTATATTGCGATACATTTTCTCTACCTCACCGACAAGAAGATATTTATGTTGGCGCGCTCTGATTAGAACGGAGAAAAGTGAATCCTGAATTTTTGGACCTACCAGCTGAATGTCGTTGATAGATATGCCAGAGGACGTGGCCGCGGATCCATCAAACACGACGCGTATTTTTGTGGACTCACTGGTTTCCTTGAATACTGCGTGGTGACAGAGGAAGTGCGCTGGGCCTAAAATTGAAGAATGACACTCTTTTAAATGACCTAACTCGGCATATTCATTTATGAATTCGACATATTGATTTTTAATATGTGGTTGTCGCTTGAAACGTTTTTCAAAACTACGGAAGCGTTTTTTAGCATTGTGATATGAATCACCCAGACAATCTGGTTCATCAATCAATGGCATCTTTACACAAAACCGCCCATTGTTGTAACGAATAGTGGTTTGTAAAAAATGTTGCTCGCATAATTTTTCGTTACTTCCATGTATTTTTATTGACGGCACTTCTTCTAGTTGCCAAAATTTTGTCATTTGATTGTAGATTTCTACCATGCTTGCTTGTGTGTTTATGGCTGCTATATTGTAACTTTGAACATGGTGAGATACTGTATGTTTGATATCTCGGCGTGATGGAGTAAAATTGCCTGCGACCAACCAGCCTAATTGGGATCTTATTAGGATAGGCAACTTCTTACCTAGTTTGATGCGACTATTGCCTACCAAATCCCAAAAAATATCGGCACCCAAGAGCATGTCTACAGGTGCAGGCTGATTTAAATTAGAGTCTGCTAGTTGAATATTGGAGGGTTTATTGAGAGCTTGTGTATCTGTGTGGGCTCTTGGGATCAACCCCGTTAGGTTCCTCAGAACTAAACAATTAATTTTAGTGTTATAATTTTATTAAGCTATTGCATAGCAAAATCGTTTACTTTTTTCGAGAGAGGGAGAGAGGGAGAGAGATAATAATTCTTTCATTTAATACTCATGTCATGGGGGTGCACTTCAAATAGCCAATCCGCAATCTTGGATGTCCGCCATGTTGGATTTAAGTCATGTGACAATTTTTTTCGTATTCCTGACAGCAAACCCTTTCATTTGATATCCATATCATGGGGGTGGATTTCAAACAGCCAGTCCGCCATCTTGGGGAGGCCGCCTTATTGGATTTGTAATGACGTTTCTAAGCTAGTTATGTATTGTCATCAGAACTCAGAGCGTGTGTAAAATTTCATCCTAATCGAAGACCGGTAAATGGGTCAAATTAAGATGCCAAATTTTGACGCAGACAACATACAAACAGTGTGAGTTAAATAAAAGCGTGTAAAAAAGCATCCAAAAATTAAGTATTTTTATGTGAACAGAAAAATATAAAACACTAGATGCTGTGAAAATGATTAATATTACTTTAAATTATATATTTTTAGTATACGCGATTCCGTCTACTTCTCAGCATTTCTCCTATAGCAGGTGGGCTGGAAGATATATCTATTAGAAATAAGCCCTAACTTTTGTACTCGTCTTTTTATTAGGTCCTTACCTATGAAATTGGTGTTTTGTATGGAGATTTTGGGGATGTCTGCAGTTTCCATACTAACATTTTATCAGTTTTCTTCACAACGACAAATCCAGAGATAATAATATTTGGCATGTATCATTAGACAAGCTTTAGTAATATGTGTAATATCACACTTCATAAAAATTATTTATCGTTTTTATGTGAATGCAAATCAAATGATGTATTCGGGAGGCACTTACAAAGAGTTGTCTCCGTGTCCAATTTTAACACAATTAAACTTACGACAATTTATCAAAATAAATCAGAGGAGCTCAAAAATATGGTCTATTTTAAGAGGAGGTAATTATTTTTTAAGAATACTCTAAAACTTGATAGATACAGACAAAATACTAAGAGAGAAAAAAAACACCAATTTCATAGGTGAGGACCCAATATTATGTGTTGTATATTCAAAATTTTTCTCTTGTGTACAATATTTAGTTAAAAAATAATAATACGCAGATACAACAGTAAGTAAGTAAGAAGTGGAGGCCGATAGATCGCATTAGCCAACCAGAGCGCTTCTAAATGTCTATCGCTGTCAATGAGTTTCCTCAATTCGAGACTACTAGCGCCATCTCTCGGTGAAGTAAATGAATACCCACGCATAATTGAGATTTGCCATAAAATTGGGTACGGGAGACGAAACGTAAGTTTAACAAACAATTATATAAACAGTGAAGCTGAACCAGACTGTCTTTAATCTGCTAAATAAAATTATTTACATAGACAGTCAATATACAACGTGGAAAAAAAATATGCACTAAAACTTGAACGACGTACTCGTTTGGTGATACCTAATATTTTTTATTATTAACTGGTGACTGGAAATCTTATAGTTTTAGAGAAAATCTTTACCACCTTAAGGATCATAATTGCATGCACACATTTAGGTCACAAGTTCTAAATTTCTTTCATAATAATTTGATGGACCGAAGATTAACTTTTTTCTGATGACATGACAATCAATCGCTCTAGGAGATGAACTGACTTCTAACAAGGTTTGATACATATTTTTTTAAGTGTCATTTTTAAAAAAAAAAATGAGTTTCGATGTGAAAAAGTAATCTATACTTCTTTTAGTTATTCTCGATGCGTCATTTTGAGACCTCGGTATCGATAGACCGCGTTAAGCCGGCCTTCATACTGACTGACCTCCGCCGAGAGTCTCCTACAGAGCCTCCTCCGGTCGTTCAGAAGAACGTAGTCACTCGTTCTGGCCGTCGAGTTAGGTTTACCGACTTTTATCGCCCCTGACGGTCTCTGGAGGGGGGTGATGTAGGCTACTCTCCTACTTGCACTTTCGTTATTCTATTAATATGTATTTATTATAAACTTTACACTATAACACTCCACATTGCTTCAGGTATCTATTAGTATTTATTTATATACAACCTCACACGTGTGCCAGAGAGTATCATCTGACATCGGCGCGCGCAGCAGTTCGGTGACGCGCGGCTGTCATGTGTCGAGAATCTTCTTGTTGTCTGCACTACATCGGCTCGAGCTAATATCCGTTAGTTTAGGAATAATTTAAGTACAGATGTTAAGTCGCATGTATTTCTCTGTGTTCATGTTCTCTCTTCCGTTCTTCTCATAACTCTGCGCGTGTGTGTACAGTTCTCCTTCATCCTGACTTTCTAATGTGTGTATAGTGTGGAAGCGTGTGTGACTTTTTATATCAATATATTTTTACGTGTTTACAAGTTTTGGACTTCTTATTATTCACCTAGTTAACACGCCCCTCTATACCAAAGGTGTATTATATTTTAGTAACAGAAATTAATAATTTTTCCGAGAAAATACAAATTTAATTCGGAGGTTACATAGAACACTTCTTATGATTTACAATAATTTAAGAATCAAAACATCTGCTATTTGGCCTATACTCGTGCTGGTGCCGCTTATAGGCACAGGCCTTCCTACGATGAGAATTAAATTTAGGTCACCCATCCAAAGCGCAAAAATGGTGAAAGTTGCTTTGTTTCTAAAATCGAAGCCAAAGCATACTAACTTCTTCTAAGGTATGCCAGGCGTACAGTCACCGGCAAAACTATATGACGATTTTAGTACTCTGTCACATTATTATATCACCAGAATCTAGTCCGCAAAACAAATAATTTACATAGAAATTGAATTTGAGATTACAATTTTTTGGTCACCCATCCTAGATATGTCGATGACGAAAGTTTTTTTTTCTAAAATGAAAGTTAAAGGTTAAGAACCACTACCAAGCAAAGTTCCTGGTACCTAGGATTAGATTTTGAGATTATTTCATTTTTGGTCACCCATACAAAGCACAACAAGGGCGAAAGTTGCTTTGTTGCGAAAAACGAAGCAAAACTTACAAACCAACCCCTACAAAAACAAAGTTTCTCGTAGGTACATAGAAAAATGAAATTTGAGATAACAAATTTCCGGCCACCCATCCAAAATACGACTATAGTGGGAGTAGCTTTGTTTCTAAAATTTGAGTAAAACTTAGAAAACTAAGTTTCTCGTATGGAAAGAAATGATTTGTGACTACGAATTTTTGGTCACCCATCCAAGATACGACCATAGCGAACATGGCTTTGTTTCTGAAATCAAAGCTAAAGCTTACTTTACCAGTACAAAAACGAAGTTCCTAGTTGATTTGATTTGGAAACGGCATTTTTCGCTATGGTCCTATCTGGGATGGGTGACCAAAAATTTGTAATCTCAAAATCTAAGTGTATGTACGAGGACCAGCTTTCCTTTTGGAAACAATGAATCTTCAGCCACGGTCATATCTATGATTGGTGATCAAAAGTTTGTAATCTCAAATTCAATTTTTATTTACGCCTAGCATAAACTATGCTAGTAGTAGGAGTTAGTTCGCTTTAGCTTCGATTTTAGAAACGAAGCAACTTTCGCCTTGGTTGTGCTTTGGATAGGTGAGATTTGGATAGGTAATTTGGAATTACAAACTTTTGATCACCAATCCTAGTTAATAGATTACAACGTCTCCCGCAGCGGTGCCTGCAGGGACGACCACAGCAACGCCCACAGTGGTGCTGCTCTGGAGCCCATCCGCGTCCCCGGCTGGCTCCATTCCATTGCGAGAAACAAATACAACGCTTGCATTAGTTCACATTTGAATGGAATAAAACTAATGATATACAAGAGGTTTATGTGGAAAATAAACAGTGATATATAAACACATATAACAATTATTATTGTGCACTTCAATTTCTTAATTTTGGTGGGTGAGACTAACCATAGTTCCCAGAACAATATTTCAATACAAATTATCAGAATTGGTTTTTTTATTAATTGTTTCAGAATGAAATACCATAATAAACCTATTATGTACTTTGTTCACATTTATTAAAAAAGCATCCAAAAATTAAGTATTTTTATGTAAACAGAAAAATATATAAACTAGATAGTGTAAAAATGATTAATATTACTTTTAATTAATACTTTTTAATTTATTTATATATTTTATGGCTGTGGTAAGACGTGTAAATAATGTAAACCAGGCGGGATCGTAATTGTGAATAAAATTTTAGATGGTAAAAATTGTCTCCGTAACTCGTATGACAGAAACCCAAATAAAACACAGCTAAAATACTCACTAACCTGGATATATCTGCAGAGCGTCTTCCTTAACTCGTATAGACACTTCAGCAGTCAGGAGGAGTTCAGCTTGATGATAATATTCAAATTTTCACGCAATCACAGCAAAACTATAACAGCTTACATTACGCTTATATAACAGTAAGTAAGAAGAGAAGGCCGATAGATCGCATTAGCCAACCAGAGCGCCTCTAAATGTCTATCGCTGTCAATGAGTTTCCTCAATTCGAGACTACTAGCGCCATCTCTCGGTGAAGTAAGTGAATACCCACGCATAATTGAGATTTGCCATAAAATTAGGTACGGGATTTATTTTTCAATCCGATATACTTAAATTTAATCTATTAAATAAAATTATTTACATAGACAGTCAATATACAACGTGGAAAAAAAATATGCACTAAAACTTGAACGACGTACTTGCTTGGTGATACCTAATATTTTTTATTATTAACTGGTGACTGGAAATCTTATAGTTTTAGAGAAAATCTTTACCACCTTAAGGATCATAATTGCATGCACACATTTAGGTCACAAGTTCTAAATTTCTTTCATAATAATTTGATTGACCAAAGATTAACTTTTTTCTGATGACATGACAATCAATCGCTCTAGGAGATGAACTGACTTCTAACAAGGTTTGATACATATTTTTTTTAAGTGTCATTTTAACAAATAAAGAAATGAGTTTCGATGTCAAAAAGTAATCTATACTTCTTTTAGTTATTCTCGATGCGTCATTTTGCATAATAACTTTGAAAGGTAATAAGTTACTTGATATGGCAATTTAGACTTAAGTGAAAAAAGTCTGATATAGAATTTAACTTCAAAACTGGTAAACATTTTCTGACCGCGACCGTATGTAATTGAATTAATAAAGGCGAATCACACAATACATGCCGCGGAATTTGAATTTGCAATAATGAATTAATATTTCAAATAAATTTAGACCATTCAATAGTTATATCTTGGGGTACAGGCTCGTCCCAATCTATTTTTAACAACCACAATTTTTGTAAAATAATTTTAGGTTTTATAATACATGGACTTAATATAGCAATAGGGTCGAATACTTTAAAAAGTGTAGATAGACATCATCAGTCGTTTTGTTAAATTACTGACATTTTATTTGAATTGTTTTGTCTATATTATTGATTGGCAAATGTAGTGTGTCATTCGTGGAGTCCCAGCCCAAACCAAGTGTACTGGTTGCCTCGCTAAGGTATAAATTTGAATCAGTTACTGATGTATCTTTAATGATATTGGAATTTGAGGGAAATTTACGTAAATTGAGACAACCTTTCTGTAGGGCGTAGGAAACTGACCTTTGCATAGACAGTAGTTCCTCCTCTGTTGAGAAACTGCTGTAACATTGCATTTTTTATTATTATTTAAATTGAAAAAATAATTAATTTCAAATTCTTTTAATTGGCTCAATTCTCTCATCTCAAAGCCATATACGTGGAAAAAAGATAAACAATAGACGATCGGCCGGGCAGGCGCGGCCTACGAGATGAGAGAACGATATCGAGTTGGTCATGCAATTTTTTCGAGAAAATTTGGAAAATGTGTTTAAGTTAAACACGGAATATTTATTATTTTTTATTGAAAAACAATGTTAAATGACCTATGATTTATGAACGGGTATGTATTTGTAATTAATTAATAAACAGCTAATTCATGTTACGATGTTTTGTGATAACTCTATATAATTAATTAAATAAAAATTTTCATGTATGTTTTGTGCTTTGCCCACAGGTGTGTTGCGGTGGTATTTTGGTATTTTTCTTTCTTTTCACTTATTTGTTGTTTGTCATAATAACATAAGTTAATTTTGTTGGGCAAACTTTTATGAATACTGCGTTAAAACGAAGTAACGCTTGTCCTGTCACCCATAACATTTTTATTGGTAATGCAAGAGGCAGTTTAGGAAGCCCTATGTATAGCCTGACTGCTTCTCATAAGAAGACTGGATGGTTACAAGATTCGTGAGGACGTTGTTTAATTTACTTAGTTTTGTTTTAGTTTTAAGTCATAGTTGATATATTATACTGGAGAGAGCAACCCATATGTATAAGGAACCCGTTTTTTTCCCTCTACCGACAAAGTTGTTAGTATATTTTTTTCAGCTCTTAAAATAAACTGTTCAATATATAATATTTCTTTTATTTAATTGTACATATTTTTCTGCTCTCAACGCTTTCCTGCCTCAGCCGGGCCAGGGAGCGCTGTGACACTGCTGATTAGGTCATCAACGTAGAAGTCGTGTTGAATGACAGTTTTAGTCTATTCGTCATCACACTCTTCCCCCAATTGCCATAGACAGCGCGTGCTTAAGAAACTGGCACTTGCGAGACCATAAGTGACAGTTTTAAGCTGCAGTATCCATTTTGCGATACATTTTCTCTACCTCACCGACAAGAAGATATTTATGTTGGCGCGCTCTGATTAGAACGGAGAAAAGTGAATCCTGAATTTTTGGACCTACCAGCTGAATGTCGTTGACAGATATGCCAGAGGACGTGGCCGCGGATCCATCAAACACGACGCGTATTTTTGTGGACTCACTGGTTTCCTTGAATACTGCGTGGTGACAGAGGAAGTGCGCTGGGCCTAAAATTGAACAATGACACTCTTTTAAATGACCTAACTCGGCATATTCATTTATGAATTCGACATATTGATTTTTAATATGTGGTTGTCGCTTGAAACGTTTTTCAAAACTACGGAAGCGTTTTTTAGCATTGTGATATGAATCACCCAGACAATCTGGTTCATCAATCAATGGCATCTTTACACAAAACCGCCCATTGTTGTAACGAATAGTGGTTTGTAAAAAATGTTGCTCGCATAATTTTTCGTTACTTCCATGTATTTTTATTGACGGCACTTCTTCTAGTTGCCAAAATGTTGTCATTTGATTGTTGATTTCTACCATGTTTGCTTGTGTGTTTACGGCTGCTATATTGTAACTTTTAACATGGTGAGATACTGTATGTTTGATATCTCGGCGTGATGGAGTAAAATTGCCTGCGACCAACCAGCCTAATTGGGATCTTATTAGGATAGGCAACTTCTTACCTAGTTTGATGCGACTATTGCCTACCAAATCCCAAAAAATATCGGCACCCAAGAGCATGTCTACAGGTGCAGGCTGATTTAAATTAGAGTCTGCTAGTTGAATATTGGAGGGTTTATTGAGAGCTTGTGTATCTGTGTGGGCTCTTGGGATCAACCCCGTTAGGTTCCTCAGAACTAAACAATTAATTTTAGTGTTATAATTTTATTAAGCTATTGCATAGCAAAATCGTTTACTTTTTTCGAGAGAGAGAGAGAGAGAGAGATAATAATTCTTTCATTTAATACTCATGTCATGGGGGTGCACTTCAAATAGCCAATCCGCAATCTTGGCTGTCCGCCATGTTGGATTTAAGTCATGTGACAATTTTTTTCGTATTCCTGACAGCAAAGCCTTTCATTTGATATCCATATCATGGGGGTGGATTTCAAACAGCCAGTCCGCCATCTTGGGGAGGCCGCCTTATTGGATTTGTAATGACGTTTCTAAGCTAGTTATGTATTGTCATCAGAACTCAGAGCGTGTGTTAAATTTCATCCTTATCGGAGACCGGGAAGTGGGTCAAATTAAGATTCCAAATTTTGACGCAGACAACATACAAACAGTGTGAGTTAAATAAAAGCGTGTAAAAAAGCATCCAAAAATTAAGTATTTTTATGTGAACCGAAAAATATAAAACACTAGATGCTGTGAAAATGATTAATATTACTTTAAATTATATATTTTTAGTATACGCGATTCCGTCTACTTCTCAGCATTTCTCCTATAGCAGGTGGGCTGGAAGATATATCTATTAGAAATAAGCCCTAACTTTTGTACTCGTCTTTTTATTAGGTCCTTACCTATGAAATTGGTGTTTTGTATGGAGATTCTGGGGATGTCTGCAGTTTCCATACTAACATTTTATCAGTTTTCTTCGCAACGACAAATCCAGAGATAATAATATTTGGCATGTATCATTAGACAAGCTTTAGTAATATGTGTAATATCACACTTTATAAAAATTATTTATCGTTTTTATGTGAATGCAAATCAAATGATGTATTCGGGAGGCACTTAAAAAGAGTTGTCTCCGTGTCCAATTTTAACACAATTAAACTTACAACAATTTATCAAAATAAATCAAAAGAGCTCAAAAATATGGTCTATTTTAAGAGGAGGTAATTATTTTTTAAGAATACTCTAAAACTTGATAGATACAGACAAAATACTAAGAGAGAAAAAAAACACCAATTTCATAGGTGAGGACCCAATGTTATATGTGTTGTATATTCAAAATTTTTCTCTTGTGTACAATAAATAGTTAAAAAATAATAATACGCAGATACAACAGTAAGTAAGTAAGAAGTGGAGGCCGATAGATCGCATTAGCCAACCAGAGCGCTTCTAAATGTCTATCGCTGTCAATGAATTTCCTCAATTCGAGACTACTAGCGCCATCTCTCGGTGAAGGAAATGAATACCCACGCATAATTGAGATTTGCCATAAAATTAGGTACGTGAGACGAAACATAAGTTTAACAAACAATTATATAAACAGTGAAGCTGAACCAGACTGTTTTTAATCTACTAAATATGATCATTTATGTTTCAATCAGATATACTTAAATTTAATCTATTAAATAAAATTATTTACATAGACAGTCAATATACAACGTGGAAAAAAAATATGCACTAAAACTTGAACGACGTACTCGTTTGGTCATACCTAATATTTTTTATTATTAACTGGTGACTGGAAATCTTATAGTTTTAGAGAAAATCTTTACCACCTTAAGGATCATAATTGCATGCACACATTTAGGTCACAAGTTCTAAATTTCTTTCATAATAATTTGATGGACCAAAGATTAACTTTTTTCTGATGACATGACAATCAATCGCTCTAGGAGATGAACTGACTTCTAACAAGGTTTGATACATATTTTTTTAAGTGTCATTTTAACAAATAAAGAAATGAGTTTCGATGTCAAAAAGTAATCTATACTTCTTTTAGTTATTCTCGATGCGTCATTTTGCATAATAACTTTGAAAGGTAATAAGTTACTTGATATGGCAATTTAGACTTTAGTGATAAAAGTCTGATATAGAATCTAACTTCAAAACTGGTAAACATTTTCTGACCGCGACCGTATGTAATTGAATTAATAAAGGCGAATCACACAATACATGCCGCGGAATTTGAATTTGCAATAATGAATTAATATTTGAAATAAATTTAGACCATTCAATAGTTATATCTTGGGGTACAGGCTCGTCCCAATCTATTTTTAACAACCACAATTTTTGTAAAATAATTTTAGGTTTTATAATACATGGACATAATAAAGCAATAGGGTCGAATACTTTAAAAAGTGTAGATTGACATCATCAGTCGTTTTGTTAAATTACTGACATTTAATTTGAATTGTTTTGTCTATATTATTGATTGGCAAATGTAGTGTGTCATTCGTGGAGTCCCAGCCCAAACCAAGTGTACTGGTTGCCTCGCTAAGGTATAAATTTGAATCAGTTACTGATGTGTCTTTAATGATATTGGAATTTGAGGGAAATTTACGTACATTGAGACAACCTTTCTGTAGGGCGTAGGAAACTGACCTTTGCATAGACAGTAGTTCCTCCTCTGTTGAGAAACTGCTGATTAGGTCATCAACGTAGAAGTCATGTTGAATGACAGTTTTAGTCTATTCGTCATCACACTCTTCCCCCAATTGCCATAGACAGCGCGTGCTTAAGAAACTGGCACTTGCGAGACCATAAGTGACAGTTGTAAGCTGCAGTATCTATATTGCGATACATTTTCTCTACCTCACCGACAAGAAGATATTTATGTTGGCGCGCTCTGATTAGAACGGAGAAAAGTGAATCCTGAATTTTTGGACCTACCAGCTGAATGTCGTTGATAGATATGCCAGAGGACGTGGCCGCGGATCCATCAAACACGACGCGTATTTTTGTGGACTCACTGGTTTCCTTGAATACTGCGTGGTGACAGAGGAAGTGCGCTGGGCCTAAAATTGAACAATGACACTCTTTTAAATGACCTAACTCGGCATATTCATTTATGAATTCGACATATTGATTTTTAATATGTGGTTGTCGCTTGAAACGTTTTTCAAAACTACGGAAGCGTTTTTTAGCATTGTGATATGAATCACCCAGACAATCTGGTTCATCAATCAATGGCATCTTTACACAAAACCGCCCATTGTTGTAACGAATAGTGGTTTGTAAAAAATGTTGCTCGCATAATTTTTCGTTACTTCCATGTATTTTTATTGACGGCACTTCTTCTAGTTGCCAAAATGTTGTCATTTGATTGTTGATTTCTACCATGTTTGCTTGTGTGTTTACGGCTGCTATATTGTAACTTTTAACATGGTGAGATACTGTATGTTTGATATCTCGGCGTGATGGAGTAAAATTGCCTGCGACCAACCAGCCTAATTGGGATCTTATTAGGATAGGCAACTTCTTACCTAGTTTGATGCGACTATTGCCTACCAAATCCCAAAAAATATCGGCACCCAAGAGCATGTCTACAGGTGCAGGCTGATTTAAATTAGAGTCTGCTAGTTGAATATTGGAGGGTTTATTGAGAGCTTGTGTATCTGTGTGGGCTCTTGGGATCAACCCCGTTAGGTTCCTCAGAACTAAACAATTAATTTTAGTGTTATAATTTTATTAAGCTATTGCATAGCAAAATCGTTTACTTTTTTCGAGAGAGAGAGAGAGAGAGAGATAATAATTCTTTCATTTAATACTCATGTCATGGGGGTGCACTTCAAATAGCCAATCCGCAATCTTGGCTGTCCGCCATGTTGGATTTAAGTCATGTGACAATTTTTTTCGTATTCCTGACAGCAAAGCCTTTCATTTGATATCCATATCATGGGGGTGGATTTCAAACAGCCAGTCCGCCATCTTGGGGAGGCCGCCTTATTGGATTTGTAATGACGTTTCTAAGCTAGTTATGTATTGTCATCAGAACTCAGAGCGTGTGTTAAATTTCATCCTTATCGGAGACCGGGAAGTGGGTCAAATTAAGATTCCAAATTTTGACGCAGACAACATACAAACAGTGTGAGTTAAATAAAAGCGTGTAAAAAAGCATCCAAAAATTAAGTATTTTTATGTGAACCGAAAAATATAAAACACTAGATGCTGTGAAAATGATTAATATTACTTTAAATTATATATTTTTAGTATACGCGATTCCGTCTACTTCTCAGCATTTCTCCTATAGCAGGTGGGCTGGAAGATATATCTATTAGAAATAAGCCCTAACTTTTGTACTCGTCTTTTTATTAGGTCCTTACCTATGAAATTGGTGTTTTGTATGGAGATTCTGGGGATGTCTGCAGTTTCCATACTAACATTTTATCAGTTTTCTTCGCAACGACAAATCCAGAGATAATAATATTTGGCATGTATCATTAGACAAGCTTTAGTAATATGTGTAATATCACACTTTATAAAAATTATTTATCGTTTTTATGTGAATGCAAATCAAATGATGTATTCGGGAGGCACTTAAAAAGAGTTGTCTCCGTGTCCAATTTTAACACAATTAAACTTACAACAATTTATCAAAATAAATCAAAAGAGCTCAAAAATATGGTCTATTTTAAGAGGAGGTAATTATTTTTTAAGAATACTCTAAAACTTGATAGATACAGACAAAATACTAAGAGAGAAAAAAAACACCAATTTCATAGGTGAGGACCCAATGTTATATGTGTTGTATATTCAAAATTTTTCTCTTGTGTACAATAAATAGTTAAAAAAATAATAATACGCAGATACAACAGTAAGTAAGTAAGAAGTGGAGGCCGATAGATCGCATTAGCCAACCAGAGCGCTTCTAAATGTCTATCGCTGTCAATGAATTTCCTCAATTCGAGACTACTAGCGCCATCTCTCGGTGAAGGAAATGAATACCCACGCATAATTGAGATTTGCCATAAAATTAGGTACGTGAGACGAAACATAAGTTTAACAAACAATTATATAAACAGTGAAGCTGAACCAGACTGTTTTTAATCTACTAAATATGATCATTTATTTTTCAATCCGATATACTTAAATTTAATCTATTAAATAAAATTATTTACATAGACAGTCAATATACAACGTGGAAAAAAAATATGCACTAAAACTTGAACGACGTACTCGTTTGGTCATACCTAATATTTTTTATTATTAACTGGTGACTGGAAATCTTATAGTTTTAGAGAAAATCTTTACCACCTTAAGGATCATAATTGCATGCACACATTTAGGTCACAAGTTCTAAATTTCTTTCATAATAATTTGATGGACCAAAGATTAACTTTTTTCTGATGACATGACAATCAATCGCTCTAGGAGATGAACTGACTTCTAACAAGGTTTGATACATATTTTTTTAAGTGTCATTTTAACAAATAAAGAAATGAGTTTCGATGTCAAAAAGTAATCTATACTTCTTTTAGTTATTCTCGATGCGTCATTTTGCATAATAACTTTGAAAGGTAATAAGTTACTTGATATGGCAATTTAGACTTTAGTGATAAAAGTCTGATATAGAATCTAACTTCAAAACTGGTAAACATTTTCTGACCGCGACCGTATGTAATTGAATTAATAAAGGCGAATCACACAATACATGCCGCGGAATTTGAATTTGCAATAATGAATTAATATTTGAAATAAATTTAGACCATTCAATAGTTATATCTTGGGGTACAGGCTCGTCCCAATCTATTTTTAACAACCACAATTTTTGTAAAATAATTTTAGGTTTTATAATACATGGACATAATAAAGCAATAGGGTCGAATACTTTAAAAAGTGTAGATTGACATCATCAGTCGTTTTGTTAAATTACTGACATTTAATTTGAATTGTTTTGTCTATATTATTGATTGGCAAATGTAGTGTGTCATTCGTGGAGTCCCAGCCCAAACCAAGTGTACTGGTTGCCTCGCTAAGGTATAAATTTGAATCAGTTACTGATGTGTCTTTAATGATATTGGAATTTGAGGGAAATTTACGTACATTGAGACAACCTTTCTGTAGGGCGTAGGAAACTGACCTTTGCATAGACAGTAGTTCCTCCTCTGTTGAGAAACTGCTGATTAGGTCATCAACGTAGAAGTCATGTTGAATGACAGTTTTAGTCTATTCGTCATCACACTCTTCCCCCAATTGCCATAGACAGCGCGTGCTTAAGAAACTGGCACTTGCGAGACCATAAGTGACAGTTGTAAGCTGCAGTATCTATATTGCGATACATTTTCTCTACCTCACCGACAAGAAGATATTTATGTTGGCGCGCTCTGATTAGAACGGAGAAAAGTGAATCCTGAATTTTTGGACCTACCAGCTGAATGTCGTTGATAGATATGCCAGAGGACGTGGCCGCGGATCCATCAAACACGACGCGTATTTTTGTGGACTCACTGGTTTCCTTGAATACTGCGTGGTGACAGAGGAAGTGCGCTGGGCCTAAAATTGAAGAATGACACTCTTTTAAATGACCTAACTCGGCATATTCATTTATGAATTCGACATATTGATTTTTAATATGTGGTTGTCGCTTGAAACGTTTTTCAAAACTACGGAAGCGTTTTTTAGCATTGTGATATGAATCACCCAGACAATCTGGTTCATCAATCAATGGCATCTTTACACAAAACCGCCCATTGTTGTAACGAATAGTGGTTTGTAAAAAATGTTGCTCGCATAATTTTTCGTTACTTCCATGTATTTTTATTGACGGCACTTCTTCTAGTTGCCAAAATGTTGTCATTTGATTGTTGATTTCTACCATGTTTGCTTGTGTGTTTACGGCTGCTATATTGTAACTTTTAACATGGTGAGATACTGTATGTTTGATATCTCGGCGTGATGGAGTAAAATTGCCTGCGACCAACCAGCCTAATTGGGATCTTATTAGGATAGGCAACTTCTTACCTAGTTTGATGCGACTATTGCCTACCAAATCCCAAAAAATATCGGCACCCAAGAGCATGTCTACAGGTGCAGGCTGATTTAAATTAGAGTCTGCTAGTTGAATATTGGAGGGTTTATTGAGAGCTTGTGTATCTGTGTGGGCTCTTGGGATCAACCCCGTTAGGTTCCTCAGAACTAAACAATTAATTTTAGTGTTATAATTTTATTAAGCTATTGCATAGCAAAATCGTTTACTTTTTTCGAGAGAGAGAGAGATAATAATTCTTTCATTTAATACTCATGTCATGGGGGTGCACTTCAAATAGCCAATCCGCAATCTTGGCTGTCCGCCATGTTGGATTTAAGTCATGTGACAATTTTTTTCGTATTCCTGACAGCAAAGCCTTTCATTTGATATCCATATCATGGGGGTGGATTTCAAACAGCCAGTCCGCCATCTTGGGGAGGCCGCCTTATTGGATTTGTAATGACGTTTCTAAGCTAGTTATGTATTGTCATCAGAACTCAGAGCGTGTGTTAAATTTCATCCTTATCGGAGACCGGGAAGTGGGTCAAATTAAGATTCCAAATTTTGACGCAGACAACATACAAACAGTGTGAGTTAAATAAAAGCGTGTAAAAAAGCATCCAAAAATTAAGTATTTTTATGTGAACCGAAAAATATAAAACACTAGATGCTGTGAAAATGATTAATATTACTTTAAATTATATATTTTTAGTATACGCGATTCCGTCTACTTCTCAGCATTTCTCCTATAGCAGGTGGGCTGGAAGATATATCTATTAGAAATAAGCCCTAACTTTTGTACTCGTCTTTTTATTAGGTCCTTACCTATGAAATTGGTGTTTTGTATGGAGATTCTGGGGATGTCTGCAGTTTCCATACTAACATTTTATCAGTTTTCTTCGCAACGACAAATCCAGAGATAATAATATTTGGCATGTATCATTAGACAAGCTTTAGTAATATGTGTAATATCACACTTTATAAAAATTATTTATCGTTTTTATGTGAATGCAAATCAAATGATGTATTCGGGAGGCACTTAAAAAGAGTTGTCTCCGTGTCCAATTTTAACACAATTAAACTTACAACAATTTATCAAAATAAATCAAAAGAGCTCAAAAATATGGTCTATTTTAAGAGGAGGTAATTATTTTTTAAGAATACTCTAAAACTTGATAGATACAGACAAAATACTAAGAGAGAAAAAAAACACCAATTTCATAGGTGAGGACCCAATGTTATATGTGTTGTATATTCAAAATTTTTCTCTTGTGTACAATAAATAGTTAAAAAATAATAATACGCAGATACAACAGTAAGTAAGTAAGAAGTGGAGGCCGATAGATCGCATTAGCCAACCAGAGCGCTTCTAAATGTCTATCGCTGTCAATGAATTTCCTCAATTCGAGACTACTAGCGCCATCTCTCGGTGAAGGAAATGAATACCCACGCATAATTGAGATTTGCCATAAAATTAGGTACGTGAGACGAAACATAAGTTTAACAAACAATTATATAAACAGTGAAGCTGAACCAGACTGTTTTTAATCTACTAAATATGATCATTTATTTTTCAATCAGATATACTTAAATTTAATCTATTAAATAAAATTATTTACATAGACAGTCAATATACAACGTGGAAAAAAAATATGCACTAAAACTTGAACGACGTACTCGTTTGGTCATACCTAATATTTTTTATTATTAACTGGTGACTGGAAATCTTATAGTTTTAGAGAAAATCTTTACCACCTTAAGGATCATAATTGCATGCACACATTTAGGTCACAAGTTCTAAATTTCTTTCATAATAATTTGATGGACCAAAGATTAACTTTTTTCTGATTACATGACAATCAATCGCTCTAGGAGATGAACTGACTTCTAACAAGGTTTGATACATATTTTTTTAAGTGTCATTTTAACAAATAAAGAAATGAGTTTCGATGTCAAAAAGTAATCTATACTTCTTTTAGTTATTCTCGATGCGTCATTTTGCATAATAACTTTGAAAGGTAATAAGTTACTTGATATGGCAATTTAGACTTTAGTGATAAAAGTCTGATATAGAATCTAACTTCAAAACTGGTAAACATTTTCTGACCGCGACCGTATGTAATTGAATTAATAAAGGCGAATCACACAATACATGCCGCGGAATTTGAATTTGCAATAATGAATTAATATTTGAAATAAATTTAGACCATTCAATAGTTATATCTTGGGGTACAGGCTCGTCCCAATCTATTTTTAACAACCACAATTTTTGTAAAATAATTTTAGGTTTTATAATACATGGACATAATAAAGCAATAGGGTCGAATACTTTAAAAAGTGTAGATTGACATCATCAGTCGTTTTGTTAAATTACTGACATTTAATTTGAATTGTTTTGTCTATATTATTGATTGGCAAATGTAGTGTGTCATTCGTGGAGTCCCAGCCCAAACCAAGTGTACTGGTTGCCTCGCTAAGGTATAAATTTGAATCAGTTACTGATGTGTCTTTAATGATATTGGAATTTGAGGGAAATTTACGTACATTGAGACAACCTTTCTGTAGGGCGTAGGAAACTGACCTTTGCATAGACAGTAGTTCCTCCTCTGTTGAGAAACTGCTGATTAGGTCATCAACGTAGAAGTCATGTTGAATGACAGTTTTAGTCTATTCGTCATCACACTCTTCCCCCAATTGCCATAGACAGCGCGTGCTTAAGAAACTGGCACTTGCGAGACCATAAGTGACAGTTGTAAGCTGCAGTATCTATATTGCGATACATTTTCTCTACCTCACCGACAAGAAGATATTTATGTTGGCGCGCTCTGATTAGAACGGAGAAAAGTGAATCCTGAATTTTTGGACCTACCAGCTGAATGTCGTTGATAGATATGCCAGAGGACGTGGCCGCGGATCCATCAAACACGACGCGTATTTTTGTGGACTCACTGGTTTCCTTGAATACTGCGTGGTGACAGAGGAAGTGCGCTGGGCCTAAAATTGAAGAATGACACTCTTTTAAATGACCTAACTCGGCATATTCATTTATGAATTCGACATATTGATTTTTAATATGTGGTTGTCGCTTGAAACGTTTTTCAAAACTACGGAAGCGTTTTTTAGCATTGTGATATGAATCACCCAGACAATCTGGTTCATCAATCAATGGCATCTTTACACAAAACCGCCCATTGTTGTAACGAATAGTGGTTTGTAAAAAATGTTGCTCGCATAATTTTTCGTTACTTCCATGTATTTTTATTGACGGCACTTCTTCTAGTTGCCAAAATGTTGTCATTTGATTGTTGATTTCTACCATGTTTGCTTGTGTGTTTACGGCTGCTATATTGTAACTTTTAACATGGTGAGATACTGTATGTTTGATATCTCGGCGTGATGGAGTAAAATTGCCTGCGACCAACCAGCCTAATTGGGATCTTATTAGGATAGGCAACTTCTTACCTAGTTTGATGCGACTATTGCCTACCAAATCCCAAAAAATATCGGCACCCAAGAGCATGTCTACAGGTGCAGGCTGATTTAAATTAGAGTCTGCTAGTTGAATATTGGAGGGTTTATTGAGAGCTTGTGTATCTGTGTGGGCTCTTGGGATCAACCCCGTTAGGTTCCTCAGAACTAAACAATTAATTTTAGTGTTATAATTTTATTAAGCTATTGCATAGCAAAATCGTTTACTTTTTTCGAGAGAGAGAGAGATAATAATTCTTTCATTTAATACTCATGTCATGGGGGTGCACTTCAAATAGCCAATCCGCAATCTTGGCTGTCCGCCATGTTGGATTTAAGTCATGTGACAATTTTTTTCGTATTCCTGACAGCAAAGCCTTTCATTTGATATCCATATCATGGGGGTGGATTTCAAACAGCCAGTCCGCCATCTTGGGGAGGCCGCCTTATTGGATTTGTAATGACGTTTCTAAGCTAGTTATGTATTGTCATCAGAACTCAGAGCGTGTGTTAAATTTCATCCTTATCGGAGACCGGGAAGTGGGTCAAATTAAGATTCCAAATTTTGACGCAGACAACATACAAACAGTGTGAGTTAAATAAAAGCGTGTAAAAAAGCATCCAAAAATTAAGTATTTTTATGTGAACCGAAAAATATAAAACACTAGATGCTGTGAAAATGATTAATATTACTTTAAATTATATATTTTTAGTATACGCGATTCCGTCTACTTCTCAGCATTTCTCCTATAGCAGGTGGGCTGGAAGATATATCTATTAGAAATAAGCCCTAACTTTTGTACTCGTCTTTTTATTAGGTCCTTACCTATGAAATTGGTGTTTTGTATGGAGATTCTGGGGATGTCTGCAGTTTCCATACTAACATTTTATCAGTTTTCTTCGCAACGACAAATCCAGAGATAATAATATTTGGCATGTATCATTAGACAAGCTTTAGTAATATGTGTAATATCACACTTTATAAAAATTATTTATCGTTTTTATGTGAATGCAAATCAAATGATGTATTCGGGAGGCACTTAAAAAGAGTTGTCTCCGTGTCCAATTTTAACACAATTAAACTTACAACAATTTATCAAAATAAATCAAAAGAGCTCAAAAATATGGTCTATTTTAAGAGGAGGTAATTATTTTTTAAGAATACTCTAAAACTTGATAGATACAGACAAAATACTAAGAGAGAAAAAAAACACCAATTTCATAGGTGAGGACCCAATGTTATATGTGTTGTATATTCAAAATTTTTCTCTTGTGTACAATAAATAGTTAAAAAAATAATAATACGCAGATACAACAGTAAGTAAGTAAGAAGTGGAGGCCGATAGATCGCATTAGCCAACCAGAGCGCTTCTAAATGTCTATCGCTGTCAATGAATTTCCTCAATTCGAGACTACTAGCGCCATCTCTCGGTGAAGGAAATGAATACCCACGCATAATTGAGATTTGCCATAAAATTAGGTACGTGAGACGAAACATAAGTTTAACAAACAATTATAAGAACAGTGAAGCTGAACCAGACTGTTTTTAATCTACTAAATATGATCATTTATTTTTCAATCAGATATACTTAAATTTAATCTATTAAATAAAATTATTTACATAGACAGTCAATATACAACGTGGAAAAAAAATATGCACTAAAACTTGAACGACGTACTCGTTTGGTCATACCTAATATTTTTTATTATTAACTGGTGACTGGAAATCTTATAGTTTTAGAGAAAATCTTTACCACCTTAAGGATCATAATTGCATGCACACATTTAGGTCACAAGTTCTAAATTTCTTTCATAATAATTTGATGGACCAAAGATTAACTTTTTTCTGATGACATGACAATCAATCGCTCTAGGAGATGAACTGACTTCTAACAAGGTTTGATACATATTTTTTTAAGTGTCATTTTAACAAATAAAGAAATGAGTTTCGATGTCAAAAAGTAATCTATACTTCTTTTAGTTATTCTCGATGCGTCATTTTGCATAATAACTTTGAAAGGTAATAAGTTACTTGATATGGCAATTTAGACTTTAGTGATAAAAGTCTGATATAGAATCTAACTTCAAAACTGGTAAACATTTTCTGACCGCGACCGTATGTAATTGAATTAATAAAGGCGAATCACACAATACATGCCGCGGAATTTGAATTTGCAATAATGAATTAATATTTGAAATAAATTTAGACCATTCAATAGTTATATCTTGGGGTACAGGCTCGTCCCAATCTATTTTTAACAACCACAATTTTTGTAAAATAATTTTAGGTTTTATAATACATGGACATAATAAAGCAATAGGGTCGAATACTTTAAAAAGTGTAGATTGACATCATCAGTCGTTTTGTTAAATTACTGACATTTAATTTGAATTGTTTTGTCTATATTATTGATTGGCAAATGTAGTGTGTCATTCGTGGAGTCCCAGCCCAAACCAAGTGTACTGGTTGCCTCGCTAAGGTATAAATTTGAATCAGTTACTGATGTGTCTTTAATGATATTGGAATTTGAGGGAAATTTACGTACATTGAGACAACCTTTCTGTAGGGCGTAGGAAACTGACCTTTGCATAGACAGTAGTTCCTCCTCTGTTGAGAAACTGCTGATTAGGTCATCAACGTAGAAGTCATGTTGAATGACAGTTTTAGTCTATTCGTCATCACACTCTTCCCCCAATTGCCATAGACAGCGCGTGCTTAAGAAACTGGCACTTGCGAGACCATAAGTGACAGTTGTAAGCTGCAGTATCTATATTGCGATACATTTTCTCTACCTCACCGACAAGAAGATATTTATGTTGGCGCGCTCTGATTAGAACGGAGAAAAGTGAATCCTGAATTTTTGGACCTACCAGCTGAATGTCGTTGATAGATATGCCAGAGGACGTGGCCGCGGATCCATCAAACACGACGCGTATTTTTGTGGACTCACTGGTTTCCTTGAATACTGCGTGGTGACAGAGGAAGTGCGCTGGGCCTAAAATTGAAGAATGACACTCTTTTAAATGACCTAACTCGGCATATTCATTTATGAATTCGACATATTGATTTTTAATATGTGGTTGTCGCTTGAAACGTTTTTCAAAACTACGGAAGCGTTTTTTAGCATTGTGATATGAATCACCCAGACAATCTGGTTCATCAATCAATGGCATCTTTACACAAAACCGCCCATTGTTGTAACGAATAGTGGTTTGTAAAAAATGTTGCTCGCATAATTTTTCGTTACTTCCATGTATTTTTATTGACGGCACTTCTTCTAGTTGCCAAAATGTTGTCATTTGATTGTTGATTTCTACCATGTTTGCTTGTGTGTTTACGGCTGCTATATTGTAACTTTTAACATGGTGAGATACTGTATGTTTGATATCTCGGCGTGATGGAGTAAAATTGCCTGCGACCAACCAGCCTAATTGGGATCTTATTAGGATAGGCAACTTCTTACCTAGTTTGATGCGACTATTGCCTACCAAATCCCAAAAAATATCGGCACCCAAGAGCATGTCTACAGGTGCAGGCTGATTTAAATTAGAGTCTGCTAGTTGAATATTGGAGGGTTTATTGAGAGCTTGTGTATCTGTGTGGGCTCTTGGGATCAACCCCGTTAGGTTCCTCAGAACTAAACAATTAATTTTAGTGTTATAATTTTATTAAGCTATTGCATAGCAAAATCGTTTACTTTTTTCGAGAGAGAGAGAGAGAGAGAGATAATAATTCTTTCATTTAATACTCATGTCATGGGGGTGCACTTCAAATAGCCAATCCGCAATCTTGGCTGTCCGCCATGTTGGATTTAAGTCATGTGACAATTTTTTTCGTATTCCTGACAGCAAAGCCTTTCATTTGATATCCATATCATGGGGGTGGATTTCAAACAGCCAGTCCGCCATCTTGGGGAGGCCGCCTTATTGGATTTGTAATGACGTTTCTAAGCTAGTTATGTATTGTCATCAGAACTCAGAGCGTGTGTTAAATTTCATCCTTATCGGAGACCGGGAAGTGGGTCAAATTAAGATTCCAAATTTTGACGCAGACAACATACAAACAGTGTGAGTTAAATAAAAGCGTGTAAAAAAGCATCCAAAAATTAAGTATTTTTATGTGAACCGAAAAATATAAAACACTAGATGCTGTGAAAATGATTAATATTACTTTAAATTATATATTTTTAGTATACGCGATTCCGTCTACTTCTCAGCATTTCTCCTATAGCAGGTGGGCTGGAAGATATATCTATTAGAAATAAGCCCTAACTTTTGTACTCGTCTTTTTATTAGGTCCTTACCTATGAAATTGGTGTTTTGTATGGAGATTCTGGGGATGTCTGCAGTTTCCATACTAACATTTTATCAGTTTTCTTCGCAACGACAAATCCAGAGATAATAATATTTGGCATGTATCATTAGACAAGCTTTAGTAATATGTGTAATATCACACTTTATAAAAATTATTTATCGTTTTTATGTGAATGCAAATCAAATGATGTATTCGGGAGGCACTTAAAAAGAGTTGTCTCCGTGTCCAATTTTAACACAATTAAACTTACAACAATTTATCAAAATAAATCAAAAGAGCTCAAAAATATGGTCTATTTTAAGAGGAGGTAATTATTTTTTAAGAATACTCTAAAACTTGATAGATACAGACAAAATACTAAGAGAGAAAAAAAACACCGATTTCATAGGTGAGGACCCAATGTTATATGTGTTGTATATTCAAAATTTTTCTCTTGTGTACAATAAATAGTTAAAAAATAATAATACGCAGATACAACAGTAAGTAAGTAAGAAGTGGAGGCCGATAGATCGCATTAGCCAACCAGAGCGCTTCTAAATGTCTATCGCTGTCAATGAATTTCCTCAATTCGAGACTACTAGCGCCATCTCTCGGTGAAGGAAATGAATACCCACGCATAATTGAGATTTGCCATAAAATTAGGTACGTGAGACGAAACATAAGTTTAACAAACAATTATATAAACAGTGAAGCTGAACCAGACTGTTTTTAATCTACTAAATATGATCATTTATTTTTCAATCAGATATACTTAAATTTAATCTATTAAATAAAATTATTTACATAGACAGTCAATATACAACGTGGAAAAAAAATATGCACTAAAACTTGAACGACGTACTCGTTTGGTCATACCTAATATTTTTTATTATTAACTGGTGACTGGAAATCTTATAGTTTTAGAGAAAATCTTTACCACCTTAAGGATCATAATTGCATGCACACATTTAGGTCACAAGTTCTAAATTTCTTTCATAATAATTTGATGGACCAAAGATTAACTTTTTTCTGATGACATGACAATCAATCGCTCTAGGAGATGAACTGACTTCTAACAAGGTTTGATACATATTTTTTTAAGTGTCATTTTAACAAATAAAGAAATGAGTTTCGATGTCAAAAAGTAATCTATACTTCTTTTAGTTATTCTCGATGCGTCATTTTGCATAATAACTTTGAAAGGTAATAAGTTACTTGATATGGCAATTTAGACTTTAGTGATAAAAGTCTGATATAGAATCTAACTTCAAAACTGGTAAACATTTTCTGACCGCGACCGTATGTAATTGAATTAATAAAGGCGAATCACACAATACATGCCGCGGAATTTGAATTTGCAATAATGAATTAATATTTGAAATAAATTTAGACCATTCAATAGTTATATCTTGGGGTACAGGCTCGTCCCAATCTATTTTTAACAACCACAATTTTTGTAAAATAATTTTAGGTTTTATAATACATGGACATAATAAAGCAATAGGGTCGAATACTTTAAAAAGTGTAGATTGACATCATCAGTCGTTTTGTTAAATTACTGACATTTAATTTGAATTGTTTTGTCTATATTATTGATTGGCAAATGTAGTGTGTCATTCGTGGAGTCCCAGCCCAAACCAAGTGTACTGGTTGCCTCGCTAAGGTATAAATTTGAATCAGTTACTGATGTGTCTTTAATGATATTGGAATTTGAGGGAAATTTACGTACATTGAGACAACCTTTCTGTAGGGCGTAGGAAACTGACCTTTGCATAGACAGTAGTTCCTCCTCTGTTGAGAAACTGCTGATTAGGTCATCAACGTAGAAGTCATGTTGAATGACAGTTTTAGTCTATTCGTCATCACACTCTTCCCCCAATTGCCATAGACAGCGCGTGCTTAAGAAACTGGCACTTGCGAGACCATAAGTGACAGTTGTAAGCTGCAGTATCTATATTGCGATACATTTTCTCTACCTCACCGACAAGAAGATATTTATGTTGGCGCGCTCTGATTAGAACGGAGAAAAGTGAATCCTGAATTTTTGGACCTACCAGCTGAATGTCGTTGATAGATATGCCAGAGGACGTGGCCGCGGATCCATCAAACACGACGCGTATTTTTGTGGACTCACTGGTTTCCTTGAATACTGCGTGGTGACAGAGGAAGTGCGCTGGGCCTAAAATTGAAGAATGACACTCTTTTAAATGACCTAACTCGGCATATTCATTTATGAATTCGACATATTGATTTTTAATATGTGGTTGTCGCTTGAAACGTTTTTCAAAACTACGGAAGCGTTTTTTAGCATTGTGATATGAATCACCCAGACAATCTGGTTCATCAATCAATGGCATCTTTACACAAAACCGCCCATTGTTGTAACGAATAGTGGTTTGTAAAAAATGTTGCTCGCATAATTTTTCGTTACTTCCATGTATTTTTATTGACGGCACTTCTTCTAGTTGCCAAAATGTTGTCATTTGATTGTTGATTTCTACCATGTTTGCTTGTGTGTTTACGGCTGCTATATTGTAACTTTTAACATGGTGAGATACTGTATGTTTGATATCTCGGCGTGATGGAGTAAAATTGCCTGCGACCAACCAGCCTAATTGGGATCTTATTAGGATAGGCAACTTCTTACCTAGTTTGATGCGACTATTGCCTACCAAATCCCAAAAAATATCGGCACCCAAGAGCATGTCTACAGGTGCAGGCTGATTTAAATTAGAGTCTGCTAGTTGAATATTGGAGGGTTTATTGAGAGCTTGTGTATCTGTGTGGGCTCTTGGGATCAACCCCGTTAGGTTCCTCAGAACTAAACAATTAATTTTAGTGTTATAATTTTATTAAGCTATTGCATAGCAAAATCGTTTACTTTTTTCGAGAGAGAGAGAGAGAGAGAGATAATAATTCTTTCATTTAATACTCATGTCATGGGGGTGCACTTCAAATAGCCAATCCGCAATCTTGGCTGTCCGCCATGTTGGATTTAAGTCATGTGACAATTTTTTTCGTATTCCTGACAGCAAAGCCTTTCATTTGATATCCATATCATGGGGGTGGATTTCAAACAGCCAGTCCGCCATCTTGGGGAGGCCGCCTTATTGGATTTGTAATGACGTTTCTAAGCTAGTTATGTATTGTCATCAGAACTCAGAGCGTGTGTTAAATTTCATCCTTATCGGAGACCGGGAAGTGGGTCAAATTAAGATTCCAAATTTTGACGCAGACAACATACAAACAGTGTGAGTTAAATAAAAGCGTGTAAAAAAGCATCCAAAAATTAAGTATTTTTATGTGAACCGAAAAATATAAAACACTAGATGCTGTGAAAATGATTAACATTACTTTAAATTATATATTTTTAGTATACGCGATTCCGTCTACTTCTCAGCATTTCTCCTATAGCAGGTGGGCTGGAAGATATATCTATTAGAAATAAGCCCTAACTTTTGTACTCGTCTTTTTATTAGGTCCTTACCTATGAAATTGGTGTTTTGTATGGAGATTCTGGGGATGTCTGCAGTTTCCATACTAACATTTTATCAGTTTTCTTCGCAACGACAAATCCAGAGATAATAATATTTGGCATGTATCATTAGACAAGCTTTAGTAATATGTGTAATATCACACTTTATAAAAATTATTTATCGTTTTTATGTGAATGCAAATCAAATGATGTATTCGGGAGGCACTTAAAAAGAGTTGTCTCCGTGTCCAATTTTAACACAATTAAACTTACAACAATTTATCAAAATAAATCAAAAGAGCTCAAAAATATGGTCTATTTTAAGAGGAGGTAATTATTTTTTAAGAATACTCTAAAACTTGATAGATACAGACAAAATACTAAGAGAGAAAAAAAACACCGATTTCATAGGTGAGGACCCAATGTTATATGTGTTGTATATTCAAAATTTTTCTCTTGTGTACAATAAATAGTTAAAAAATAATAATACGCAGATACAACAGTAAGTAAGTAAGAAGTGGAGGCCGATAGATCGCATTAGCCAACCAGAGCGCTTCTAAATGTCTATCGCTGTCAATGAATTTCCTCAATTCGAGACTACTAGCGCCATCTCTCGGTGAAGGAAATGAATACCCACGCATAATTGAGATTTGCCATAAAATTAGGTACGTGAGACGAAACATAAGTTTAACAAACAATTATATAAACAGTGAAGCTGAACCAGACTGTTTTTAATCTACTAAATATGATCATTTATTTTTCAATCAGATATACTTAAATTTAATCTATTAAATAAAATTATTTACATAGACAGTCAATATACAACGTGGAAAAAAAATATGCACTAAAACTTGAACGACGTACTCGTTTGGTCATACCTAATATTTTTTATTATTAACTGGTGACTGGAAATCTTATAGTTTTAGAGAAAATCTTTACCACCTTAAGGATCATAATTGCATGCACACATTTAGGTCACAAGTTCTAAATTTCTTTCATAATAATTTGATGGACCAAAGATTAACTTTTTTCTGATGACATGACAATCAATCGCTCTAGGAGATGAACTGACTTCTAACAAGGTTTGATACATATTTTTTTAAGTGTCATTTTAACAAATAAAGAAATGAGTTTCGATGTCAAAAAGTAATCTATACTTCTTTTAGTTATTCTCGATGCGTCATTTTGCATAATAACTTTGAAAGGTAATAAGTTACTTGATATGGCAATTTAGACTTTAGTGATAAAAGTCTGATATAGAATCTAACTTCAAAACTGGTAAACATTTTCTGACCGCGACCGTATGTAATTGAATTAATAAAGGCGAATCACACAATACATGCCGCGGAATTTGAATTTGCAATAATGAATTAATATTTGAAATAAATTTAGACCATTCAATAGTTATATCTTGGGGTACAGGCTCGTCCCAATCTATTTTTAACAACCACAATTTTTGTAAAATAATTTTAGGTTTTATAATACATGGACATAATAAAGCAATAGGGTCGAATACTTTAAAAAGTGTAGATTGACATCATCAGTCGTTTTGTTAAATTACTGACATTTAATTTGAATTGTTTTGTCTATATTATTGATTGGCAAATGTAGTGTGTCATTCGTGGAGTCCCAGCCCAAACCAAGTGTACTGGTTGCCTCGCTAAGGTATAAATTTGAATCAGTTACTGATGTGTCTTTAATGATATTGGAATTTGAGGGAAATTTACGTACATTGAGACAACCTTTCTGTAGGGCGTAGGAAACTGACCTTTGCATAGACAGTAGTTCCTCCTCTGTTGAGAAACTGCTGATTAGGTCATCAACGTAGAAGTCATGTTGAATGACAGTTTTAGTCTATTCGTCATCACACTCTTCCCCCAATTGCCATAGACAGCGCGTGCTTAAGAAACTGGCACTTGCGAGACCATAAGTGACAGTTGTAAGCTGCAGTATCTATATTGCGATACATTTTCTCTACCTCACCGACAAGAAGATATTTATGTTGGCGCGCTCTGATTAGAACGGAGAAAAGTGAATCCTGAATTTTTGGACCTACCAGCTGAATGTCGTTGATAGATATGCCAGAGGACGTGGCCGCGGATCCATCAAACACGACGCGTATTTTTGTGGACTCACTGGTTTCCTTGAATACTGCGTGGTGACAGAGGAAGTGCGCTGGGCCTAAAATTGAAGAATGACACTCTTTTAAATGACCTAACTCGGCATATTCATTTATGAATTCGACATATTGATTTTTAATATGTGGTTGTCGCTTGAAACGTTTTTCAAAACTACGGAAGCGTTTTTTAGCATTGTGATATGAATCACCCAGACAATCTGGTTCATCAATCAATGGCATCTTTACACAAAACCGCCCATTGTTGTAACGAATAGTGGTTTGTAAAAAATGTTGCTCGCATAATTTTTCGTTACTTCCATGTATTTTTATTGACGGCACTTCTTCTAGTTGCCAAAATGTTGTCATTTGATTGTTGATTTCTACCATGTTTGCTTGTGTGTTTACGGCTGCTATATTGTAACTTTTAACATGGTGAGATACTGTATGTTTGATATCTCGGCGTGATGGAGTAAAATTGCCTGCGACCAACCAGCCTAATTGGGATCTTATTAGGATAGGCAACTTCTTACCTAGTTTGATGCGACTATTGCCTACCAAATCCCAAAAAATATCGGCACCCAAGAGCATGTCTACAGGTGCAGGCTGATTTAAATTAGAGTCTGCTAGTTGAATATTGGAGGGTTTATTGAGAGCTTGTGTATCTGTGTGGGCTCTTGGGATCAACCCCGTTAGGTTCCTCAGAACTAAACAATTAATTTTAGTGTTATAATTTTATTAAGCTATTGCATAGCAAAATCGTTTACTTTTTTCGAGAGAGAGAGAGAGAGAGAGATAATAATTCTTTCATTTAATACTCATGTCATGGGGGTGCACTTCAAATAGCCAATCCGCAATCTTGGCTGTCCGCCATGTTGGATTTAAGTCATGTGACAATTTTTTTCGTATTCCTGACAGCAAAGCCTTTCATTTGATATCCATATCATGGGGGTGGATTTCAAACAGCCAGTCCGCCATCTTGGGGAGGCCGCCTTATTGGATTTGTAATGACGTTTCTAAGCTAGTTATGTATTGTCATCAGAACTCAGAGCGTGTGTTAAATTTCATCCTTATCGGAGACCGGGAAGTGGGTCAAATTAAGATTCCAAATTTTGACGCAGACAACATACAAACAGTGTGAGTTAAATAAAAGCGTGTAAAAAAGCATCCAAAAATTAAGTATTTTTATGTGAACCGAAAAATATAAAACACTAGATGCTGTGAAAATGATTAATATTACTTTAAATTATATATTTTTAGTATACGCGATTCCGTCTACTTCTCAGCATTTCTCCTATAGCAGGTGGGCTGGAAGATATATCTATTAGAAATAAGCCCTAACTTTTGTACTCGTCTTTTTATTAGGTCCTTACCTATGAAATTGGTGTTTTGTATGGAGATTCTGGGGATGTCTGCAGTTTCCATACTAACATTTTATCAGTTTTCTTCGCAACGACAAATCCAGAGATAATAATATTTGGCATGTATCATTAGACAAGCTTTAGTAATATGTGTAATATCACACTTTATAAAAATTATTTATCGTTTTTATGTGAATGCAAATCAAATGATGTATTCGGGAGGCACTTAAAAAGAGTTGTCTCCGTGTCCAATTTTAACACAATTAAACTTACAACAATTTATCAAAATAAATCAAAAGAGCTCAAAAATATGGTCTATTTTAAGAGGAGGTAATTATTTTTTAAGAATACTCTAAAACTTGATAGATACAGACAAAATACTAAGAGAGAAAAAAAACACCAATTTCATAGGTGAGGACCCAATGTTATATGTGTTGTATATTCAAAATTTTTCTCTTGTGTACAATAAATAGTTAAAAAATAATAATACGCAGATACAACAGTAAGTAAGTAAGAAGTGGAGGCCGATAGATCGCATTAGCCAACCAGAGCGCTTCTAAATGTCTATCGCTGTCAATGAATTTCCTCAATTCGAGACTACTAGCGCCATCTCTCGGTGAAGGAAATGAATACCCACGCATAATTGAGATTTGCCATAAAATTAGGTACGTGAGACGAAACATAAGTTTAACAAACAATTATATAAACAGTGAAGCTGAACCAGACTGTTTTTAATCTACTAAATATGATCATTTATTTTTCAATCAGATATACTTAAATTTAATCTATTAAATAAAATTATTTACATAGACAGTCAATATACAACGTGGAAAAAAAATATGCACTAAAACTTGAACGACGTACTCGTTTGGTCATACCTAATATTTTTTATTATTAACTGGTGACTGGAAATCTTATAGTTTTAGAGAAAATCTTTACCACCTTAAGGATCATAATTGCATGCACACATTTAGGTCACAAGTTCTAAATTTCTTTCATAATAATTTGATGGACCAAAGATTAACTTTTTTCTGATGACATGACAATCAATCGCTCTAGGAGATGAACTGACTTCTAACAAGGTTTGATACATATTTTTTTAAGTGTCATTTTAACAAATAAAGAAATGAGTTTCGATGTCAAAAAGTAATCTATACTTCTTTTAGTTATTCTCGATGCGTCATTTTGCATAATAACTTTGAAAGGTAATAAGTTACTTGATATGGCAATTTAGACTTTAGTGATAAAAGTCTGATATAGAATCTAACTTCAAAACTGGTAAACATTTTCTGACCGCGACCGTATGTAATTGAATTAATAAAGGCGAATCACACAATACATGCCGCGGAATTTGAATTTGCAATAATGAATTAATATTTGAAATAAATTTAGACCATTCAATAGTTATATCTTGGGGTACAGGCTCGTCCCAATCTATTTTTAACAACCACAATTTTTGTAAAATAATTTTAGGTTTTATAATACATGGACATAATAAAGCAATAGGGTCGAATACTTTAAAAAGTGTAGATTGACATCATCAGTCGTTTTGTTAAATTACTGACATTTAATTTGAATTGTTTTGTCTATATTATTGATTGGCAAATGTAGTGTGTCATTCGTGGAGTCCCAGCCCAAACCAAGTGTACTGGTTGCCTCGCTAAGGTATAAATTTGAATCAGTTACTGATGTGTCTTTAATGATATTGGAATTTGAGGGAAATTTACGTACATTGAGACAACCTTTCTGTAGGGCGTAGGAAACTGACCTTTGCATAGACAGTAGTTCCTCCTCTGTTGAGAAACTGCTGATTAGGTCATCAACGTAGAAGTCATGTTGAATGACAGTTTTAGTCTATTCGTCATCACACTCTTCCCCCAATTGCCATAGACAGCGCGTGCTTAAGAAACTGGCACTTGCGAGACCATAAGTGACAGTTGTAAGCTGCAGTATCTATATTGCGATACATTTTCTCTACCTCACCGACAAGAAGATATTTATGTTGGCGCGCTCTGATTAGAACGGAGAAAAGTGAATCCTGAATTTTTGGACCTACCAGCTGAATGTCGTTGATAGATATGCCAGAGGACGTGGCCGCGGATCCATCAAACACGACGCGTATTTTTGTGGACTCACTGGTTTCCTTGAATACTGCGTGGTGACAGAGGAAGTGCGCTGGGCCTAAAATTGAAGAATGACACTCTTTTAAATGACCTAACTCGGCATATTCATTTATGAATTCGACATATTGATTTTTAATATGTGGTTGTCGCTTGAAACGTTTTTCAAAACTACGGAAGCGTTTTTTAGCATTGTGATATGAATCACCCAGACAATCTGGTTCATCAATCAATGGCATCTTTACACAAAACCGCCCATTGTTGTAACGAATAGTGGTTTGTAAAAAATGTTGCTCGCATAATTTTTCGTTACTTCCATGTATTTTTATTGACGGCACTTCTTCTAGTTGCCAAAATGTTGTCATTTGATTGTTGATTTCTACCATGTTTGCTTGTGTGTTTACGGCTGCTATATTGTAACTTTTAACATGGTGAGATACTGTATGTTTGATATCTCGGCGTGATGGAGTAAAATTGCCTGCGACCAACCAGCCTAATTGGGATCTTATTAGGATAGGCAACTTCTTACCTAGTTTGATGCGACTATTGCCTACCAAATCCCAAAAAATATCGGCACCCAAGAGCATGTCTACAGGTGCAGGCTGATTTAAATTAGAGTCTGCTAGTTGAATATTGGAGGGTTTATTGAGAGCTTGTGTATCTGTGTGGGCTCTTGGGATCAACCCCGTTAGGTTCCTCAGAACTAAACAATTAATTTTAGTGTTATAATTTTATTAAGCTATTGCATAGCAAAATCGTTTACTTTTTTCGAGAGAGAGAGAGAGAGAGAGATAATAATTCTTTCATTTAATACTCATGTCATGGGGGTGCACTTCAAATAGCCAATCCGCAATCTTGGCTGTCCGCCATGTTGGATTTAAGTCATGTGACAATTTTTTTCGTATTCCTGACAGCAAAGCCTTTCATTTGATATCCATATCATGGGGGTGGATTTCAAACAGCCAGTCCGCCATCTTGGGGAGGCCGCCTTATTGGATTTGTAATGACGTTTCTAAGCTAGTTATGTATTGTCATCAGAACTCAGAGCGTGTGTTAAATTTCATCCTTATCGGAGACCGGGAAGTGGGTCAAATTAAGATTCCAAATTTTGACGCAGACAACATACAAACAGTGTGAGTTAAATAAAAGCGTGTAAAAAAGCATCCAAAAATTAAGTATTTTTATGTGAACCGAAAAATATAAAACACTAGATGCTGTGAAAATGATTAATATTACTTTAAATTATATATTTTTAGTATACGCGATTCCGTCTACTTCTCAGCATTTCTCCTATAGCAGGTGGGCTGGAAGATATATCTATTAGAAATAAGCCCTAACTTTTGTACTCGTCTTTTTATTAGGTCCTTACCTATGAAATTGGTGTTTTGTATGGAGATTCTGGGGATGTCTGCAGTTTCCATACTAACATTTTATCAGTTTTCTTCGCAACGACAAATCCAGAGATAATAATATTTGGCATGTATCATTAGACAAGCTTTAGTAATATGTGTAATATCACACTTTATAAAAATTATTTATCGTTTTTATGTGAATGCAAATCAAATGATGTATTCGGGAGGCACTTAAAAAGAGTTGTCTCCGTGTCCAATTTTAACACAATTAAACTTACAACAATTTATCAAAATAAATCAAAAGAGCTCAAAAATATGGTCTATTTTAAGAGGAGGTAATTATTTTTTAAGAATACTCTAAAACTTGATAGATACAGACAAAATACTAAGAGAGAAAAAAAACACCAATTTCATAGGTGAGGACCCAATGTTATATGTGTTGTATATTCAAAATTTTTCTCTTGTGTACAATAAATAGTTAAAAAATAATAATACGCAGATACAACAGTAAGTAAGTAAGAAGTGGAGGCCGATAGATCGCATTAGCCAACCAGAGCGCTTCTAAATGTCTATCGCTGTCAATGAATTTCCTCAATTCGAGACTACTAGCGCCATCTCTCGGTGAAGGAAATGAATACCCACGCATAATTGAGATTTGCCATAAAATTAGGTACGTGAGACGAAACATAAGTTTAACAAACAATTATATAAACAGTGAAGCTGAACCAGACTGTTTTTAATCTACTAAATATGATCATTTATTTTTCAATCAGATATACTTAAATTTAATCTATTAAATAAAATTATTTACATAGACAGTCAATATACAACGTGGAAAAAAAATATGCACTAAAACTTGAACGACGTACTCGTTTGGTCATACCTAATATTTTTTATTATTAACTGGTGACTGGAAATCTTATAGTTTTAGAGAAAATCTTTACCACCTTAAGGATCATAATTGCATGCACACATTTAGGTCACAAGTTCTAAATTTCTTTCATAATAATTTGATGGACCAAAGATTAACTTTTTTCTGATGACATGACAATCAATCGCTCTAGGAGATGAACTGACTTCTAACAAGGTTTGATACATATTTTTTTAAGTGTCATTTTAACAAATAAAGAAATGAGTTTCGATGTCAAAAAGTAATCTATACTTCTTTTAGTTATTCTCGATGCGTCATTTTGCATAATAACTTTGAAAGGTAATAAGTTACTTGATATGGCAATTTAGACTTTAGTGATAAAAGTCTGATATAGAATCTAACTTCAAAACTGGTAAACATTTTCTGACCGCGACCGTATGTAATTGAATTAATAAAGGCGAATCACACAATACATGCCGCGGAATTTGAATTTGCAATAATGAATTAATATTTGAAATAAATTTAGACCATTCAATAGTTATATCTTGGGGTACAGGCTCGTCCCAATCTATTTTTAACAACCACAATTTTTGTAAAATAATTTTAGGTTTTATAATACATGGACATAATAAAGCAATAGGGTCGAATACTTTAAAAAGTGTAGATTGACATCATCAGTCGTTTTGTTAAATTACTGACATTTAATTTGAATTGTTTTGTCTATATTATTGATTGGCAAATGTAGTGTGTCATTCGTGGAGTCCCAGCCCAAACCAAGTGTACTGGTTGCCTCGCTAAGGTATAAATTTGAATCAGTTACTGATGTGTCTTTAATGATATTGGAATTTGAGGGAAATTTACGTACATTGAGACAACCTTTCTGTAGGGCGTAGGAAACTGACCTTTGCATAGACAGTAGTTCCTCCTCTGTTGAGAAACTGCTGATTAGGTCATCAACGTAGAAGTCATGTTGAATGACAGTTTTAGTCTATTCGTCATCACACTCTTCCCCCAATTGCCATAGACAGCGCGTGCTTAAGAAACTGGCACTTGCGAGACCATAAGTGACAGTTGTAAGCTGCAGTATCTATATTGCGATACATTTTCTCTACCTCACCGACAAGAAGATATTTATGTTGGCGCGCTCTGATTAGAACGGAGAAAAGTGAATCCTGAATTTTTGGACCTACCAGCTGAATGTCGTTGATAGATATGCCAGAGGACGTGGCCGCGGATCCATCAAACACGACGCGTATTTTTGTGGACTCACTGGTTTCCTTGAATACTGCGTGGTGACAGAGGAAGTGCGCTGGGCCTAAAATTGAAGAATGACACTCTTTTAAATGACCTAACTCGGCATATTCATTTATGAATTCGACATATTGATTTTTAATATGTGGTTGTCGCTTGAAACGTTTTTCAAAACTACGGAAGCGTTTTTTAGCATTGTGATATGAATCACCCAGACAATCTGGTTCATCAATCAATGGCATCTTTACACAAAACCGCCCATTGTTGTAACGAATAGTGGTTTGTAAAAAATGTTGCTCGCATAATTTTTCGTTACTTCCATGTATTTTTATTGACGGCACTTCTTCTAGTTGCCAAAATGTTGTCATTTGATTGTTGATTTCTACCATGTTTGCTTGTGTGTTTACGGCTGCTATATTGTAACTTTTAACATGGTGAGATACTGTATGTTTGATATCTCGGCGTGATGGAGTAAAATTGCCTGCGACCAACCAGCCTAATTGGGATCTTATTAGGATAGGCAACTTCTTACCTAGTTTGATGCGACTATTGCCTACCAAATCCCAAAAAATATCGGCACCCAAGAGCATGTCTACAGGTGCAGGCTGATTTAAATTAGAGTCTGCTAGTTGAATATTGGAGGGTTTATTGAGAGCTTGTGTATCTGTGTGGGCTCTTGGGATCAACCCCGTTAGGTTCCTCAGAACTAAACAATTAATTTTAGTGTTATAATTTTATTAAGCTATTGCATAGCAAAATCGTTTACTTTTTTCGAGAGAGAGAGAGAGAGAGAGATAATAATTCTTTCATTTAATACTCATGTCATGGGGGTGCACTTCAAATAGCCAATCCGCAATCTTGGCTGTCCGCCATGTTGGATTTAAGTCATGTGACAATTTTTTTCGTATTCCTGACAGCAAAGCCTTTCATTTGATATCCATATCATGGGGGTGGATTTCAAACAGCCAGTCCGCCATCTTGGGGAGGCCGCCTTATTGGATTTGTAATGACGTTTCTAAGCTAGTTATGTATTGTCATCAGAACTCAGAGCGTGTGTTAAATTTCATCCTTATCGGAGACCGGGAAGTGGGTCAAATTAAGATTCCAAATTTTGACGCAGACAACATACAAACAGTGTGAGTTAAATAAAAGCGTGTAAAAAAGCATCCAAAAATTAAGTATTTTTATGTGAACCGAAAAATATAAAACACTAGATGCTGTGAAAATGATTAATATTACTTTAAATTATATATTTTTAGTATACGCGATTCCGTCTACTTCTCAGCATTTCTCCTATAGCAGGTGGGCTGGAAGATATATCTATTAGAAATAAGCCCTAACTTTTGTACTCGTCTTTTTATTAGGTCCTTACCTATGAAATTGGTGTTTTGTATGGAGATTCTGGGGATGTCTGCAGTTTCCATACTAACATTTTATCAGTTTTCTTCGCAACGACAAATCCAGAGATAATAATATTTGGCATGTATCATTAGACAAGCTTTAGTAATATGTGTAATATCACACTTTATAAAAATTATTTATCGTTTTTATGTGAATGCAAATCAAATGATGTATTCGGGAGGCACTTAAAAAGAGTTGTCTCCGTGTCCAATTTTAACACAATTAAACTTACAACAATTTATCAAAATAAATCAAAAGAGCTCAAAAATATGGTCTATTTTAAGAGGAGGTAATTATTTTTTAAGAATACTCTAAAACTTGATAGATACAGACAAAATACTAAGAGAGAAAAAAAACACCAATTTCATAGGTGAGGACCCAATGTTATATGTGTTGTATATTCAAAATTTTTCTCTTGTGTACAATAAATAGTTAAAAAATAATAATACGCAGATACAACAGTAAGTAAGTAAGAAGTGGAGGCCGATAGATCGCATTAGCCAACCAGAGCGCTTCTAAATGTCTATCGCTGTCAATGAATTTCCTCAATTCGAGACTACTAGCGCCATCTCTCGGTGAAGGAAATGAATACCCACGCATAATTGAGATTTGCCATAAAATTAGGTACGTGAGACGAAACATAAGTTTAACAAACAATTATATAAACAGTGAAGCTGAACCAGACTGTTTTTAATCTACTAAATATGATCATTTATTTTTCAATCAGATATACTTAAATTTAATCTATTAAATAAAATTATTTACATAGACAGTCAATATACAACGTGGAAAAAAAATATGCACTAAAACTTGAACGACGTACTCGTTTGGTCATACCTAATATTTTTTATTATTAACTGGTGACTGGAAATCTTATAGTTTTAGAGAAAATCTTTACCACCTTAAGGATCATAATTGCATGCACACATTTAGGTCACAAGTTCTAAATTTCTTTCATAATAATTTGATGGACCAAAGATTAACTTTTTTCTGATGACATGACAATCAATCGCTCTAGGAGATGAACTGACTTCTAACAAGGTTTGATACATATTTTTTTAAGTGTCATTTTAACAAATAAAGAAATGAGTTTCGATGTCAAAAAGTAATCTATACTTCTTTTAGTTATTCTCGATGCGTCATTTTGCATAATAACTTTGAAAGGTAATAAGTTACTTGATATGGCAATTTAGACTTTAGTGATAAAAGTCTGATATAGAATCTAACTTCAAAACTGGTAAACATTTTCTGACCGCGACCGTATGTAATTGAATTAATAAAGGCGAATCACACAATACATGCCGCGGAATTTGAATTTGCAATAATGAATTAATATTTGAAATAAATTTAGACCATTCAATAGTTATATCTTGGGGTACAGGCTCGTCCCAATCTATTTTTAACAACCACAATTTTTGTAAAATAATTTTAGGTTTTATAATACATGGACATAATAAAGCAATAGGGTCGAATACTTTAAAAAGTGTAGATTGACATCATCAGTCGTTTTGTTAAATTACTGACATTTAATTTGAATTGTTTTGTCTATATTATTGATTGGCAAATGTAGTGTGTCATTCGTGGAGTCCCAGCCCAAACCAAGTGTACTGGTTGCCTCGCTAAGGTATAAATTTGAATCAGTTACTGATGTGTCTTTAATGATATTGGAATTTGAGGGAAATTTACGTACATTGAGACAACCTTTCTGTAGGGCGTAGGAAACTGACCTTTGCATAGACAGTAGTTCCTCCTCTGTTGAGAAACTGCTGATTAGGTCATCAACGTAGAAGTCATGTTGAATGACAGTTTTAGTCTATTCGTCATCACACTCTTCCCCCAATTGCCATAGACAGCGCGTGCTTAAGAAACTGGCACTTGCGAGACCATAAGTGACAGTTGTAAGCTGCAGTATCTATATTGCGATACATTTTCTCTACCTCACCGACAAGAAGATATTTATGTTGGCGCGCTCTGATTAGAACGGAGAAAAGTGAATCCTGAATTTTTGGACCTACCAGCTGAATGTCGTTGATAGATATGCCAGAGGACGTGGCCGCGGATCCATCAAACACGACGCGTATTTTTGTGGACTCACTGGTTTCCTTGAATACTGCGTGGTGACAGAGGAAGTGCGCTGGGCCTAAAATTGAACAATGACACTCTTTTAAATGACCTAACTCGGCATATTCATTTATGAATTCGACATATTGATTTTTAATATGTGGTTGTCGCTTGAAACGTTTTTCAAAACTACGGAAGCGTTTTTTAGCATTGTGATATGAATCACCCAGACAATCTGGTTCATCAATCAATGGCATCTTTACACAAAACCGCCCATTGTTGTAACGAATAGTGGTTTGTAAAAAATGTTGCTCGCATAATTTTTCGTTACTTCCATGTATTTTTATTGACGGCACTTCTTCTAGTTGCCAAAATGTTGTCATTTGATTGTTGATTTCTACCATGTTTGCTTGTGTGTTTACGGCTGCTATATTGTAACTTTTAACATGGTGAGATACTGTATGTTTGATATCTCGGCGTGATGGAGTAAAATTGCCTGCGACCAACCAGCCTAATTGGGATCTTATTAGGATAGGCAACTTCTTACCTAGTTTGATGCGACTATTGCCTACCAAATCCCAAAAAATATCGGCACCCAAGAGCATGTCTACAGGTGCAGGCTGATTTAAATTAGAGTCTGCTAGTTGAATATTGGAGGGTTTATTGAGAGCTTGTGTATCTGTGTGGGCTCTTGGGATCAACCCCGTTAGGTTCCTCAGAACTAAACAATTAATTTTAGTGTTATAATTTTATTAAGCTATTGCATAGCAAAATCGTTTACTTTTTTCGAGAGAGAGAGAGAGAGAGAGATAATAATTCTTTCATTTAATACTCATGTCATGGGGGTGCACTTCAAATAGCCAATCCGCAATCTTGGCTGTCCGCCATGTTGGATTTAAGTCATGTGACAATTTTTTTCGTATTCCTGACAGCAAAGCCTTTCATTTGATATCCATATCATGGGGGTGGATTTCAAACAGCCAGTCCGCCATCTTGGGGAGGCCGCCTTATTGGATTTGTAATGACGTTTCTAAGCTAGTTATGTATTGTCATCAGAACTCAGAGCGTGTGTTAAATTTCATCCTTATCGGAGACCGGGAAGTGGGTCAAATTAAGATTCCAAATTTTGACGCAGACAACATACAAACAGTGTGAGTTAAATAAAAGCGTGTAAAAAAGCATCCAAAAATTAAGTATTTTTATGTGAACCGAAAAATATAAAACACTAGATGCTGTGAAAATGATTAATATTACTTTAAATTATATATTTTTAGTATACGCGATTCCGTCTACTTCTCAGCATTTCTCCTATAGCAGGTGGGCTGGAAGATATATCTATTAGAAATAAGCCCTAACTTTTGTACTCGTCTTTTTATTAGGTCCTTACCTATGAAATTGGTGTTTTGTATGGAGATTCTGGGGATGTCTGCAGTTTCCATACTAACATTTTATCAGTTTTCTTCGCAACGACAAATCCAGAGATAATAATATTTGGCATGTATCATTAGACAAGCTTTAGTAATATGTGTAATATCACACTTTATAAAAATTATTTATCGTTTTTATGTGAATGCAAATCAAATGATGTATTCGGGAGGCACTTAAAAAGAGTTGTCTCCGTGTCCAATTTTAACACAATTAAACTTACAACAATTTATCAAAATAAATCAAAAGAGCTCAAAAATATGGTCTATTTTAAGAGGAGGTAATTATTTTTTAAGAATACTCTAAAACTTGATAGATACAGACAAAATACTAAGAGAGAAAAAAAACACCAATTTCATAGGTGAGGACCCAATGTTATATGTGTTGTATATTCAAAATTTTTCTCTTGTGTACAATAAATAGTTAAAAAATAATAATACGCAGATACAACAGTAAGTAAGTAAGAAGTGGAGGCCGATAGATCGCATTAGCCAACCAGAGCGCTTCTAAATGTCTATCGCTGTCAATGAATTTCCTCAATTCGAGACTACTAGCGCCATCTCTCGGTGAAGGAAATGAATACCCACGCATAATTGAGATTTGCCATAAAATTAGGTACGTGAGACGAAACATAAGTTTAACAAACAATTATATAAACAGTGAAGCTGAACCAGACTGTTTTTAATCTACTAAATATGATCATTTATTTTTCAATCAGATATACTTAAATTTAATCTATTAAATAAAATTATTTACATAGACAGTCAATATACAACGTGGAAAAAAAATATGCACTAAAACTTGAACGACGTACTCGTTTGGTCATACCTAATATTTTTTATTATTAACTGGTGACTGGAAATCTTATAGTTTTAGAGAAAATCTTTACCACCTTAAGGATCATAATTGCATGCACACATTTAGGTCACAAGTTCTAAATTTCTTTCATAATAATTTGATGGACCAAAGATTAACTTTTTTCTGATGACATGACAATCAATCGCTCTAGGAGATGAACTGACTTCTAACAAGGTTTGATACATATTTTTTTAAGTGTCATTTTAACAAATAAAGAAATGAGTTTCGATGTCAAAAAGTAATCTATACTTCTTTTAGTTATTCTCGATGCGTCATTTTGCATAATAACTTTGAAAGGTAATAAGTTACTTGATATGGCAATTTAGACTTTAGTGATAAAAGTCTGATATAGAATCTAACTTCAAAACTGGTAAACATTTTCTGACCGCGACCGTATGTAATTGAATTAATAAAGGCGAATCACACAATACATGCCGCGGAATTTGAATTTGCAATAATGAATTAATATTTGAAATAAATTTAGACCATTCAATAGTTATATCTTGGGGTACAGGCTCGTCCCAATCTATTTTTAACAACCACAATTTTTGTAAAATAATTTTAGGTTTTATAATACATGGACATAATAAAGCAATAGGGTCGAATACTTTAAAAAGTGTAGATTGACATCATCAGTCGTTTTGTTAAATTACTGACATTTAATTTGAATTGTTTTGTCTATATTATTGATTGGCAAATGTAGTGTGTCATTCGTGGAGTCCCAGCCCAAACCAAGTGTACTGGTTGCCTCGCTAAGGTATAAATTTGAATCAGTTACTGATGTGTCTTTAATGATATTGGAATTTGAGGGAAATTTACGTACATTGAGACAACCTTTCTGTAGGGCGTAGGAAACTGACCTTTGCATAGACAGTAGTTCCTCCTCTGTTGAGAAACTGCTGATTAGGTCATCAACGTAGAAGTCATGTTGAATGACAGTTTTAGTCTATTCGTCATCACACTCTTCCCCCAATTGCCATAGACAGCGCGTGCTTAAGAAACTGGCACTTGCGAGACCATAAGTGACAGTTGTAAGCTGCAGTATCTATATTGCGATACATTTTCTCTACCTCACCGACAAGAAGATATTTATGTTGGCGCGCTCTGATTAGAACGGAGAAAAGTGAATCCTGAATTTTTGGACCTACCAGCTGAATGTCGTTGATAGATATGCCAGAGGACGTGGCCGCGGATCCATCAAACACGACGCGTATTTTTGTGGACTCACTGGTTTCCTTGAATACTGCGTGGTGACAGAGGAAGTGCGCTGGGCCTAAAATTGAAGAATGACACTCTTTTAAATGACCTAACTCGGCATATTCATTTATGAACTCGACATATTGATTTTTAATATGTGGTTGTCGCTTGAAACGTTTTTCAAAACTACGGAAGCGTTTTTTAGCATTGTGATATGAATCACCCAGACAATCTGGTTCATCAATCAATGGCATCTTTACACAAAACCGCCCATTGTTGTAACGAATAGTGGTTTGTAAAAAATGTTGCTCGCATAATTTTTCGTTACTTCCATGTATTTTTATTGACGGCACTTCTTCTAGTTGCCAAAATGTTGTCATTTGATTGTTGATTTCTACCATGTTTGCTTGTGTGTTTACGGCTGCTATATTGTAACTTTTAACATGGTGAGATACTGTATGTTTGATATCTCGGCGTGATGGAGTAAAATTGCCTGCGACCAACCAGCCTAATTGGGATCTTATTAGGATAGGCAACTTCTTACCTAGTTTGATGCGACTATTGCCTACCAAATCCCAAAAAATATCGGCACCCAAGAGCATGTCTACAGGTGCAGGCTGATTTAAATTAGAGTCTGCTAGTTGAATATTGGAGGGTTTATTGAGAGCTTGTGTATCTGTGTGGGCTCTTGGGATCAACCCCGTTAGGTTCCTCAGAACTAAACAATTAATTTTAGTGTTATAATTTTATTAAGCTATTGCATAGCAAAATCGTTTACTTTTTTCGAGAGAGGGAGAGAGGGAGAGAGATAATAATTCTTTCATTTAATACTCATGTCATGGGGGTGCACTTCAAATAGCCAATCCGCAATCTTGGATGTCCGCCATGTTGGATTTAAGTCATGTGACAATTTTTTTCGTATTCCTGACAGCAAACCCTTTCATTTGATATCCATATCATGGGGGTGGATTTCAAACAGCCAGTCCGCCATCTTGGGGAGGCCGCCTTATTGGATTTGTAATGACGTTTCTAAGCTAGTTATGTATTGTCATCAGAACTCAGAGCGTGTGTAAAATTTCATCCTAATCGAAGACCGGTAAGTGGGTCAAATTATGATGCCAAATTTTGACGCAGACAACATACAAACAGTGTGAGTTAAATAAAAGCGTGTAAAAAAGCATCCAAAAATTAAGTATTTTTATGTGAACAGAAAAATATAAAACACTAGATGCTGTGAAAATGATTAATATTACTTTAAATTATATATTTTTAGTATACGCGATTCCGTCTACTTCTCAGCATTTCTCCTATAGCAGGTGGGCTGGAAGATATATCTATTAGAAATAAGCCCTAACTTTTGTACTCGTCTTTTTATTAGGTCCTTACCTATGAAATTGGTGTTTTGTATGGAGATTTTGGGGATGTCTGCAGTTTCCATACTAACATTTTATCAGTTTTCTTCACAACGACAAATCCAGAGATAATAATATTTGGCATGTATCATTAGACAAGCTTTAGTAATATGTGTAATATCACACTTCATAAAAATTATTTATCGTTTTTATGTGAATGCAAATCAAATGATGTATTCGGGAGGCACTTACAAAGAGTTGTCTCCGTGTCCAATTTTAACACAATTAAACTTACGACAATTTATCAAAATAAATCAGAGGAGCTCAAAAATATGGTCTATTTTAAGAGGAGGTAATTATTTTTTAAGAATACTCTAAAACTTGATAGATACAGACAAAATACTAAGAGAGAAAAAAAACACCAATTTCATAGGTGAGGACCCAATATTATGTGTTGTATATTCAAAATTTTTCTCTTGTGTACAATATTTAGTTAAAAAATAATAATACGCAGATACAACAGTAAGTAAGTAAGAAGTGGAGGCCGATAGATCGCATTAGCCAACCAGAGCGCTTCTAAATGTCTATCGCTGTCAATGAGTTTCCTCAATTCGAGACTACTAGCGCCATCTCTCGGTGAAGTAAATGAATACCCACGCATAATTGAGATTTGCCATAAAATTGGGTACGGGAGACGAAACGTAAGTTTAACAAACAATTATATAAACAGTGAAGCTGAACCAGACTGTCTTTAATCTGCTAAATAAAATTATTTACATAGACAGTCAATATACAAAGTGGAAAAAAAATATGCACTAAAACTTGAACGACGTACTCGTTTGGTGATACCTAATATTTTTTATTATTAACTTGTGACTGGAAATCTTATAGTTTTAGAGAAAATCTTTACCACCTTAAGGATCATAATTGCATGCACACATTTAGGTCACAAGTTCTAAATTTCTTTCATAATAATTTGATGGACCGAAGATTAACTTTTTTCTGATGACATGACAATCAATCGCTCTAGGAGATGAACTGACTTCTAACAAGGTTTGATACATATTTTTTTAAGTGTCATTTTTAAAAAAAAAAATGAGTTTCGATGTGAAAAAGTAATCTATACTTCTTTTAGTTATTCTCGATGCGTCATTTTGAGACCTCGGTATCGATAGACCGCGTTAAGCCGGCCTTCATACTGACTGACCTCCGCCGAGAGTCTCCTACAGAGCCTCCTCCGGTCGTTCAGAAGAACGTAGTCACTCGTTCAGGCCGTCGAGTTAGGTTTACCGACTTTTATCGCCCCTGACGGTCTCTGGAGGGGGGTGATGTAGGCTACTCTCCTACTCGCACTTTCGTTATTCTATTAATATGTATTTATTATAAACTTTACACTATAACACTCCACATTGCTTCAGGTATCTATTAGTATTTATTTATATACAACCTCACACGTGTGCCAGAGAGTATCATCTGACATCGGCGCGCGCATCAGTTCGGTGACGCGCGGCTGTCATGTGTCGAGAATCTTCTTGTTGTCTGCACTACATCGGCTCGAGCTAATATCCGTTAGTTTAGGAATAATTTAAGTACAGATGTTAAGTCGCATGTATTTCTCTGTGTTCATGTTCTCTCTTCCGTTCTTCTCATAACTCTGCGCGTGTGTGTACAGTTCTCCTTCATCCTGACTTTCTAATGTGTGTATAGTGTGGAAGCGTGTGTGACTTTTTATATCAATATATTTTTACGTGTTTACAAGTTTTGGACTTCTTATTATTCACCTAGTTAACACGCCCCTCTATACCAAAGGTGTATTATATTTTAGTAACAGAAATTAATAATTTTTCCGAGAAAATACAAATTTAATTCGGAGGTTACATAGAACACTTCTTATGATTTACAATAATTTAAGAATCAAAACATCTGCTATTTGGCCTATACTCGTGCTGGTGCCGCTTATAGGCACAGGCCTTCCTACGATGAGAATTAAATTTAGGTCACCCATCCAAAGCGCAAAAATGGTGAAAGTTGCTTTGTTTCTAAAATCGAAGCCAAAGCGTACTAACTTCTTCTAAGGTATGCCAGGCGTACAGTCACCGGCAAAACTATATGACGATTTTAGTACTCTGTCACATTATTATATCACCAGAATCTAGTCCGCAAAACAAATAATTTACATAGAAATTGAATTTGAGATTACAATTTTTTGGTCACCCATCCTAGATATGTCGATGACGAAAGTTTTTTTTTCTAAAATGAAAGTTAAAGGTTAAGAACCACTACCAAGCAAAGTTCCTGGTACCTAGGATTAGATTTTGAGATTATTTCATTTTTGGTCACCCATACAAAGCACAACAAGGGCGAAAGTTGCTTTGTTGCGAAAAACGAAGCAAAACTTACAAACCAACCCCTACAAAAACAAAGTTTCTCGTAGGTACATAGAAAAATGAAATTTGAGATAACAAATTTCCGGCCACCCATCCAAAATACGACTATAGTGGGAGTAGCTTTGTTTCTAAAATTTGAGTAAAACTTAGAAAACTAAGTTTCTCGTATGGAAAGAAATGATTTGTGACTACGAATTTTTGGTCACCCATCCAAGATACGACCATAGCGAACATGGCTTTGTTTCTGAAATCAAAGCTAAAGCTTACTTTACCAGTACAAAAACGAAGTTCCTAGTTGATTTGATTTGGAAACGGCATTTTTCGCTATGGTCCTATCTGGGATGGGTGACCAAAAATTTGTAATCTCAAAATCTAAGTGTATGTACGAGGACCAGCTTTCCTTTTGGAAACAATGAATCTTCAGCCACGGTCATATCTATGATTGGTGATCAAAAGTTTGTAATCTCAAATTCAATTTTTATTTACGCCTAGCATAAACTATGCTAGTAGTAGGAGTTAGTTCGCTTTAGCTTCGATTTTAGAAACGAAGCAACTTTCGCCTTGGTTGTGCTTTGGATAGGTGAGATTTGGATAGGTAATTTGGAATTACAAACTTTTGATCACCAATCCTAGTTAATAGATTACAACGTCTCCCGCAGCGGTGCCTGCAGGGACGACCACAGCAACGCCCACAGTGGTGCTGCTCTGGAGCCCATCCGCGTCCCCGGCTGGCTCCATTCCATTGCGAGAAACAAATACAACGCTTGCATTAGTTCACATTTGAATGGAATAAAACTAATGATATACAAGAGGTTTATGTGGAAAATAAACAGTGATATATAAACACATATAACAATTATTATTGTGCACTTCAATTTCTTAATTTTGGTGGGTGAGACTAACCATAGTTCCCAGAACAATATTTCAATACAAATTATCAGAATTGGTTTTTTTATTAATTGTTTCAGAATGAAATACCATAATAAACCTATTATGTACCTTGTTCACATTTATTAAAAAAGCATCCAAAAATTAAGTATTTTTATGTGAACAGAAAAATATATAAACTAGATACTGTGAAAATGATTAAAATTACTTTTAATTAATACTCTTTAATTTATATAAATATATTATGACTGTGGTAAGACGTGTTAATAATCTAAGCCAGGCGGGATCGTAATTGTGAATAAAATTTTTGATGGTAAAAAATTTCTCCGTAACTCGTATGACAAAAACCGAAATAAAACGCAGCTAAAACACTCACTAACCTGGATATATCTGCAGGGCGTCTTCTTTAACTCGTATAGACACTTCAGCATTCAGGAGGAGTTCAGCTTGATGATAATATTAAAATTTTCACGCAATCACAGCAAAACTATAACAGCTTACATTACGCAGATACAACAGTGAGTAAGAAGAGAAGGCCGATAGATCGCATTAGCCAACCAGAGGGCTTCTAAATGTCTATCGCTCTCAATGAGTTTACTCAATTCGAGACTACTAGCGCCATCTCTCGGTGAAGTAAGTGAATACCCAAGCATAATTGAGATTTGCCATAACATTAGGTACGGGAGACGAAACGTATACGTATACGTCTTTAATCTACTAAATATGATCATTTATTTTTCAATCAGATATACTTAAATTTAATCTATTAAATAAAATTATTTACAAAGACAGTAAATATATATGCCAATATTAAAAGTTTTATCTGCTCATTTGCCTTCCATGAATGTAGTGTGAGTGTGTTTGTATTTATAAACTTTTCCACATTTGTTCAGGTGACAATAAGCCTCATTTTAATTTAACTGTCGTTACACGCCATGCTTGTATTGTGGCAACCATGTCTGTTTTATATACTTTGTAATAAGCGCCACTGGCTACATTATTGTTAACACAATTAAGTAACTTTAATATTAAGATTTTATAATGTAACTGTTTGCTTATCCCAATAATCTTTTAACACTGCAAAATCGTCGTATCATAGCTGACATTGCCTTCTTTATGAAGACTGTTTCAGGCAATGTCTATTGTCCAGAGCTTCTGTCCCAATTAAAATGTTGTGTTCCTACTAGAAGTTTTCGTAACTTTAGGCCAGTCCACTTACCTACAGTAGGAAGCAATTACAGACGTAATTCCTATCTGTTAAGAGCAGGCAATTTTTTGAATGATTTTTGTTCGTCCATTGACATTGACATTTTTAATGATAGTTGTGAGTCTGTCAGACGTAGGATTGTTAAATGTTTGTTCTCGAATGGAAATGTGAGTGAGTGATATTTAAATTTAAGCGATTTTTTTTCATGTAATATGAATTGTGTTAATATAGTTTTTATTTGGTGTATGTGAGTAACCTTGTAACTTTTTTAACGAGCTTAAATTTTATATTTTATGTTTAGTTTCTAGTTTATTACTATTATACTTAAAGTTCTAGTTAATTACTATTAGTGTGGAACTTTAATTGGTTTTATTATTTTTTATTCCCAACTTTGTATTTGTGTTTTTTGTATCTGTTGGTTTACCATGAAAATAAAATAAAATAAAAAATAAATAAAATAACAGTTAACAATTAGGGGATGGATGTTTAATATAAGCTACACAACTAGCTCCGGCACTGTGTATCGTAATGAAAATGTGAAACAGGGATAATATCGTCGTATAATAATATAATATCAATTCACGTTTAAGACAATAGTCACAAAATGAGTTTTATCGATTAAACATGTAGTGTTTCGATCACAGAACAATAACATTCGATATATTCATGTTACGTCATCCTTTTTTAATATACTTTTCTAAAAAAGAAAACAAATCTTTTAAGGTCACAGATAAATAGTACTATAGATGGAAACAGGGCAATAAACTAGGAGGATTCTAGTTTAAGAGGACTGAGGAGCCTGTTTAGTACGGAAGAAAATTATTGCATGTTCTGCGTGGGGGATTCGTCGACGCCATCTTGGAATGATTTCATTTGATTTGATTTGATTGGAATGATCATTTTCATGATTTTGTATGAAAAATGGTAAAAGATTTTACTTTATTTAAGTTTTCTCAAAATGTATAAAGTTTTTAACAAATGAGTTAAATATTCATTAATTTAATAGTGTAGGGAAAAGAATGGTGTATTATATTTTAGTAACAGAAATTAATAATTTTTCCGAGAAAATACAAATTTAATTCGGAGGTAACATAGAACACTTCTTATGATTTACAATAATTTAAGAATCAAAACATCTGCTATTTGGCCTATACTCGTGCTGGTGCCGCTAATAGGCACAGGCCTTCCTACGATGAGAATTAAATTTAGGTCACCCATCCAAAGCGCAAAAATGGTGAAAGTTGCTTTGTTTCTAAAATCGAAGCCAAAGCGTACTAACTTCTTCTAAGGTATGCCAGGCGTACAGTCACCGGCAAAACTATATGACGATTTTAGTACTCTGTCACATTATTATATCACCAGAATCTAGTCCGCAAAACAAATAATTTACATAGAAATTGAATTTGAGATTACAATTTTTTGGTCACCCATCCTAGATATGACCATGGCGAAAGTTTTTTTTTCTAAAATGAAAGTTAAAGGTTAAGAACCACTACCAAGCAAAGTTCCCTGTACCTAGGATTAGATTTTGAGATTATTTAATTTTTGGTCACCCATACAAAGCACAACAAGGGCGAAAATTGCTTTGTTGCGAAAAACGAAGCAAAACTTACAAACCAACCCCTACAAAAACAAAGTTTCTCGTAGGTATATAAAAAAATGAAATTTGAGATAACAAATTTCCGGCCACCCATCCAAAATACGACTATAGTGTGTAGCATGGAGCCTACCGCTCCATTCTTTAGTTTTAAGCTAGTTTTTAAGGTTTTTGTTATTTGTATGGGTGGTGTATTTTTGGCTATAACTTTCAAAATTCTCATTTTGCAAGGGTTTTCTCGGTAGCTGATATATCTTTAGTTTGTAGCGCATCATGTAGAATAGAGCCTTGCCTTCCATTTTGTACTTTTAGTTAGTTATTTCAATATTTTGTATTTGTATGGGGTTATCTATTTATGGCTATATCTTATTTATATCTCATTTTGTAAGGGTTTTCGGGGTATTGCTTATATATTTAATCTATGGCGATTCTATTTTCATGACTTTTCTCTTAACGTTTCATATTATTTTATGTTGTATTTTCGATTTATAATTTCATTGTTTAAATATATTCAATATTTTAATTATTTGACATGACGTATCAATTGTCATCCTTCCATATTTACTTAGATTGCATTGTCGTAGGTTTAATATATTTTTCAACACACTTCCTTATAAAGTGGCTCTAATCCCATGGCAATTAGGCACATAATGACACCTATAATCAAACTGTGACTTTTTCATTACTATTATTCACGAGTGAGTAATAGTTTTTTTTAAATATTATTGGTTGAGTTACGGTTACATTTGCGCTAAAAAGCTATCCGCGAAAAGCCCAAAAAAAAAGAAACCTAATTTTTTTAGTCTATGGCCGATGCGCGCGCATAGGAAAACTAATTAATTTTTCCCGCCATTACGAAATTTATTAGTCTATGGCCGATGCGCGCGCATAGGAAAATTGATTAATTTTTCCCGCCATTACGAAACATTTTTCACAACTCGTCTCGTTTTCTCTTTTGAAGTTATTTAGTTAGTTATTAATTAACATGTCTGCAAATACAATTTATGAAGAAAATGATTTATGTTGTACACCGCCCGATATAAGATGTGACTTTCCATAACCCAGAACGTTATGAAAAGTTTACTACCAGAAAACTCAAAGGAAAAATATCTATTATTCAGAAGTGTGTTGAAAAACGTTGTATGATACACGTGTGTATTGATGATTACCGTCCTCGGCTCCTTAAGACCCTCGCCTGACGGCTCGGGCCTCAATGCGCCTCAGCGGTAATCACCAACATTACACACTTGTACCATAATGTACTATTATTTTATTTCTCTTTCTGTCTTATAGCTACCGAGAGAATACGCACCATTTTACTTTTCTGTTTGGCTTTTCTTTTTATTTCAAAATTAAATGTCTGGGATCGTTCCTATATAAGGCGTTGATTCCAGACATCGTGGTCATTTCCTCGAGTCGCGTCTTTTGATACGTTTGTGAATATTGGCTGTTCCCGTGCCTCTGACATTGGCTCGGGACTGAATCGAATCGAAGCTGTGGTTCAACGTGACGCTCTCCGTGTTTTCTCCGAGCTTTGAGTTTCTCCGAGCTTCGTGTCTCTCCGTGCTCCGTGTCTCCCCGAGGCCTCTACCTTCCATTGTGGGCCTACCCCCGCGTCGGCATCGTGGTGCTGAGCTGCCTGCTGTGCCGCCCACTGCGAGTAACTGCCAGGCGGTTAACACCGGCGCGAGAGTTCTTCGTATAGTCGGCCGCCTCTTCGTGACGTCTTAATTAGTGAAGATAAGTACTTCCCACCATCAGTCCCCTTTTGACTCCGTTCCCGTTCTCCTTGTACGTGTGTAAATATTTATGGACTTTAAGTGCGTCTCCTAACTTTTCTCCCTTTCTCTTTCCTCTCCGTTATTCTTCGTGTTTTTTATAATAAATAGTTTATGTTTACTTTTATACCGTTGTATAGATTTTGTAGCTAGAGTTCTCCCTATTTTCTACTCACTACACTTCTTCCTATTTTCTTTTACCTGCTCCGTTTGCCCCTTTTCCTCCTGAGAGGGGGCGTAACGTTACAGTTTGGCGCCCAACGAAAATAAGATTTATTTACTTTAATTTCTCAACTTTTATTTCTTTTTTGTAAAATAAGGAGAATTCTACATAACTCATTTTCTTTACCTGTCACTTGCCTCAGTCTGATTACTGTTTGTGGGCCTACCCCCGCGTCGGCATCGTGGTGCTGAGCTGCCTGCTGTGCCGCCCACTGCGAGTAACTGCCAGGCGGTTAACACCGGCGCGAGAGTTCTTCGTATAGTCGGCCGCCTCTTCGTGACGTCTTAATTAGTGAAGATAAGTACTTCCCACCATCAGTCCCCTTTTGACTCCTCATTTTCTCGTGGGATAGACAGGAGTGTATTAAGAAGTTATTGTTTCGAAATTTTTACAGGTGATGCGCTCCATTGGTTCCGGTTTCAATTAAACCGAAACCCTGATCTCTCTTGGGATGAGATTGCTGAATTGCTGATAAGAGACTTTGGCACATTCGACTACGACTATAAATTGTTGGAGTCTATCCGGAATCGTACCCAAGGCGCTGGTGAGTCAATTGTTGTTTATGTGTCCGTTATGTGCGGTATGTTTTCTAGGCTTTCAAAGAAACTATCGGAAGGGGAACAGTTAGACATTCTCTTGCATAACATTAGGCCATGTTATTCGATTTTTGTTGCTCTTAATAAGGTTGACTCTATTGACACCCTTCTTTCCGCGTGTAGGTCATGCGAACACGTCATTGAAAGAGACTCAAACTTTCACGAACCTAAGCCGGACTCTAATGCATGTGCAGCAGAGTTCCGTTATAAACCTGTTAGTCCTACAGTCAAGTCTATTTCTCCCTCAAACCATTACTCAACCTCTTCTCCTAAAAATTATACCCAGTATGAGCCTTTTCAGCGAGTAGATAACTATCCTGCTAAGTCCTTTGTAAATAAAGTTAATTTTCCTAATTTCCCACCTCCTTCTTCGGCTGTAGAAACTAACCCTGTTCCTACAGCGAGTTATGTTAGGCGTCCCGTAGGTACGACTACCTTTTCATCCCACCTTTATTGTGTTCGCTGTAGGGTTAACTGCCACTCTCTCTCCAGTTGTATTGAACCAAAGCACTTAGTTTGTTTTAAGTGTGGGTTGAAAGGATATAAGGTGTCTGATTGTCCGCATTGTACAAAATCTTCGAATCCAAAAAACTAACTGCTGACTTGAATAGAAGTTCTCCTCAAAAGTCTAAATTTGGGTATCTAAATCGTAATGATTGGGATAATTGGCTTGAAACAATTAGACAATTTATGCTTTGCTATAAAACCAATTCAATTTTTTGTGAGGAAAATGACCATGAACGACCTTTTATTAATGTTTCAGTCGCTGGGACAACTTTTTCGGGTCTCTTAGACAGTGGTAGCTGTGTTACTGTTCTGGGTAACAAATCTCACCAGAAATTTGTTGATATTGGTTTCACTCTATTCAAGTCTTCAATAACTGTTATGGTAGCTAATAAGAATTTAGTGAAGTCTTGTGGATATATGCTTTTGCCCATGACTTTTAATAATGCAACTCACATTATTAAGGCCTTTGTCTTCCCAGATTTATTTGCATCTCTTATTCTCGGGGTCGACTTTTGGAAAAAGTTCGATCTGATACCCAAATTATTTGCTCTTCAACTAAACCTATCTTCGCAGGTTCACTCTCTTAATTCATCTGACCCACAAGTTCTTTCTTTCGATCATCTCTCTGTCAATCAACAGTCCGTTGCTCGGGATATAACTAACCAGTTCAAAGCCATTTCGTTCGAGGAAAATGGTAAACTTGGCCGTACCAATTTGATCTGCCACAAAATTGATACGGGCGACGCACTTCCTATTCGTCAGCGTTGCTATAGGCTTTCCCCAGAAAAGCAAAAGGCTCTTATGGCCGAAGTTGACAAGATGCTTGAACTTCAGGTCATTGAGAGTTGTGAGAGTCCTTGGCTATCACCTGTCTTAATCACCCCAAAGAAAGATGGTGAGTGGCGCTTTTGTGTCGACAGTCGCAAACTTAGTTCTATAACTAAACGTGACGCCTATAGTCTTCCTCTGGTGAGTGAAATTCTAGACCACCTTAAGGATGCTCGCTATCTCTCGAGCATCGACATTGCCAAGGCCTTTTGGGAAATTCCCCTGGATCTGAAAGACAGGGATAAAACAGCTTTCTATGTCCCAGGCAGAGGTATGTATCGTTTTATCGTCATGCCCTTCGGATTAACGAATGCTCCAGCTACCCAGCAGCGACTCATGGATCGTCTCTTTACTCCTGAGTTTGAGAACAAAGTGTTTTGTTATTTGGACGATATTGTCATCATTAGTCGCACGTTTGATGAGCATATCTCTCTTTTACTGAAGGTCCTCGAAAAGCTCTCTTTTGCAGGTCTAACAATTAACTACAAAAAAAGTCAATTCTTTCGTAACGAGCTTAAATATCTTGGCTACATAGTCGATCGCCAAGGCTTGCGAGCCGACCCTTCTAAGATTCAAGCTATCTTGGATTACCCTTCTCCAGCATCTAAAAAGGATGTCAGGAAATTTCTAGGCACTTGTAGTTGGTTTCGGCGTTTTATTCCAAATTTTAGTACTGTAGCTTCTCCGCTCAATAAATTAACCTCTTCTGGAAAAGGTTCTCCTAAATTCTGTTGGAATCCGGCTGCTGAAACTGCATTTAATAAGCTAAAGAATGCCTTAGTCTCTACTCCTATCCTTTCTTGCCCTGACTTTGAACTCCCCTTTTCGGTTCATTGTGATGCGTCCAATGTTGGCGTCGGAGCAATGCTGACTCAGATTCAAGAGTCTAAAGAAGTTGTAATTGCTTATATGAGCAAGTCCTTAACCCAAAATGAGCAAAACTACTCAACAACAGAAAGGGAAACCTTGGCTGTAATAACTGCTCTTGAGCATTGGCGTTGCTATTTGGATAATGGCAAGCAATTTGTGGTTTTTACTGATCATGCAGCCTTGAAATGGTTTATTAATCTTTCTAACCCCTCTGGTAGGCTTGCTAGGTGGGCTCTGCGTTTGTCTTGTTTCAATTTTATTTTGAAGCATAAAAGAGGTAAGGAAAATGTGGTTCCAGACCTTCTTTCACGTTCTAAGGTCCCGGATGTGGCTGTTGTGAGAGCTGTTGAGCCTCTGGCCAATGATCCTTCTGACGCTTTGGGTAGTAATTCCGATTCCGACAATTTTAATACCCTCTTCAATAACTGTCGTGAAGATCCAGACTCTTATCCAAATTATAGTATTGTAGATGGCAAGCTATACCGTCTTTTCAAGTCTTCTGATTGTTTGTCTGAAGATTTTCTTTGGAAAGAGGTACCTCCTCCTTCTTTAAGAAATGGGTTGGTGAAAGCTGCCCATGGCGAATCTTTAGATCCTCATTTAGGTATATTTAAAACATACAAGAAACTGTGTCTTCATTATTATTGGCCTGCGATGTTTAAATGTGTCTCTAAATTTATTTCTTCTTGCGAAACTTGCTTGTCGTATAAGCATTCGAATCATTCCCCTTATGGCCCTATGGGAAAGCCTAAGATATGTTCCAGGCCTTTTCAAACCATTTCTTTGGACTTGATGGGTCCCTTTCCAATGACTAGGAAAAGGAACCAGTATATTTTAGTTGTAAATTGTTGTTTTTCTAAATATTCTTTGATTTTTCCTCTTAAGCGTGCAACGGCGAGTAATATTATTTTGAATTTAGAGAACTCAGTGTTTTTGACTCATGGCGTCCCTCAGACGATAATTATGGACAATGGTTCTCAATTTCAGTCTCGTGAATTCTCAAACTTTCTTTCTCGCTATAATATTCCGTTTATTTCTTTTACGCCTCGTTATTGTCCACAGGTTAATCTCACTGAGCGGTATAACCGTACAATTGTTACTGCGTTAGCTGCTTTGGTTGGTGAAGATCATAGGTCTTGGGACAAGCATCTTTCCAGAATTCAATGCGCAATGAATAGTGCGGTCAATTTGTCGACTGGTTTCTCTCCGTTCTTTTTAGTTTTCGGTCGGGAATATATTTCTTCTGGGTCGATTTATACACCAACTTCTAACTTGGATGAGTTAACGTTTATGCCTAGGGATATCTATGCGAATAACCTGGGTCATTTGTCTTCAATATTTGACAAAGTTCAGGTCGCGTTATTTGCAGCTTATGAAAAGAATTGCAGCCGTTATAATACCCGTCGTTCTTTTAAGGAGTTTGAAGTGGGTGATGTTGTGTGGCGTAAGAACTATACGCAGAGTGACGCTAGTGCATACTTTTCATCGAAGTTGGCACCTCGTTTTCTTAAGTGTAAGGTGCTCCGGAAACTTTCGCCACTTGTGTATATTTTGGAGGACCAGAATGGGTCTGTTGACAAGTGGCATGTGAAAGATTTTAAACTGTGAATATATTTGTTTTTTTTTTGCATGTGTATTGTAAGAACGTTCTTTTTAGTTTTGATGTAAATAATTTTGATTTGTTAATACTTAGTCGGTAGGCACATGCTGGGGTTTTTACATTCTTATATGTTTTTTTATGTTCTTTTTACGGATACACGTTTTCCTTGTGTGTATTCAAAAATTTCACCTAGGTAAATTTTTTCCTTTTTGGGGGGGAATAATGTAGCATGGAGCCTACCGCTCCATTCTTTAGTTTTAAGCTAGTTTTTAAGGTTTTTGTTATTTGTATGGGTGGTGTATTTTTGGCTATAACTTTCAAAATTCTCATTTTGCAAGGGTTTTCTCGGTAGCTGATATATCTTTAGTTTGTAGCGCATCATGTAGAATAGAGCCTTGCCTTCCATTTTGTACTTTTAGTTAGTTATTTCAATATTTTGTATTTGTATGGGGTTATCTATTTATGGCTATATCTTATTTATATCTCATTTTGTAAGGGTTTTCGGGGTATTGCTTATATATTTAATCTATGGCGATTCTATTTTCATGACTTTTCTCTTAACGTTTCATATTATTTTATGTTGTATTTTCGATTTATAATTTCATTGTTTAAATATATTCAATATTTTAATTATTTGACATGACGTATCAATTGTCATCCTTCCATATTTACTTAGATTGCATTGTCGTAGGTTTAATATATTTTATTTTATTTCTCTTTCTGTCTTATAGCTACCGAGAGAATACGCACCATTTTACTTTTCTGTTTGGCTTTTCTTTTTATTTCAAAATTAAATGTCTGGGATCGTTCCTATATAAGGCGTTGATTCCAGACATCGTGGTCATTTCCTCGAGTCGCGTCTTTTGATACGTTTGTGAATATTGGCTGTTCCCGTGCCTCTGACATTGGCTCGGGACTGAATCGAATCGAAGCTGTGGTTCAACGTGACGCTCTACGTGTTTTCTCCGAGCTTTGAGTTTCTCCGAGCTTCGTGTCTCTCCGTGCTCCGTGTCTCCCCGAGGCCTCTACCTTCCATTGTGGGCCTACCCCCGCGTCGGCATCGTGGTGCTGAGCTGCCTGCTGTGCCGCCCACTGCGAGTAACTGCCAGGCGGTTAACACCGGCGCGAGAGTTCTTCGTATAGTCGACCGCCTCTTCGTGACGTCTTAATTAGTGAAGATAAGTACTTCCCACCATCAGTCCCCTTTTGACTCCGTTCCCGTTCTCCTTGTACGTGTGTAAATATTTATGGACTTTAAGTGCGTCTCCTAACTTTTCTCCCTTTCTCTTTCCTCTCCGTTATTCTTCGTGTTTTTTATAATAAATAGTTTATGTTTACTTTTATACCGTTGTTTAGATTTTGTAGCTAGAGTTCTCCCTATTTTCTACTCACTACACTTCTTCCTATTTTCTTTTACCTGCTCCGTTTGCCCCTTTTCCTCCTGAGAGGGGGCGTAACGTTACAAGTGGGAGTAGCTTTGTTTCTAAAATTTGAGTAAAACTTAGAAAACTAAGTTTCTCGTATGGAAAGAAATGATTTGTGACTACGTATTTTTGGTCACCCATCCAAGATACGACCATAGCGAACATGGCTTTGATTCTGAAATCAAAGCTAAGGCTAACTTTACCAGTACAAAAACGAAGTTCCTAGTTGATTTGATTTGGAAACGGCATTTTTCGCTATGGTCCTATCTGGGATGGGTGACCAAAAATTTGTAATCTCAAAATCTAATTGTATGTACGAGGACCTTGCTTAGTAGTGGTTAGTAAGCTTCAGCTTTCCTTTTGGAAACAATGAATCTTCAGCCACGGTCATATCTATGATTGGTGATCAAAAGTTTGTAATCTCAAATTCAATTTTTATATACGCCTAGCATAAACTATGCTAGTAGTAGGAGTTAGTTCGCTTTAGCTTCGATTTTAGAAACGAAGCAACTTTCGCCTTGGTTGTGCTTTGGATAGGTGAGATTTGGATAGGTAATTTGGAATTACAAACTTTTGATCACCCATCCTAGTTAATAGATTACAACGTCTCCCGCAGCGGTGCCTGCAGGGACGACCACAGCAACGCCCACAGTGGTGCTGCTCTGGAGCCCATCCGCGTCCCCGGCTGGCTCCATTCCATTGCGAGAAACAAATACAACGCTTGCATTAGTTCACATTTGAATGGAATAAAACTAATGATATACAAGAGGTTTATGTGGAAAATAAACAGTGATATATAAACACATATATAAACACATTATTGTACACTTCAATTTCTCAATTTTGGTGGGTGAGACTAACCATAGTTCCCAGAACAATATTTCAATACAAATTATCAGAATTGGTTTTTTTATTAATTGTTTCAGAATGAAATTGTTCACATTTATTAAAAAAGCATCCAAAAATTTAGTATTTTTATGTGAACAGAAAAATATATAAACTAGATACTGTGAAAATTATTAAAAATACTTTTAATTAATACTCTTTAATTTATATAAATATATTATGACTGTGGTAAGACGTGTTAATAATCTAAGCCAGGCGGGATCGTAATTGTGAATAAAATTTTAGATGGTAAAATTTTTCTCCGTAACTCGTATGACAAAAACCGAAATAAAACGCAGCTAAAACACTCACTAACCTGGATATATCTGCAGGGCGTCTTCTTTAACTTGTATAGACACTTCAGCATTCAGGAGGAGTTCAGCTTGATGATAATATTAAAATTTTCACGCAATCACAGCAAAACTATAACAGCTTACATTACGCAGATACAACAGTGAGTAAGAAGAGAAGGCCGATAGATCGTATTAGCCAACCAGAGGGCTTCTAAATGTCTATCGCTCTCAATGAGTTTACTCAATTCGAGACTACTAGCGCCATCTCTCGGTGAAGTAAGTGAATACCCAAGCATAATTGAGATTTGCCATAACATTAGGTACGGGAGACGAAACGTATGTCTTTAATCTACTAAATATGATCATTTATTTTTCAATCCGATATACTTAAATTTAATCTATTAAATAAAATTATTACATAGACAGTCAATATACAACGTGGAAAAAAAATATGCACTAAAACTTGAACGACGTACTCGTTTGGTGATACCTAATATTTTTTATTATTAACTGGTGACTGGAAATCTTATAGTTTTATAGAAAATCTTTACCACCTTAAGGATCATAATTGCATGGACACATTTGGGTCACAAGTTATAAATTTCTTTCATAATAATTTGATGGACCAAAGATTAACTTTTTTCTGATGACATGACAATCAATCGCTCTAGGAGATGAACTGACTTCTAACAAGGTTTGATACATATTTTTTTAAGTGTCATTTTAACAAATAAAGAAATGAGTTTCGATGTCAAAAAGTAATCTATACTTCTTTTAGTTATTCTCGATGCGTCATTTTGCATAATAACTTTGAAAGGTAATAAGTTACTTGATATGGCAATTTAGACTTTAGTGATAAAAGTCTGATATAGAATCTAACTTCAAAACTGGTAAACATTTTCTGACCGCGACCGTATGTAATTGAATTAATAAAGGCGAATCACACAATACATGCCGCGGAATTTGAATTTGCAATAATGAATTAATATTTGAAATAAATTTAGGCCATTCAATAGTTATATCTTGGGGTACAGGCTCGTCCCAATCTATTTTTAACAACCACAATTTTTGTTAAATAATTTTAGGTTTTATAATACATGGACTTAATAAAGCAATAGGGTCGAATACTTTAAAAAGTGTAGATTGACATCATCAGTCGTTTTGTTAAATTACTGACATTTAATTTGAATTGTTTTGTCTATATTATTGATTGGCAAATGTAGTGTGTCATTCGTGGAGTCCCAGCCCAAACCAAGTGTACTGGTTGCCTCGCTAAGGTATAAATTTGAATCAGTTACTGATGTGTCTTTAATGATATTGGAATTTGAGGGAAATTTACGTAAATTGAGACAACCTTTCTGTAGGGCGTAGGAAACTGACCTTTGCATAGACAGTAGTTCCTCCTCTGTTGAGAAACTGCTGATTAGGTCATCAACGTAGAAGTCGTGTTGAATGACAGTTTTAGTATATTCGTCATCACACTCTTCCCCCAATTGCCATAGACAGCGCGTGCTTAAGAAACTGGCACTTGCGAGACCATAAGTGACAGTTTTAAGCTGCAGTATCTATATTGCGATACATTTTCTCTACCTCACCGACAAGAAGATGTTGGCGCGCTCTGATTAGAACGGAGAAAAGTGAATCCTGAATTTTTGGACCTACCAGCTGAATGTCGTTGATAGATATGCCAGAGGACGTGGCCGCGGATCCATCAAACACCACGCGTATTTTTGTGGACTCACTGGTTTCCTTGAATACTGCGTGGTGACAGAGGAAGTGCGCTGGGCCTAAAATTGAAGAATGACACTCTTTTAAATGACCTAACTCGGCATATTCATTTATGAATTCGACATATTGATTTTTAATATGTGGTTGTCGCTTGAAACGTTTTTCAAAACTACGGAAGCGTTTTTTAGCATTGTGATATGAATCACCCAGACAATCTGGTTCATCAATCAATGGCATCTTTACACAAAACCGCCCATTGTTGTAACGAATAGTGGTTTGTAAAAAATGTTGCTCGCATAATTTTTCGTTACTTCCATGTATTTTTATTGACCGCACTTCTTCTAGTTGCCAAAATTTTGTCATTTGATTGTTGATTTCTACCATGTTTGCTTGTGTGTTTACGGCTGCTGTATTGTAACTTTTAACATGGTGAGATACTGTATGTTTGATATCTCGGCGTGATGGAGTAAAATTGCCTGCGACCAACCAGCCTAATTGGGATCTTATTAGGATAGGCAACTTCTTACCTAGTTTGATGCGACTATTGCCTACCAAATCCCAAAAAATATCGGCACCCAAGAGCATGTCTACAGGTGCAGGCTGATTTAAATTAGAGTCTGCTAGTTGAATATTGGAGGGTTTATTGAGAGCTTGTGTATCTGTGTGGGCTCTTGGGATCAACCCCGTTAGGTGCCTCAGAACTAAACAATTAATTTTAGTGTTATAATTTGTAGACGTAGAATGTATATTGATACAACAATTCGTTGTAATTTGATTATTGCAATTGTTGCCTATGTAGGTGACATATAATACATTACACATAACACATTACATTTATTTAATTTATATTTATTTATTCCATATTTACAGTACACAACGCAATAACACTCTACAGTATATAATAAACACTTATATATTTTATCGTATCGACATCGATGGTTTTCTATCGACAAAGTGCATCGACCATAACCCTAGCGCGTCGGCAGCGGCCGCAGCGCGCATGCGCGGCTGCGCGCGCAGCATGTCCCGCGCTCGCGTCGCGTCAACGTCGTCCACTCCATCAGTCGAGAAAGCATCACCGCACGCGAAGCCCACGCCACTCGGCGCCCCCGACCGCCTGAAAACAATACGCGCGTTCAGTTACAGTGCCTAATTCTAAGTTTATAATAACAACGGACTTACCTGTTTCTGTGCCGACATCCGCTCGAACTGTTTTCTGTGTTCTCACTTATTTCTCCTTCTGTAAATTATTGTTGTTCTTGTAATTTCGTGTAATCGTGTCCGTAATAAACTGCAGTGTAAATACATACCTGTGTTGAGTTATTTCCACACAACCCTGCACACGATCAACTCAAGAATACCAAAACCTTTACCTACTAAATTTGTATTGACTGGAATTGAATTTAATCTTAATCTTTGCTTTAGTGACTCAGAGATGAAGGAAGATTGACTACCACAATCTAATAGTGCACGGGCAATAGCATTCATCAGTGCCATAGATATAGATTTTCACCAAAGCCGTACATAGCAAGACTTGATTAGAATTTTGGTGTGAAAAGGTTACAACAGAATCATAGGATGGCTTATAGGCTGTTGAGTTAATGTTTGCATCTTTAGGATCATGCAAGAGCGTGTTATGCCGACCATTGCATTCTCGGTAAGGTCCCATCCGACAGTTGCGAGTAGGCTGACCAGGGTACGTATTATGAGCTCTTAATTCCAGGCAGGTTACGCCGTGAACTGAACTGCCTGGTTTTTTTTATTATGACCGCCTATTGCCAGCCAGTCAGTGGTCACGTGACCCAAGGCCGACTTCTGCCTGGAATTAGGCAGGCAGTTTCCTATTATCTTCCTATTATGAACGCCTATTTGACATATTTGAAACGTTGTAACTGTCAACAATATTGACAAGTAAGCTTTACTGCTGCTTTACGCTAGTTACTGAGTAACTTTTATTGACTGGATTTGTGATTTTGTGTTAAATAAATTTGAAATATGTGGCGAATATTAATTATTTGAGTTCAAGAAGGTGAATGCTGCACAATTTAATGAGATATGCATTAAATTAACGTGCTTCTGGGATCAGTGCAATGTTTGATATTAAAACCCAATTTAGCAGAATTACTTGCTGCAAAAACATCGTTCGCATTTTTGTGAGAACTTAAGATCTCACAATGAAAACCCTTAAGAGACAAGTTAATATTTTGATATGCTTAGAAACGTTTATTGTATTTACAGTGTACAATTACAGTCATTTTATTTGATCTCAATACATAATTCTTTTCGTAATCTTACAGATGCTTGTAGCTTTACCTTTTTTTGCAACTGGTTCTATAATATTATGGAAAAACAAGAAGCAAATAAGTTGCAAGCGCGAGCATTGTGACGACTCAGATAAATGTCGTCTGTGTTTTGGAAGTGTACTAATTATGACTCCAAAGTAAACAAAATACAAAGAATCTCAGTACACATGTAAGTTTGCAAAGATATTTAGTGTATTTCAATTGAATTTTCTAAATAATATATTAGCTGACATAAAGACGTCAAAGATAATTTAATGTATACAAGTCTAATTTTGTTGCTGAATTTGATGCCTACAAATAGTTATATAGCTATACAGTTTTACTGAATTTGTTATCTCTTATAATAATTTATTATAATTATAATTAAAAAACAATTGTCTATCTTAGGTCCAGACTACAAGAATGCATTAATATGTAATGAACAAGGAAGCTAATCAGACTTCATATCGTCAAAAAGCAGCAGCATCTGCCTGTAGTTATCACTTCAAAATTAAGTTCGGAAAATGGGACAAAATAAAAAGACGTGTGGCACTCGGGGACTGCCGCGGTAAAGCTATTGCATAGCAATTTGTATCAACTTGTGGGCTACACCTACACATCCTATTCTGTACATAATTAATATTTATATTTACATATATATTCTGTACATAATTAATATTTATTATTATTTATTAATTAATATTATTTATCACAAAAACTCATATACATATTTTCAATATCGTCCGCGCGCCCTTATCGGACCCTTGCATCGGCGGCGCACGCATGCGCAGTAGCGCGGACCGTGCGACGACCACCGAGAAGAACCGATCGTGGACGAGAGGCAGCGCGCCAAGTTAAGAGTCTTGAGATGTAAACACGAAGTGCACGAAAACTCTTGCTCTTTAATTTATTAGTTAATTTAAGTTTCTTTTGAATATCTTTATGCAATTTATGTTCGGTGCCTATGTTGAGAAGTCTTATATTATCCTTTATTGATTTTGTGTGGCAAAATGTATCGCTCTTAAATAACTGTGTGCATACAAGAAAGTTAAAAGTGTGAGTAAAACTTAATTGTTTTATTTGGGTGTCATAATCATTTCAACCCCAAAAACTTATGCAATTGTAATTTTATTTATTGGTTTTTTACAAAATGCTTAACTTAACATTCGTACCTCTTATGTAGGGAAATGTTGACTATTAATAGTTGAACTAAAACGTCTAAAGATTAAAATTATAAAATTGCGACATGTACATATTTACGTAATTCGTCACTTACCATCAGCACCCCTTTTATTTCACGTCACCACCCCTAGTATTGTAAAACTCGTGACTTTTTTAGTTATGTTATGAAAGTCAAATTGTATGAAAAACGAACGTCTCTCTCTCTCTCTCTCTTTCTTTTTTTCTTGCTTTCAATTAATCCATGCCAATGTGAGTGTATCGTAGACTTTAGGTCTGCTACGCTTATCAGATTGATACTGCAGGCTATAGATAACGAGAACTCCATATTGCCAATGTTCAATAATTAAATCTGTATAGGAAAGAAAAATATGAGTCTCATAAGATTCACTAAGTATCAGTATCCCGCCATCCCGCCATCAGAAAGATACCCTCAATCAGAACATTCACGGGTTTTACACAAGTTTGGATCCTCGCAGTGCCATCAATAAGGTTGAAACTTGTTGTAATGCTCACTTAACTTAACTTTTCGAATTTTTCATAGTCCATTCTGTATTTAATCATAGAATTTTCGCAAGTCGTATCTCAAATCATTGAACAAGTTGCTGAATTCACCAGTTGTAGATCTTGTTCACCACAAATTATGCACCCAGAATTGACTTTTCGTCAAATTAGCAGTTCTTATTTGTCTCTCTTCATCTTCAGCTAGAAGTGCTATTAATACTAAATCCCAGTCAACCATAACGACACAACCAACTTCGAATCCGCGCGGAACAAACTGGTTGATGCCAGAGTGGCTGGGCTATTAGCAGGATGCCAAGGCATGCCACGGGATGCCACGGCATGCCTCGGAATGCCGCGGCATCCCAGAGCATAATCTGCCAGGTCATGCCGTGCCATGCCGGCAGTGAGCGCCGGCCCTATTACAAAGGACTGGATATTGACAAAGTAAGCCTGTTTTGATTCCAGGACATCGTAGCGAAACACACTATTTATAAATAAATAAATAATTTTTTTTTATACTACCAGGGTGGCAAACAAGCATACGGCCCACACAGATGGGCAGTGGTCACCGTAGCCTATGGACGCCTGCAACACCGAGGGCATCACCAGCGCGTTGCCGGCCCTTAAAAAACCTTAATTAAATAACCCTTAAAACCCTATAACAACTAAATGCTGCTTGTGTTACGGATACTAGATGACGGATAAATATATTTAATAGATAAATACACATAATTATTCAGAATATACATATATAATGAACATCCAAGATTGGAGAACAAATGTCTGAAAATTCATCACCTAAACACTTGCCTTCACTGGGGATCAAACCCATGATCTCTCGAGATGGGGACGCCTTGAGACCTGCGTACAGACCTCGACCACGGAGGTCGTCAAACTTGATTTTGATAAATTCTAATTAAAATTTCAATGAAGTTGAATAATATCATATTAGAACAGTCTAAATGTAGTTTTTTTTACTTTTATCTATTAATAAAACATTTTTCATGTAATTTAAAGTATTTGAAGGCAACAAATTTGAATTTCAAAATGCAGTTCTATCGTTATAGTAGATTAATAACCGAGGGTGGAAAGAATCAATTCCCGAGGTATTTAGACGCCCGAGCGCAGCGAGGGCGGCTATAGTCCGAGTAGGAATTGATTCTTTTACCCGTGTTAAACACTCTACTTTTCACTTCGAATATATGAGGAATATAAAAAATTGGTTGTTTATTTAATCTATTTATTGATATTATATGATAATATTAGTAGTACCTATTTAAAATTAATTGTCAAATTAGGACAATTCGTGAAATTAAAAGATACATTTTTGTTTGGAATGTTTATGCTGTTTGATATATTATGACAAATTTGGCTGTTCTGAATTTCTGTAAAAGTAGGAGACTCTGGTATTTCGTCAGACGATGGATTGCATGGCGGATACTCCCTGGAAGTTGACGGCTGAATTGGGACGTATTTTTATGGTTTCAGTTAATTTGGTTGAAATTTTAGTTTTATTTTGGACTGAATCCTCAATGTACCCTTCGGCGACTGTACTGGATTTCCAGCCTCCATGTCTTTTTAACGTTGTCATGTTTGCCCCAGAATCGGCTAAAAGTGTTGCTGACGTTCGTCTATAACAATGTCCGGTATACTGCTCACAGTTTGGCAAATTTAAATATGTTGCTATCTGCTTCGGCATACCTGAGATTTTATTTTTACCGATCACTTGTTTATAACATTTTCCCTGCTGGTAGTTGAGAAAAAAACGGTCCGTTTTTACATCATTAGGTCTCATTTTTTGATATTTGTGTACTATTTGTGTAAATTTTTCTTGTACTACAAACGAGCGCTCAATATTTGTTTTTGTTTTAGTCAGTTTTACTAGTAATAATTGGCCTTGACTTTCAATGTCCTTAATTGTCAAATTTGTGAGTTCACTGCTTCTGCAAGCGCCGCTTATACCGAGTATCAATACCACCTGTGAAAAACATGTAATTTTTTAGTATTTGTGTAATAAATACGTTCATTTTTAGAATAAATACTTAGGTAAACTTACCTTCACTGCCAAATATATCTCGTCAGGAACATCATTTAAAAATTTTTCTACTTCATGAGAGGTGAACCTTAGATTTTCTACTCTTGAACCCGTGAGACTGTCTTTTCAAAAATGATGTTAAATTATGGAGTTTGTTCAAATTTATATTATGTTTCACACTAATTGTACTCTTGAGCATTGACTATCGGCTCCATAGCGTAGAAGGCTGTAATTTGCTAGACAGTCCATTAAAATATGTAAGAAATACACTCTCGGAAAACGATTTTATATTCTTCTCAGCTCGCCACTTCATAAAATCATTGTATGTATTTATATATCTTTCTTTTGAGATTTCTGGCAAAAGATTTTGGATAACACAATTTGCCTCGTCTTTAATTGAATCTGGTGTCAATATTTCGGAATCGCTTGAACTCATTTTTAAAATTAAAATCTTAACTAGTATAAGAGATTATTAGATTTTTTTCAAATTCCGTCACAGATACATATAATAAATTCATATCCCGCCAATTTATGTCGACTGTTTAAATTTTAAATATGGAACTCACCGCGTATTGTTTGTTGCGGCTTATTCCGCTCGAAGTAGTTTGCGCTAAGTTCACACTGGCTGTTTAGAAACTCACATGGACGCAGCATTTTTTTTAATAGTTCACAGCTGACAGTATTCGTAGTTCTATTTTTAAAGTTCATTCCGGCCCTTAGGTGGGAAGTAAATTGTATGAGTTTTTCCCTCCCTATGTCGGGAAGCAGCATTTTCCACCCAATAATGAGATCAAAACAACACAACTTTCCGAGTATGAGAAATGAAAAGATTTTTTCGATACTCGTATTCACATTGTCGATCGATATTTGAAGTGTGTTTCATGGTCCTGGAATTGCCTGTTTTTCTAGAAAAGTTCAAAAAGATGTATGCAAGTTTGACAGGTGAACGTCTTTACTCCCATCCAATAAGTCATTTACTGTCAAACATGCATACAGTACGTAGTATACCTTTATATTTATGATCGTCGCCCAATCAACACAGCGATTACAGTGTTTAAAGCTTACACACAAAACTATACTACTACTACATTAGTATTTTAATCAACACTAAGTTAAGTAATAAAATCACAATTTGGAAACGTCTGTGATCAAGGGGATTGCACACCAGTTCTTAAAAGGGTTCTGGGTTAGATATCCAGTGGGGGCAAATTTTTGTGTGATGAATATAGGAGTTTGTTCTCCAGTCCTTGATGTTTATATTTAATTTTATATTATATACTTAAATTCTGGATATTTATATGTATTTATCTATTAAATATAGTACCCGGAATAAAAGCAGCATTAGTTATTTAACGCCTTGAGGGTCCAGTGCAAGCACTGGTAATTTTTTAAAGTGAAATAATTTAAAATTTGAGAGCATATGCTTCTATGCTTTCTATTGTGCGTGAATGTATGTAATGAAGATATTTAGATATTCATTTATTTATCCGTCATCTAGTAGTTCTTAGTATCCATGTCCCTAGTACTCGTATACCTGTCTGTGTCTTCTATAGCTAATAATTACTTAATTTTTCTTGTTTCAGGAACTATTGATGCAGATTATAAACTAGTTTTCTTTATTAATATTCCAATTATAACTAATTAATATTTGTTCGCGGCGACAAGCTCCTACGACAATCATCAAGCAATTTCACGCGCAGAAAAGATCGCCGCTACAATCCGCGCCTGCGCCGGTCTAAGTACCGGCTTGACGTCACTTCTATTTTGTTAACTACAACAAGCACATGTGTCCTAAAAATTTAGTATACAAAAGTTAATCTGATTGCAGTTTTTCATTCAAGTTTCCTACCAAAATAGGAAAAAGTGACAACTACATTCTTGCCTAAACAATATTAATTAAGTTGTTTCAAATTATTTTAAATCAATGTTCCTTCAGTGTATCTGATATCTTTTATCTATCATTTATACAACGATAATTAAAATATTTGCAGTAATAATGAGTAGTATAAGTATGTTTACGAACCATTTTCTGTGTAGAAATACAACTATACTATCACCAATGAAGAGTGCGCCATCTATTGGCACGACAAGTGATTAACTGCATGTGGAATAAAAGCAGGAGCAGATAGCATGCTTATAGCATGGTACTGGGTTCGCGTTGATGCCACTATATTCTTGTCACTGAAATTAAAAATCCCACCTTTTTAAAAAAGCAAAATAACAATTAACAAACATGGGGGGCCGAATGACGGGTCAATCAACACGTGGCGGCGGCGCATCCATGCAACTAACGATCTATGCATGCATATTAAAGGGATTTTAATGAAATACATGGCATGCATAAATTGTGAGTGTAAAATTATGCGTCCCCACGTTTTGAGTGACCCCTCATTCCTCATGGCCCCGTCTGTTTGTTTATTATGATTTGGTCTCTCGTCGGTCTTTTCAAAAACGTGGGATTTTTATATTTGATATGGTGTCGTTGACCATACACTTGTATAATCTGTTTTGTACATTATGTTTTGAGTCTTTTCAGTCTATGGTTGTGTTCCTGTACGTCGTAGTTATGAACATACCCCTCTTTCCCAGTGGGCACTTTGGGCAAGTGCCCACTGGGAAAGAGGGGTATGCACTTTGGGCAAGTGCCCAGGGCCCCGCTATCGATAGGGGCCCCCCTCAGATCAAATACAACGACCCTAGTTCCTGTCAGATCATCAAACAATAACCAATATGACTGTATTACCAAAAAACTTATTAAATTCGAAGAAATGCTTAAAGAGTTACTTTCGTGGACTATGTTAAGCTAATCTTTTCGTTTCATGTGAAACAATCGCATAAATATTTAAACTTGTTTATCTACTTTGTCTATTCTAACACAATAGTGTTCTGTCAGTCATAGGGGCCCCATTATCCTGATATGCCCAGGGCTTCCAATAGGTTAAAGACGGCCCTGGTTATGAATCTATTGCTGTAACTATTAGCACAGTTTTAAATACTGCTTTTGCAAATATGTATTAGAACCATTACCTAGGATATGCCCTTGGTTTAACTAATGCACCTGCTACGCAACAGAGATTGGTCGATTTGCTTTTCTATGGGCTAGAATTTGAAAATAAGGTCTATGTCTTCATCGATGACGTCATTATAGTCTCAAATACTTTCGAGGAACACATGTCATTACTTACTCGTGTTCTGGAAAAAATAAAATATGCTAATTTAACTATAAACAGTGCAAAGTGTCAGTTTTTCAGGGAAAAACTACGATATATATATAGGAGGAGATAGGTTACGTCGTCGATTTCGGTGGGCTTCATGTAGATCCGGAGAAAATTGACGTCATAGTTAAATATCTTACACCTTCGAATAAGAAGGAAGTTCGTCGATTCCTAGGTACTGCTTCTTGGTATCGTCGGTTTATCCCCAACTTTAGCACCTGGGCTGCACCGCTTAACAAACTTACCTCTCAAGGCAAAAATGCGGGAGCGCATGTTTTCGCATAACGTCGATTGTCATAACATCGTTTGTCATACATCGAATGGCATGATCATCAAATAGCATAACACTCATGTCACATATTCCTTCTTACTCATAACATTTAAGTGGCATAACTCTCTAAAGGCATATTATTATAAAACATAACTATGTATAGAAATTCCTAATTTCATTTAGCACAACATTAGGTAGTCCTAAAATGAATCGAATAATCACCCAGATTCGAAAGAACTAATCCCAAGGAAATGTGTTCTGATAAATATTTGGTTAAGGTTTTTTTATAACCCCTAAAAACTATATTTGTGCAATCGAAATTTACTTAGTAAACAATTTGAGGCAGAGAAAAACATTATGCGTTGTGATCATTATGCTTTTCATAAGTTGTGCGTTTCAAATTTATGCCTTTTAATACTTATGACAAACAATTTTAGCCTATACAATATTAGGACCCTCAAAATTATGCGTCGCGATTTTATGCGTTTTGATGATTATGCCTTTCAAAATTATGGATTTTCATATTATGATAATAAACGTTATGCTTAAAATTACGGAGCTCAAAAATGCACCTTCCTTTGCATTACATTTCCAATCACATGTTGTGATTTATATCTATAAAACTATAACAGATAGCGCTGTGCGTATTGTATCCATACAAAACCTGAAAGTGCTCATTAGAAAGTTGAAAATAGTTGCAAGTAGCATTTTCACCGGCTTCTGAACTTAGTTTCAGCGCGATAGCTAGTGCCTCAAAATCGAGCTACAAAAACAACCAGACAAACAAACAGACGACCAAGAAAGTGATTTAATAAAAAAAACATACACATTCATACGAATTTACGCATACGATGAAGTTAATGAATCTCATGTGGCGAACGTATCACACACAGAAATTAAAAAATTGATATTTTCAATGACAAACAACACGCTCCTTCTACACGAAAAAACGAAATATAATGAAGTCATGGGTTTAAATCTTTCTGTGAAATTGTGAGCAATAAATATCAAAATTATGAGGGTACCTGTAAGAAAAATTTACGTAGTTTTTCATCTATAGTGTTGTTGATTAGGTACCTATCAAGTTTTTTAAGCAAATGCTTGCAATTTTTAGTCACGAAATATCATTTATTAAAATAACAACATTAATTATTTATTGTTATAATTCAATACCAAGTAAAAATTCCTACAAACAAATAATTTTTAAGAACGGCAACACCACAAATAATTAGGCTTAGTGTACATGAATATTTTTTTACTGGATTATTATTTATTTTTTAATAATAGCCATTTTTACAAAAAACAATAACTTCATTGTAAATCTAGACCACTGCTGGGAAAATATTTTCGATGACTCTTGGAAAAATGGTTTTATTCTATTAAGGAGTTTTTAAACTTATAGTAATATTAATAATATATTGTATATTGTTATTCTATACTGTGGACATTGTGTAATATTTAATTTGACCTTTTTTTTTTTTAACATAATTGGCGAAACGTAGGTGCTAGTTCACCTCTGCCTACCCCTTCGGGGATATAGGCGTGATTTATGTATGTGTATGTATGTGTGTGTTTATTTGACATTGTGTATAATTGAACGAATTAGACTATTGGGCATTCATTTGACATTAATCGAGTGTGAATTGTATTTTATAGTGATTATTTATATGACATATTAAAAAATACTATTGAGATTGAGTAGGTACCTACTAGTGAGAATTGAAATATAATTATGATAAATCATTTTAGCTATTATTAGCTGCAGCCAGTTTTAAAATATTTTCGACAGCATCCCGTTTGACTTTGTACACCCACTTGCTTATCGACCAAAACCCATGTACCATTCTTTATCAGCGCGCCGTACTGGTCCCACATAGCAGAGACCCGTGCAAGGACCCAATGGCGTTCGTCTTCACCCTTCATTGCATCAGTATAACATTTTGGTTCGTCATCAATATTAGAAACCAAAGTATTGTATGAAAGAAGTCGCGAGGTATACGATCTCGTTTCGGGTAACGACTCACAGGGTAATCACTATTTTCATAAGATGGTTCAGTTGTAGAAACAACATCTTCATGACTGCATTCACAGGTGCCTTCTATCAAAGAATTTTCACTGCTTTCAGTACTACAGCACCTGATGACTGGAATATTATTATTAGAAAGAGAAGTTAATTGTTCTGAAATGAGAGGTTCTGACAATGTATTTACACATTGTTTGCCAGCCTTAAAATCAGTAAAAACCTTTTCAAAAAATACAACATCCCTCTCTTTGGTTAATTTTCTTGGGTACTTTGCATTCCTGAAGAAATAGCTCTTTGGATCATCAGGGTGAATATTCGGTTTCTCGCTATACCATTTTTGGTATGGAGTTACACACACCAAGGTACGGTGTGGAGACCTAATTTTAATTACCGCACTTTTCACAACGTCTTATCAGTTTGCTTTTTGCTTTGAGCTAGCATAGTTCGAGCTTTTTCAACAGTACACCTTATACTACGCTTGCACGCAACAAAATGAAGTTAGATTTTGTTGCGGGCTATAAGAAACTGTTGTCTCGTAATTAATGCCAAAACTATTAAGGTAATTGGACGATTGATCGATATTAAGGAATTGACAAAATTAGTCCCATTATCAGTTCGTAAAAATCTCATTTTCATGTTTAGCTGTCGTTCGTCAAAAGAATGAAAATTTTTAAACATTTCAACAACTTCATATTTCAAAGAGAAACAATAAACAAACATGTTACGTTTAAAATCGTCAATAAATAAAATGAAGTAACTATTTCCTTTAAAAGATGAAGTAGAAAATGGACCACATCTTCGGCGTGTATCGATTCTAGAGGACAACACGCACGTTTGTATTTAATTTTCAAGAAAGGTACCCTGGCTTGCTTACCTTCTATACATGCGATACAGGGATCTTTATCGACAGCAGAATATGTCGTACCATTTACTTGGCCTATATCAAGTTTGTCCATTCTAATACGACACAGATGACCCAGTCGCCTAGGCCACAGTTGATATTCAGATAAATCAAAGTGCACCTATTGTCAACATGCGGTCGCTCTATTAAGACACTTATAGTCCATACTAATATTATAAATGCGAAAGTAACTCTGTTTGTCTGTCTGTCTCGCGTTCACTGAACCAATTTAACCGAAATTTCGTACACAGTAGCCTTAGCCTGAGCCTAAGAAAGGACATAGGCTACCTTTTATCCCCATATTCCTATGAGAACGGATGCCATGCGTGTGAATGTAAAAAAAAATTAATAACGCCGCCCAGAAAAATGAAGGACAAATTTATGGCACTATGAACTTTGCTTCTAATAATAGGAGTAGGAGTAAATTTTCAATTCCACCAATTGAAGCTACTGTTCCAATTTGAAAAAATCATTCAGTGTTGAACAGCCTATTTATTGAGGAAGGCTATAGGTTACATACCATCACACTACCTCAAAATAACTATTCTACGCGGACGAAGGCGTGGGCAAAAGCTAGTCTAAATATAAACTATACAAATCACTGAAATTTTATTGACAACAGTTCGATAGGTTCCCTCCACCAGTTGTACCACCGAGTGAATAAAAAACGTATGTACAATTGATTATAAATATCTCTTGCCTAATGATGACATTGTGCCTGTTACATGGGCACTTAACTCTCTGGTGTTTTCACCAGTTAACACCTCTTAGGGGATGATGATATCTTCTATTTAGTTATTTGCCGCTTATGCTATGAAATATAATATGATATGCTGCCTAATTTGGGCTACTGATAGGTTAGAAGATATTTATTAATAATTTATTTAATTTGTCTTCTGTTACTGCAGTGGACACCAAGCCTATGATCAGCGGGGCGGGGTGGGTGGGGCAGCAAACTCCCTTATTCTCAACTCTCTGAAGACAAGCGAATTACAGTATATCTATGCATGTCTCTTTTCATTGCAACGAATCGGAGCGAGACGAAGTGACATCTATAATCGAATCTGTAAACCGCAGTTTAGTATAAGGTGGAAGGTCTCGTCCGTCTTTCTGCAATGTACAGAACTACACAGACTCTGGTGAGATTCACTCGGTGGTTCTGGTTCTCGCGTGTGCGTCTGCGCACGTGTTTTTAGGTTGTGTTTCTTGAAGAAAAGGCTTACATCTTCACTTCATAATGCATTCCTCTACGAATATCTCTTTTAATACGTGAGTACTATAATTGTTTGTATTTGTATTATATAATATGTATTTATCTAATAAATATATTTGTCCGTCATCTAGTATCTGTAACACAAGCAGCATTTAGTTGCTTAAAATGGGGCTAGTTGATATGTGTGAATGTCTGAGGAATATTTATTTAATTTATTAATATGTATATTAAAATATTTTTATAGTTTACTTTAAATAGCAAAGGTAATCAGAGAGAACTGTGACACCGGTTAATTTAAATAATTAAAGTTATATTATGATTTATCCACCTTTGCCTACCCCTAAGGGGATATAAGCGTGATATGTTAAGCGTTATGTAATTTGTTAAATTTCAACATTTTTAATTGTCAACTGTGTAAATACATAAGGAACGCAATAAATATTTTGATTTGATTTGTACTATTTTATTGTCTAGATGGCGAAGCGTGCCACCACGTGCTGCGCAGTGAAGCGTGCTGAACATCAAAATGGCAGAAGCCGAGCTGTAAAAGCAGAAAAAGGGAAGTTCCTTTCATAATATCCTACTGTCAGGTGTAACAGATGAGACTGGCAGGTTATTTGAACAAATAATGAAAAATAAACAGCTTAGTTTTTATTTTTTACGAATGTCTGATACTAGCTTTAGCATTGCTATAAATGAAGCCAGCGTATTTATACACCTGGCAACACAATTCCTCTAAGCAACAACGCCGATTTATACAGTCGTGTATAAAAATATGTATACCTACACAGTAGTTTAATGTTGAAATGGTAACATAATTTTGGAGTTGACTGTACTAGATTTTGAACATAGAATGGTATACTACGTTTCAATCCAAATTGCCAAAAAGGTAAACAAAACGAAGGTAATGTTTCATCTCTAAAAGGTTTTGTAGGTAATTGAAATTAATTGAGACGGACAACAATTGTTACCGTTAATTATATTTACGTGCCAATGTCCATGTAAAAAGTGTGATTATTGAATAACAAATGCGGTATGTCAGCTTTTTGTTTACCTTTTTGGCAACTTGGATTGAGACATACTATAGTTTCACCACTTCCAGATAATAAATTTAACAGGAGCTCTAGAAGTGGTGGAACCAGCTCTGAATCGGATCTGAGATTTTGATTTTGATATTTTTTAAGAAAGATTGTTTTAGTGTTTATGGATCGTTTATATTTATTTCTAGGATAGGAAATGACAGTGTGTTTTTTACTTAACAGCGTAAATTGTTATTGCGTGATTTGTTTGAATCATTCAATCTGTTAATGTTTTTGGTTATATTTTTCACGTTTAAAGTATTATATTACGGTTTTTGAAAAAAATACTTAATCATATGATTGTGTACAGCTCACTGTTTAAGTGTTATATATTATACACAGTGAGATTTCAGTAAACATCTCAATGGACGATCTCCATTCATATTTTTACACAGAAAAAATTCTAGAAGTTTGCCTCCTAAATCTAATAAGTTGCTACTTACGAGTAAAAAAAAACAACCTTTTAAGGTCGCCGCCTCGGGAATTTTCTCTTGTGAAAGCCAAAGCTACTTAGCCTTTCTCACACACATAGATACACATAATCACGATTATTATCCCCTAAGGGTTAGTCAGTGACTAAGCAAAAGCACCGCATAAGCAGTCCACTGCCATAGTCCGTGCTTCACCAGCAGTGACTGCACTCAGCGTGACTGGCGGTGAGCCCGTCGCCCGTCGCTTACATAATAGCAACAGTAGCCGTATCTTAGTACTTACCTAGGCTTTCGTCCCAGTCAACGAAGTACCTACATAATCGGGGGGCACGGGAGTGCGCCCGCCAGGTCGAGCGCGAAGCAAACACTGCCGTACCATCCTTTACTAGAACCATTTCGCCACATTTTCAGGCCCCTATTTGACCTCTGGATAAGACCAGAACGCAGAAATTTTCGTCATCCAGTAAGCTATAATCACATACTTGAAATCAAAAATTTTAAGTCTGTAGGTCTTTTAGTTCCGATGCTAAGCGAAAGCAAAGTTTCGCATTTACGACACTCACTCACTCACTCATGATCATCAAAATAGAACTAGTTCTTCCCATAAACTCAGAGAGCTGAAATTTGGTACAGAGTTAGGGTTTAATGGCCACACAAAGGGAAAACTATAAAAACTAAGATAACTAAAACGCAAACACAAAAAACTAAAACACAACATTAACTATAATAATAAAGAAATCGCAGTAAGGAACCTTAGACTTGGCACGACTTTGTCTAGATTTCATTACTTTTTAGAGATAAACAAGCAGTTCCATCGAGACATGGCTAGTTTTTTACAGAATGTTTTTTGGTGGGATATATTTATACATATAATAAAACTGTAGATATCGAATTTTTAAAAAAATGCATAAAACCAGTTTAGGGGGATGTCAAAAGTGGGAAAATACCAAAAAAATATTTTTTTTGTATGTACGGACTAATTTCCGAAATGGCTGGACCGATTTCAATGAAACTTTGCATGGTGATACCTCGTATCCCTGGTCAACATCTTAGATACTTTTTATTCCGGAAAATTAAAGGGGATAGTTAAATATCCACAGTAACCGGACGAAGTCGCGGGCAACAGCTAGTAATAAATAAAAATAGTGGACGGCAACAGATTTAGTAGAAAAGAAAAATACCTTACATTTTCAATCACAGATTACGACTTCTGTGGCTAAGCTAAAAGGTTTGATTTCCGTTGGGGGCAAACGTGTGATGAATACTCGCATCTGTTGTGTCAGTTTTGAATGTTCATTATAAAAAATAGGAAACATTAATTAAATAAAATGAGGAGCTCGGTGGCGTAGTGGTCAGTGCGCTTTGGCTTCGATCGAAAACAAAGCTACCTTCGCCATGGTCAGGCCGTGGATGGGTGACCAAGACTTTGAGATCTCAAGCTTCTCCGTGCTTCGGAAGGCACGTTAAGCCATTGGTCCCGGTCGCATTTGTGACCGTTTCTACCCACCAACCCGCATTGGGCCAGCGTGGTGGTGTTACGGCCCATACTCCTCATGTGTTTCTCCATGAGGAAGGCCTGTCCCAGCAGTGGGACGTATATAGGTTGATGACGAATTAAATAAAATTCAATTAACAATAAATACAAAATCTTTATTAATTTCTTATTATTACACTAAGTTCTATAAGCTTATTCACTAAATAACTTATTAAAAAGGCTATAAAACCCGTTTCTATACACAAACAACGCATTTGTTGAAAACAAAAATGAAAAAATCTAGTTTGATTTCTTTATTTTCTCTTTTTTGTTACAAACTGTTATTACAATAAATCTAAAAAAAAAAAAAAAAACAAAAAAAAGAAATCTAAAAAATCTAATACATCTTTGATAAAATGTAGTGCAGTTACCTATAATAATTCTACAATAATTGTACAACTTTTGGCAGTTAGTGACTCTTATTAGAGGAAATTATAGACTATCACCCGTCAAAAGTGTATACATAATGTAGCACGTGACTGTACTATCGAACTAGCAGACTTATGACCCACTATGACAATATTTCGATAACTTGTCTATTGAAGTTATTACGTACGTTTTCAAGAAAACCTGTGTACAGGTGAATTTAACTTGAATTTAAATGCTATGTAAGAATGACAGTATTCTTCGATAGTACATAGCTGCATAATATCTATACCTATAATAATTAAATCAATGAATACAAACAAACAAACAATAGCGTAGATACATGTATGTGTCCATCTGTCTGGCTATAACTTTATATCTGTGCGTAAATTTCTTCAAATGTTTCTGAATGATATCGAGGTATTTAAAATCTGCTTTAGAAAGTCTGTCATTGTGATTCAGGACTTAATAATCTTGCGGTGCCTTGTCAGGTGTGGTATTAACTAATTTGACTTCAATGTTATTTACTGACGCACCTCGCTGTTCAACCATTCTATATGTATTTGTATATATTATATATGTAGAAACACTGTCTCAGGCAAGGAGTTTGACATTGCAACTCTTTCGCTTGTGAATCTCATAGTTCACTCATAGTTCGAAGACGTGGTAAGCAAGGAGTGAGTGTTGATATTGCGAGTGATATTGAAGATAGCCGTAGCGGAAAACATCTGTCGATAACAAAGAAAATTAAGAGTATGGCAGGAAAATGATGAATAGTTTTCATTCGTAAATATTCCTTGAATAACGGCTCAGTTATAAAGAGGCCTCTGTTCTTTCAAGTGTCACTAAACCATTTGCATTTTGCGGGGCAATGTTAAAAATATATTTTTTCATTTTTGTTTCTTACTAGCTTGATTCACTCTCTTGAACTGTAGGATTGATATTGGTTCAAAATTATTTTGTTTCAAACTTCTTTGGTATAGAATCATCATTTCTTGCGATAAGTTTCATAACATAGCATTATGAAACTATACCTAATAGCCTTTGTTTTAATAGCACGCCGTTCTTTAAGACCTTCGCCAGGGTTTTGACAGCACTAATCATTCTTAAATGGTCTACACCTGGTCTACACCAATGTGAAGCGAATCTTCCGTTCATTGAGGATGCTATGTTCGGTAGGAAAAAATAATCCTTATGATTAACCCTTTCGACGATTATCATAAAATACATGGTTTTTTTATTTTTCACATTTCGCGAGTTCGATTCCCAGTAGAGGCAGGCGATTTTTAATAAATCTATGAATGCAGTTCCACTTATTATAAAAAATAAAACGATGTCTTCTTTCAGTAAAACATCCTACCTTAAATATTTAATATACTTTCCCTCCGTGTGGTATGCCCGTGGGACATCCTGTATAACAACAACATATAAGTCCTTTGAAATTTAACAACAACCAATAAGTCCTTTGAAATTAAACAACAACCAATATGTCCTTTGAAATTTAAAAATTAAAAAACAAAATAGTAAAGTAAAGATCTAAAAATAAAATAAAGATCTAATAATAAAACTTCAAAACAAAATTACAGTAGGTAACTATTATAAATATCAGACATTTTTAAAGACTTACATCAAGCTTATTATTTTTTTAGTGTTTAATAAAGTAATTAACTTAAATCTAAATCAAAGCAATTAAGCAACGGCTTAACTACAACTAATAATGAATGTTAACTTCAATGGTGGATCCACACAGCCGCGGCACTGCCGGCGGCTTTCCTTGCCGTAGCATTAATAAGTAAACTGCAAAGCCGACAGAAAAGCCGCTGGCAAGTGCCGGGCCATGGGAATGCCATGGCTCTTTACTTTTTATATTCACGTGTCAGAACTTTGATGTATGTCAGTTTCTTGTTTATGAAATAAATTATATTATGGATTGCACGAACAATATTTTAATTACCTGAATTGAGTTATTAAAGGAATATCCTTTTTCTGGCTCTAGAAATCGGTTCAGGAGTTCTGACGTGAAAGTGAGACAGACAAATAGAGAGACAGAGTACTTTCGCATTTATAATATTAGTATGAATAATAAACTGTTTTCCCGCTGCGGCGGTATCACGCAGGCCGGCGGCTCATGCCACCGGGCTGTGTGGATCCACCATAGAATTCAATATAAAATTATATAAGAATAAGAAATAACAACTGCAAGTCATTGATTTACATATCAAATAAATGTACTATGACCAAGTTACTACAAAATTAACTATGAATTGTAAAATATTTAAACAAAGAAAAAATATTTATGCTAGAACATTTACTAGATTAGTAGGCAAATGAAATAATACGATAAGCCTTTTTAAATTAGGAGGTACTAATTCTAATAACACTGTTAAGTACCTCGCCTTCGTCTCGTCCCTCTCATCCACTAGGAACGTGTTCCGTTCTCTAGCCATGTTGCCATGCGCACAGTGCCCATTCTTGTGGTGGTAACTTATGTAATTCTGTGCGTGTTCGAATTGTCTCCTAGGTCTAATGGTGGGTCAGGAACCAGTCCAGTTACATGATATAATACATTGTTCTACAAGGGTTCAAAGTAACTTATTCAGTCTCGAAACAGTAATAAAGATCGAGGGACTTAATGAGTCTTTCATCCGAGAGAAACTCTATGGTTTTCATTACGAATACGAGGAAAGTAAAAATAAATTAAGCGCCGGATCTAGCTCAGAATTGGGTTTAAACATTATTCTTTTTAATAAAAGAAGTGAAAGTACATATTTGATACCCAATTCTGACACCAACATATTATTACCTACACAACGCAACATAAAAGACACTTGTGCCTTAAAACCAGCCACTAGTGAAAAAATAATTACACACCGTAGTGTTATTCCCTATTAACCCTTATGCTTAAGTACCGAATCACAGTAGTGTGAGAATAAATACTCGTAGGCCTCCAACCAGCATGTGCCGTCTGTCAGTTATTTATTCTAATGAGATAAAGGAAAAAAATGCTTGTTGTTTGATTTAAATAGTAAAGTTCGTCTTTCGCAGTTACCCTCAATTATTATACTTGTACATAAGAAGTTCTATAATCATACCTGAGATCTGGTGGAATTCCACCGATGCAGCCGTCACGCTTCACAGTTCTAGATGGGATCGACTACTGGAGCAGTGTTGAGCATTTCCCCGACAATTTTAACGTGTTTCTCGGTGGCAAGACGCGTCTTCAGGACACACGGCTTTGCTGTTAGCCGAGTGCCCGGGTGGGCGCATAGCTGGTCATCGTGAGATAATTCGCAGGCTCCCACATCTGAACGTAGAGGAGGTATAAGCAGACTAGATCATTTGTGGCTAAAACACTTGAATTAGAAATTAGCGGTGCGGACGACCAAGCTGGTGAAGTCCTTACATACCTGGTTTGCAGATCCTTGAGCCCGCAAACTATCCATTCGCTTATGGATTCTACCGCGGAAGAGATCCCAGTGCACCCGGTCCCGAAAGTGCATCGGTTCTCCAGTCGGAAGCTCACTCGACGGGCTTCGGCGACCGCGATCTTCTGGCGGTCCGCAGCGTTAAGCTTAGATCTTGTAGAACCTGCCAACAAGTTTATTTCTTTAATGTGTTTCTGCACCGCCTCAACCGTCTCAACCCGCGTCATACCAGATAGGCTGCTATCTGACGCGCCCAGGGCCACCTCTGCAGTTGCAGCTTCCGCCGCAGTTGCCGCCTCTGCTGTCGTTCCCACCGGGGCGGCCGATGCTGTCTTCTTGGCAGGCGCCGCCACAGGCATTGGGCGCCTTCGCGCACTGCGGCGTTCATCCGGTGCTACGCTCTGCCGCTCCTCCATGTTCGCCGATACCACTGGCGGGGACGCCAGTCTCCGTTCCTCTAGCGACACTGGGCGCTTAGCAGCCGTCTCCTCCGGGGATGGCAGCGCCCGCTTAGCGCCGCCAGGTGGCGCCGCTGCTGCCGCCGGCGTCGAGGGCCGCGTGCGCCTGAAGCCGCTCGACCTCCTCAATACGGAGGTCACATGCTCTTCGTCCACCATAGTTCACAGAATAAAGGTTCAAACACGATAACTGTCGTTGTCCAGGGGGATAACAGTCGTTGACTTCACCACTAATAGAAATTTCCTTATCCCCAAGGGGAGACAGTCGTGTATGTTTGAGATCCTAGTTTTAAAAAAAAATCTAAGTCCCAAGTAACAGTCATGTACGTCCCAAGGAGAACCGTTTTGTATGTCCCAAGGAAGGTATCACACTTAGAATAAAATTTAGCAAAGTACGGAAACAGTCATGTAAACTAACACCATACATGCACCACTAATGTCCAGCTGTCACTGTTGACACCAATGGCGGCAATGGCGGCGGCGACGTCACTGCGCAAGATGGACGCCGTCCGTCCCACTCATCACGTGCACACCTAAGATAATCCGCCAGCATCCGGAAGATGTTGGGCGGGCAGCCCCCACGCTTCACCTTGAGCAAGATCATCGGCCACCATTCGTTGTCGAATGCCCCAGAGATATCTAGAAAGATCGCTTGTGTGTACTTCGACGAGCTCCCCCTAGCCGCATCGAACAAAGGAGCGGACACTGTCGACCGTCCCCGAGTGAATCCGTGCTGGCGGTCCGATAAACATCTGGTTATTTGCGGGGTACTCTTAAGCATTACGCGTTCTAAAATTTTACCTAAGATCGGAAGAAGGGTGACGGGGCTATATGCTTTCGGATCGGCAAGAGGCTTGTCGTTCCCTTTCGGGAGGACAATCAACCTGCAGTCTTTCATCCGGAAAACTCCCCTCTCGAAAACATCGCCTAAACACTTCCGAGAGTTCCACCAACGCGGCTGCGTATGTATGTTGTACAATGCGAGCGCTCAAGCCATCGATTCCCGGTGCTGTGTTGGGAAGATCCCTGACTATCGTGCCGATATCACTGTCAGTTGGAGGCGGCGCATCTTCTCCTGGAGGTATGAGGGAGGCCATAACCCGCACCTGCCGATGGTGTGCCGTGTCTCTGGACACAACGCATACACGAGGCTATGCATGGCCTCACTCACACTCTCAGCGTAACCTTCGGCGAACTTCGTGCCATTTATTACGTTACGGGGAGGTCTACAAATTGTTTTTTGTTTAATCCATGTCCCTGCGTACTCTCCCCATCTGGGGCTACGACTACACACCCACGCCTTCAGTCGGTGCCGAGCTACCCGCCTCTTCCGTTTGCCATCACACCAAGCTCTGTCAGTTTGCGTCGCTCGTGCCACCCGTGCTCATACTTCCGCAGCCTCCCGAAGCTGACGAAGTCCGTGTAATTCACCGGGCCCTCGCTATCTCACCAACTTGTCCCGCAGCGCCATGGAGCACTCCAGGACGACCAGGTACTTTGGGCCCACTGCTCTCTTGACCGCAAGCTTGCAGTCCTTCTTCAACCTCTCCAGTGGCCACTCGGGGTCGTCGCTAATGTTTGCCGAGTGCAGGTCGGTAATGAGCTCGCTTTCGCTTACCTCTGACCTGATGTATCGCAGCGCAACGCGTGGCTGTCGGGTCTTTGGTTCGGAGACCTTCAGCGTTGGGGATGCCGCAGCTTTTAATTTCAGGGCCGCTTGAGTATTGGCGGTTCTCACCACCACACCTGCGTTACCTACCATGCGCTCGCTTTGAATTTTGATGCCATCCGAGCTGGGCTTGATGGCTTGCTGCAACGTCTTTTTCGTTTCTTCAGACGACTTCAGGGACTAGTCGGCTGGGTAAAATATAACAGCGGGACCCTGCGGTTGTACCTCTAGTGGTGCCTTACCCCTAAGTAGCTTGAGTGCACCCGCGTAGCTTGCTGGTCCAGCTGTAAGGGAGCCTAGAGGGAAGGAAGGAACAGGAGCACCCGCCGCCAATATGCGCTTGGAGAACTCTAGCTCAGCATTAGCTGCCTGCAGTTTGGTGGCACTCAGCTGATGCTCCGCGTCAGCGAGCCGGAGTTCGAGCGCTGCTACTACCGCCAAGATGTCTTGGCTGTTATTAGCTTCTGCGGTCTTGTCACCTATGTTCAGTATGTTAGACGCGTTAGTGACCGCCGCCTCTGGCTATGCCACATGTCGGAGTGCGCGTTGCAGTCCGCTCCGAAGACCACGGTCCTCCCTCGCAGGCTGTCCAGAATCTTCCCGAGGTGGTGCAGGTGCTGGTCGATTGGGGTGATGTACTTGAAGTACGCAGACACCAAGTACACACCCCCCACCTCCACAACGCAACAAAACTCCCCCGACAGGTGCGGCAGGAACAGCACTGGCTGCGCTGTCAGCACCAGAATCCCCGCCAAAGCTCCTTCAGAGCTCTCCAGGAGCGCAGGGCCCTGGCCAGCTCGGTCCCTCCTGCTGCGACACTGCTCCTGAATAAGAATGGCATCAAGCCCCAGCTGCCTTCCCGTGGCCGCAAGCTCCAGTGTCGCGAGCTCGCCACCGCCGACGTTTATCTGGCCTAGTTTAAGGCCGGCCGTATTGCGTCTGCTGGACCGATCTCGCCTCCGCATGCTGCCGTGCCGGGCAGGCCAGATCCATAGTCGGGTGCCCGGCCTCACGGCCGAAGCGCCTGCAGGTGGCGCACCGCTCCAACGCCGAGGTGCACGCCCCATGCGCGTGGCCCGCATCGTCGCACTTGCCGCAGGTCTCTTCCTTCGCCCGGCAGTACTTGGCCGGGTGCCCGTACTGCTGACAACGCCTACAGCAGGTGACCTCAATATAGTCAGCCGGCTCCACCGCCTCCCAGCCGACGAACAGGCGCTCCCTCGATATCAAGGCATCTCTTGCCCGGGCGGTGCATGAAAGCACCACAGTTGTGCGGCTGCTGCCGCGCCAGGACTTCTTAAAAGCCAGCGTAGCCTCCTTCTTTAACTGCTCCGCCGTCCATCCCTTCAGGTTCTGCTGAACCAGGCCCAGGACAATGTCCTCGTAGGAACAGTCCCCACTGAACCCCCTCAAGGCGACCAGGGGGCGCCTCTGTCGCGGCTCCGCAACCCTAAGCGTGGGCGGCACCGCGCGACGGATGCGCTCGGCCGCCTCCCTGCTGGCGGTCTGGACGATGACGCCGGCGTTCCCAATTTTGCGCACCCCAGTCACCTGGGCACCGATGGTCCGGGGATCAACCGCCTTCTTCAGGACCTCCTTGGTAGACTCCGAGGTCTCGCCTGCCCCTTCCTCCGCCGGGTAGATGGCCAGCACTGGCCCGCTGGCTGTCGGGAAGCGCTGTGGCTGCTGGCTCCGCTCCTGGCTGCTCGGCATCCTAAGCGCCGTTGCGTAACTGCGCGCGGGCGCCGGTCCAGCGTCAGACGGCACAGGCGTACCCAGCCGACGCAGCTCCGCCACCTCCAGCTCGAGCCTCGCGATCCTCGTCTCCGCCTCGCTGTGCTGGATGCAGAGCGCCGCAACAAAGGAGACCACGTCAGTCCCCAGAAGAGCAATCTTCTGGCGGTCCGCAGCATTCAGCTTGGAGCTAGTTGCCCCCGCCACCACGTTGATGTCTCTGACCCTCCTCTGTACAGCCTTAATGGTCTCCATCCGCGTCATACTGGCCAGAGTGCCATCACAAGCACCCGGGGTCATCTCCGCCGCGGTTGCCGCCGCAGACGTTGCTGCCGTCTCTGCTGTGGGAACCGCTGTTGCCGCCGTCGTTGTTTTCTTTGACGGCGCCGCCACCGGCAGCGGACGCCTGCGCGCAGCACTGCGCCGCTCCTCCGTGGGTGCCGGCACCGCTGGTGTCGCTGCCGGTCTCTGCTCCTCAAGCGCCACTGGGCGCTTAGCAGTCGTCTCCTCCGGGGAAGGCAGCGCCCGCTTGGCACCAACAGGTGGTGCTGCTGCTGCCGCCGGTGTAGAGGGCGGCGTGTGCCTAAGCCCGCTGGACCTCCTAAATACGGAGGTAACGTCCTCCTCGTCCACCACGTTAACACAACAGTTCTATCATACATTCTATATATAGGACAAACAGTCGTGTACTTTTCTAAGTCCCTGGAAGTATATATGGGGGAACAGTCATGTAATAATGTGATAAGAAATCCAAACAAATTAAAAGTAAAAAAAAAAAATGTACAGTCGTGCACGTGTAACATGCGCCACACACACCACTAATGTCACTGTCACTGGGTGACAGATGTCACATATGACACCAATGGCGGCAATGGCGGCGGCGACGTCACAGCACGCAAGATGGCGTCCACCGCGTGGGCACCCACACACCACGTGCTTAAGAAACCTATCTAAACCTACCTACCACAACCTATGCTTAAGAAAAAAAAAACAGAAATATACAGTAGCAACAAAGTAATCACGAGTCACTAAAAGAAAAACAAATAGAAACGTATCTTAAAAAGTATTAAAGTGTCAACCCGTGTGGCGAAACGCGGCAAGCACGTGTGTTCCTAACCTAAAAATATTTATAAAAAAAAAGTCTTTGGGTCAACTCACCGCCTTCCATGGCCATTCCAACCTCACGGTTATAAAGGCCGAATCTCGAGAGATGCGCGCGGAATCCGCAGTATCTGCTCTTCTCTGCCGCGCGCAAGTCTTGACTCTCTACAAATTGTTTTTTGTCTTATCCATGTCCCTGCGTACTCTCCCCATCTGGGGCTACGACTACACACCACGCCTTCGGTGCCGAGCTACCCGCCTCTTCCATCTGCCGTCACACCAAGCTCCGTCAGTCTGCGTCTCTCGTGCCACCCGTGCGCATACTTCCGCAGCTTCCCGAAGTTCACCTCCGAGCTGACGAGGTCCGTGTAATACACCGGGCCCTCGCTATCACGGCTGATCCCATTCATCATCTCACATCGCAGGTCATCATACAGTGGACATTCCCACAACACGTGGTTAACGTCCTCCTCAGCACTCCCGCAGTCACACATTCTTATCTCACATAACTTCATATCATTCAGCCTTCGCCGGAAACATCCATGGCCAGTGAGGATTTGGGAAGTTTCATAGTCCAGTTCGACCCAGCGCGAACCGAGTCTAACCGCCACGTCCGGAAATAACCGAAACAGTTCCCTTCCTTTCGTCTCTTCCTGCCATCTCTTCTGCCATTCGTCCACCATCTCCGCCCAAATACCGCGCTTACGTCTGCTCAACTCTGCCTCCAGCAAGCCAGAGCGGCGCGCCCCGTCCAACAAACCCGCGCGGAGGACCTCCAAGTCGGCGGGAAGGACCCCAGCCAGCACCGGCAAAGCCGCAGTGCTAGTCGATCTGTATGCCTTGGTCAGCAAAATAAGTGCCGGCCGCTGGCAACGAAGTACTGCGCTCCGGCAAACGTACAAGCCGACACGATGGCACCATACCGCAGCAGCATACGTGAGAGTGGCGACGAAAGTACCCTGATATAGAATACGGAGTCCGGGATACTTGATGCCCCACGAGGAGGCCGAAACCCGAGACATCTTACCAAAGCATCTCGCCGCCCTCTCACCCACGCCTAGAGCATGCTGAGCAAATGACTGGCTGCTGTCAAGAGTCACGCCGAGCACGGTGGTAGACGTGACAGATCTAATCGAGGAGCCTCGTAATTTGATTACTGGAGGTCTCTTGAACTTCCCCCTCATTGTCATAGTTACCGACTTAGAAGGGGAAAATTCAAGTCTGTTACGGACGCCCCAGCCCTCAATGAGCCCAAGAACCGCTGAAGCCTTACCCTCAATGCGCGCTCGCGAGTCCGCCTCGATCAGAATCGTCACGTCGTCCGCGTAAGCCACCATCGTAACCCCCCCCGGCAGCGGAAGACGCAGCATGTCGTCTAAAAGAACATTCCACAGAGTCGGCTCCAGAACGGACCCCTGCGGGCAGCCCATCGTCGATGTTTTCCACAGCGCCTCCTGCCCAACAAAGAAGCCTACTTTGCGGTTTGCAAAGTAGCTCGTGAGCAAGCCATAGATGTTGGGAGGGCAGCCCCCTCTCTTTGCCTTCACCAAAATCATTAGCCACCAGGCGTTGTCGAACGCACCTGCGATGTCTAGGAATACCGCCTGACAGTAGGCGGCAGTCCCATTGGCCACCTTGTCCCCAATCGTCTGTAGAGCCGACACTGTAGAGCAACCGCGAGTAAAACCATGCTGTACACTACTCAAGCTACTGGTGATCTTCGGCGCACAATGCAATATGACGCGCTCTAGGATCTTGCCAAACACAGGAAGAAGCGTGATTGGACGGTACGCCTTCGGGTCGGTGAGCGGCCTATCGTTCCCTTTCGGAATCACAATCAGCCTTCCACTCTTCCATGCTTCCGGAAACACTCCATCCCTAACACACTTCGCATACACCTGATGGAATTCCACCGATGCAGCTTCCCATACATGCCTCACAATCCTTGCAGTAATACCGTCGATTCCCGGAGCAGTGTTGGGCATCTCCCTGACTATCTTTCCCAACTCCTCAATAGCCAGAGGAGGCGCATCTCGCCCCGACGGGCTCGCCAAGGCCAAGAACCGGACCTGCCTGTGGTACCGAGCGTCCCTGGACGCGTCGTCGTCAGGACACAGAGCGTACACCAGGCTGCGCATGGCCTCTTTGAGGTTCCCGGCGTGACCCTGAGCGTACTTGGTTCCACTGATCACGTTGGGGGGAGGGCGAAACCTCCCACTGGCGACCCGATAGGCTTGCCCCCACGGATCAGCGTTACCGCTCTCCGCGACACGCCTAAAGAACGCAAGCTGCGTCTCCTCCATCAGCATTCTATATCTCATTCTAACAGCATGATACAGACCCGAAACCCGATTAATATAATATCTCTATTTTTATAAAACTTTTCACAATCATAGGAATTGAATGGATTATTATCTGCAATCAATATTAAAGGATATCCAAATCTGGTGAATATTTCTTTCATATTAGATATAACCGATTTTGAACTCTTGTCATACAATGGAATAATTTCTAGCCAGTGAGAATAATAATCCATACAAACTAGATAATCTTTACCATTAAAATACATAATATCAACACCAACTTTTTCAAAATTAAAATTTGGAACTTTATGTGGTAACAATGGTTCTTTGTAATTATTTCTGCTAAATTTCTCACAAATCTTAAATTTTTTTATATAATTAATTATATCTGATGTCATTTTTGGCCAAAAGAACAAACTTCGCGCTTTTGCTATTGCTTTAGATGGATTTATATGACCCTTGTGTAACAAACTCAAAATATATGGTATGAGAGATTTTGGTACAATCAATTTATCACCTAAGAACACTAATCCAGCTTCAACATAAACATTGTCTGATACACTATTATATGGTTTACAATTTTCTGAAAGTTTACTTAACTTAGGCCAGCCATAGAAATAATATTTGGATAAACTTTGTAATGTTTCATCTGAACTTGTTTCATTCCTAAATATGTTTCTTCTGTCTTTCTGGGGTCATTGGCAGGTATCTGGATACAGAGTGTACTTGCTCAAACATTTCTGGGTCTCTAGTAGTTTCATTTAAATAATTTCTGGATAATAAATCAGCAAAATGTAATTTTTTACCTGGGACATATTCTAAACAAAGATTATATTTTAGTAATTTTAGCCTAAGTCTTTGTAATCTCACAGACCCAATTTTAATTATGGGTTTTGGACATAATCGTTAATAAGGTCAGTATGAACCACTACTTGTGCTCCATATATATATTGGTGATACTTTTGTGTTGCAAAGTAGACTGACAATAACTCTTTCTCTGTTTGACTATAATTTAACTCTGTATCATTCATTGACCTAGAGGCACATGCCATTAACCTACCGTTTTGGAACAAGCAACATCCTAACCCATGCTGGGAAGCATCACATTGAAGAATTATGGGTTTATCAGCTTCAAATGGGTATAGTGCAGGAGCGTTTACATTTTTTTTTTAATCAACTCAAAACATTTTTGATGTATGGGAAGCCAATCAAACAAAATATCTTTTTTCAATAATTTACAATCTTTTTTCATAATTTCTGCTAAGTTTGGGACATATCTTCTTATATAATTAAAGGATGCTATTATCTTTTGCAATTCATCACGATTTTTGGATCTTCTCTAAATATCTGACCAATATATTTGACTTCTTTCTTTTTATATTGAATTTTTTCCTTATTAAATACTGCACCTACCTCACTTGCTCTTTGTAATATGTCTTGTACTGCTTTGTCATGTTCCAACTCTGTTTCTCCCGTAGCTAATATGTCGTCAAACCAGATAACTACATTATTTATGTCACAAAACTTTTCCATAACCTGTTCCTGGAATAAATCTGGCGCATTACATATACCATGAGGTAAGACTTCATATTTGTATACTCCGTAGGGTGTTGAGAAGCAACATTTCCATGCAGACTCACTGTCTCAATACAGTTACAGTCATCAAATACAGTTACCCATTTTTTATTTTTCCTTAACATCATCAATAATAGGCATAGTTACCGGTTTTCTAACTATAAATTTATTTGAATTTTGTGGGTCTAAATATAAACGAATCTTTCCATTAGGTTTCTCGATTATAACTACTCTATTTATGCAGGCTTTTTCAGATATTTTATTAACTTTACTTATAGATTTTCTTAATACTAACCTATCTAATTCTTTTTGAGAGGTTCCATTAGTTTGTGGGGAATTCTTTGAGATGGGCAACAGATTTTACCAGCACACTCTACTGTAGGTATATTACACTCAGTATTTAAAAACTTACCTGATCCAGACAAGACTTTCTTATGTTTATTTATTAATTTCATTTCAAGGCCTTCAACATCTACCATCGACACTCTTTGCACAAGATTAATTTTTATACAACCTTCGCTGCTCAACAACAATGACCTGGCTTTTGGTACAATCATAAAGTCAATATAGGCTTCCTTATCATTATATCTACATTTTAAGTTTACCATGCCTTTAGGAGTAATTTTCGATCCATCAAATGCTTCTAGTTTTAAAGATGTTGACCTCATTCACAAATTAGACTTAATCATAATTTTATTATACACCCTTTCTGGCATTATGCTTACATCAGCCCCAGTATCCAATTTACACAAGTGCATGCTATCCTCAATTTTTATTTTTTCAATCCAGTCTGTACTGTAGTTTTTTAAAGCTGAGTAACAAAATAATGTCTCACTACTATTACTCTCATCCTGGCTATCTGGAGTTTCCTTATGGATTTGTACATTATTTATTTTGCTTTTACACATATTTGCATAGTGGTTTAATTTCTTACACTTATTGCACTGCTTTTGAAACGCTGGACAGGCTCTAGCACCATGTTCGAATCCACAACGGTTACATTTAAATTTTCTCATTGGCTCTTGACTACTTCTTTTTTTGTAAGATCTCTCTGCAGCATCAATTTCATGTATTTCTGTACCGCTGGCCTGGTTTATTTTATTTACATTTCCATTCATTTCGGCTGTTGCAACCACAGTTGCAACACAATGGCCTAATTGAATCGCACTTATATAAACACTTCAGTATTTATCGGCATTCTAACAAAATGTATTGAAAAACGAGCTTACTCCGAGTGACAAGATCGAACTGGTTTGATAGTCTTTATGTATTTGTACTTTTGACAGATTTAGTAAAGAATAAACACCTTTTCGAGTCCAAACAAGACATGGATGTGCGGTTATCCACTCGAAGGAAAAACTTAACTTTGTGGTTCCTGCATTGACTGTTGTAAAGCATTGCTCGAAGCATCAGGCAGTTGTGTTCTTTAACAAGATGCCCTTGGATTTGAAAATAATAAATAAATTGACCTTATTCAAAAAAATGTTGAAGGTACTGTTATTAGAAAAAAATTTGTATTCTCTGGACAATTTTTAAATGCATTTTACAACTATGACTTTTATATTAAATATTTTTTTAACTGTAGGTATACTAAGTTAATTTTAAATGAGCTATAATAGTATTTTAATTTTATTTCATGTGACATTATTTAATATTGGGCATTGTTATTAGAAAACCAACTTTATTACCTTATTTTAGAATGTATTTGACAATTTTTTAAATTAGATTAATCATGTATATCTTGACTCTTATGTATTTTGAGTTTAATTAGTTAATATTATGTTTTGGTTGATATTCGCATATATTGTGTGTTATTGTTTATTGAATAAATGAAAAGAAAAAATGAAAAATGAATACCCGCGCAACGAACAAATCAAATCAAATCAAATCAAAAATATCTTTATTTTATAGGCTTGATATACAAACACTTAAAAACGTCAATTTATAAATTAGTGAATCTACCACTCGCTCGGAACGCAGACATCCCCGAGAAGAGCGAGCCAGAAACTCGAGGGTTGCTCTTTTTTTCACATTTTTTACAATTCTTGTTTTTTATAAATGTTAGGCTAGTACAATCAAATGGGTGAACATAGATATTATGAACATAGATTGTTAGCATTATAATCAGGAAGAATATATGAGCACTTGAAACAATGAACGATGTTGAAATTCGCTAAGCAATTAAGATAAAAACAAATCAATTAAAAAGCGACTGGCAACATCCCACATTACGAGTCAACACAATATGTAACAAAGACGTGTCAATCTGTCCACGCATTTTTATCGTCCAAATATTTCTGAACTGTATAGTAACCCTTTTTTATTAAATTTTGTTTGACACATAGTTTGAATTTGTGTAAAGGCAGTTCAGTTAAATTTGGTGGTATTTTATTATAAATGTGTATACATTTCCCCATAAATGACCGACTTGTCTTATGAAGTCTAAAGTTTGGAACAGCGAGTTTATTTTTATTCCTAGTGTTGACATTATGAACATCACATTGTTTTTTAAAAATGTGTAAATATTTCTGAACATATAAAATATTATCAAAAATATATTGGGATGCAACAGTTAATATGTTTATTTCTTTAAACAGATCTCTTAGTGAGTCACGTGGCTTAAGTTGGTAGACAGCACGCACAGCCCTTTTTTGCAAAATAAATATATCTTTAATATCAGCTGCTGTCCCCCACAACAGTAAACCATATGAACACATTAAGTAGGTCGCTTGCTTCAATGCGCTTGGACGCGTGCGTCCACACTGCGAGCCTAGAAACATGTAATTTATAAAATGTAAATCCGTCAGTCTATATGCCCATCCGTGGATAATCTCAGTGACAGTAAGCATTAGAAACGCGTGGTACCAATATGTATATAAATTTTTTTATTGGGCCCCAAATGATTAATTGCTGATAGCCATCACCATAAAAAATAATACAATTTTTTTCTGAAGCCAATAAATTTTAAATTATAAATTACGTTTTTGCTAAACTCTCAAAAACGCCTTAGATCATGATGGTCTATGAAATAACTGTGCCGTAGCGTCACAATTATTGTAAACAATTCAATACGCATGCGTGACATAGCCGACAGTTATGCTTGATTGGTTTCGACTGGCGTTTGGCGGATTTTGAGCATGCGTAGTAATTGTTTACATGAATTGTTACTTATCTAATTTCACGAACATAGTGGATAGCATTTTTGGCCGATGTAAGAAAAAGTAAAAATAAAACATATTTAAATTGCATTCCTACAGCAATCCCTTATTTATATTTATCTAACTTGGTACATTCCGGAGCCTTGTACTAAATACTATGTGAATGACACATTATTTTCATTACTTTTGATATGAGTCAACTAGCCTATTACGCCGAAAAAGTGGAAAATAAACTCTGAATTTATACAATACATCTACTAGAGCGATAAGAAAAAGGGTTTGTGGTTGCTAACGTGTGAGTACGTTCCAATTTATCCCATCCAGTCAGTACATTATTGTACATACCAATTATTTTTACATTTCGATAATATATCATTTCGATAATATTCCGTAATATTTAATAGTAAACATCCTAGACATCTTTTAGCGAATTAATATATTATTATACAATAAAGTTCTCGAATCATAAATTTAGACATCTACCTACTTGAATGTTATTTTTTTTCTCTTTTGGTTTATCTTTGGTTTTTTACAGTTTACTTTTTTTTTTAATTTCTCTAACAAATATTTAGCCATTTCTCAATTTCAACATCGTTCATTGTTTCAAGTGCTCATATATTCTTCCTGATTATAATGCTAACAATCTATGTTCATAATATCTATGTTCACCCATTTGATTGTACTAGCCTAACATTTATAAAAAACAAGAATTGTAAAAAATGTGAAAAAAAGAGCAACCCTCGAGTTTCTGGCTCGCTCTTCTCGGGGATGTCTGCGTTCCGAGCGAGTGGTAGATTCACTAATTTATAAATTGACGTTTTTAAGTGTTTGTATATCAAGCCTATAAAATAAAGATATTTTTGATTTGATTTGATTTGATTTGTTCGTTGCGCGGGTATTCATTTTTCATTTTTTCTTTTCATTTATTCAATAAACAATAACACACAATATATGCGAATATCAACCAAAACATAATATTAACTAATTAAACTCAAAATACATAAGAGTCAAGATATACATGATTAATCTAATTTAAAAAATTGTCAAATACATTCTAAAATAAGGTAATAAAGTTGGTTTTCTAATAACAATGCCCAATATTAAATAATGTCACATGAAATAAAATTAAAATACTATTATAGCTCATTTAAAATTAACTTAGTATACCTACAGTTAAAAAAATATTTAATATAAAAGTCATAGTTGTAAAATGCATTTAAAAATTGTCCAGAGAATACAAATTTTTTTCTAATAACAGTACCTTCAACATTTTTTTGAATAAGGTCAATTTATTTATTATTTTCAAATCCAAGGGCATCTTGTTAAAGAACACAACTGCCTGATGCTTCGAGCAATGCTTTACAACAGTCAATGCAGGAACCACAAAGTTAAGTTTTTCCTTCGAGTGGATAACCGCACATCCATGTCTTGTTTGGACTCGAAAAGGTGTTTATTCTTTACTAAATCTGTCAAAAGTACAAATACATAAAGACTATCAAACCAGTTCGATCTTGTCACTCGGAGTAAGCTCGTTTTTCAATACATTTTGTTAGAATGCCGATAAATACTGAAGTGTTTATATAAGTGCGATTCAATTAGGCCATTGTGTTGCAACTGTGGTTGCAACAGCCGAAATGAATGGAAATGTAAATAAAATAAACCAGGCCAGCGGTACAGAAATACATGAAATTGATGCTGCAGAGAGATCTTACAAAAAAAGAAGTAGTCAAGAGCCAATGAGAAAATTTAAATGTAACCGTTGTGGATTCGAACATGGTGCTAGAGCCTGTCCAGCGTTTCAAAAGCAGTGCAATAAGTGTAAGAAATTAAACCACTATGCAAATATGTGTAAAAGCAAAATAAATAATGTACAAATCCATAAGGAAACTCCAGATAGCCAGGATGAGAGTAATAGTAGTGAGACATTATTTTGTTACTCAGCTTTAAAAAACTACAGTACAGACTGGATTGAAAAAATAAAAATTGAGGATAGCATGCACTTGTGTAAATTGGATACTGGGGCTGATGTAAGCATAATGCCAGAAAGGGTGTATAATAAAATTATGATTAAGTCTAATTTGTGAATGAGGTCAACATCTTTAAAACTAGAAGCATTTGATGGATCGAAAATTACTCCTAAAGGCATGGTAAACTTAAAATGTAGATATAATGATAAGGAAGCCTATATTGACTTTATGATTGTACCAAAAGCCAGGTCATTGTTGTTGAGCAGCGAAGGTTGTATAAAAATTAATCTTGTGCAAAGAGTGTCGATGGTAGATGTTGAAGGCCTTGAAATGAAATTAATAAATAAACATAAGAAAGTCTTGTCTGGATCAGGTAAGTTTTTAAATACTGAGTGTAATATACCTACAGTAGAGTGTGCTGGTAAAATCTGTTGCCCATCTCAAAGAATTCCCCACAAACTAATGGAACCTCTCAAAAAGAATTAGATAGGTTAGTATTAAGAAAATCTATAAGTAAAGTTAATAAAATATCTGAAAAAGCCTGCATAAATAGAGTAGTTATAATCGAGAAACCTAATGGAAAGATTCGTTTATATTTAGACCCACAAAATTCAAATAAATTTATAGTTAGAAAACCGGTAACTATGCCTATTATTGATGATGTTAAGGAAAAATAAAAAAATAAAAAATGGGTAACTGTATTTGATGACTGTAACTGTATTGAGACAGTGAGTCTGCATGGAAATGTTGCTTCTCAACACCCTACGGAGTATACAAATATGAAGTCTTACCTCATGGTATATGTAATGCGCCAGATTTATTCCAGGAACAGGTTATGGAAAAGTTTTGTGACATAAATAATGTAGTTATCTGGTTTGACGACATATTAGCTACGGGAGAAACAGAGTTGGAACATGACAAAGCAGTACAAGACATATTACAAAGAGCAAGTGAGGTAGGTGCAGTATTTAATAAGGAAAAAATTCAATATAAAAAGAAAGAAGTCAAATATATTGGTCAGATATTTAGAGAAGATCCAAAAATCGTGATGAATTGCAAAAGATAATAGCATCCTTTAATTATATAAGAAGATATGTCCCAAACTTAGCAGAAATTATGAAAAAAGATTGTAAATTATTGAAAAAAGATATTTTGTTTGATTGGCTTCCCATACATCAAAAATGTTTTGAGTTGATTAAAAAAAAAATGTAAACGCTCCTGCACTATACCCATTTGAAGCTGATAAACCCATAATTCTTCAATGTGATGCTTCCCAGCATGGGTTAGGATGTTGCTTGTTCCAAAACGGTAGGTTAATGGCATGTGCCTCTAGGTCAATGAATGATACAGAGTTAAATTATAGTCAAACAGAGAAAGAGTTATTGTCAGTCTACTTTGCAACACAAAAGTATCACCAATATATATATGGAGCACAAGTAGTGGTTCATACTGACCTTATTAACGATTATGTCCAAAACCCATAATTAAAATTGGGTCTGTGAGATTACAAAGACTTAGGCTAAAATTACTAAAATATAATCTTTGTTTAGAATATGTCCCAGGTAAAAAATTACATTTTGCTGATTTATTATCCAGAAATTATTTAAATGAAACTACTAGAGACCCAGAAATGTTTGAGCAAGTACACTCTGTATCCAGATACCTGCCAATGACCCCAGAAAGACAGAAGAAACATATTTAGGAATGAAACAAGTTCAGATGAAACATTACAAAGTTTATCCAAATATTATTTCTATGGCTGGCCTAAGTTAAGTAAACTTTCAGAAAATTGTAAACCATATAATAGTGTATCAGACAATGTTTATGTTGAAGCTGGATTAGTGTTCTTAGGTGATAAATTGATTGTACCAAAATCTCTCATACCATATATTTTGAGTTTGTTACACAAGGGTCATATAAATCCATCTAAAGCAATAGCAAAAGCGCGAAGTTTGTTTTTTTGGCCAAAAATGACATCAGATATAATTAATTATATAAAAAAATTTAAGATTTGTGAGAAATTTAGCAGAAATAATTACAAAGAACCATTGTTACCACATAAAGTTCCAAATTTTAATTTTGAAAAAGTTGGTGTTGATATTATGTATTTTAATGGTAAAGATTATCTAGTTTGTATGGATTATTATTCTCACTGGCTAGAAATTATTCCATTGTATGACAAGAGTTCAAAATCGGTTATATCTAATATGAAAGAAATATTCACCAGATAATAATCCATTCAATTCCTATGATTGTAAAAAGTTTTATAAAAATAGAGATATTATATTAAAGTCTAGTACTCCACATTTTCCACAGAGCAATGGCTTAGCGGAAAAAGCTGTAGGTATTAGTAAAAATATTCTAAAAAAAAGTCTTGAAAAAAATTGTGACTATCGGGACAATCTAATGTGTTATAAAAATAACCCAGTTTGTAATCTGAATTTATCTCCAGCTCAAATTCTACGAAGTAGAATGCTGAGAACTCAACTGCCTTGTTCTGTGGAAAAACTGAAAACAAAATTATAAAAGAACATAAAAGAAAAATTAGAAATATATAAAAATAGATATACTTATCAGTTCAATAAATATGTTATAAAGAAAGAAAATTGTTATAAAGAGGGAGAAGAAGTTGTGTTTAAGACAGCTAAGGATTCAAAATGGCATAAAGCAACTGTGTGGAAAACAACGAACGAACCTCGCTCTTATTGGATAAAACCACACTATAGTAATATGGAGTTAAGACGGAATACCACTCAATTAAGAAAATGAAACACAAGTATGTTTAGCCTAGAGGGTACATATAATACTTTTTTGCTATCCTCCAACGCGGTATATAGGGGGTGTTGCTATTGTCATCGGGAATGAACCACCAACCGGAGCGAATGAACCATTTAGCGTAAGCATATTCATAGTAATCTCCGGGAGTAATGTTTGCATATATATGAATCCAGTCTATGTAGTACCTCAAATCTGTGAATACCAAAGTCCTCTCCTCGTTGTATCTGATCTCGAAGCACCCGAGGCCGACGAGGTAGTCGGTCTCGCCCGTGGATACGAACAGGCCCGCGCCGTTTTCGAGGCCGGGAAAACCCTGTTTGTTGACTATGCATATGAATTTGCCCCACCACTTGGGCAGGTACTTGGAGCAGTCGAGTATGTCGGACCTCGTGTAGCTGGCGTACTTCATCTTGTAGTTCTCCCGGATGTCCTTCAGGCTCTCGTGGCCGCTGCCCGCGAACCAGATGCGGCCGTCGTCGCCGTCCAGGATCTTGCGTTTGCCGGGCAGAAAGCCGCGGTGCGGGTAGCTGTAGCGGTAGCTGACCTCCTCCATGACGTAGATCTGGTCGAAGCTGTGCACTATGGCCACGTCGTGGCGCGGCACGTGGTCACCCGTGGGGCCGTGCCAGTGCTCGGGGTTGTCGCTCTTGGGGAACAGGCGGCGCACGCGCCACACGCGGTAGCGGTACGGCGTGCGGTGCGAGCCCTGGCGGCCCAGCGCCCAGATGCGCAGGTCCTTCTGCCGGTCCATGTACGGCTCCATGTAGTTCGCCGACGAGATCACCGTGCGCCGGTTCAGCAGCACCCCGACGCCCAGCGGGACCAGATCTGCGACCACACCACGCGATAAAATCGAACAGTATGACATCGTGTCTCCAAGGAGGTAAATATTATGAATTTAGTCTCGACGAATTTCAACAGGTTGAAATTTGTGCCTTTAAGTGCAACCTTTAATGTATTTTACTACAAACTTTCAGTACTCAGTAATACCTAAATCGTAATTTGTAGACTTCAATGTTTATTTATACTTTAAAGCGATGACCAAAAGTCCGAATTTTGAATATCATTAATTGTGTTATTATAGCTACAACTTCATGCGGGATCTCGCACTAAAATTGATGGACCATGTAGACAGGGTGGAAGCTCTGTTTCGCTTGGAACAGAACGATACCAAGTTCGCCGAGTTGATAGAAAATGTAAATGAGAGAGAATTAATACACACACCGAGAAATCTTTTTGATGAAAAGTAAAAACGTTATAACTACTCAAGATTACTACGGCAACGCCACACCGCTCACACCTTACCGATTGATATTCCAGCGAGACAACGCATCCTTCTGCTCCTTGCGATACCATCCCAATCGTAAGAAAACCAAAAAGAAAATAATGTGCTATGAATCCACTGCCACCTGAAGAAGCTCTGGCGAGGCTGCTTGTCTAGGTCAACGTATCCTATCGTCGTAGTTCCGGTGTCCCAAAAGCATGCTGCTTCTTTGAATAGCCACGCTTGCAGCAGCATCAGCTGCAGTAGCCTGTAAAAGATACGTATATTATTAATCGAGTATCTTATCATCATCCAATGCTGTGCAATGCTCACCGCATGTCGATGCAAGAGTGTAGACTGCGCTAGCAAAGTGGGTTGCGCGGACCGCGGCATTAGGTGCCAAATATTTAACCTGGCTCCTAAATGCCGATGATATTGTACACCACATAATTGAAATATCATTGTGGCGTCATGAACGCTTTGAATAATACGACGTGAATGCGACCTTTAGCCGCTTATGATATAATAATATAATCTGTGAACGTGCTCAATCAGCCGTCAAGAATTTCTTATTGCTAAATTGCTAATGTTAAAACAGCCTTTGTATGTAAACTTGTTATCTACTTATGAGAGTATTATATATTATTTCGCCACCTAGATCCCAAATCATAATGTCCTACATTTCATTTAATATTTAGGGCAGTAATATAATTAGAAAATCAATAGGTAATTTAGATACAATAATAACACATGAATTACAAAATCATATTCCGTGGTATACTTTGGCGTTCAAGTAGATCAAAAAATATCTGATATGGTACTTTATTGATTCATTGTATGGGTGTTCTTAAGTAATCTTGAGCGTACTTTATATAATTTTGAAGGTATCCATTAAATTTTAATAAAATACTATAAATTAATAATAATACTATACTATAAATACTATAAAATTAATAATAAATTTTTAATATAATACTGTAGTGGGGGGGCCTGATAAGCGGTGAAGATTAACAACTCCGAAGTACTTTTAAAGATAATTTATTGCAAGTAACAATGGTGTAACAATAATGCTTAGTGAGAAATCTAATTTCCACAGCCCGTTCCACAATGTGGAAGCACCACTGAGGTTCCCTAATTGTATCTAGTAATTGTTCCGCAATGCAGAAGCAACCACAGGATCGTAGTTAATTAATTTCAGTATAACTTCAGCGACACCTTATATAAATCTATGGCAGCAAACGTTAGCGAGTTTCAAAGATGCCTAACGCCATCTAGTGAGCGGAAGATGTACTAACGCCCATTGTTTACACGTTCGTGCGCTGGCGCGTTTCAAGGGATGCCTAGCGCCATCTAGTGAACGGTAGCTGTCTTGTCGTCGGATATTACGTGTTCGTGTTTGGGGTGTTACAGCCTCCCCCTCAGGTTCTGATGACGGCCCGGTGAAGAAGCTGGTGATACTAAGTTTAGAGGTTCTTTCGTGGCCTTCCTCGGCTGCGCTTACCGGATTTCCTCCCCCTGTATCAGAACTGCTCCCAAAGCATATCCACTAGCATCCGTCTTAATAACATAGGGCTTCGATTGATCTGCTTGGCAAAGAATTGGTGCAGTTGTAAGGCGACGCTTTAGTTCTTCGTAAGAATTTTGTTGATGTTCTGTCCATTTCCAAATAGCACTCCTTTTGGTCAGTCTAGTAAGAGGCTCCGCAATGCCTGAGAAACCTCCTATAAATCGCCGATACCAAGAACACTACTGTAGAAATGAGACTAAGTGTCGAAGGGTTGTTGGAGGTGGTAGATCCATTATTGCTGAGATCTTTTCTCCAGGATCTCTCTTCGAGATGGGGACAAGCGGTAAGGTGGAACAGCGATGGGACCCTTTGTACTGGTATCAATCCTGTGTTCCACATTCTGGGCTGGTTGCCCGTTATCTATAAAAACACTTTCGTGGTTCTTCAGAAATGAGTTGAGTCTGGATTGTTGATACGCATCTAGCCAACTATTTGAAGACAAGGAGATATCCAGCGAATTTATGTCGATTCTATCATCAGAGCGGGTGTCTGGAAATAACATGTGTGCTCGTGGAGAAAGGTCCTCCTCTAGAAGATCCATATTCATTTGCGCATCTCTAAATATATATTCAAGTCTTGGTGAATACCCGTCGAAAATGGTGTCTTGTTTAGTCGTTGTATCTATATCTAGGCGCCGCAGTTTTGGAGAACTTGCAGCACATTCGGCTCCGACGCCTAAGGTTACACTCTGAATGCTGTTTCCCATAGATGCTATAGAGATTGGTGTAGCTACTTGTTCTGGATTGATAGTTGGTTTAAGTTGATCACGGGGTGCCCTTACGTTGAACCTTGTAAATTCTTCACTATATAGTTCATGCAATATGGGATCGTCGTAGAACCGCCGAGTGAACTGAGCTAGATCAACGATTAGTCCAGCTGCCTTCAGGAAACCAATACCCAGTAAAGTTTTGTTGTTCCTAGATTCTGGTAAGACAAGGAATGTGGTAGGTATGGCGCGTCCGTTTAACCTCACGGTAACTTGAACAACTAAGACCATTTGTATTTTGGCGACCCCATCTGCAAGACTAAGGTTAACTTGCTCCTTCTTGAATGTGTAGCCCTTTTCTACCAGTTTTTGGTATAACGAATAGGAAGCAATGCTTGCTTTGGCACGGGTGTCTACATAGGCGTATCCGTTTTCTCCGCCAATTTCAATGAATAGCACAGGTCGCGCCTGAATGCATGCTCTGACGTTGAGTGCACAGAAGCTGATGTTTTCGGCTTTTAAGTTTTGTGAAGTTTTTCCCGCGCAATTTGAACAGTTGGTGCGGACGACACCAGGTGCGCCGCAACCGTAGCAAGACACCCTTGGCTTGGAAGTTGTAGGTGGAACTTGTTCCTTACTTGAAGTAGCTTCCGTATTAAAGTTTTCTGACCTTTCAGCCTTTATTCTTTTGCGGCATACTTCTGATGTATGGCCTATGTTTTTGCAGAAACCGCACTTGATCTTGAAATTACGGCGTGTTGTTATTGGCTCATTTACTGCTTGCTTTGATGAAGTTGCAGGTGTAGTTACCTCAGTTCCAATTCGTTCTTCCAAAACTTTCTCGACGCCTCGAGCACTCTCGATCAGATCGTCGAAGCTGATTATATTGTTTCGGGGGATTTTGTCACGAATTTCTAAACGCAACAACATGTACATCATGTCGAGCTGTTGAGTCTCGGAATGCTTCGGGGCAGGCAGCTTCGAAAAAAGTAAACGCTTCTTGGCCACGAAGTTTTCCGTTATTTCGTTACATTTTTGCTTCGTACTGTAGATGTCGTTGTATATCAGATAGGCAGGTTGTTTCGGCGAGTATTTCTGTCGTAGCTTATCCCGGAAATCAGCGTAGGTAGTAACAGAGTCCTTGATGCCTTCCCACCAGTCACTTGCGTCATCGGTGAGTAGTAACGGAAGTCCCTTAATAACATCATTGTCTGACAAGGTCTCTAGTTCCTTAAATAGTTTCAGAGCAGACAGGAAAGACTCGACTGAATCTTTGTTTCCACCGAATCGGGCTGTGCAGTCGACAAGACTCTTCCTCTTTGTACTGGAGAGTGTGGCTATCATTGCTGCTTGGTGTTGCCTCTGGTTCTCCATCCAAGTTTCAAACTGTTCCCGCGACATCGCCATGTCTGCTACAGTAGACGTAATCTTCTTCGCTCGTTGAGTGGTAACTCGTCCGGAACGTGTCACGTACAACTTCGGAGAAGTGGGGCTTCGCTCACTTGCCAGAGTAGATGCTTTTCAAGGCCACGAGTTGGAGCGCCAGTGTAGTGGGGGGCCTGACAAGCGGTGAAGATTAACAACTCCGAAGTACTTTTGAAGATAATATATTGCAAGTAACAATGGTGTAACAATAATGCTTAGTGAGAAATCCAATTTCCACAGCCCGTTCCACAATGTGGAAGCACCACTGAGGTTCCCTAATTGTATCTAGTAATTGTTCCGCAATGCAGAAGCAACCACAGGATCGTAGTTAATTAATTTCAGTATTTTTTTTTTTTTTTTTTTCGAGCCTCTGAAGGAGGACTCTTTACCTTCCCATGCGGGAGAAGAAGGTGGTGAATCCCTCATTGGATACCCACCGGCCGGCCGGGGGTTATGTCGGACTCCTACCGACTAAACACCACCTTGCTTTAGGCCTCTGAGGGCTCTGGTAAAGCATAACCTGAATGGCGCCCCCTCCCTCTGGAGAGGGAGGGGTGCGGGGATGAATTTCAGTATAACTTCAGCGACACCTTATATAAATCTATGGCAGCAAACGTTAGCGAGTTTCAAGGATGCCTAACGCCATCTAGTGAGCGGAAGATGTACTAACGCCCATTGTTTACACGTTCGTGCGCTGGCGCGTTTCAAGGGATGCCTAGCGCCATCTAGTGAACGGTAGCTGTCTTGTCGTCGGATATTACGTGTTCGTGTTTGGGGTGTTACAATACTATATTGCAATATCTATTACTTTTGTTATTCCGGAAAACGAAGCTTGAAATAGCATTATAAAACGTAATTCTGATGTATTAGGTCCTTACCTATGAAATAGGTGTTTTGTTTGGAGATTTTGGGGAATTCTGCATTTTCCATACTAAAATTTTTTCAGATTTCTTCACAACGACAAATCCAAAGATAATAATATTTGGCATCTATCATTAGACAAGCTTTCGTAATATGTGTAATATCACACTTCATAAAAATTATTTATCGTTTTTAAGTGGATGCAAATAAAATGATGTATTCGGGAGTAATTTCACTATTTATTTTTTGACCCTAAATAAAGTTATTATTTCATAAAAGATTGCATATATTATTATGGCGAACTCAAATTGACAAAATAAGAAAAATATACAAAGTGACAAAAATCTATTCAAAGCTAAGGCCGTCCGGTAGTAAACTGACTAAAAAAGGAAGAACAAATAAAGTATAATACACACATAATTACACATACAATTAATTATACGTTCTTATTGTTTAACGTTGCTTGCTTTTAAATGGTAAATACATTAAAAATTGTACTGCTTAAAATATCAATAAACTTATTTTTGAAACAAAAATAAACATCGATAATAATGTCGATAAATTAATCCTCAAAATCTTGTAAACTAGAAATAAAATATCTTTTTTATACACAAAATATTAAATTATAAAAAATGATTGACGTAATTTTACAGTAACCTCATAGGAAAATCCAATTGCAAACAAAAATAAACGTTTATATTTCTGTTACGATTTTGTACGTAATTACCTGTGAAAACTGCAGTTTTCTGGATTATTCCTTTGGTTGACACCACAATCAATTACAGCACATATAACCATATTTCGTAGAAAAAATATTAACTAGAAATATTTTAAGATCTTATAGTTATTATAAAATTTCCAAAGAGATAATTTTACGTGTGCCGAGTTGTGTAAAGTTGTCAATCGAATATGGGTATAAATTGCAGTCAATCGCTTTCTCGTTCATGCTTGTTATATCCAAGAATTTTGCACTATAAGATGGATACAAAACTCCCATACAATAACATGAGGCAATGTTCTGTCTCGATCAGTAGGTGTTCCCTCTCATTCTATCACTATTTATGAATGAAAGCTATCCAGGGATATCCTCTTCCTCTCTTTTATACGAATAATTTACAATTTACATTTACGCTTGTGTTTGACTAAAATTTATCGACATTATTATCGATGAATCTTGAATTTTTACAACAGAAAATATTTTTTTTTTTCACTGCAACTTAAACTCTCAACACTTTTGACAAGAAAAACTATGTTATAAAAATCATAACGTACTTATTTCATATTGGATACGTTTCCTTTGTATTCTACTTATTACTAATTTTATATGTTGCATGCATAAAAATATGCTTATCCATCTTTTGCTGTATAACAAGTTTTAAAAATAAGAACCAAAGCATTATTATTTTAAATGAATTTGTACACTTATGTTTCTCATTTTCAGGGAGATCTAAAAGAGAGGATCGCAATAATTTTACAATGAAAAATTGGCACACATTTAAATTTGTGAATATTGAAGTTTGAACACATTAGTGCTAAATTTTGTTAAAATCTAAGGATACAATGTAATTTACCTTTAAAAAGTTCAATGTTAAAGAATTGTCTATTTATTAATGAAACGAACGAACGAACAAACGGACCCTGGCTCGTAGTTTCTCTACGTGTTCGAATCAGAAACGAGGAGATTCGCAGAAGAACCGTGATACATTTTTGTCACACTTTGAGCTCATGAAAATTTCGCTTTTATTATAGTTTCATACATCAGTAAAAAATGTTACTCAAAATTAAAAAGAGATAATTAAAAACACTATTTTAAACTTAGGTGTAACTGCAAGCTTCGATAATTTTTGAAAGAAGTATTGTCTCGTAACTAGTAAACGCATAACGCAAACATTCACAATTCAAAATTGGTAATTAATGCATTTTCGAGCTGCCAGGTCACAGAACAATATAAAAGGTTAGAATGATAAAGTGGGCGTGGTTGACGAGCCGCTCATTTGAGCAAACGGGCATATGAACGTCAAATTGCTCGCAGTGTATTGCACAATGGCGTAGCTGTCAGACGTATATTCGGTGCAGTACAAAACCAAAAAAGATGCCGAGTTGTGCTATTATTTCGTGCCGTTTGCGAAGTGAAAAGGAGAATCTGGAAAAAGGAGGAATTTCATTTCATCGGTAAGTAATAATATTTGGAAATAACTAAATATGGAGGCATAATCAATTACGAAAATAATTCGTACCAAATTCTGTGCAATCATAGGGCTTGCATCTTATCGATAGTTTTATCGATAGAGTTTTTTTGTTCCTTGTGCTCAGACATTATGATGTGGTAATTTACATGGACATAATATCAAATCTAAGTTTTAAATATCTATTTAATTTTTAAATAAGACATAAATATTCTGTTTATAAAGATTTACATATTTCAGTTTTCCTACAAATCCGGATATAAAAGAAAAATGGATATCCGCAACTGGCAGGAAAGATCAATGGTTTCCTACTAAAAGCAGTAGCATTTGCTCGTAGCATTTTACGGAAGATGACTTCCTACATGTTTAAAAAAAAGGCATTTGAAAGTTCTTCTGCACTTCTGCAGTACCTCACATAGATATTTGCGTACAGGTAATGTTATGTTTATTTCATCTGTCTACAGTGAAAACAAAATATTATTATAAAATTATACATTTGTCTTGTTCGGGAATCGAACCCGTGATGTCAGTTATCCTTAGCCTTGCGCCAAATCAGTCGTTTCGATTATACAGGGTAGAAATATTGCGCATGTGATTGAGTGACGATTGAATAAAATTAGTAGGGACTTTAATTTTTTGATTATTTTCTATATTTTATCTAAAAAGAAATTTATTTCATGATGTCAAATATCTCATAAGCGAGAATTTTGAAATCATTTACTTTTGTTTGCAGGAAAATCAAGTTCGCCTTCCTGTTCAAATGCCAGTTCACAAAGAAAGCGAAAACTCAAAATTATAATAGGCAATAAAGACAGTGCCCTAGCATAGCCCTTTCCATAGTTCGTTGGGCGACTTTAAACTGGTGGACTAGTCGAGCAGTGAGTGTCCACGTCTTAACACCGTAGGTCATGACCGGGAGGACGCACTGGTCAAAGACTTTCGACTTACGACATTGAGGGATGAGTGACGAGAAAAATGTGATTAACCAGTATTAATGTTATTTAATTAAAAATTGTATTTTTTGTTGGTAACCGCTGTTTCTTTACTGATGTCAACCCCAGCTCATAACATTACCAATTATTTTATTTATTATTCACTGGTGGAAAACTGACAAGGCAGTTTTTTCTTTATTGTTGTTCTCATTGCTAAGCCAACTATAGCGATAGTGTAGCTTTTGTTATAGTCAGTGACCTATTCCTAGAAACATCCACCTGAAACTATTACCTCTTGTCTTTATAGTATTTATTCAGTAGAAAACAAAATCACAGACTACAAAATATTTATCTTCATTAAATTTGTATAGTATTGGTTGGTAATGGTAATTGGTTGGAATTTCTTTAGGAGCCCTAGAGGGGAGGTACCTTAAATAAATAAAATATTTTAATTTCCACAAAGGAAACGAACTTTTATTTTAAAAAGAAGCAACTGCATTCTCATTTTTCTCAAATAAAGTTTACACAAACTGGGAATCGAACCAGCTAAAAATTTTTTAGTTATTTTTTTATTCTATTAACCAATACAATGTGAAACACTCGTATTTCATACAAGATATCCATCTCTACTTCTGCATTCCACCGGTTGCTACAGATTTTCCAAATATGCCCGGAAAAAATAAATTAATGTAAGGTTTCATTATGTCTTACATGCGTAAGACCTAATGTTTCATAGAGAAATAGTATTTTTAGCCATAACTAAATCAATTAGTGAAATAAAATAAATATCCTCAGACATTCACACCTATCAACTAGTCCCATTTTTAGCAACTAAATGCTGCTTGTGTAGCGACCAAAACCACCACGAAATAGAATTATTTGAGGTGGTTTGATTCCCTGTTTGGGTAAGCTTTTTTGAAAAAAGTGTGAAAACAGTTTTGTTTCTATTTGAAAATAAAAGTGTGTTTCCTTTGTGGAGATAAAAAAAATCCAACCTGTATATTAATATTCTCCTTAATTACAAGTTGGATAAATAAATAAAATACATAACTTTGTTACTTAATACTTGAATAATACTTGATTATCGACATCAAATTGTGCACTACACTAGTCCAGTGCTGTCATGATAGTGTACATGTTTTTGCACAATAATTCGAAAAAGATATTTAACGTGTCTCATTAAACGTATTATAGATTGTAATATTTAAAAACGTATTTCAAATGATTGTATATAAATGATCTTACCAGTCCGTGCTTGAACTGTAAAATTTCGAAGTAACAAAATGCATTGTGCCAACATAAATGGTACCGTACAACAGCTGGTAACACATACCTGTGTATTGCAGTAAAATAACCCTTATTATTTAGGTGCAATTCGCTACTTTTGCTTGAATTTTTTTAGCCAATGAATACATTGCGCTCCTTGTGTGTTGAATAACTATTATTTCTTGTATGTGTGAGAACTGGCTCGCGCGGTCCTAGTACTAATGTGGATGCGTTATCATTCTAACCTTTTTTATTGTTCTGTGTGCCAGGTGATCTATACCTCAGTATATATTATATCCACATTATATCTATGGAATTTACCAACAACAAAACGAAAGGTGAATAAAATCTGACGTTTGCATGGCTGCCCGGCTGCTTGTTTACAATCCCAGAAGCATGTAACATTTGACCTACTTTTTAAATTGTTTTTTAGCTAGTGGTGGATTTCGTATTTTTATTGAAGGTAGTCTTAGGCTACCGGCAATTATCTTAGGGTCATCCTTTACATTTTTCTCCACATACCTACATCATGCGCACATATTGATACGCCCTCCCGCCGTGTATCTCTCGAGCTTCAAGTACGCTTGTTCGGACGTAATTCGCTTTATGTTTTAATCGTCCTCGTATTAATCAGCAAAAGGACTATTTTCATCAGACAATTATCGTTCTGTGCTGTGTGAAGTGCTATCACATCAAGAAGTCCCGGTGTCACCGGGAGGAGAAGCAGAACATCAAAGGTTAGTGTGCATGGTTTCCTATCCTCTTTCCTTGATGTCATTATCTTGTTCTTCGTCCCGAATTGCCCAGGGATAATTGCCAGTGCAGTAGGATTCGCCTATATTCAAAACAACAAAAAAAATACAGTCCACTATTATCAGTAAAATTAATCCCAGCACCTCGTGGTGCAAGTAATTTATTTGTTGCACCACCATCTAGACTTTGTCAAGATTTAATAAAAGTCTGAAAAATCATATGTATTTATATTACGTAGGTACAAACCATACTATGAAATTCTGGGACGCTCAATAAATATCATAGCAATGAGTTTGCCATTGTTCTTTAAATATATATTTTCTCAATTTTATTTAAATTTAAACAACAACCAACAACAGAGTTACTTACGTATTTACGAAGGCAGCAATTATTTTAATACTTTTGGGTGCTTTTTGTTTTGGACTATTTTTGGAGCCGGTTTTATTTTTCTTAAAAAAATTTTTTTATTGATTTTTTACCTTTAAAAACAATATTTGTGTCATTAATTACTTTGTCTTAAACTTTTTCGTTGCATTGTACATAAAAGTTACACTAACGGGACTACACGCGACGTACACATACATTATGTAGTATAAAGATTTTTCGGCTGAGTTACACCAACCCGCCATAACCCAGCTCGTGACCTCGGTTGGTGTACTACTACATAATGTACGTCGCGTGTAGTTCCGTTAGTGTAACTTTTATAGACATTAAAACTGGATAGACATTAAAATGGATCCCAATCCCAATCCCATCGCATCGCACCGCATCGCATCGACTATGTTGAATGGATACCTATTAAGTGTCGTGATGTATACAACATGTCGAATCTATTATTATATTCAGTGTATCATGGTTCTTAATAAAGTTTATTTCTTTCTTTCTTTCTTTCTTTCAATCATCCGTAGTGGACTTTGTAGAATTATAAAAATACTTGATCCATTATACAGTTATTAGTGTTTTTTAAATTACAACTGTACTTCATAATGCGCTGGTATCACTAGCGGGCGAGGCGTTACTTTGGACAAAGTACAAATGAGACAGAATTCTCCTACTGGTTAGTTTTGTATTCTGAGACTGGCGCTAACTCGATGTTAACAAGGCGTCTCTACTATCTCCACCTGCCTGCACCTCCACCTGAAATGTGGGACGAGAGTCTGAGACTCCGGAGATGGCAAAGACGCGATTCAAGCGCGTTAATATTAGGAGTTCGCGCGATGTAGGTGGGTATGAGAGCCTATTGTCACAGATTACTAAATAGTTACTACGTACTAGTGTCTCGCGGCAAGAAATGATTGGCGGCGAATTGACTTCCTCTGGTTTCAGGTTTTAGGTAATAATAATGCTAAGGTTCAACATGAAACTAAATAAGTAGGTACCTACCAGCTCATGTTGGCTGCGCTTTTTCCAGGTTATCGCGTCGCAAATACTAACTATGAGCTGAACATTCACCCGCGGCTCCACTGCCTCAGTCTGATCGTGATCATTACGGTCTCCAGCACGACATGTAACACACAACATTAAATTTACACCTTGCATTTATAAAGCAGCGCGAAAAACGTGTTTTGTAAACTGGAACCCGCAAAATAAATAAACAAATACTTTTCGTCATAGTATTGAAATGAATTCATTGCTCACAAATACATACAATACACTAACGGAAATTACAAGCACTAAAATACGTGATCTGCGAGCCACAGGGCTATACCCCAGTGGCTTGACAAAAATAGATATACAATATTTGGTGAAACAATCATTCCACCGCAAGATGATAATAATTTTGTTAACAGACTTCAAAAAAGGAGGAGGTTATCAATTCGACGAATTTTTTTTTATGTATTTTCCCCGATTACTCGAAGACTTAAATTGATTTGAAAATAAATTTCCTTTGTTTGAAAGGGTATAAGTTCTAGTTGGTCCCATTGTAATGAAGTCTGATGATGGGATCCTGGAGAAATCGAGGGCATTCTTCTAAGTTTATAGGCACGTATGGCATAATTTATTAATTTTCTAATGTTGTTCGAGCATTTGCGTCTGATAGTCATCAAATTATGGTACTGAGCTGATGATGGAAGGCATAACTCCTCAATCATTACGAGTACAGTGATAATTCTGTAAATATTATTGACATTTATGGATAAGTACTTAGGATTTCTATTGTCATGAAGTCAGGATCTGATGATGGGATCCTGGAGAAAGCTAGGTTATCCTTCAAAGTTTATAGGCACGTATGGCACATTTTATATATATTCTAATGTTATTCAAGCATTTGCGTCTGAAAGTCATCAAAAATGGTGGTAAACTGATGATGGAAGGTATAACTCCTCAACCATTAGCAGTACAGCGATAATTTTTTAAATATCACTGATATTTAAGGGTTAGTACTAGGGATTTCTATTGTCGTGAGGTCTGGATCTTTTGGTCGGATCCTAGAGAAATCGAGGGAAACCCTCAAAGTTTATAAGCACTTATGGCACATTTTATATATTTTCAAATGCTATTCAAGCAGTTTTGTCTGAAAGTCATCAAATTATGATGCTGATCTGATGATGGAAGGTGTTGTATAACTGGCTCTAATCAAAATTTGTATTTATATTTCCTCTACTAATATTGTATTCTAATTGATGTATGTCACTTTACTTCAATAAACAAAGTCAAATACAATATTCGTTATCAGCACGAATTCTCCTTTTTAACTGAGTTATACGAATAAAAACTAAAGATTCTTTATTAAAAAGTGAATCGGCAAGTTTTTCCAATTTGTGCGTATATATAATTTATAAAAATCGGTGAAAATTTTCAACAATTCACAAAGATAATTTTTATAATAATTTTTGTTGCGACATCGAACAGCTGTACGTGTAAGTAAATATGTCAAATAATTCTGTATTCATCACTACTTGAGAAACAGACATGGATTCTCGTTGATAGACCAGATAAAAAGGTCATACCTTGTAAATGGGTCTACAATCTTAAGAAGAATGCGCATGGTGACGTAATTAAATATAAAGCGAGGCTGGTTGCGAAAGGCTTTAACCAAGTGTATGGCGTGGACTATTCGGAGACTTTCTCTCCAGTCGTCCGGAGCTCTTCTTTACGTATGTTGTTCGCTTTGGCTGCGGAAACAGAAATGAAAATGCACCATTTAGATGTTGATACGGCATTTTTAAATGGAGACTTAGAAGAAGAGGTATATATGAGTCAGCCGGAAGGATTTACCAAACGTGGTCAAGAAGATCAAGTATGTTTACCTGGCGCGAGAGGGCGCAAGCTGTGAACATTGGCTTAGTACTGATATTATAAAATAAATAGTAAAAGTGTACAAATGAATAATAATTTCAGTTTATCGTGAAGTTTATGTTTTAAATAACCCGTGTAAATGTTATCTAAAAAAAATATACACTGTAATTAGGAAAAAGTGGACAACAATAATTTTGAAGTAAAAGTGCAAAAGTAAACAATAATTGGAAACCAATCCTAAGAAAAAAGTGACCTAAATGTGAAGAATAATATAAAGAAGAAATGTGTCATACAAGCGTCCGTAATAGTTATGTTTAAATTGCAATATTTTTAAATTTTCGAAGAACCAGACCGTTGGAATTCGGTGAGTGTTTATCGGTGCCTTTTTATTGGTTAACTGTCTACATAATCACCGCCCACTTGAGCTGCCCACTATCTATTCATAGCTCATAATAATATCCATTATTTGGACATTTTAAAATATAAGCGCGTAGCTCAGCGGTTAAGACATACACTCAATCGTCGATAGATCTATGGTTCGATCCTGAGAAGCTGATGACTTTTTATGACATAAATTTTATCTTTAATTTAATAATGAACTGATGAGACATATCCTAAGATCGGAGTTCGATTCCCAGACGCGACATTCAATTGATTGACATTCTATTAATTTCATAATTGCAAGTATTTTATAATATACTGACATAAATTGGAATAAATTATTGGATAATCTTTTATTATTAACTGCAATTTAAAAATGGAACACATTACACATAGAAATAAATATAAATATAATTCAAACATGGACCTGTCATGTATATCAAGCCATGACGATTCTATTACCTCTTTAATGGATAGCACTATGAGAAGTTTACCAAATACAAGCAATACTTGTGATGAGCTTTCTGAAGCAAAAGCTAAACTTGATAGGTTATCGTTAGAACTGGATGGAGCACACTTGGAAATAGAAAATTTAAATTCTGAAAATATACAATTAAAAGCGGAACTCGATAAATGCAAAAAGATTATAGAAACTTATAAAAAAGTAAATATTTCAGATAGTTGTAATATTACTCCGCTGAGTTCAAAGCGTAAAAAACCAACAAAGAAAAATAATAGGAGAAGCTCTGTAGCTATCATAAATAATGAGAGAGAGAGAGAAACTACGACACAAGATGAAGCTCACCAAGATTATGATAATAATATTGTTGATTATAATGATAATGGAAAAGGTATGCAAGGCCCTTATAAGCAGAATAAATCTGTAGTGGTGAATGAAAACAAACCAATTAATATATCCAAGCCTATGAGTAGAAGGAACAAGTTGTGTATTTTGAGCTGTAATAGATCCAACGAATTGTTACCTGTAATTGATGATACTTTTTCAAAACATTTTGAATATTGTCATTATTCATATCCAAATGGCGTAATAAGCAATAGCATATTTAACATTAAAGAAAAATTGAAAGACTATACTATGTCAGATTATTGCATAATCGTAATCGGAGAAAAGGATATTAAGACAGAGAAAAATTATATAGACACGATAAAGATTATTAAGGGACAATTACGTGAAGTGACACATACAAATAAAATCATCTGTGTACCGACATATATAACAGGTTCACCCATATTTAACTATAAAGTAGAACTTTTCAATAATCTTCTTTATCTTGACATTGAAAATAATAATTATGCATATATATTTGACAGTAACTACAATTTGACACTGGAGATGTTTTCCCAGATAAGTGGAAGAATAAACAAAGAAGGTATTAAAAATATATACCGAAACATAATTACTAAAATATTAATTGACTCAAATACATTGATGGACGACATAACTATTAGAAAATGTGACAAAAACACACAAACGCAAAACCCTTCCACCCACAAAGAAGAAATAGTGAATCAGTTATTTCTATGAAAAACATATTTATATACTGCACCAAAATATAGCAGGTCTACTTAATAAATCGGATGAACTGACAGTTACTTTAGAGGAACTGGGAGCAATTAATAAAAATGTGGATGTCCTATGCATAACCGAACACTTCATGATGGAAGGTTATGAAAACAATCTGGCTATACCCAACTACACTTTAGCGTCATCACATTGTAGAAAACAAAGCAAAAGAGGAGGAGCATGCATCTTACTGAAACATCAACACAAATTTAAGGAACTACAAAACATTAAGAATTTCTGTACTGACTCTGTGTTTGAATGCTGTGCAGTTGAACTTATTGAATACAAAACTGTTATTATTTGTGTATATAGGGTACCTAAACAAAACAACTTGTATACATTTTTAGGGAGATTAGAAAAGTGCTTGTCTTATTTAGTTAAATTTGATTACAATAATATTATAATTGCTGGAGATTTTAATATTGACATTTTAAAAAACAATAATGTTACATTGGATTTTAAATGCTTATTATTGAGGTATAATTTAAAATTGGCTTTAGATGTACCAACGAGACTATCGAGTAAATCCTGTATTGACAATTTTGCACACAACTTAAAAAAAAAATGTCAAACCGAAGTATTGGAACTAGGACTCTCCGACCATACTGCACAACTAATCAAATTACCGGTGCAAACAAAACTAAAATTATATCATTGGCGTAAATTAAAACGCGACTACCACTCGGAAAATGTTGAAAAATTTAAAATGTGCATAAAAAACCTATCTTTTTCGGAAATATATTTAAGCGAGGACCCCAGCATAGCCTATAAACATTTTATTGATAATTTTAAACTTTTTTATGACCTGTGCTTTCCTAACACAGATTTTCTAGTAAAGGTAAATAGTAGACCTAGATGGGTGTCACGTGGCATTAGAATATGCAGTAAAAAGAAAAAGGCTTTGTTATGGCAATATAGGTTAAAATCAACAAATGAGAATAAAATAAAATATTTGAATTACTGTAAATTATTTAAAAAAATTATAACCCTGACAAAACGTGCCCAAAATACATATAAGATTAAGACTTCCGAAAATAAAAGCAAAACAGCATGGAATATAATAAGAAAATCAAGAAATATTATACCAAAAGTTTCTATTGACAGCATTAAAATCAATGAAGTGGAAGTCATAAATGATCCTAAAGAAATAGCAAACCTTTTCAATAAATATTTTATAGACAAAGTCAATCCGATTCCTGGTACCGGCAAAAATTCAAATAAACTTATTGATGCACAATTGAACTCGATGTTCCTTGCACCGTGTACACCAAAACATATTTTTAAAATTATTAAAAACTTAAAAAACAAGGGTAGTGTAGGTTATGATGGTGTTTCCACACATATAATTAAAGCGGTTAACGAATTTATTTGTCCGCATTTGAGTCATATTGTCAATTTAAGTATATCAACAGGAAAATTCCCAAATGACCTAAAATTTGCCATTATAAAACCTTTATATAAAAAAAATGATAGACAATTGATGGAAAATTACAGACCAATTGCCCTGTTATCAATATTTTCCAAAATCTTTGAAAAATATTTGTATGGAGAAATTAATTCTTATTTAGAAACAAGAAACATATTATGTAATGAACAGAAAGGCTTTCGGAAAAATAAAAATATAAACATGGCAATTTATGAGTTTATAAAATATGTCTATTGTAATGTTGACGATAAAACCCCTGTCTGTGCGATCTACTGTGACATGTCACAGGCATTTGACTATGTTGACCATAAAATACTTATTGACAAACTAAATGACTACGGGATTAGAGGACCTTCTTTAAATTTGATTCGGTCTTACTTAACTGATAGACAGCAAGCAACACAGATAACCAGAATAAATGTTAAAACAAAAAGAGAAGATACGTTTCTATCTGAGAAAAGAAATATAAAATACGGAGTTCCTCAAGGTAGTGTGTTGGGACCACTACTATTTATCATTTATATTAACGACTTGCCAAAAGCAACGAATCAACCTATGAATTTATTTGCTGATGACAGCACTGTTACCGTAGCTTGTAAAGACATAAAAACATATCAATCTGACATTAATAATTCACTGACATCTATCATTTCTTGGCTAGATAATAATAATTTGAAAATAAATTTGACAAAAACAAACATAATGCACTTTGGACAAAGATTACAAAAACCTCCAAATATAAGCTTGACTTATGATAATTATAGAGTGAATGAAACAACCACTGCTCGATTTCTTGGTATATTTATAGATAGTCAGTTGAACTGGAAAGAGCACATAGATAAATTATGTAGAAAAGTTAGCAGTCTATCATATGCTTTGTATAAATTGTCTTCGACTGTAAGCGCCGATGCGCTGCTAACTGCGTACTATGGTCTAATTGAGTCAAGTCTTAGGTACGGAATTATTTTCTGGGGTAACTCAACAAACAAAGAAATGATATTTAAAATGCAAAAGCGATGCATACGTGGCATGTTTAGAATCCAAAGTGATGAAAGCTGTAAACCTTTATTTAAAAGACACAAAATTCTTACAGTTCCATCGCTTTATATAATGGAAGTAGTTTTATTTGTCAGAAGCAACCCTCAATTTTTTAAACGCATTTCTGACAAAATTAAACGTAATAGACGTCACAATGACATGCTCAGTGCCTTCCCAGGTAAAACAGCACTTCTACAAAAAAGTGTAATATGCAGGGCTCCATTAATTTACAATAGAATTCCTAAGTCAATTAGAGACCTTAATGATAAGTTATTTAAATACGCTGTTAGAAAGTTATTGACCGATAAATGTTATTACACTTTAAATGATTTTATTAATGACAACACTCTCTGAATATCTGAATATTAGGACTTTTAAATATAAATTCAGACTTTTTTTCTTCTTTTTTTTAACTATATAAAATTGTAAAGTTTATAAAAAATGTATTTTAATTTTATTTTAATATTCAATTTATTTTTGTAATTTTTTATGACATTTGTACACCAGAAAAGGTTAAACATGTTGATACACAATTTTGACTGTAATATCTTATAATGTGCACTATGTAGTACTCATTATCACAAACACATGTTTATGCAAATAAATTAATCTTTATCTTTATCTTTATCTTTATCTTTACTGAAACGTTCGCTTTATGGCCTCAAACAGGCTTCGCGAGCATGGTACAAAAAGTTAACTGAAATTTTGAAATACATAGGTTTTAACCAAACTGATTCCGAAGCATGTATTTTTACTAAAAAGTTTGGTAAAGAGTTAACAATACTAGCTTTCCACGTTGATGACATTGTCATTTTCTATAAAGAAGATAAAACGCTTGACATTGTCATATCTGACTTACGGAATTATTTCAGTCTGAAAGTCATTGGTGAACTAAGTTATTATTTAGGTTTAAATATACGTTGTAAACCTGGTGAGATTAAGATATCTCAAAAAAGCTACGTTCGTAATTTGCTCGAAAAGTTTCACATGTTGGATTGTAAGGCCGTACCTACGCCGTTGGATACTAAGAGATTGATGCCGTGTGAGAATAGTAATGTAAGTGAATATCCATATCAGCAGTTGATAGGCTCTCTTAATTACCTCGCCGTCAATACTCTTCCAGATATTGCTTTTGCTATATCATATTTAAGCCAGTTCAACAGTAAATATGATAAAAGTCATTGGATTGCGGCTAAACGAATCTTGCAATATTTGAAAGGCTCTATGAATTTGGGCATTACTTACAGGAAAGACGGTGGACGTCTAGTTGGCTACGCGGATGCAGATTGGGCCAGTTGTCCTATAGATCGTCGTTTATATACCGGATTCTATTTCTCGATGGCCGGAGGAGCCATATCATGGGAAAGTAAGAAGCAAACTTGTATTGCTACATCTTCAAGCGAATCCGAGTATATCAGTTTGTCCAATGCGGGTAGAGAGGCTGTATTCCTAAAGCGGTTGCTGCGTGAACTCAATGGTGAGTCAACTATTGTCACTATTTACAATGATTCACAGTCTGCGCAAAAATTGGCAATGAATCCAGTCCATCACAATAGAACCAAACACATTGATACGAGATATCATTTTATACGTGATTTACTAGCTAATAATGTAATTAATGTTGTTTATACTCCTACTTTAGAGATGTGGGCTGATGTGCTTACAAAGCCTTTAGCTCGTACTAAGCATCAGAATTGTGTAAGAGGAATAGGTTTATGTTTATAATCTTATTTTGATTACGGGGGTGTATGTTGTATAACTGGCTCTAATCAAAATTTGTATTTATATTTCCTCTACTAATATTGTATTCTAATTGATGTATGTCACTTTACTTCAATAAACAAAGTCAAATACAATAGAAGGTATAACACCTCAACTATTAGGAGTACAGCGATAATTCTTCAAATATCATTGATATTTATGGGTTAGTCCATATAATTTCCATTGTCATGAGGTCTGGATGTGATGATAGGATACTGGAGAAGTCGATGGCATCCCTGAAAGTTTATATCTATATTTTTAGAAAAAAACGGTGATTGCACCTGGAATCACTAAAAATCAATAAATAAAATATTTTAACAGAAATAAAACCGACTCCAAAACAGTCCAAAACAAAAAGCGAAAATACGTAAGTAACTCTGTTTTTTGTACAATTAATTTAAATAAAATTGAGAAAAATATATAAATAGGAGCGTCAGAAGGGGCCTCATTGCAGTCTTGACAGTCACTGTTCATCGTGGGCGTTGTAACTGCAGGAATATTCAAAAATAAGAACACACTTGTATTGTCCAACGTGTTAATGCTTCATCACTACACAGTTTTACACAAAATATCACAACATAGCACCATTTAAAGTGAAAATGCCCATGTACTAGATTAAGTTAGATTTAGAGCCAAAAGGTTAGCACGCGTGCGTCTCGACTGACAGCTGTCAAACGAATGACCGCCGCCATTCACGTCGCTCCACGTCACACCTACTACGCTATTCGAGATTACCCGCTCCTATTTTGATATTTTAAATTTAACAATTTATGAAGTCGGTGACCAGCCAATAAAAATACAGTAATACCTGTGAATAAAAATACAAAACATAAATACACAATGAATGAACATGAAATTAATTAACTAAAATAGCACACTAAGAATATAAGTAGTGAATTAAACAGGGGCGGATCCAGTTTTGGCGCCAGGAGGGGGTCACATAGTCGTGGTCAAGTCAAGAACTTATAATTGAATTTTGATAACAATACTTAGGCCCGAGTTCACCAACATTTTAAACAACTGATTATAAGATAAACAGCTGTTTAAATTAGTTTTTGTGTTCATCACACGTTAACCATCGATTACAGCTTTTAACCAACCGATCAACTTTCCGTCGGACACTGATTTAGGTCATGTAATCCAAACTCACGCCGAAATAAACGTGTGCAGTACTGCTTGGTGAAGCGCGGATTATGGCAATGAAATCCTTTTGCGGTCCTTGATAATAGTCGTGATTTTATATAAGTAAACAAATCAACATGAATTTCTTTTTGACATTGACAATTTGACAGTTACCGTTAGTTACGAAAAGTGTTATCCGACCAAAATTAGAACAACGTCGTAGTAAAACGTTCTTATCACGTCATTGCACTTTACAAATTGGAAGAATTTTACGTTATGATACTAAATTTAGATGTCGACGTATATTGCGTCCGTTTAATATGACAGAGCTGCTTCGAAAATAAGTATCCTTATAACATTCGTTCATTCATTCTTAAGCATCGTTAACTTCCGATTTTGTAAAGTTGTAACATGAACTAAGACCTAGAAAAAAGCAACTTATTCATAAAATAACAAAATACAAACATAGGTTAAAAACAGTGCAACAGAAACTAAAAACATTTGACAATATTAGATCTAAGGCACTGAAAACCATGTTATTGTCTTCTGGTAGACTCTTGAACCGATGGCATTAAATTTGACTTTTATAAATGTGCAAATTGTAGCTAAATGAATAAAGAAATTTCGACTTTATTTTATGATTTTTTTATAAAATAATATCAAAGTGAACGCATACTCCGTTTTTTTAATAAGAAGTACTGCCCATAGAATATATTTAGCCTTGATAATTTATTTACTAAAATGTAATTGCTTGATTCAGTACTTTAAAGTTAAAAAACGAGGTATAGTGTCTCAATATAAAAATTAAAATTATTGTTTTATATTAAATAAATCGATATCGATAAAATTTTGAATAGCTGGTGGCACATATCTATATTTTTCTTTAGGTTGGCAGAACTCTGCTTAATATTTCTTAGGTTGGCTACTTTTAGGTAACCCCGTTTTGACATTTCTTTGGATTAATTTCTCTCTATGGAAGTCCCGTCTCTTCTTACGTAGTTATTGTATACTCTTTGATGTTTGCGGTGAACAGTGAAAATTTGAATAGTTGTTTAAACGATGTTTAGGAATTGAACGGCCGATCACTGAAACGTTGGTTAAACAATTATTGGTGAACTCGGGCCTAAGACTCAGATATTTAATGATGTCTCTGTGATCAATTCGTTAAACAGGGGGAGCGATCACCGGATGGTAAGAGGCACATTAAATTTGAACTAAAAATCCGAGAGGTATCGACTGACGAAGTCCACGCTCCGTCCTGAAGCCTGAAATTCAGAACCCCAAACACTTTCAACTCGAACTGCAAAATCGCTTCGATTTCCTGGAGGACTGCATAGATGTGGACACATATTATAATGATAGGTTCGGGGAAACTGTCCGTACGGTGGGTGAAAAGTTCTATAAGCCCAGTCGTACCAAAAGAGGAAAGAAAATCTCCGAGCCAACACTAAAGCTGATGGCGGAAAGGCGCGAGATGGTTCTGCTGTCGTCAGATAATACTCTTCTATGTCCGCAGCGCAACAAACAGATCTCGAAGTCGCGACATACGCCGATTTCGCAAAGTGTTCGCAAGAGATCTGTCACTTGGACAGAGTCTGCTGACGAAGTTGAAGACAGAGGACGGCAGAACTATTGCATCCCAACCTGAGCTTATGGCGGAGATTGAAAAATTATATGGACAGCTTTATGCGACATCGAGCACTCCTGTCACTTAGGAGCCTAGAGCCAAATGAACCCGACACTGCACCGAAGACATCCCGGACGTCAGACTGTACGAGATTAGTTTGGTTCTTAAACAGCTTGAGAACAACCGGATGATGATGGAATTACTGTAGAGGTTTTTAAAGCCGGTGGAAGAGCGATCCAGAAAGCTCTTCAGTGGCTAAATTTCAGAGGATCAATTTTAGGTTAATTATAATTTATTTTGTTTTAACTTGTCAAAAGTGTATTTGATGATACCAATTTGATTAAATGACTTTGAGTTTGAATGAGAGCTATTTAACTGCGTCATACCCGAGGGAAAAACGCCAAAAGCATGGCATGTGGGCATAGTGTTACTGTCCTTCGAGAAGGGTGACAGGGCCCAATTGAAGAAATTTAGACCGATTACGCTCTATAGCCATGTTTACAAGCTGTTTTCGAGAGTCCTAACGAATCGTCTCGAGCGCAGGCTTGACGACTTCAAGCCTTCCGGATAGCCAGATTCCGAAAAGGCTTAAGTACCATAAACCACATACATACGCTGCGGCAGGTCAGACAGAAGACCGAAGAGTTTACCTGCCATTGTGCTTAGCTTTAGTGGATTATGAGAAAGCCTTTGTAACGTATGTAACGCATTGAGTTTATTCTGAATGTTAATATGTAAAGGACAATGGGTAAAAACGTCCCCAACACCAACAGAAATAAAACGTATCTCAACTAATAGACCTTGTCAAAATATAACGTTTTTAACTAAGGTGACAATCCCCAAATGCACGGGGTTCTCAAGGTATACCCATAGTTCACCAAATATACACCTAATATTGACTAATAATTAAAAATACCCCCTCATTTATCTATTTATGAGTGTACAGTGGATGCATATAAAGTTAACTGGTTACAATAAACCCCTCCCCCGCTCTTTCGCGGACAGGCAGTCTCTGAACCTCAGTCAATTCACAATTTAATATATTAAGTCGTCTAAATATTTGTTGAACTATGGGTATACCATGAGAATTCCATGCATTTGGGAATTGTCAATAAACAAAATTCATTTTGGCAAGGTCTATCAGTTGAGATAGGTTTCATTTCTGTTGGTGTTGGGGACGGAGCCTATAAATTTTTTGCCATTGTCCTTTATTGGGTTAATGTTTATATAGGTTCTGGGACTGGGTTCGATTCCCGGTGATTATAAATTACATATTTATAAGTGTTATGTGCCAATATCTGGTGCTTACCACCTGTCACGCTGAGCACATGTCTTTTAGCCTAGTCTCTGACGACCTAAGGATTAGTTAGAGACTAGGCTAAAGGAACGCTCAAGGAGTCCAGTGCCATTGTCCACATTTCACCAAGCAGTGACTGCACATGTGGTCAGCGTGACCGGTGGTGAGCACCATGACGGCACATAACACTTATAAATATGTAATAGTCGTGATTATATGTATCTGGCACCCATAACCCTTATTGAGCTACTTCATTTGAGCTTGTTGATAGGTGTGAATATTCGAAGATATTTATTTATTGCAAATCGGCGCGTGAGAACTATAGTAGGATTTGTCCAAGTGAAAATACCATTTTTTACAAAGTATTGGGTCTTTCGGCACGTAGAAAAATTAAATTTATAAATTTTCTGGCAAATTACAACTTGTTGGTTTTGTACATTAAGACACAATACAAAATTTATACATATTAAAATAATGAGTTGGGTGCAATTCGAACGTTTAATTTGTTACACAGGTGCCACAGACGAAACAAAACACTGCGCGCCCTGTCGCTGCCAACGGCCTAGTGGCACGTTTCGGCCCTGTGACGTCACAGCTATCGCGGGAGCGGGTATGTCATGGCTTTCTTAGTTCTATAAATCTGCATTCTCAGTTAAAAACGTGACGGATCCTCATTGTACCAACAACAGTGTAACTTACGTATTTTCGAAGGCAGCAATAATTTTAGGGTAGGTTAGGTTATATATATATATATATAGTCACAGTATAGTCTCAGTCACAGTCATCCGCTGTTCGTCACCCGCTGACGCTCTTTTCTGTCCTTTGCAGCTCTTATAATCTCCTACGCATAGGTGGCGTTATTGCAAGCGCCTGCTGTAGCTTTTTTAAACCGCAGAAAATACAGTCCACTAAACTTCCGCTACCGAAGGGGACAAAGAGCACTAGGCAAATTATATTTTAGCCAAACCAATAACTTATATACTCACTAAATACTAAAAAAAATAATTCAGATCAATATTCCTTTTTTCAAATACTAATTTCATCGAAGACAAAAAAAGTCATTTGGGAAATTCACATTTTACATGACAGAGAGTAAGATTATGTAACTAGTGCGGGACGTCGTCGTCGGGCCACTGCTGCACCGACACACTGTACATAAGTTTCATTCGAAGTCAGCGGCACAGGCGGTGGGATCGAACCATCTTTTCCCGAGCCTCTCCCATGAGCAAACGCTGCGGGCTTAGCGAGTGAATGAACTACGCAAACAGATAAAATCCTTGCGCTGCTGATAGTAAACAGATTACATACGTCAATTTCAGGGTCTCGTCGCTTACAACATACAAATATAATAATATATGTTTATCGAAAGGCTCAACTGGGCTCAACCGATCAGCTGAATCTAAACTTTCTAGGCCGTCAGCGATAATGAGGACGATGATTGGTAGGTCGTCAGTAACTAAATAACGTAATAAGTTTTATGAAATCCGGAGCGCATATTTATCGCGCGATAAATATTCGAACCTGACGTGTTTGTGTGAAATTTTAAGTCGCTCGGGGGTAAAACGTGGGTGCAGACGGGTCGTGTAATATTACACACAGCCCGCTGCCCACCCCGCTCCCGTCCTGAGAGCTCCGGCTCGGGTCGACGTGCTACAACGCATGAGGTCACAGCGACCGAGTAATATAATAGTATTGATGAAAATAACAATTGAATCCGCGTGGTGGTGGCGCAGAGGTGCGCCGGCGCGGGCGCGGCGCCAGCAGCCAGTGCTCTGCGCAACCTCGCCGCGACCGAAGCCTCCAAATATTCCGAGGCTCACATCGTTCTGTGATAAGGTCGCATATCGTCCAATTAGCGAGACGTCTCATCAAATTCAATCATCACAATGGACAATGAGGGATTTTTGAGTGATGAAGAAGTTTGCGTGGCGAGCGAGGCGGCGAGCGCGGGGGCGGGGCCCGCGGCCCAGCGGTGAGTGCAGCCACGAAACACACCACACACTCCACAATACAAATATCTAAACGAACGTCTCGTCTGTAGAAACATAACTGAAACGAAGCATAAAAAGAAATAACTAGACATACGTACTAGAGAGTATAGGTAATCATATATTTTTTGGAAAATTTTAAAGTTTTCGATTTTTTTTTATAACCAAGGGACGAAGTGTGCTCGGGGTGTCGAAGAGCACGCAAAAGTATCTTCTACTTTTACTTCTTTTTGTTAAAATATCATAGATGCGCTGAGCTCCAGCGACTCCACCGATGCGCCCGTTTTGCATTTTTAAATAAAAATAATGTTCAGTAGTTAACGATTTATTGTGGCCAGCATCGCCCATGGTCGGACAGTACCCGTTCACGTCTACTCCCACAGCCGCTCAGGCGATACACCGACTGCACTAAACTCACGTACGAGTATTAAAGTCTCATAATATAAAAAATGATTCACTCTATGTATAGCCGTTGGACATCTTCCATTGCAATAACAAACTCATAATTATTAAAGTTCGTAATAATAAATATTATATTTTATGAATAAACATGAATGTAATGTAATGTAAACAAAATCGTATGACGTCAAGAAATCAGAATAAATGTCACAAGCGAAGCCGTCGCGTCCGGTTTGCCTCTCCATAATGTCACCAATCATTGCAGTTTGACAGCTTTTTGAAGTAGAACTTTGATCACGAGTGGCATTACGACTTCCACGCTCGCATGCTGACCCCGCGCTCACGCCGCCGCCGCCGCACGCGCCGAGGCTCGGGGTGACGGCGTTTATCCGCGGGCATGCTGGCTTCTCGGATCTGGACTGCACAGTTCTACATGTGAAATGTCAAACTTTATACTGCTGTCAAGATTTAAGAAATGTCCAACTCTATCCTGTTTTCACCGACTCTTTGAAATCTGCTTTTATCATCCTAAGTAGCATGAGCACGATATGATATTCATCACCAACCAATTGTCAAATTCCTTAGTAGTTTGAGAGGTGAGCGTGATAAAAACGCGATAGGTGTATATACTATAATGCGGTGCTTATGCTAAAAGGGCAGCGTGTTTGCAATGCTCCATTGTAAACACACTGATTTAAGCTGATAGTTTCGAAACTGGTCCCAAACGAGGATATAAATATTTATTTACTTGTACGAGACTGGTATATAAATCAAGTCCATGCATGTTAAATTATTAAAATAAAATTGTGATGTATGTACCAGTTGTTGTTACATAAGACATCAAAACGCATTTCTAATTGTTATAGGTAGGTATTTTTGTATTTACTCGTATTAACTTTCATAATTTTATAATTTTAATTGGCAGCAAGCAAATACGAGTACTTAAATCTCGCGATAAGCTTTTATAACATATACATTGTGTCAAATGTGTTAAATTTGAAGTGACTTTATAAGTTAATAGTAAACGTTTTAGTGTAAAAGTGTAAATTTTTTTTTTCTTTTTAGCGCATTTAAATATAAGCTTGTTTTTAAAGATTTTTTACACCTTAATTATTTTATTTTTTACTTTTTAGTTGTGACTATCTCACCGTCGCCGCAGTCGTTTACTGGTTCACTTGGAACAGTGTAGCTATTCAAAGTTTTAACCCTTTTTAAGACCACGAATGCTTGGCTACCATTTGTATATTTAATTATTTATTTTTAAGGAAACAAACAGTATAGGTACAAATACTTATTGTTAGAAATAAAAGAAATTGTACATAGACCAATAAAGTTTCCACCGATAAGTGTTACATATCAACATTTTAACACAAAAGTGCTCGTCAAGTCGAATCAAACGAGCCCAAACTCGATGAGGTTATGTGGTTTAATTATTGAGTTCCCATGGCCACCTTCCATCTCCATCATCAGACCCTGGTTACAATATGACACAAACGTACTCAAGACGAATCAAACGAGCCCAAACTCGATGGGGTTATGTTGTTTAATTATAAAGATCCTATGGCCACCTTCCAACTACATCATCAGACTTTGGTTACCATATAACACAAAAGTACTCGTCAAAACGAATTAAACGAGCCCAAACTCGATGGGGTTGCGTTGTTTGTAACTGAGTACCTAACTATGGCCACCTTCCAGCTCCATCATCAGATCATCTCCAAGTCATAATAATTTTGTATTGTCATCCGATTTACATATTTATGCAAAATTTTAGCTTAATCGGTTGAGATTCCACCCGTACATACAAACATACATTGCAAGTTAAATAAAAGCTTGTAATAACGCACAATCCAACACACTGAACAGGCATCCACGCGCCTACGTGCGAGGCCTACGGGCGTCAGTGCAGCGGACGTACAGTATGATCTCACAGAAAATCCAGGCACGGGGCACAAATTGTCATTCTATTACTCGAGTTTTTCTATTTTACGTTAATACTTAAGAAATGTCACAGATGGCGCTATTGGTTAAATATTGTTTGGTTCGTTTCTCTGTTCTGCTGTTTACTACATACACTTACATAAATACAGTTTGCTCACAAGGTTAGTTAACGCACTGTATACGAGATGGCGCTATTATTGGTACACCAGTCGTTTTTTCTGTTCCTTCGATGTACGAGTACTTCATCAGCACTACTGAAGTTTATTTTAGTTTTTTTCATTTTTTTCCCACTGCGGTATAGCCATATTTTTAGTATAGAAAAACTATTGTAGTAAGTAATGTGAAACACATTACTTACTACACTTTTGTGAGTGCCTTTACATAGTGTTTATTTTTAAACTAAATTCCACGCGTCCAAAGTCGCCGGTAAAAGTTTGTCGTGTAAAATAGCATCGCTAAGTTTGCAATAAAAAATGTACTATAAAATAAACTTTACCTACATTTTTCTTAAATAAATCAATGATTAATTGATTTATTTCAAAAAAATTACAATATTATTAGGGAAGTAAAAGGTAAAACACCCAGTCTTCGACAGAGCACCAATGATCGACATTAAAAATGTTTACTAAAAAAAATAAGAGTAGCTTCACATTTGTAAACGCATTTTGTGCATAAACAATAGAAATGCATGATCTATTTGTCATTGCGGATAACATTTCATGCATTCAGCCATTTTTATGAAAATGGTGTAATGATAAGTTTCGACCGCTAGAGATCTCCAACGGAAATCCAGTTTTATTAGCGAAATCACTAAGAAAGTAAGTGAGATTTATTGCCCATAACTTTTAATTGTTTTGTTTTATCGAAAATGTTAGTTATTTATTAAGTTAAGAGACAAATTAATTATCTTTTAGTAATTTCTTTATTAGGATGAGTTTATATTACAATATAAAAACACGTCTGTCAGTTATTGGAATTTTTTTTAGAATGTTTTAATCTTCGACAAATGTCGAAACTTTTTTTTTTTTGCACCTTTAATTCTTTCATTGAAATAGCCAAACTGCTGCCAATGATCGGCAGACGTGTCGATGATTGGATATTCCATATGTTCCAGTAATCGACATGATATATTTTCTAGGAATGGCGCCTAATAAATATAACACGCCTCTCCAAATCTGACAAGCGATAGAAGCAGTCAAAATTGGAACTGCTACAAAAAGGTTCGGTGTACTCAGGATGACATTATAATAGGTTGGGGAAAAGTTTCTTCGCATTTTTTAAGAAAATTCAAAACATTTTTTAATATAGTTTATTTACATTTAACTAAAGTATGAAGGTACCATTTTGTTCGATAACTTTTTGCCACTTGTAGGTAGGGACATGATCCCATTGCTATAGAAATTTTGGGACTTCTGGTCAAAATACCGCGACAAGTGGTTTTGGCAGTCCTCTCGTGATGTTAACCTGACACTGCCTAAAGAATTCTGAAGAGACCGAAACAGGTGGAAATCTGAAGGTGCAAGGTCAGGACTATACGGCGGATGCATTAACACCTCCCAGCCAAACTCTCTTAATTTTTGCTGAGTGGCTAATAATGTGTGAGGTCTAGCGTTATCATGATGAAAAACCACACCCCTTCTGTTGATTAATTCCGGCCGCTTTCTCTCAACTTCTTGCTTTAATCTCATCAGTTGTTCGCAGTAGAGTTCAGAATCGATGGTCCTGCCAGGTGGTAACAGCTCATAATGAATAATGCCCTTCCAATCCCACCACACACACACAGCATCACCTTGTTGCGAGTTAACCCGGGTTTCGCCACAGTCTGTGAAGCCTGACCAGCCTTTGACCACGACCTTTTTCGCACGTTCTTGTCTCACGTGATCCACTTTTCATCCCCAGTTATCAGCTTCTTCAAAAATGGTTCGGTTTCATTACGTCGTAATAAAGAATCACAAATGAGTAAACGGTTCATTAGGTTTCTTTCAGTGAGCTCGTGAGGTACCCAAATGTCGAGCTTTTTTGTGTACCCAGTTTTTTTCAAATGCGCCAAAACTGTTTTGTGGTCAATTCCCAGTTCTTCAGCTACGTCGTAACTACTGACATGCCGATCTTGCTCCACTTTTTCAAAAATGGCATCCATTTTATCTGCAATAGGGCGACCAGAGCGATGTGCATCTTTGACATCAAAATTTCCGGATTGAAAACGCATAAACCAAATTTGTGCTACTCTCACAGACACTGCACTAGGTCCATAAACATCGCAAATTTTTTTCGCGGCTTGCGTTGCATTTTTACCTTTTTTGTAGTAAAATTTTAAAATGTATCGACTTTCTTCATTAGATTCACTCATCTTGGCGGTACGAAAAACAAATGAAAATCACACATTTTCCTAATTTGAATTTGGAATTATGTTCTTTAAAATTTAAACTTTCAATGATACCAAAACCAGCCAGATACAAATAGTATAGCCAAAGAGATTTTATTACAAGTTTATACATACTATAATGCGAAAAGACTTTTTCCCCAACCTAATATGATAAAATTTCCGGTAAGACTCCAGTCGAATGTTCCAAGGGCCCGTGATGACCGTTTTATGGTGTCAACGTCCTTGCAGAATAGACATCTTACTGGAATTCAGGTGCAACGACGACTTAGGGAAGTCCGAGGAGTTACAGTAAGTGAGTGGACTGTACGACGAAGACTTGCAGACAGCAGGCACACAGATTCTGATGGGCAGTGGTCACCGAAGCCTACGGACGCCTGCAACACCGAGGGCATCACAAGCGCGTTGCCGACCCTTAAAAAACCTTTTAACCCCCCTTTTGAAGAACTCCATGCTGTAGTCTCTTGGGAAGACCTCACCAGGGAGTTCATTCCACAGCTTAAGCGTACGAGGAAGGAAATTCGTTACATAAATGTTACTTGTGGTCTGTATTCATGTATGGTGTCGAAGGCTGGTCCATAAACCGAACCATAGAAGCAAAAATAAACGCTTTTAAAATGTGGCTCTACAGAAGAATGCTAAAGATATCGTGGAGAGACCGAATAACCAATGCAGAAGTTTTGCAAAGAATGAAGAAAAATTTAGAACTTTTGAAAATAGTAAAGAAAAGAAAAATTTCATATTTTGGACACATATACAGTAACAATGAGTATCAAATTTTAAGAAGAATACTAGAACGGAAAATGGAAGGCCAAAGGAGTAGGGGGAGACGGAAGATGGCCTGGATGGACAATATTAAAAGCTGGACAAACATTAATGACGCTGCCAACCTGAGCAGGATGGCACAGGATAGGCATAAGTTCCGAGAGATGGTCGCTGACGTCCGATAAGGACATGGCACACAAAGAAGAAGAAGAAAATTCCTCCTATAACCCACGGTACGGGACCATTTTGGCTCTAACTTGTGAGGATGAATTCCCTGGCGATGGCGAGCGGTGCGGTGATAAAAAGTAGCTGTTGGTATCATATTAAACAGTTCCTCAGAGCAGATCCCATTGTACAAGCGGTAGAACACACACAAGGATGCAAAATCTCTCCTCAAGCTTAAGGCCTCAAAACCGCTTGTGAACTCGGAAGCGCCGACAATTCTCACGGCTCGTCTTTGAACCGTGTCAAGAGGTCCAAGTTGGTATGCTGGTGCACCCGCCCAAAGATGACAGCAGTACTCCATATGGGGTAAGGCCCCATATGGAGTACTTGCGACTTATAAAGAAGCAGTCGCTGCCCCGGCGAGGAGTACCGCTTCGCACGATTGAGCACACCAAGCTTTTTAGATGCCAACTTGACCTTATCCTCTAAGTGACTGCGGTACTGGACATCACTGGAAATGTCGACACCAAGGATACCCAAACTGTTGGAAATTTGAAGAAGTGTATTGAGGAACCTCGGAGCCACAGCTACATCCAGGACGTGCTAGAACAATATGTGATGCCATACGCTGGGTTTGTTGGTAAACGTTTTATACTGATGCAGGACAATGCTCCACCGCACGTATCTGCTATAGTACGTTAGTATCTCTCCGAGGTCGGAATTTCTGTTATGGACTGGCCAGCAAGGAGCACTGACCTTAATTCTATAGAGCACCTATGGGACGAACTCAAAAGAAGGGTCAGGGCCAGAACTCCTGTCTTAGGTACCCTTCAGGACGTCCGGGTGGCTATACAAGAAGAATGGGATGGTATCCCTCAGGAGTTCATCATAACTTTGATAAGGTCCATGAAACACCGGATGGAAGACGCAATTAGGGCAAGGGGTGGCAATACGAGCCATTGAAACCAATTTGTTAGAGTTTTGATCAAGAAAAATGTCATTGATCAGCAATAAACATTTTATGCCAATCTCACCGTTTTTTACAAAAAAAAGTAAAAGTAACACATTATTATTCAAAGCTCATTAAAATGATTAAAAACTGGTAAAGACCATTTTTTTGGAATGTTGTTGGGAATAAGTCGATCTGAGAAGTCGATGATTGGGTGACGATAAATGGAACATGTCGATTACTAGATCACGATTATTGGGACATGTCGATTGCAGTAATCGACATGTCCCGGTATATGGGATTTAGCTGTCGATAACTAGGCTAAAAAGAGCCTTAATCTATTTGATATTTTTCGTCACTTATTAGTATAACACTTGTTTGGACTTTAAATTAATATGTAAAACACCCTTAACTTTTACCCAGTGCATTAAAGTATCATGTATGTCATAAAGTAACAAGATATTTAAAAAATGCTCGTACGTTAAAGTGTCGATAATTGAGTGTTTTACTAATTAATTGGGCAGCCATTTAAATATTTGGTCAGCTATAAAAAGGTCAGCCGAAAAATCATTTAGTCAGCAAACAAATATTTTGTCAGCAATATAATTATTTCGGCGTCAAAATAATTATTTGGGCAGCAAAATAATTACTTGCTCATCAGAATAATTATTTGGTCAGCAGAATAATTAACTGGCAGCTAGATAATTATTTGTGCTGCAAAATAATTATGAGGGAAGCAATATACAGGGCGTCCCATGGCTATGCCACATGGAGGGAAAGTATATGAAATGAAATGAAATGAAATGAAATCATTTATTCTGCAATTAGATTTACATGAAATACTTTTGCACGTCAATATTTTTTTTCCTACTAGCACTTCGACGTGAATGGCCTGTTGAGAAGAAGTGCCGCAAGAAACTCAACAGTTAGCCTTTTTTAAACAGCCATAATAACAAAAGGAATATAGAACATTTAAAATATTGTAAAATAAGTATGTGCAGAGGAGCAAATTATAGTAGCCACGAATTTTTATCTGTAAAATAATCTTCTATCTTATAATACCCCTTTTTCATAAAACAGCTTTTAACAGTTGATTTAAATTTATGCAGGGGCAAGTCAATAAAACTTTGTGGCAGCCTATTATACATTCTTATGCTGATTCCTATAAAACATTTAACAGTCTTGTGAAGTCTGAGGCTTGGAACGGCGAGCTTATGCTTATTTCTGGTGTTAAGGCTATGGCAGTCAGAATTTTTAAGGAAAGTATCATAGTGTTTACGTACATACATAATACAATCAAAGATGTTACAGTTAATATATCTATTTCCCTAAATAATTCCTTGAGCGAGTCACGTGGTCTAAGGTTGTATATGGCACGAATGGCTCTCTTTTGAAGTACAAAGATAGTCTGAATGTCAGCAGCGGAGCCCCACAACAGTAGACCATACGACATTACGCTGTGAAAATAGCTAAAATAAACTAATCTCGCCGTTTCAACATCAGTGAGCTGCCTTATTTTTCTAACTGCATGCGCAGCTGAACTTAGTCTTCCTGCTAGAGTCGTAATATGTGGACCCCATTGCAGTTTAGAGTCCACAGTAATTCCAAGAAAAGTGGTAGACTTAATTATTTCTATCCGTTCCTCCTTTATACAAATTTGAGTATCGATCTGCTTTACGTTAGGCATACAAAATTTAATACATTTTGTTTTCTTAGAATTAAGTGCAAGGTTATTAATATTGAACCAATGCAAGACTTGCGAGAGAGCATTGTTTACTTCGTCAGATACGTTATTGCGTCTGTCAGTTTTGAAAATCAAAGAAGTGTCATCAGCAAACAAAACTATCTCACAAAGGTCTTTAGCAAAGTAAGGCAAGTCATTAATATATATTAAGAATAATAAGGGGCCCAATATAGAGCCCTGGGGCACTCCCATATGCAGAGGCGCGCCGGAAGAATTAGTACCATTTATGTTAACTTTTTGTATTCGATCCGTAAGATATGATTGTATAAGGCGTATAGCAGTTTCCGAAGCTCCATAATGTTTCAATTTTACTAACAAAATTTGGTGATCCACACAATCAAACGCTTTTGAAAGATCGCAGAAAATACCTATTGCATCTTGCTTGTTCTCCCATGCGTCAAATATATGTTTGATGAGTGCGACGCCCGCATCCGTAGTACATCTATTTTTAGTGAAACCAAATTGCTTTTCATGTAATAATTTGCTTACGTTAAAATGTAATAGCAACTGATTAAATATAATTTTTTCAAAGATTTTACTAAGTGCAGGTAGAATAGAAATTGGTCGGAAGTTTGATGGATCACTCTTATCGCCTGCTTTAAATAGTGGAATGATTTTACTATGTTTCATCAAATCAGGGAACTGTCCTTCATCAATACATTTATTGAATATATATGCTAAATGAGGTTATATTTCATTTATTATTATTTTTAAAAGGTCTGTTGATATATCCCATAGATCTTTTGTTTATATTAAATATTGCAGATAGAACGTTTTACTGAAAGAACATTTGACTTTATGACGTAACTAATCATGTAACTATGTAAAATGAATTCTTATAAATCATGTACAATTTTTAAACAAGCTCTGATTTAAAAAGAAAATTACGAATCATGTCCCTTTGTTACTTTGACGTGTTAGTAATGTGAAATATGTAATAAAATGTACAAAGGTTTTTTAAGGGTCGGCAACGCGCTGGTGATGCCCTCGGTGTTGCAGGCGTCCGTAGGCTACGGTGGCCACTGCCCATCTGTGTGGGCCGTATGCTCGTTTGCCACCCTGATAGTATAAAAAAAATCTAAGGTCATATATTATTAGGTCCTTACCTATGAAATTGGAGTTTTGTATGGAGATTTTGGGGAATTCTGCATTTTCCATACCAACATTTTTTCAGTTTTCTTCACAACGACAAATCCAAAGATAATAATATTTGGCATCTATCATTAGACAAGCTTCAGTAATATTATTATGTGTATCACACTTCATAAAAATTATTTATCGTTTTTATGTGAATGCAAATAAAATGATGTATTCGGGAGGCACTTAATAGTAGATTAGTAGCCAAGGGCTGTAAGGCATCAATTGCAGCCCGAGATATTTAGGCGCACGAGCGCAGCGAGGGCGCTTATAGTTCGAGGGTGCAATTGATGCTTACACCCGAGCTAACTACTCTGCTTTACATCTCGATTGTGAGGTTAGTGGAAAAAAAGGCATTACAAGAATAAATAAATTTATTAGTTAAAATTTATAGTGAAATGAGAACAATTTTCAAATTTTAGGGACAGGTGTTTTTTGGGTATGTTAATAGTTTGAGATTGTGAGATTTGTTCGCCATGGACAAAATGCGACGGGATGAAGCTTTCTTCAGCAGAAGTTGATGGTTGCGGATCATCTCTTGAGAAAGATGTTTCATTTTTTGAAAGCTGAATAGTTTCCGTTATTTGGTTAGTAATTTTACTTTTATTTTGTATGGAATCTTCAATGTAACCTTCAGCTACCTTGCTGGATTTCCATCCACCGTGCCTTTTTATAGTGGTGAAGTTAGCCCCAGCATCGGCTAAAAGTGTAGCCGATGTTCTTCGGAAACAATGACCTGTGTACAATTCCGGGTTTGGTAACTTTAAATAACTTGCAATTTGTTTCGGCATACTAGTGATAGTATTTTTCCCAATAACTTGTTTGTAGCACTTGCCTTGGTGGTACTTTAAAAAAAATCGGTTGGTGTTTACATTTTCAGGACGAAGATTTCTGTATTTTTGTACGAATTCAGAGAATTCTTCAGGAACAACAAATGTTCGGTCAATTTTAGTTTTTGTGTTCGGTAGTTTAATTACTAACAACTGACCCTGTTGTACTATGTTCTCTATAGTAATATTTGTTAATTCAATACCTCGGCATGCGCCAGTTATACCAAAGATAAGAACCACCTGAAACAAGCGAAATATAAAAATAAGTATGTTATATAGTATTGTAAGAATTTAAAAGATGAATTATTAAGTATTACTATTATGTGATTTGTTATTTTAAGTACCTTAACAGCTAAATATATGTCATCAGGGGCTTCATTTATGAATGTTTTCACGTCTTGCGCTGTCAAAACCTTTGACTTTTTGCTTTTGTCCCCAGCTGATTGTCTTTTTAGAAAAGATGATAATTTTGAAAAGTTCTTGATATTGATGTCGTGTTTAGTACATAGTTGCTTTTAACATTGAATAAATGCAGCACAAACTAGATGGCTGCAGTTTTTTTGATAGCTCACTAAAGTATGTTAAGAATACAGTCTCAGATAAAGACTTTACTCGTTTTTCTTTTCGCCACTTCATGAATTTGTCGTAAGTTAGCAAATATCTCTCTTTTGAAATTTCAGGCAAAATATTGTTAATTGCTGCTTCAGCTTCCATTTTTATTGAATCGGGAGTGCAGCTTAAATCTTCATCACTTGAAGAACTCATGTTTTTTTTCACACGTAATTATAAAAAACCCAAAAAAAACAAACAAAAATTTTAAGTAAAAGTTTTCTTTTCCCGCTATTTTTTCAACTTTTTATTTATTTTTATGGGGAAGGCAAAGGGTACGAGCCCAAACAGCCAAGTCTTTAGATATACTTGTCTTTTTTCTTTGTATGAAAGGGAACGGGTTAAAATGAAAATGATGATGACGGATATGCATTGAAATGCATGTGTAATACATTACAATGCATCCTGGGAGAGTTTAATATTTTTTTTCAAGAACTAAATTTAGCTTCGCCGTTCGATATTCAGAATTGATGAAAATAGCGAAGCGACCTCTTTTGTCATTGGGCTGAATGCATGATGTCTAGTGCCAGTAAGATGGTTAGATGTACGCGAACTTTTTGAAAGAGTTTTTTTTTAATTTCTTACCGCCCTAGGGCGTTTCTAGCTACATTATTAACCTAGGGCGGTAATTGATCACTTACAACCCGCATCTGGGGGTATTAAGGACCTACTTACCGAACATGAGAGATGTAAAAAGAGTTGTCTCCGTGTCCAATTTTAACACAATTAAACTTACAACATATTATCAAAACAAATCAAAAGAGCTCAAAAATATAGTCTATTTTTAGACGAGGTAATTATTTTTTAGGAATGCTCTGAATCTTAATAGTTTCAGACAAAATTTTAAGAGAACACCAATTTCATAGGTAAGGACCCAATATAAAAATGCGAGTCGGCCTTAAAAAAATACTTATTTTCCCTTTTATGAAAAAATCGTTAAATGCACATCACTTAGCCGAGGGGGCGGTACCGCGGTACCCGTCCATGTAAAATACAATTACTGGGGAACATTTGACATGTAAAAAATAAAGAACTTTATGGACGTGAACGTCAAAACGGGTCTCTTATTTTGTGTGGACTTTAATGCTGCTTGTATAAGATCTTAAACTTTCGCGTTGCATTGTATATAAAAGCGTCGCGTGTAGTCGCGGTGTTATAACTTTAATGCTGCTTGTGTTACGGACACTAGATGACTGGAGAACAAATGCCTGAAAATTCATCTCCCAAACATTTGCCACCACCGGGGATCGAACGCAGAACCTCTCGAGATGGAAACGCCTTGAGACAGGCAAAAGGATCAATGAAGGATCAAGGATCAACACATATTAAATGTATTCTGAGAGATATTAGTTTAGGGTAATTTTTTAATGACCCATAAAAACAATATTTATGTCATCAAAACATAATAATTATATATTTAACAATTTGGCAGCATAGAAAACATTTAAGTTGCTGCCCAATTAGTTATTCTTCTGACCAATTGAGAAATATTTGCTGCCCATAAGTTGCTGACCATCTTGTCAATTTAGCTGACTAAAAATTCAAATATTTTGCTGACCGTTTAAATAACACCCATAAATTATCATAGGTGGCGAGTGGCTCCATGAGCATAGAGGCCTTTGCTATTTCGTACCATCGTTTCGCGTCAGTGGACAAACGTCAACGTCAATGTCAATCTCCACGGTCCACGGTCGTTTCAGGATTGTTGTTTATTTCCGTAGCGACGATAAGTAATCATGTAGATAGGTGCAAAATTACCAATAGATCTGAAATGAAAATGTGCAAACTCGTTTTATTTTTACATCCGAAACACAGTTTAGCGGCTGAACGTTTGCGATCGGGAGATATCGATGATTCCAAATGGAAAACTTCGCTGGGTACGAATGGGACGATTGGCGTCTGATAAGACGCATGCGCCCCCGCTGACGCGAAGTGAGCCGCGGTCGGCGGCGGCGGCCGGCGCTCGGTGCGCGGCTCGTGGCGGTCGGCGGCAGTCGCGGCAGTCGGGAGGCGGCCACCTCACAGCGGACACGTGCCGTGACACCGCAGCTACACACGCGCAGGTGAGCACACGCGCGCCGCTCTCACACCGCCGCTCTAACCTTCACGCCACCAATGCGGCGAGAATCACTATACAGTCGTTACGAAAGCGAACTGCGAAAACTTTTTTGAATGCTCTCTAAGTGTTTTCACCTTTCCCACCGAAGCTGGCAACCTTTTAAATTTGTTTCGATTCGTTTTGCCGGGTTTAAATTCAGTCTCTCTCTGTATGAAGCCGCGATGGCACGGGGCGTCCAGAACGGCGGCGTGTACCTTCCTCTCGGTGAAGTATACCAAATTACGACTTTGCCAAAGAAGAAACCTATCGATGCCAAAATATTGGCCGGCAAAGTGAGACGGAGCCTCATCCCGCTGTTCCCCGGCGGCGGCGGCGTGGACGCCCACCTGCTGACGGAGTGAGTGGTTTCTGTGGCTCGGCTCTCCTTCGTGCTCTGTAAAGTTCATCGGTCACCCCACGTTCACTGCCATGATTTTCGTTCATATGTTAAGTTCCCGAGCTAAGATTGTTTCTAGATTACATTATTGTGTTGACTAAACAAACATGTAACGACATCAGCTGAGCGAGATTTTTTCTTGTGTATTTTTTGCTATTTTAGTGGCTGTAGAAATAATGTATCTTGATAAAGGCATTTTTTTTAAGCAAGAGTGTTATTACTAAAAAAATATTGGTTTATTTTGATGGTAAATAAAGGTTCTTCATTGATTCTCAATAATAAATAATAAACATTGGTTCAGTACTCAACTCCTGGGTCAACCTCTATGGTCTACCGATATTTTATGCTCAGTTTAAACATGTCTCATAGAATGTTATTTTCAATAGAATAATACCTACTTAGAGAAAACTTAGGGAAAATACCTACAATCATATTATTATTTTATTTGCGTTTGCTAGAAATTTAGGGAATACGAGTACTTTTATATGACATTTACTGTAAATATACTTAGTGAGGTTTAAAATGTTTTCGCAATGTTGTTGTATTGGCATTGGCACAGTATCTAAGCTACCCTCTCTTGAGAAGGCTCGGCCACGAACGCGTGAGCTGAGCGCCGGGCGCCGGCGGTGTGTCGTGGTGTGTGGCGGTGTGTGGCGCCCGCAGTAAGCTCGTGGTGGTGTTGCAGAGCCGGGCTCAGCGCGGCGCCGACGATGCCAGCCGTCAGCTACGAGGAGGCAGCTCTGCTGGGGTAAGCCGGTCACTGCACTCTCATTTCATACAAGAAAAGAAAGATTATAGTTAAGATTATACTTTTATTAAGATTATACTTTTATTAAGATTATACTTTTATTAAGGCGAAAGGTAAGGCAAATGACTTTCAGCGTTTGGCGTAATCGAAATTGAGCGACAGCGACATCTATTGAAAACTTGAGGTGTGTCACAAAGCACATTGCACCGTAGCGCCATGTTTTGATAGCTATGACGGCTAGTGTTTATCACAGAGTAATTTCATCGACAGAGAAAACTAAGGGTTTCTAAAAAAATTAAAATGTACAATTGATAGTTCGTAAATAAAATAACCTGATAGTAATGGGATCGCCTCAGTTCATGTATCCAGTTTCCAGCATGTCAGACGATCCAAAATCAAATCAAGTTTTCTCAATTGATTTCCACCTCAATGTTTTGTGTAAGAATTGAGTTCATTATCTATCGATTAATTATTTTGTGGTAGTCTGATGAGCTCTTATCCGCACAAAAATTTGATTATACAGCCAGAACCAAAAGAACATGTACAATCCTTTTTTGTTTTTTAGATACTGTACCTTGCTGATCTGTCTCTGAAATGTGTTTTTTTTAAAGAATTTTAGTGTCTCTTTTTTTTGTATCATCATTACTGTTATTGTTTGTGCAACTAGGATCAGAACTGAAAAAATGACATTATATAGTTTTGTCCGAATTTTTTTATTTTTTGTCAATAGAAACATAATATTCTCATATTTTCTCTGGATAATAGGGATAAGTTCTACCTTGCAAACTTGTATTTTTCACTGTTTTATTTCTTTTTGTTGGTGCAATAAAGAGTTTAATAATAATATTTACTGATAAAAATCGTTAAATAATATGACGTCTAAAGTAAATACATTTAATAATGGAAAATGTTACGATTCAATTTTTTTATCAGTATAGGTTGTATGAATACAAGCCTACACTAGTTTTTGTTTCATTCAAAACGAATCAGTATTTTTGATTTTAGACTTATCTAAAAGTCTAAGTTCCGCTTCCAAGCATGAAACATCGTATGTCGTCATCATATACACGCAGGCCGGTTGGGACGTAGGTATACATTTTTAAAATCGCGAGAACTATCGAACGGACTGTCATTAAATGATTCAAAAGTAATATAAAGGTATCGAACCAGTCTTGAACATAAAGTTATTTATTTTGATAAGCATTAATACCAATAAGGAAATAAAGAGCATTTTGTAACGAAATTTTAATTAAATTAAATAACAGTCACTGTGGCTAAACTATATTAATTAACGTAAATGATTATTATTTCTAGGCATTACGATATATTCACGCCTACAGTGGAATCCACACATATTGACCTTCGCTACGAGCATAAAACTTTCGATAAGCCAAATTTGACGACTAAGATTGACAATATTGTCGAAAAATTCGGTAAATTTGACAGATAACTCTTAAGAGTGAAAAGAACGGATGACTTTATCGATCTAATATGGCAACTCACTGATGTTGAAACGGCGAAATTAGTTTATTTTAGCTATTTTCACAGCATAATGTCGTATAGTTTACTGTTGTGGGGCTCCGCTGCTGACATTCAGACTATCTTTGTACTTCAAACGAGAGCCATTCGTGCCATTTACAACCTTAGACCACGTGACTCGCTCAAGGAATTATTTAAGGAAATTGATATATTAACTGTGGCGTCTCAATATTTGAAATGTTCTAAATTCCTTTTGTTATTATGGCTGTATAAAAAAGGCTAACTGTTGAGTTTCTTGTGGCACTTCTTCTCAACAGGCCATTCACGTCTAAGTGCTAGTAGGAGACGTGCAAAAGTATTTCATGTAAATCTAATTGCAAAAAAAAATACATAGCTCTGCTGCCTTTGCAGTAAAGAAAATCAGACTATTATCTGACGTTGAAATGGCAAGACTTGTCTACTTTAGTTATTTTCATAGTGTGATGTCGTATGGCTTGTTGCTATGGGAGTCAGCAGCTGATAATGGGAATATTTTTATTTTACAAAAACAAGCTGTATGAGCCATTTACAAGCTTAAACCACGAGACTCACTCAGAGAGTTATTCAGGGAAATTGATATATTAACTGTAGCCGAATACATCTGTAAAAATATTTTATATGTTTATAAACATAACCACACATTTAAGATAAACAATGAATGCCATAATTAAAATACTAGAAGCAAAAATTAACTTGCTGTGCATTTATGGGAAAATGTTAACAATTTTATAATAAAATCCCACCCAACGTGTTGGGCCACGCTCAATATAGGGTTCCGTAGTTTTCCATCCGTCACAATTTTGATTGCGTGAACCAATTTTAATAATTCTTTTTTTATTTGAAAGACGATATGTTCTTTATCATAAAATATGTAAAATGAGATAAAAAAAATGCTTGCATATATCGTTAAGTCACAAATGTAGTTCAAAAATTATTTTGTAAAATTTATCAAAAACTGTTCAACCTATCAAGTTCAAAATAATTTTCATAGAAAGTACTTATAAAGTTCTACTTTTTAGAACTTTTTTTATTTTTTGAACATATGGTTCAAACTTTAAAGGGGGGGTGGTACTTTTTTTTAACTTTCGGAGCGATTATTTTATAAAATAAAATTTTTATCGTAAAATGATGTTAGAAAATTTAAACGTAATGCGAATTTTCAGTGATTTGCCTAGTGATATAATTATTTATCATATTAAGTAAAATTTTCGAAAGTTCTTATAACCAAAATATTTATTTTCCCCTTTTTAGGCCATTAGTAAAACGTTTTATACAGTATTTATGTAGCCCTTTTTTATTTCGGGAAGTGGTCAAAAAATCGATCGCCAGATATGATCTCCACAGACAAGAAAGCAAGCTAAGAAAAACGTAGTAAAAGTGTATCATTATTCTTCGTTTGTTATAAACACTAAATAATGTGACAATATTACTATCAGCCAGTGATTAGAGAGCATACGTCTAAAGAAAACATTAGAGAAACCCATTTCTATTAATAATACAATCTTTCCTGCGTAGACTCTGTATCGGACACTACTCTGTGCATTTTAGTAGTGAGAAGTAATTTTTGGTAGCTCGATTGTTCTTGCACACAGATCTGAAGGTACAATTATCTACATTATGACGAGGATAGGCAAGGTAATTAAAGAGGGTGGTACTTACTATAGTGTATTATCAATATTTTGCTCTAGACAAATAATAATTATGTAGAATGTTTAATAATTAACCGTTGCTTAGCAACGATGTCATTTCTTTGCAAAAGCGCCTACGAAATTTTGCCAGCAAATGTACAATTATGCAACTATAATATTTTAGTAGGCGCTACTAGGAAAATCATTGCAATTAATAAATTTGTGGTCATTTCTAAAAAAACTCACCGTCGGAGACTAGGTATTAATGTAACGGATATGTAGACTGAGTTTGATAATAAACAGAAAAGTCGTTAAAAGAAAAAAGTGTAAAAGAAATTTCAATAAATTATGATAAATTGAATGCTCTCCATATGTTGCTATAAATAATTACTAGTATTTTGGACCGTCACGAACAAGTTTATGATATATGTAATAACATCAAATAATCTGATCATCCCTTGTGCTGTATTTTTGCCAGACTACTGTACCAAAAACACCTCATTATGAACATTTGCCTATCCCTTCGCCTTAAGATTATAGTTAAGAATATTATTAACCTACAGATAGGCGCGGCAATTAATACCGAGAAGATTCTTTATATTCCATTTTTAACAATATTCCGTCTTGTCCATACTGAACACAACTCAACACTATGATCAGTGTTAAGTTGTTTTAATTTTTTTTTAATACATTAAAACAAAATGTTGTACTTATAATTGCCAGGGTCGTGCATGCATTTGGCCGTTGGCCAGTACTGCTATACGGCAGATTCATGAAGCCCGTGTTGTTAAACCTCATTATGTAACCTTAGCTCTTCCCCGCCTGAAGAACTGGAAATGCTTTTTGTAATTATGAATCAAGTGTTGCCGTGTATGGGCCGCCAGTAGTCTATCACTAGAGACCAACAAGTAACTGATGAGTACTTCGCGCCTCCGCCGCGACGGCCGGCCAACTTGAAAGAAATGCGTAGGAACTTCAATGGGCGAACATTCATGTACAGTCACGTGCACTGATATGTATACAGTGATGGATTTGCAAAAATATGTAAACGAATGATATTTCAAAAATAAGTATGTCGTCTTGTTTTCAAAACTATGTATTCTTCAAACTGGGTCAAAATTAAGTATACACTGTCTTCATAGTGAAGTATACAGAACACTGTCATTGCATTCTAAACACTTTCAATTTTATAATTATGTTTATGTGACAATATCTTTGACATATATACAATGCAATTTTAAAACAATGTAAACACCCTAAAATTTTAATCATATAGGTTGTTCCACAGATATAATATACATTAACATAGATGTCGCAAATGCATGTAGGTACTGCGCGTGTTCGAAACCGCGACGGAACTTCGTCGTCAAAAACAAAAAAAAATGTCTTGTTATGTGATAATTGGCGATGTTCGGTATTTTACAATCAGTTTGCATCTCCTCTCTCAAAATTATGGCTGTGACGTCAAGGTAACATACTTGGATTCAATACAAAAAATTCTATTTGCGTTAACTTTCATCATTATTACCATCAGCCTACTCTCGTCTACTGCTGGACATATGCCTCCCCTAATGTACGCCACCGCTCTCGATTTTCGGCTAATCTCATCCAGCTCACTCCAGCAAGCCTACGAATATCGTCATCCCATCTTATCACAGGGCGTCCCACACTACGTATACGTCGCGGTCTCCGCTCGAGAACTTTACGACCCCAACGGCCAATCGGTGACATTAGTTCTCTGTCGGATCACATAATTCCTGATGTGGTCTTTCAGGGATACTCCAAGCATAGCCCTTTCCATAGCTCGCATGAACTGGCATGAACTGGAGGACTAGTCAGGCCGTAAGTGTCCACTTCTCGGCACCGTAGTAGTATGATGACTGAAAGGACGGATTGGTCAAAGACTTTCGACTTGAGACATTGAGGGCAAGGCGACGAGAAAACTTCACGAAACATGGCAGCATTTCACATGCTGCCCAGACCAGCTGAATTCTGCTATTGTCTTCTCTCTCGAAGCTGTTCCTGCCTAATTTGAGCGTTTGCCTCAAGTAAACCAAGTAGAGACCGATGCGTTCGGAAGATTCAGTTAGGCTGTTTACCATCTCCTGTAAGTCCTGCAGGGTTTCAGCCATTATGACATCGTCTGCGAATCGTAAGTGTTGTCTATGTTAATGTATATCTGTGGGTCGTTCTCAGCCCATTTACTTCTCACTGCTGTGTATAGTATGTGCCATAACAACAGCACGCTGGTTCAATTAGGGTTGGTGGGTAGAAACCTCATCTTATTCATACAATCCATCCATCTTTTCTTCGGTCTTGCTCTCTCTAGGCGGGTGCCTATTCAATTTCAAATCTATAACTTCTCTGGTGACATGGTCCACCTCTCTACTCATTACATGTCCAAACCAGGAATGTCCTTTTCTATAAGTTTATCAGTAATTTGGGCAACTTCCAGGCTTTCCTAATATCTTCATTCCTCACTCTATCAATTTTCGTCGCACCACACATTTCCCTCGAGATGAGCATTTCAGCTACAAGCAATCTTTGTTCATTTTTCCGCTTTACAGGCCAACATTCAGGTAATCTTTAAGGACAGGTCATCTGTCTTGTCAGGTCTTCTGTCATCTTAGGGAAATTGGGGAGTCCCAAGCAGTTCCCGTAAGCTGATGCCATTTCATCCATCCTGAGCTAATCCTTCGCTTGACGTCTGGTTAATATCTCCATCCTGCTGAAGTAGAGATCCTAGGAAACGAAATTTCAAACTGACTGGAAGATTTTCTCCATCGAGTGCAACGGCTAAGGTATTGGAGAGACCGCTGCAATCCCGCTGCCGCAGTACATGACTTCGGTTTTCAATCTGCTGATTTTCAGGCCAACGTTCTTCAATTTCTGCCCCCAATTTTCCAACCTGTCCTGAACCCGAGATTTCTCCTCATCGAGGAGGACGATATCGTCGACAAACAGCATGCACCTTCCTGTAGGGCCAATGTCAGAGCCATCCATTACTAGAAGAAAGGGGTAGGGATTATACGCCGATCCCCGGTGCAAGCCAACTGCCACACCGAACTCCTCAGTAGCCCCAGCAGCTAAACGGACGTGTCTTGGTCTTGACGGTCTTGAAATACATTGCTCGGATTAGTTCCACATTACTTATCAGGCACTTCTCTTCAGCTGGCTAATATTTCCAATGAAACACAATGTTGAGGGTGGATAGGAAAAGCATACCCGAATAAATCAATCCACGCTACCGCCCCCGCCGCGTCGCGTCTCGCCTACCTTCTTATCATAATAATATTATTATTGAAAACCCCCGACCAAAATAAAAATATATGAAACAAAAATCGTAGGGATCCGCTAAGTACTTTCGTGAGACCTTCCTAGGTATAGAGTGGTCCCCCGACAAGACAACAATTATTTTGGTTTTATAATTTTTTTTTATTTCATGTATTTTTTATGATGTTTGTTTTTTTTGTGAGTTATGCTTATTATTACCTTTCTTATGACACCCCACTCAGGTATATTTGTAAACATTAGATTTTTCATTGTCCCTTTTATTACTCATATCTTTCAAATGACTAAACCGATTTCCATGAAGCTTGCCTAATCGAGATGAATATGTTATGACCTTTCATTTGATACCCAACACGGGTATATTTGCAAACATGAGATTCTTAATTCCTGTTTTCACTACTCATATCTTTAAAATGACCGAGCCGGTTTTTATGAAACATAGCTACGAGTAAGAACACTCGACTAACCCGTCTTTGAAAAAAAACGGAATCGAAATCGGTTAATCCGCCTGGGAGCTACGATGCCACAGACAGACTGACAGACATACATACACGCACTTCAAACTTATAACCCCCCTCTTTTTACTTTGCGGGTGAAAAAAGACAAAAATAAACGTTTACATTACATTGCAAACTACATTGTATACATATTATTGAAATTTATGAATATTTCTAAACATAGTGAAAACTGCTTGTTTTAAAAATGTGTATATATATTAATGGAAAAAATCACAGTCATGATTGTTTACATTGTAATGAAATAGTATTGTTTACAATTTTGTGAAATCAAATCGTTTACATATTATCGTTATTCATATTGGCTTCATGTTTTTGCGTATGAACATGTATACAACTTTCTGAAAACAATTTGTGTACATATTTTTGCGAAAAATGTGTACATCATTGCGAGAAACTATGATGGTTATATAGTATGTATTGTTAAGGTGATTACTTGTTATTGAAATTTTCCGTGTGAACATATATTTGAAAATCTATCCATGTATACATTTCATTGCACGTGACTGTACAGAGCCATAAAGCTTGTACGAAGTACGCTCAAAAACTTTAAATTATTTTATTTTATTATTACCTATTAATTAGTTTAAACATCAAAACGCTACACTGTTACGGTTTTAAAACTAACATTAAGTTTATAGATACAACTATAAAACTTTATGTTAGATTTAATTATAAACGCCACATTTTCTAAATTTATCTTCGAACGATAATTAATTATGTACCTAATCGAGGTGACAAAGAGGAGGTTTACGCTCTGCAGTGGGCGTGGGTAATCTATCACACTTAATGGATCAGCATTGATCTTCAAGGAACTCCGCAGTCTTCATGGCATACATAACACATTGTAAAGTTACTTGTACCACCGAACAGCTGCTCTCTGAGAACGCGATGGGGTCGTAAATAGCTGACGCCATCTATTTTATGTAGCTGGCACAATCAATCGCGATTTGACACATGTTCGATACACGAAAATAGTGTACAGTTTCAACTACATCGACAGTCGACACCTCAACTAGGATAGATAGCTGTATAAGGTATTACCATGAACTAATACAGTTTCTATAGTTGGTTTCTTGACAGCGTCAATAGATATAGCGTATGTAGACGATGAATGATATTGATGCGTGATTTTATGAAACCCTTTACTCTGTTTGAGCCGAGCTCTGCGTGGCAGTGGCAGGAGCATCCTGGCGACTATTCGGTACTTTAACAAGTCGATTTCACTGATATCGCACGCAGATACATTGCTTTGTGTATTTTTGGCATCCTATACAATCTCAGAGGTTTGCCGCACGCAGTAACTCCCGTCCAGCCCCCATCAATTGTTTGGGGTGTTCTTTGACGAGATCCCTGATGTTCGTAAGTGAGATGTTCTCTAGTCTGATCACTTTTTGTGTTTTTTAGCCATTATATTCTTACTGATCAAATAACTGTTGGCTTCCTTTATCAGTGCGAAGGAAGTTAACTAATTATGGTCTTGATCGCAAGTCATTTAACGACTTCTTTAATTTTGGTATCTCCTTCTCTCTGGCGCTAAATACTTATTAGTACAGCTCTCGTATTGCTTTCAAGTTCATTATTTTAAGGCTATTCTTAGCTGAGCTATCTTCGATACTACCCGTATAATGATCGGTGTTACAACTGAAACCTTTATCAAAAACTCAATGTTGTTTAGTTTTATAGACAACCGACCGGCAATTCTTTTACTGTTGCACATTTGGTCCAGCGAGAGTGAACACAATGTAGATTTCAAATTAAGCGAAGGAACCGCAACAGTGGACATCTCAGTTTTATTGCTATCTGGCGCCGTATGTTACTGCACACGCAACCTTATTTTGTTCGATCTATGGTGCAGCATAATTGACAGCTGTTCCAGTTCTTAGGGTTGTCGTGTACTTGTACAAGCACACTTGACATGGCATGCCAGAGTTACCCCCCAAGGGCATTTGCACCCTATCTAAAGATTGGCTCTGAGAGGCTGCCAAATGCCCGGTGGACATCTTGTGCTAAACGAGGTTGCGATAGTACTGTTTAATTGAAGGCGATTGTGTTAATTGTCATCAGGTTTTGTGTATACAACGCGATTAGGTATATATTAGAAGAATATTTATCAAATAGCAATATTATGTTCACATCTAGATATACATAACTATATGTTATGTCTATAATAAAATTGTAATTTTCTCCGATTTATTTCGAGCGATATAGGTAAAATAAATAAAAGTTCTAGTATCTACATACATACAAGTTTCAGAATTCCGCGAAAGCTTTGTAATCTGCGGCTAATCATTGCAGTATTGTGTAATCACAATATTGCTACTGAATGCTACCGCGTTTCCGCTAAAGTATTTTCTTTTGCCGTTTATGGGGCGCCCGCCGCCTACCGAGAACAGTATTCCAGCGGAGGGTTACGTCACAATAGCCGATGTGAACCTGCTGTGAAATCGCGGAACAGCCATCGCTGAGCTTTTACGCTGATGATTCGAATGCGAGCACGTCCGAGAAACAACATAATGTTAAACAAACAAATAAAAAAAAAACTTGATTTCATAGGCAACAACGTTAATATTTTACAATTTAAAGCCCACTTGCAGGAAATTTAATTCGAGATTTAAAACTAGATTAAGTATTCTTTTGACAATTTTACTATGGCTCTTATGTCAAAAATCTACAAAATCTAGTTTTAAATCGCGATTTAAATTTCCTGCAAGTGGGCCTAAGTAATTTAGGGCCGCTTGCAGAAAAATTTTAAACCTAGTTTAAATCTCGATTAAGTCATATTTAGACATAAAATCCATAGTAAAAATGTCAAAAACTTACAAAATCGAGTTTTGATTCTCAATAAAAATTTCCTGCAAGAGACCGGATTTTATGATGTTTTTGTGTGATGTAATGTATGTGATTGTTAAATTATTAAGTGGAGACTTTATTGGTGCATGACATAGTTTTTAATTTGGAATATTAGTATTGTCAACTGTTTGTTTCCCTAAAATAAATAAATAATATCCTCCAACCATACTGTCCATCTAAGCAATGGGATTTGCGATGATGCATTCACCTTTTAATTTAATAAAAGTTTTCGTCGAATTGATAACCTCCTCCTTTTTTTGAAGTCGGTTAAAACCATGACGTGATAGCCAATTTCGATCCAAAGAAGCAGTTAGAAACCATTTTATGCTAGGAAAAAAATTGCAAAAAAAATCCATGTCGATAATTGCAAAAAAAATCCATGTCGTACATTTGTAGCTCTAGCGCTTGTGCCTCCGTTACTCGCAGAGGTCTTAATTTAAGGGCAATTAAAATGATCCGGAATTTCGTAACTAGCCCCTGTGCGCTCTCCTCGGAACAATGTCCAATTTCTCGGTTTCCTACTTGATATCGTAGCGCGATAAGACGTAGCCGCTTCACATAACATTGTCTGTTGACATTGATATTTCCCGGTATAATGACCTTATACGCAGTCGCCACTGTCGAGATGTAAGTGGGTACTGTTCGCTTGTATCAGACTGTAGGTATATCCAGTTTAAAACCAGCTGAATCAACGCGATATTTAATTGACTGTTAATTACCTACTGTATTATAATAACAATGAGAAAAACTTTTGCATCGTATAAATTATAACGTATCTAATTGGTACGGATTTCAATTTATGCTAAGTACATACTTAATTATATCCCACCAAAAACATTCTGTAAAAAACTAGCCATGTCTCGATGGAGCTGGTACGGCAGTGTTTGCTTCGCACTCGACCTGGCGGGGGCACTCCCGTGCCCCCCGATTTAATGCGTATACATATCACAATGTTTTAGTTTTGTATCTAATTTATCTTTTTATCTAACTCAGTTTACATATCCGTTACATTAATACCTAGTCTCCGACGGTGAGTTTTTTTTTGGAAAAGACCACAAATTTATTAATTGCAACGTTTTTTCCTGTAGCGCCTACTAAAATATTATAGTTGCATAATTGTAAATTTGCTGCCAAAATTTCGTAGGCGCTTTTGCAAAGAAATGACATCGTTGCTAAGCAACGGTTAATAATTAAACATTCTACATATTATTTGTCTAGAGCAAAATATTGATAATACACTAGAGTAAGTACCACCCTCTTTAATTACCTAGCCTATCCTCGTCATAATGTAGATAATTGTACCTTCAGATCGAACAACAATCGAGCTACCAAATTTACTTCTCACTACTAAAATGCACAGAGTAGTGGCCGATACAGAGTCTACGAAGGAAAAATTGTATTATTAATAGAAATGGGATTCTCTAATGTTTTCTTTAGACGCATGCTCTCTAATCACTGGCTGATCGTGAAATTGTCACATAATTTAGTGTTTATAACAAACGAAGAATAATGATACACTTTTACTACGTTTTTCTTAGCTTGCTTTCTTGTCTGTGGAGATCATATCTGGCGATCGATTTTTCGACCACTTCCCGACATCCGATTGAGTTGAATTTTTACATACAGGCTTGCTCCCAGTGACAATATTAAATAAAAATATATAAAAATAAAATAAAAAAAGGGTTACATAAATACTGTATAAAACGTTTTACTAATGGCCTAAACAGGGGAAAATAAATATTTTGGTTAAAAGAATTTTCGAAAATTTTACTTAATATGATAAATAATTATATCACTAGGCAAATAACTGAAAATGTGCACCACGTTTAAATTTTCTAACATCATTTTACGATAAAATTTATATTTTATGAAATAATCGCTCCGAAAGTTAAAAAAAAGTTCCCCCCCCCCCCCCCTTTAACTTTTGAACCATAAATAAGTTCAAAAAATAAAAAAAGTTCTAAAAAGTAGACCTTTATAAGTACTTTCTATGAAAATTAATTTGAACTTAATAGGTTGAACAGTTTTTGGTAAATTTTCCAAAATTATTTTTGAACTACATTTGTGACTTAACGATATATGCAAGCATTTTTTTTTATCTCATTTTACATATTTTATGATAAAGAACATATCGTCTTTCAAATAAAAAAAGAATTATTAACATTGGTTCACGCAATCTGAATTGTGACGGATGGAAAACTACGGAACCCTATACTGAGCGTGGCCCAACACGTTTGGTGGGATTTTATTATAAATTTGTTAACATTCCCCCATAAATGCACAGCAAGTTCATTTTTGCTTCTAGTATTTTAATTATGGCATTCATTGTTTATCTTAAATGTGTGGTTATGTTTATAAACATATATAATATTTTCATAGATGTATTCGGCAACAGTTACTATTTTTTTAGGTTTAAGCTTGTAAATGGCTCATACAGCTTGTTTTTGTAAAATAAAAATATTCTCAATATCAGCTGCTGACTCCCATAGCAACAAGTCATAGGACATCACACTATGAAAATAACTAAAGTAGACAAGTCTTGCCGTTTCAATGTCAGATAAAAGTCTGATTTTCTTTACTGCAAAGTCAGCAGAGCTATGTATTTTTTTTTGCAATTAGATTTACATGAAATACTTTTGCACGTCTATTTTTTTTTCCTACTAGCACTTCGACGTGAATGGCCTGTTGAGAAGAAGTGCCGAAAGAAACTCAACAGTTAGCCTTTTTTAAACAGCCATAATAACAAAAGGAATTTAGAACATTTCAAATATTGAGACGCCACAGTTAATATATCAATTTCCTTAAATAATTCCTTGAGCGAGTCACGTGGTCTAAGGTTGTATATGGCACGAATGGCTCTCTTTTGAAGTACAAAGATAGTCTGAATGTGAAAATAGCTAAAATAAACTAATCTCGCCGTTTCAACATCAGTGAGTCGCCATATTGGATCGATAAAGTCATCCGTTCTTTTCACTCTTAAGAGTTACCTGTCAAATTTACCGAATTTTTCGACAATATTGTCAATCTTAGTCGTCAAATTTGGCTTATCGAAAGTTCTATGCTCGTAGCGAAGGTCAATGTGTGTGAATTCCACTGTAGGCGTGAATATATCGTAATGCCTAGAAATAATAATCATTTACGATAATTAATATAGTTTAGACACAGTGACTGTTATTCAATTTAATTAAAATTTCCCGTTACAAAATGCTCTTTATTTCCTTATTGGTATTAATCCTTATCAAAATAAATAACTTTATGTTCAAGAGTGGTTCGATACCTTTATATTACTTTCGAATTATTTAATGACAGTCCGATCGATAGTTCTCGCGATTTTAAAAATGTATACCTACGTCCCGACCGGCCTGCGTGTATATGATGACGACACACGATGTTTCACGCTCGGAAGCGGAACTAAGACTTTTAGATAAGTCTAAAATCAAAAATACTGATTCGTTTTGAATGAAACAAAAACTAGTGTAGGCTTGTATTCATACAACCTTTACTGTAAAAAAAATTGAATAGTAACATTTTCCATTAATAAATGTATTTACTTGAGACGTCATATTATTTTACGATTTTTATCGGTAAATATTATGTTTTTATTTACAAAAAATAAAAAATTCGGACAAAACATAATATAATGTTGTTTTTTTCAGTTCTGACCCTAGTTGCACAAACAATTACAGTAATGATGATACAAAAAAAAGAGATACTAAAATTCTTTAAAAATAAAACACACCAGAGACAGATCAGCAAGATACAGTATCTAAAAGACAAAAAAGAATTGTACACGTTCTTCTGGTTGTGCGGATAAGAGCACATCAGACTACCACAAAATAATTTATCGATAGATAATGAACTCAATTCTTACACAAAACATTGAGTTGGAAATCAATTGAGAAGACTTGATTTGATTTTGGATCGTCTGACATGCTGGAAACTGGATACATGAACTGAGGCGATCCCATTACTATCAGGTTATTTCATTTACGAACTATCAATCGTACATTTTTATTTATTACAAACCCTTAGTTTTCTCTGTAGATGAAATTACTCTGTGATAAACACTAGCCGTCATAGCTATCAAAACATGGCGCTACAGTGCAATGTGCTTTGTGACGCACCTCAAGTTTTCAATAGATGTCGCTGTCGCTCAATTTCGATTACGCCAAACGCTGAAAGTCATTTGCCTTACCTTTCGCCTTAATAATATTGCAAACCATCGTGGCTATTGTTTCAACGTGACCGTAGAAATACTAATTTGAAGAAATGTAAAGAATACAATGATATTACTAGAACATTACAAAAAAGATAAAAGGATATGACATCTCGTCCTCAACCTATGGGCCGTAACACCACCACAACGACGGCCCAATGCGGGTTTGTGGGTAGAAACGGTTGTAAGAACTACCGGGACCAACGGCTTAACGTTCCTTCCGAAACACGTAGGAGTTCGAGATCATAAAGTTTTGGTCACCCATCCAAGGCCTGACCATGGCGAAGGTAGCTTAGTTTTCGTTATTAAAAACCAAAGCGCCAAATTACCGACGTAACCGACGTAAGTTACGTACGTGATTGACCACTTGACCCACTTCTGTTATAGTTATGTGATATAATTGCAAGGAAAGTGTTGGCATGAAATTTTAAACCATAGATTTAGAATATTGGGTCCTTGCCTATGAAATTGGTGTTTTTATTCTGTCTTAGCAATTTGTCCGTAACTATTAAGTTTCAGAACATTCTTATAAAATAATTAAGTCTTCTAAAAATAGACCATACATTTGACCTCGTATTATTTAATTTGATAATTTTTTGTAAGTTTAATTGTGTTAAAATTAGACACAAAGACAGTTATTTTTAACTGCCTCCCGAATACATCATTTGATTTGCATTAACATAAAAACGATGAATATTTTTTATCAAGCGTGTTCACACACATATTGCTTAAGCTTGTCTAATGATACATGCCAAATATTATTATCTCTGGATTTGTCGTTGTGAAGAAAACTGATAAAATGTTAGTATGTAAAATGCAGACATCCCCAAAATCTCCATACAAAACACCAATTTCTTAGGTAAGGACCTAATAAAATATGGGTATTATATTCTGAATCTATGTTCTTTGTCAATGACGTAGGTACACAATGGTATGAATACAGCGGTAATTTAGCTCTTCTATGTAAATCTAAAGAAAAAACTTACTTTTCTTGTCAAATTATTACGATTTTTTAATCCGATTTGGTTTACATGGCAAAATATGAGTGCCTCATCAATCAGTACTATTGTTGTTCTGTTTTGTTAATAACGCGAAAGGAATGAACGCTGATTCTATTGTTTGTAATAATTCTCATCCATTTTACACCTGTTCGTTGTTTAGACAAATTTGGCTGAGTGATTAACATCCTGTGGTGGTGTGACCTGTGGCGTGACCCGAATAGCTTGACATGTAGAGTAGGTAGTGCTGGATGTATGTAATTGAGACGCCGCGTCCTTAGCGCTGCGTCACCGCCACCTCGCGGCGCACGCGGCGCGGCGCGTGACCTGCACTGACTGCACTATTTATTAATCTGAGTCATTGCGCAGGACACACTTGGAAACATATTTGACAAACCTCCAGTTATTCTAGTGCTATTCAACACTCCAAATTTTTTAGTTTGTTATTGTTTTTGACTTGGTTGTGTGACTGCTTTTTGTGTCCCAGACCAACAAGGGACCAATAGTAGAAGGGGGTATTACCATATCTCTAATACAGCTGAGACCAGCTGAGGGTTCTTCATCAGATACGACCTTCGATTTTCGATATCAGATGAAGTGGCCCACCTAGTTGAATATTTTTTGTAAAGGCGGTATAGGTCGATCTCTAATAGTTTGGTTGGGCTCTTGTGTTTTCTTATCAGGGTCACCAAGTACTCCAGATGTTCGATTATCCTAGTTTTTATACTTTTCCCTTTATGTGACCATTAAACCCTAACTCTGAACCAAATTTCAGCTCTCTGAGTTTATGGGAAGTACTAGTTCTATTTTGATGATCATGAGTGAGTGAGTGAGTGTCACGTGAGTGTCGTAAATGCGAAACTTTGCTTTCGCTTAGCTTCGAAACTAAAAGACCTACAGCTTACTGGATGAAGAAAATTTCTGCGTTCTGGTCTTATCCAGGGGTTCTCAAATAGGGGCCTGAAAATGTGGCGAAATGGTTCCAGTAAAGGATGGTACGGCAGTGTTTGCGACGCGCTCGACCTGGCGGGGGCACTCCCGTGCCCCCCGATTATGTAAACTCTTAGCCCCTATTAGGTAGTAGTTACGCGAGGTTTCTTGATGAAATAATGTGCAGATTGCAATCACTTCGTCATCAGCCTATATACGTCCCACTGCTGGGACATGCCTTTCTCATTGAGAAACACATGAGGAGTATGGGCCGTAACACCACCACGCTGGCCCAATGCGAGTTGGTGGGTAGAAACGGTCACAAATGCGACCGGGACCAACGGCTTAACGTGCCTTCCGAAGCACAGAGGAGCTCGAGATAACAAAGCCTTGGTCATCCATCCACGGCCTGACCATGGCGAAGGTAGCTTTGTTTTCGATCGAAGCCAAAGCGCACTGACCACTATGCCACCGAGCTCCTCTTCTCTCTCTTCTCAATGACTTCGCGGATAATTTATTTGCAGAACTTTTCGTTGTGAGTTTCCAATTAAGTAAGTACTGAAATATATAAATGTTGACAATGTATTACAATAACACCTACTTAGCTGTAATGTTATGGTAAATGCAATTGCAACTGAACAAAGATGCGTGTACAAAAGTAGTCTACCAGTCTGTGTTTACTACATACATTATAATGTATTACTGCCACTTCACAATATAATAAGGTTGATTTTGTGTTGCAATATTTTAACTGACAGTAACTTTTCTTCTCATTGTAAATTTTATCAAAGGAAATCTTCCTCCTCGTTTGTAATTTAATTTTAGATAAGTTTTCCTTATCTTCATTTTAGCTAGGATACCTAGAATTCTTTTGCTTCGCTGCCGACCTTGATAATTATACAGCTCAAATAATTATCTTGCTGCCCAATTAATTATTCTGCTGAGCAAATAATTATTCTGCTGCCGAAATAATTATTATAACGCCAAAATAATTATATTGCTGACAAGGTTGAAAGCAAGAGAGTAGGTAAGAGAAGGTAAGTTCCGAGAGAAAACTTTTCTAGATTATTCTGATATGAAACTAAATGATGCAACTTGTTGACTAGTCTAATTATCTAGGAACCTACTCATAAAGAAAATTGGCTTAAGCGCTTCAAATGCGTGCATAATGCGAGTGTTCCTGGCAGACGGGAGGGGCGCAATTATACAGTGTGTGTTCCCGGAGGTGATCTCGGTCCGCAACCATGCCGGTCAGTCCCGGCCGCCGTCCGCCGCGATAGCGCTGCTTTTGTCGCGGGTCGGCTGCACCAGCTGTTGTCAGCTTTTCATTCATATTACTTGTTAGAAATACATGCTGCAGCGGCGGACAATGGACGTCACTATCAATGGACGCCAGACTCTTCCTTTAGGCAGCTTTGTAATGTTGCTTTATTAATACTATTTCCGCGTTTCGAGATCAAAATAAAATGTGGCATCGTCTTAAATTAACTGTTTATACTGATTAAAACGTAGTTTAGAGTTTTGCTCGTAGGCTCGTACGTTCGTATGCCAGAAAATTACGACAATTTCTGTTACAGCATACAATCAACCTTAAGTGTCTGTCATAACATAGCGAAGTTACATTGAAGCGTCACGATTGAAACATCAAACAATATCATAAAGTATAAACGCTTATGGGCGAGTTTTTTAATACGGATTAACTACTAATAGTAACCGTCCGTCTGAACCTAACATATCTGGCGAAATGTGGTGTTTGACACCTCTGCCTACCCCTTCGGGGAAAGAGGCGTGATGATATGTTGTGTAAATAGTAACCTCAATAGTTAAAATCTAGACCAATAGCGTCAATGGAAACGCCAAAATGTTACATGACAAATTGTTAAGTTTGCGATGAAAATTTGATGCATTGAATACCAGCTGTGCCGCCAGCCGCCATTCATATTAATCCCAGCATCGTGTTGTGGTTAAACTGTCTATGATTATTTAGCAATAGTAACAATTGAAAATTCGATTATTGGACGAACTGTCATATCACGACATCATACGGTATCGTATTTTTTTTTGTTACGGTTTTCTTGATTGGTCCATATTTAAACCTACTGGTCAATCTGACCGCGGATGAAACAACCAACCCTAAGAGGAGTAGACCAGCGCGTGCTCATTGGCGGACAACGTGTCTGTTGCCCACCAGCTATCAGACCGCAGCTCGTACTGTATATTCATTAGGCTCGCTTTAATACGTTATGGTATTCATACAGAACACGTGGGATAAATAGCACAACCTCGCTTAATTCAATATCGTTATTATTATTTAGCTCAAACACGTCGCTGGTGGGCGTAAAGTCTCCCTAAACACCTGACCATGACCGGTCCTACGCTGTCCACATCCAGCGACATCCTTTCCATTCTTTTCTGCGTTATATTCCGTTCCAAAATAAACAAAATACAATACGTTAAAATAAATAATAAACTTAGCTTAAAAAAACTACTTAAAAGAAAGAGGTTTATCTGAACGTTCCTCTCGCAGTTGAGTCTTCCGTGATGATCCACTAGCGGCTGGTGACTTACTGTAACCACAAACGCTGCTGACTCGGGCCATTGCGCCCGCGTCGCAGAAGAGTCGCTCGTCGCCGACGGAAATGGGTCGCCTTAGTTTTGGGTCTCGTGCTCGCGACGCAGAGTAATTGATCTGATACGTGTGTTTCGATGAATGACCCGTTTAATGATTTGTAAAAGTAAAACGGGCTTAGTAAAATCGAGTAAATAAGGTGTTAGCGTTAATGTAGTGGACTATTATACTAGTTGTGCATTTGCAATTCCAGACAAGTCGTAAAGCACTTTTTATCTGTTGTACGTACCATGGAGCTTTGAAGAGGTTATATTATTGTCATCCTCTCTGTTCCTACTGAGGAGTTTTGATGGATTGTGAAGATATAGTGACATCTTTGTCGTCTAGGACATTCATTATTATTCGCTTATTCCCTTCATATCGCTACTAGTGTATAGTTTCTGGAAATAAATATTATTATTATCTTACAACATTCGAAAAGTTATGAAAGGCATCTAATGGTCCAGCAAGGCGGGGAGGTCTGTAGCCGTAGTTACTTTACGCGTAAGGACTCATCTACTGCTCACCATCGTGGTTTTGAGTCATGTAGTTGTTATTTTTAGAAAAACTACTATCTACATCATTCACGGGTCTTCTTCAACTACTTAATTGCGATTATTGTAGTGTAGATCTAGCCGTGTGACTTGTATGACGGCGTACGCGTGTGCTGCTTCCGCTTCGGCGGCTTCACACGCGCAGTCAGCCAGCATTAATTTGACGATGGCATGTTCTGTGTCAGGTGCATGGAGGAGGGCGGCGGGCGGCGCGGGGGGTGCGGCGGCGGCGGGGGCGGGGGTGGCGGCGTGGTGCGCGTGCGCACGGACTGCGGCGACCTCAGCGTGCACGTGCGCGGCCACCGCGCGCGCCCCGCCATCCTCACCTACCACGACATCGGCCTCAACCGTAAGTGCACTACTCACATTTTCGTGCTAAGGTCTACCTATTTTAATGCTCGGTGTTCTATGAATTATTTAGAAGAGCTCCGATATTTTAACATTAAACTCTACAGTGGCGTTGAGGATAATTTATAATTATTTCAAGATTGATACAGCGTTATTCGGAATCATGTTAGAATTTGTACGAGTTATGAGGTGTCTACTGTCACTCATTTGCGCCTGACGTCATATAAAAGCGATAGTTGATTACTTTGTAAAACTTAAGGGGTCACTATTATCGTTTAAGTACACCCGCAACCTTATTGAAAGGTGTTTTAACTAGCGTAGCGTAGCGTAACTCTGTTTTAACACTACTAGAGCCTGTGGTACTTTAAGGTATAGCTTAGGATCCTAAAATGGATTAATTAAAATATATTGTGCCACCTAGCATGCTCTGTGGAACTCTAAGAAATAACAATAAGATCATTAGATTTTTAAAAGTGTTAATAATAGCCCTTGTAGAGCTAGATGCTGTTAGAGTTTATTTCTCATTTCTTTACGTTTATTATTAAAACTAGCAGTTGCCAGCGACTTCGTCCGCGGTTACTACGGTTTTTATACTATCCCACGGGAACCCTTAAATTTTTCGGATTAAAAAGTACCTTAGATGTTGACCAGGGATATTAGGTGTCACTATGCAAAATTTCATTGAAATCGGTCCAGCCATTTCGGAGATTAGCCCGTACAAACTGACAAACGGAAAAACAAAAATAAAACAATTTTTTTTGGTATATCCCCTCTTTTACATCCCCTTGACTTGGTTTTAAGCATTTTACTTTCTATGTACAGACATTTGACCTCTAAAGTTTTATTATAATAATATGTATAGACTACGCTTTTCCCTACTTAATATATCTAAAAACCTATGCGTACCTACTATTACTTCACCTAAAAATAAATAAAAATGTAAACTAACTAACTATTTTATGAAATTACAACTAAAAAAATCTAAAATAAATTATTTAAAGACTAAAAGTCGCGCTGATAAACACGGTTTGTTAATAACAATTATTGTCTGTCAATAAGGTCGAACGCTCTGAACACCTCCCGCCGCGAGCCGCGTCGAGCGCCGCGACCGTTACACAAAAATAATCCTTATGCATGATTGAGTATTCACGCGCGATCGCTTATTAGCGTATTTCATGTATAACTTTGGTGTTTCTATACCGATTTACATGATTCGTTTATTATTGAATACGTAATAATGTAAACTTTTTTTTATAAGGGATGAGCTCAGAGTAAACAGAACTGGAGTAGCCTTTGTCTAACATTCCCCTCTGCCAAATGCACAAGCATCGGATGCTTGCACGTTTAATAAAACTAGTTGAGCCGCCATTTCGACAGCCATAACATTGTAAACGTTGCGGCGAACAGAGCTCCCGCAAAAATGCCTGCCTGTGCTGTTTTTTGTTGTAAAAATAAATAGAAAACATCGAGTATGCTAAAACATGGTGTCACCTTTTATTTGTAATTATAATTTTTAAGATTTCATGATTATTTACTTCATTATTTAATGTTTTAGAATTCTACGATTTCAAATTTCGAACGCTAGTCTCGAGGGAATGCGGCTGTGACGTTGTCAAAACGCACACCCCACGTGACTATTTTAAGCGTGTGTGTGCGTGAAATTTAAATTTGTGTGTCGAATTATGCATGTGTGCATTTGTAAAAACGGCTGGCTTTGAGTGTAGTGGTAACCTCACCCCCCGCAAAAATGGCAGAAAAAAATTTTTGAGAAATTGACTAATGGCTACTCCAGTTCTGTTTACTCTGAGGGGATGAGTGAGAGTGTTATAATCGTAAGAGTAGACAATTATAATCAGAAAGCTCCGAACTGCTTAGCTATTGGGAGTTACACGTGTTATTGTGAGTCAACCATAAAAGATAAACATATGCTATTTTGGGATATTTTTTGAATAATTTAAGGAGAACATTTCCGTCATACATGATTTCTATGTAGCTGTAACCATTAAGGCTGCACACGCGACGGAAGCTTTAAAACTAGAGTAACTTATCCCGTTTTCCGAACATTCCCCTTCACTGCTCTGCTCCTATTGATCGTAGCGTGATAAAAAAGTACACTATAACCTGCCCGAGTATGAAGAATAATTGTACCAAGTTTCGTTAAAATCCGTCGAGTAGTTTTTGTTTCCATAACGATCATACATACAGACAGACATACAAAAATTATACTGATTGCATTTTTGATATCAGTATCGATCACTTATCTTTTGGAAATATATTACATGAGCAAGCAGCAAATTTTCTGCAGGGTTCAGTAGCAGAAATATAATTTCTTTTTCATAAAATTATTCATGTAGATGGGCGTAGAATAAGAAGACCAAAGAAGCGATGAATTGAATGTGTAAATGCTACAAGAATAATGGAAGAGTGCAAAAATAACCCATTAAAATTGTTTTTAAATAAATGTTAAAATTTTTAAGGTACTCGTACACATTGTCAACAGAAGTTTTACAATTTTCTTCAGACCTGTTTTGTTCTATTTCATTAATCATTGGAACTGAAATGAAAGATGCGCGTTTTCAAACAATAATAAAGCAATAAGCAAATAAGCAAAGTAAAATGGCCAAATGGGCGAACGCCCCTTGAAGTATTTTCCAGCACTGAAGAATTTCTTTAGTGTTGTAAATACAGGGATTTTTGACGAATAAAAAAAGAGAATTTTCGGTGTAAATTTTTTGTAATAATTTTTTTATGAAGTAAATTTTGAATTGACATACAGTAAATGGTTTTTATAAAGTCAATTTAAAACGTAGACAATAACAGAGGAGTTCTCAACATCCTTCCAAGCCAGAAGTAATATGGAGACTAATTATTATAAATTAGACGTCAAGTTGCGAAAATCGCCCGTATTATTGAAGAAGAAGAAGAAGTAGAGACACTAAAACCTAAAGATACTAAAAGCTTGTCATATTACGAATCCAACGACAATTGCTTATCTCGAACCATGATCAACTGAAAATGTCCTCTAATATAGTTTTGTATTAGCAAATCTTCTCTTGCAAGGCGATCCTTTAACTGTTCGATAGCCTTTAGGTAATTCTTACCATACGGCGGAAAGCTTTCTACTATTTCTCTAGCCTTGGACCTGGCCTTACCTTACTGTGGCCTGGATTAGGACCTAATATTTATCACCGTCGTCAATGTCAGGGTCACTGTGGATCTTCGAAAATTGTCCCCAGAAAAAAATCTAGTTGCCATTTTCTCCATCCCACTTGCTTAGCTCTATTCTTGGTAGATTAAAACGCTTTTGAGCCGAGTTCTCCGAGGAAGCAGTATTCATGTGCGAGCCCTTGGAGGCAACGTCACACGCTACGTCAACATTACTCCGGAACTGACGATAATAGTTAGCACTTCAATTATCCAGCGTGACTTATATGATTCAGCCGTTTGCAGATCGGCAAAAATGACTTACTCACGTGCGTCAATGTCTGCAAACCACATATCGATTACGCTAAACAAATCTTCGGCCTATTGCTTCGCGATGGTAAACATCGCATGGACATCTGGACTGGAACTGTCTCCAAGTGCATCTTCTAAGTCCCGCTCCGCTTTTGAGTAGAATCAGCGTGAGATCGATCGCAACTTTTTCATAGATTCCATTTTTTCAAAATTTGTTCTCGTGTCCTGTCACGGTCGCCAGAAAATGTGGGATTTTTGACGAATAAAAAAAGAGAACTTTCGGTGCAAAATTTTATGTAATAATTTTGAAGTAAATTTTAAATTGACATACAGTAAATGGTTTTTATTAAGTCAATTTAAAACATAGACAATAAACAGAGGAGTTCTCAACATTAGGTAGAAGCCCTCACTGGGAGTGAGGTTCACTTTGGTCTCGGAGTTCTGGCAATAACTGATTAGGTCTCCGACTAAAGGTGAATTGTATCAAATTTTGATTAGAGGCACTGGTGTAGTTATACCAAAAATGCTGTAGCTGTAGCCCTCATACACTTACAACTTGTCATTATGAATGACAAGTCCTATAGTGCCTATTCAATTTCTATATTTATGAAGCCCTAGAGTGTTTGAAGCGACGGGTGGGACAAATCAGGCTGAAAGTATTTTATAATATTAGGGCCCACGATCGAGAGTTAGCGCTAACTCTCGACCGAGCAATTGGGCCTTAGACACACATATCCATTGCAATATGTCTGTTTGTTGGTTTAAAAAAATTACACAATTAACTATAATAAGCACATTGTTGAAACTAAACCAAATAAGTACTATTTACAAGATGACGTCATTAAAACATACAACCAATACACTTCAGTCCACTAATATTCTTCAACACGCCAAAGACAACGGCGTGAATCTAACAAAACTTTATAACATATGATCCAAAACCCGCGTTAAGAATTCGCCATGCGCTTTGACGTGAAGCAGTAGGTACACGTATGTGGACAAATTACTACTCGAAATGGAAGAATCCTTTGAAAGCACGTAAAGAGAAAATTGCCTCACTCGGGTATTGTGCTAACGAAATGACGAAGAAAGCCCGTAAATTAGAGTAAATTACTTGTAGAACATGTGAAAATGTTAGCTTGAAACGTGAACTAATGATACGAATATAATTGCTGACGCTTGACCGCTTATCTAATATACATCGATTTCGAGATTCGAGATAGAGAAGTACGCAAAATCAAAGTTAAGCCTTATTGTGAAGTAAGCTGCCGGACATAGAATTGAAAATGGGTATAGAGTTAGAGCAGGTCAAGCCCTCGCCTTCACATTCATTGATGTGCCCAGGACTCCGTTCGGTCCTCATCCACAGAAGATAGTCAAGTTGTGCAGTGTTCGTGCTCGACAGGCACTCATCTTACTAGAACTTATTAGATCATAGTACACTTGAATAAATACGAGTGACGCGATAAATAAAATTGATTGAGTGATACAATAAATCTCCACATACCAAACTCGTAAATCTAAAATATTTCATTTTGTTACAATATGAAGGTCTAGGTACCGTTAAAGAAGACAGTTTATTAGAGTGCAGCCACGCAAATATTGAACATGAACAATTTCAAGAAATTGCTGATAGCATTTCCTATAACTGATATTATTGTTTTGTTCGATGGCCCATCTCTTCTCTTTGGGGTCGTAAAAGGCGACTAATGGCCTTAGAGCTGCACAGCCGCCCAATAGCTTATAGCGGCGACTTTCTCACCACCTGTCACGCTGAGTGCAGTGCTTGGAGAAGCGCAGACTATGACAGTGGGCTACTTTTGCGGTGCCTTTGCCTAGCCCTTAGGGGATAATAGAGGTGATTAAATGTATTTGTTCGGCGGTCGGCTCCCTATCCAGGAATTTATTCAACACCTAATGACAAAATTTTTTAAATCTTACGTAGGCTTGATTAGTCGCAGTCTGTTACTTAACACGTGGGTGTTGGTCGCGCGGGACTCTACACACGATTAAAATATTTTATAGATAAAAGAATTTAGAATCACTGAAGACTTATCCTTCAGTGAGTCTTAATTCTTTTATCTATATATTCCTTATATTCTTAAAGATCTTTGTACCCAAATAAAAGATTACAGCATCGTATGTCATAATAAATTACGCTATTAATTCAAAACATGAAAAGATTAATATTATTATAAAAGTATTTCTAACTAAAAAAAATGCGAATATTTTCACTAGGCATTTTTGGCATAGATCTCTGACTACCTTTTTTGAAGTATTATGAAAATTCTTTTGTTGTTAAATAACTCGTACATTGCTCTTGTTTACTCTGTGCATTGCGTCCTTGTATATCTTATTATATAACGTCATGCACCTCCAAACCTTTACTATCGTGATAATAATTTATTTTAAAAAATAGAAAGGTAAATACCTTTTTTTCGGCTTGATCTGTGTGCGTACCTGGTTGCCTCCAGAAGACCTCATATGAAACTTTTAGATGCAAGACTAAGTAAGAGCGCCGGGCTAACTGAACTGCCAGTCATGTCGTGGAGGGTCACGTGCACTTACTATACCACACCATTGTCGCATCGCTTATCTTAGATATAAATTTTATTGATGGAAAAGATTCCGTTTTTGTAACATTATTTTGGTTCCCGTCGTGTTTCCGGCTTATTACCCAACGGCTATTTTCCCAAGAAAAACGATTTGTCCTAAGCAGTAACTTCCAATTAAATTTTTTAACATTGCCTCTGCTTCTTAAGCATAATTATGCCTTTCCACCAGAGCTATGCTTTGTAGCTATGCTGTGCGCGAGGAAAAATAGACCAATATTCCTTCTTCGTTTCCCGTGACTCGCAAAACGATGCAATCCTATTGGTCTATTTTTCCTCGCAAACGGCACAGCTACACATAGCATAGCTCTGGTGGAAAGGCACCCTAAGAATAGTAGTTGACGAATCGTCACCCAGGTGTTATTTGCCGTAGTCATCGTTCACAAATGATATAAGATGATGAGCTCTATACATCTAGCGTCGTTGATCATGACTGTTGCATTAAGCTGGTAACTGAGCAAACACGACTTGGTATATCTACAAATTTTTCCTATTGAATGTTTCTAAATTTAGATCGTTTGTTCAAAGAATTTTCCGATTCCATTATAATTTTATAATTAATGAAGTAAATTTCATTTTAGGCCAGTCGGTGCGGGGGGTGGGGGGTCCTCGCGCCGTACTCAAGCAATCTGGTTTATAATGTGGGATGGAACCATAGTTTTAATATGCATGGTATTCTACTCGTATAACAAATCACTCCGCAGTCTATACCTATAGTTACACATTTTCATAGAAATCTTTCTTAAATGTGTAGGTACGTATTGTTTACTCAGAAATAAAATATTTTATACATTAGTACTAGGGATGGACCGGATGTTGTTTGAACCGAATACGAACTTCGGCCGAACATTCGCTAAAAGTGAAAAATTCGGCCGAACTTCGGTTCAATTTTGCCGCGGTCTTTTGTTGTTTTGTTTAATTGAGTAAGTAAAATTATATAAGACTGGTAGTTAAAAAGCTAAATAATTACTATTTCAATTCTAGTAAACGATTATGAGCACTGATAGGAATAGGTAAATCGCAAATATTTATATTAATATGGATATTTCTCGGGATTCCGACTAATTCTCCGGGATTCGATTATTATAATTATTTTTATCAATAATTAAATTGTAATTTTATTTTCAATAAGTAAATTATTGTTTGAACGTGTTGGTAATTTTGTTTAAGATTTTATTGTAGTTAAATACAAATAGTGTGTTCTTTTCAATCATGTGTCGATTTTTTAGATACAAATAATAATTTATATGATAATACTATGATATACTATTCTATCATATGGCAAGAACATAAAATAGCTCTACCTACTCCGATCACTGTTATGAGTATACCGGGCTTATTTTATTTCATTCTTATTTATTACATAAATATGTTTTTTTAATCAATATCTATTATGATGGTGCAAGTATATTTTGTACAGAATGTTCGGCATTAAAACCGAATTTCGGCCGAATGACGAAGTTCGGCTCGAGTTTCCGAAATTTGGTTAAACCGAATGTTTAACGAATTTCGGCCCTGAAAAAAATAGTACTGAAAAAAAAATATTACCCGGTCTCTCTATCCAGAAAAAATCTATAGCCGCTAGAATTATTAAAAAGAACCCGTGAATTTGTAAGCGACAGATAAGAAATTTACTTTAAAAATAATTTGAAATTTCCTCTTAGGGAAGAGAAAAAACCTTTTTAAAAGTATTCTTTTGTTTCTGGAAAAGGAAATTACTTTAACAGTATTGCTTCCTAATTTTGATTGAGCAAAAGATATTTTTATAATAGTATTCAGAATTTGTGAAGGAATTATAGAGCACGGCTTTGAAGCACTAGCGGCACGAGGCCGCATTTTACCCAATGATTTCAGAACAATGTCGTATGCCACTGTCGCTGTTCCCACGTGGCTGTCGTCCCCCGCCTCATCTCCGCTCCCCGCCGCTGAACCTCAGCCCCTGCCCAGCCCTCTTCAGCAACTGTCGACAACCTCTTCAGCCAACCTAGTAACATCGTCTCCATCTCTTCGCTATGCGATCAGTCCAACACCTTCGCCGACCGCCTCAATATTGTTTGCACGAACATGTGAAAAAACTTATCAATTAAAGGCTCGCCTTCGTATATTTCTCTTTCATTTCCCTAATTAAATCCAATTTCTTGTGGTTACATCTCTCTCCCCGCGTGCGACTCTCTGAGCCGGTGAAAAAGCGTACAAGTACATTTTTGGCTTAAAGCAGTAATTCATTTGCCAAGCTTAATTTTGTGTCCTGAAAAACTGGTTTCTATTATTGCAATAAGTATATTATTATTTCATTTAATTTTTTATCAGAACCTTGTTGTATTTGACTAATAATATGTGCAACTATAGTTGACTATCAAGTAGTAGCTTGTAAAGCAATTATCGGTGTAATTACAGAGGTAACACTTTAAAATGTAACTTAATTATGAAATTCTGTTACAATTATGGTAGTTGTTGAGAGCGCTGGCGGTTCAGCTGTGGACAAACATCGCAGACAAACAAGCTAAAATTTTTTTTCAATCAGCGATGAAATCAGACGTACCTAGCCACTTGACTACCCGACTAGAGACCTTACGCGAGGCCGCGTCAGGCACTCGTCCTCTCTAATGAATGGGCCCTGTCCCGGATAGCGGGTCCGATCGGCACACACACAGAATAATAACATGTGCCACACATTAATCAAAAATGTAACTCCTAACCTACATTCTTCTGTTAATAACAGTTTCAACACATAATTCTCATCTCATCTAGCGACAGCGAAATATTGATAGCTTATGTCATCGCAAGAATTTACAAAAAAGAAATAGTGGATATAAACATTGTTATAGTACGAGTATATGTCGGTTATCCTGAATCAAATGGGCGGCCATTACACTAACCGTGTAATGCGGGGCCCGACCTCTAAGTAATGGCGGTTAACTAGATCTGCACCCGCTCCGGCCATCTCACAAAAATAACGCACATCTCTCTGGCAGGACGCACAATTGAGGAGAAATTGTATTTGTGTACAACATTATCTACTATATTTATGAGACTAGTCGCTTTGGTTCATGACCTTCAAAACTTTGGGACCTTCCTTCCATCGTTTCTACCAACTAATGTGTCTTGGCTGGGCAGCGTGGTGCGGAGCTGTATTCGTTTCACCGTTTTATCTTTCACCAGTAACCAACTGGGAAATATACAGTGCTGATTCAACCTTAAGACCCAATAGCACAGACTTCTAAGCCCGCCTGGCGAGCTACCACCGTCTTACCTTAATTTGTCGCCATAATAACATCATTATAAGCATTGTTGTGTTCCGGCAATAAGAGGTAAGCTAGCCAGTTCCTCAATTGTTGAGGAATACAGGTGAAGCTCGCTTCCACCTTCGGCCTCATCGTCACTTAGCATCAGGTGAGATGAAGGCCAAGAGCTTACCTGTCATATTGAAAAAAAATAACAAATAGCCAATAGTGTCTGTGGCCAACCTAAATGTTGTAATTTTTTTAAGGAACACACATGCTGTAATCAATAGTTATGATGTGTCCTAAGCTATACATATACTGCCTTGATTATTATCCCAATACTTAACGTGGTTTTTTTTCGATATTTTTCAACAATAAGTATACATTACTAGCTGTTGCCCGCGACTTCGTCCGCGGTACTATGGTTTTTTAACTATCCCACGGGAACCCTTTCACTTTAAAAATATCTAAGATTAAAAGTATCTTAGAGAGAATTAAAAGTGATCTTAGAGAGAATTTATAGAGAATTAATAGTACATTATGATATAAAGGTGCGGTAAGTTGAAAATTATAGGCGATATTGATATTGCGATATTGCTAGCCCGAGCCGTAGGTGAGTGAGGGCTATAAGAAGGCAGAGGCTGTAATTATCAAACCTCACGTATGACATACGACGTTTTATAACACATTTGCGAGGAAATAAATAAAACTCAGACATTCTTAAACTAATAAGTCTTTAATCTTTTTTTTTAGATTTGCCAGCAATTTGGAGTATGACTTTATATAAATACCACGTTTTGTTTTTACTGTGCTTTTTACCATTGAATAGAAGCACCACAACGAGCTGGACTTTTATTTTTGGGAAAGTTCCACGAAATAAGCCTTTTTCAAATTAATTATTTCATCACTATGTTGTATTGTAAAGCTGTATATCACAATACCTTTGTCTTACATGTCATCTATAGAATAAAAATATATAAATCTCTCTCTCCCTCCTAGACGCCGGAACGATCACATATTAATTGTGTAAAGTATTTGTTTAAATAATAAATCTTCTTCTAAATAATTATCGGATGTTTTTATTGAAGACAACCACAACACACTACTTGACGACATTTTCAAATAAAAACAATACAGCGAAAAGAAAAGCGCGCGGAATAATTTTAACTTTTTCACAAATTGCGTAGCGCGCATCAGCGCTTTTTTAAGGCAAAGGAACAAATAACAGCCAGTGTTACTAATAAAGTAAATTGATATTTTTGTGCATTTGTTACCGATCCATGGTTGTAATTGGTTGTCAAAATAAATGCAATTAAAGAATTAAATGTTTATTTATTATATTTCATCTCCCAAAGGTAATTTTATTAAGAAAATGTTGACTACCTTTCTGACATAAAAACTCTTTGCTAATATTTAAAAAGAATCGTTCATTTTTAGACGGAATATCATAAACTGTGCGTTTTACTTTACAATGACGCTCAAGTACGTAATGTGATAGATTATAATATTGAAATTGGTGAAATAAGAGACCCTTGACGAGCAAATGTGTTATAAAAGTATGTAAGATGTTGACCAGGGATGTGAGGTATCACCATGCAAAATTTTATTGAAATCGCTCCAGCCAATTTGGAGATTAGCCCGTACAAACAGATAAATAGACAAACTGTAGCTTTGTTTTCGATCGAAGCCAAAGCGCACTGACCACTTCGCCACCGAGCTCCTTTATATCCATAATATTTTTTTGGTATTTTCCTCTTTTTACATGCCCCCTGACATGGTTTTAAGCATTTTTTTTTCTATGTACAGACATTCGATTTCTACAGTTTTAATATATGTATATAAAGGTAAAAATTGGCAAGTAATTGGTAGCAAGTGTCTAAAAATTTATGAATCGCTATTTATCATTATAGTATAAATAGTATTGCAATGATATTGTGTATTAAGTACGAACTCGCAGGTAAGTAGGTATGTACCTAAAATAAAGCTTAAGTAATAAAAAGGTGAGGGAAAAAGCGTGAACATCTTTACGATTCCTAAACTCGTCAGAAGGGAAAAGCTGACGCGTAAAGACGTGCAAAAAATGTCTCGCGTTTGAGTAAAGAATAATAATACGAGCGCGCACTCGCGGCCGCGCTCGTCACGTGCCATGTTTAGGTAGTGCTTCAATTTGTTCCGGAAAGAGGTACAGGTGCTTGTCGTTCTCTACAAAGATCCGTCATTAGTGCCTGCCTCTACTCCGGCGGCGGCGCCCGCCCGCGCGCGCCTCATCGCCGGCCAACTCATGTTGAAGAGTTTCCCCTTCCTTTTCCGGACCGTAATAATCCGCAATTTTGATTTATGTAAGAGAACCCTTGAAAGTCGCAAATTAAAAAGATTCCTTTCGATATATGATCATTTTAGATTTCCATACATGTTACGCTATAATAACGAATTGTTAATCGAATGCCTGCTGTGTTGTCATGTCAGTGGATGTGATGTAGATAAATAATGTGGGCTGCAGTAATCTGGTAGCCGGAGCCCCGGCCGCCGCCGCCGCCGCCGCCGACGCTCATTGAACTTCATAATCAACATTTACTTATAAAAAAAGTCTTTAACCTCCGTCAGTCGTGATCATGAACAGTTATTTGTAATCCTTATTAGATTTCAAGTTCAAGTTGAGTCCGCGGCGCCCCCCTGGCACTCGGGGGTAAACAATTGGTATTTCGTAATTACTTAATTCTAACTTATAGTAAGTAAAAGGAAAGTAAAGAATAAAAATGACAAGGAAACAGCTAAACAAAATAATAAATAAGGTCCCCGAGTTCCCCGACATGAATTCCACATCAACTTCCAGCCCCTAAAGTAACCCCTATCTTGTATTGAGATAGTCAATTCTAGGCGCACACAGCCAATGTTATTCCCATTTGCATCCCGATAAAGGTTGCGCAACGAGCGCGCCGTGCCTCGCGGCCCGAGTGCGAGCGCCGCGCCCCGCTCGTGACGCTCGTGACGCTCGTGTTGTGCTCGCGGATGAGATAGGTAACGTAAAAACAAAACAAAGTAGAACTTTAAAATTCTCGATACTTTCTTGGAAATGAGAGCGTGCGTCGTTCGTGCATCTATAGCTATTTTTCTCTTGGAAGTGGGTTGTGCAAACTGTATGGATGCGAGTAAAGCCCCGAAGGATGTGCCAATTGAAGAGTTGCTACGACTCACTTGACGCAGTTTTAGTCATCTACTAAAACTAACTATACAATTCGTTGACGCAGATTCCATTTTACAAATTGAGCATTTCTTCATTGGAAGCTACAAAAGGTGTACAATATCATAATTTGTTCCCACGCTATTCTGAATGGGACGCCGCCCTTGTTTATTAAATCAATGTCAGTTAGTATTAGTGATGTGCCGTTCCCGGCAATATTTTCAATTTCCCCAGATTTCCAAAATTGTTCCTGGGAAGGGAGAGGGAACTTGTAATTTTATTTATGAGATTTAATTATATCTATATATATATTTAAATATATTTTATAATAAATGCATCACTGTGTGTATTTTAACACTTTTTGCAATAATACATAACATTTACAAAAATACGGGAATGTTCCCTCATAATTTCTCTTCCTTGTTTCTCCATGGCAAGCATCTTATCAATGTTGACAATATCATTTATGAACAACCCGTACTCAGACAATATTTGTAAAAAAAGATAACACTTTATCTCGTTAAAACTAGCGCATTAATTTACTTTTCTGTTTTGTCCATTTTTTATGTTACATCTATTTATACAGGTTACAGATTAAATATGTAGGTAGAAAATATCAAAATCAAAAGCAATTATTCAGTTTAGATGCGTCTTAGCGCATGCTTATTAATGTCATAAACATTTTACAATATTTCGTGAAAAAGAAAAACTATGCTATCCGTTCACAAAACTACCAGGAGGCCTTGTTCTGAGAAGAACGGGCAAGAAACTCAGCAAGATTCTATCCTCCGTTTACACTGTTTTTCTTTTTAAAAAAATGTCATAAACTACAACGTCATTGAAGTTTAAAAATAAAAAAGATAGATATCTAATTGAGTAATATTCTGCATTTTACCACATTTTTCATTACAAACATGTACGGTGATAGTCTAAATTATAATCTAAAAAATAGTATCTACATTACAATAGGAAAAAACATAATGAAAACTATTGCCACGCATTTTTGTCTTCTAGGTAATCATTTTCATTTTCATCAGAAGAAGCTTTCCCTTATTTCGTGTATTCCTATTGTGAATGTCGCTATTCTTTAAAAGAGAATTAATATTACTTCTCACAAAAAGGATGCAGTTGTAAATATACTGGGAAGGAACAGACAGAATACAAATCTTTTTGAATATGTTTATAAGTGAAGTACCTGCTTTTAAACAATAAATTGACCTTATAGCTCGTTTTTGCAGAATGAAAATAGCTTGTATCTCTGCTGCTTTACCCCATAAAAGGATACCATACGACATAACGCTGTGAAAATAACTAAAGTAAACTAATCTGGCAGTTTCCTCATCTGTAAGTTGCCTTATTTTTCTGACAGCATAAGCCGCAGAACTAAGTTTATCCGAAAGTTTTGTGATATGATGATTCCATTGAAGCTTATGGTCCACAGTAATACCCAGAAATACAGTAGACTCAGTTAAGTTTAAATTTTTCATTGTTGAGTTTTAATTCTATCATTGTTTTTCTTTCATTTGGTAATGTAAAATTCATGCATTTTGTTTTTTTGGCATTTAATTGTAAATTATTCACAGAAAACCAGGACATTATTTTGGTAAGTGCATTGTACACATCGTCAAAATTTGTCTTATTTCTATCCACTTTAAAGATTAGGGACGTGTCATCAGCAAACAACACAATATCACAAAATAGCTTTGCAAAAGAAGGCTAATCATTTATATAGATTAGAAATAAGAATGGCCCTAGTATTGAGCCTTGCGGTACTCCCATTTTCATATGAGATCCAGACGATTTCGTCCAATTTATATCAACTTTATGAGTTCTACAACTTAAATAAGAGCATATTAAACTAAGAGATTTGTTTTTTATACCATAATGGTCATGTTTGCAAATTAAAGTATCATGATTCACACAATTGAAGGCCTTTGATAAGTCACAGAAAACTCCCAGCACATTTTGAGTTTTCTCCCACGCATCAAATATATGTCTTAACAGCGCTACTCCAGCATCGGTAGTGGAGCGACCTTTAGTAAATCCGTATTGTGTATCATGAAGAAAACTATTGAAATTAAAGAATGCCATCAGTTGTACATGTATAATTTTATCAAAAACTTTTCTAAGAGTCGGTTAAATTGAAATCGGTCTTAAATTGGTCGGGTCATTTTTGCATCCGGACTTAATAAAGGTATTATTTTACTATATTTCATGAAATCCGGAAAACTGCCTTCATCAATACAATTATTAAAAATGTACGCAAGATCTGGGGCAATTATATCAATAATATCCTTGATAATATGCACAGAAATATCCCACAAGTCTCCGGAATTTTTTAGTTTTAAAGATTTAAAAGTTTTAATTATTTCAGCAGGGTAACATGTTTAAATAGAAAATTATTTTGCATTCCGGCACGTATGTTTTAAGGTAGCTGATAGCCCCTTTAGTCTTTAGTGAAGCTGTAGTTATTACAGGAATGTTAGTAAAAAAAATTTCAAATGTATCAGCGATTTGTGAACTGGATACAATAATCTTATTGTTTACTTTGAAAGATATTGAATTTCTACATGATTTAAGTTTACCTGTCTCTCTATTTATGATATTCCAAGTAGTTTTGATTATATTATTAGATTTTTTTTATTTTTTCGCGTAACTGCAAAGCATTTGTGTATTTACAGACTTTCCTAAAGGTTTATTAAAGGGAATAGTTTTTAACATATTACATTAAAGGGAATAGTTTTTAACATATTCAGCAAAAACTGCGCTGTGATTATATTTTCTTAATGCATATAATTCATATAATCTATTCCTGCTTTTATAAATGCCACTGGTGGCCCAGTCGTCAAATTTAATTTTATATATTAGTGCGCTCTTTAATTTCACGACTTTTTGTAAAAAGTTCTAATTCCAACTCCTTGCCAGCCAAGCAGATTTTGACAAACAATATTTAATAAACAACGCTTGGCTTTTGTCTTATGTCCTAGTTTAAAGTTGTAAATTGTACATGTTGTCCGACAGTCTTATATGTCGGCGATACGTATGTAGTCCCATGACTATACGACTTCTTTGTCATTGTGACAGTGTCTTTTAAATTTTAAGCTAACAATTTAGCAATCTGTTTCTTAAATTTATTTGAAAGATACAATGTTTCCTTTGGTCAGTGTATAATTAGTAACAAACTTGTTACAATCAAAGTATAAAAATACGTCACTATGCCGACATGTCAAATGGAATAAATGTTGATTTAAAATATATAATATCTCTTTATTGTAATTGTTATCCATATTGCTAGCATATGGAAAGGAACAAAGTGTTACTTTACATTTCTTCACTTTACAGAACTCTAATAGTTCGAATTAGTAATGTGGTATCTTTTTACTCCAACACTATCTCCACAAAAAATTATTACATTTGATCCATTGCTTACAGGCTGATAATTTATCAAGTTATCAATGATAATATGGTAAGGTAATACGGGTGAACATATGTTTAACACAGTTTCAGATAGCTCATCCCCAAGGAACTGCCCCAGCCCTTGACCCATCTTATCTGAGAAAATAAAGGTATTAGTGTTTTGACATGTGTGGCACTGTAGGCTTTGGTGATGACTTACCCTCATTTTGCTGTGCAATAACTTGGTTACAATTCAACAAATTATTACTTTGTACAGTAGTACATGTACAATACATACTGGTGAGAGATGCATACCTCTCTATACTGTAATTACACAAATCTATCATATCATGCCTGGCTGTTACTTGTTATTCAATATTTTTTTTTGAACATGTCAAGGTGATCATTAATCATGTTTTTTATGTAGTGTTCTAGCTCACAATTTTTTTTATTCATTTTGTTACGTAAGGGGTTGTTTTAAAATTAAAACAAAATGTAATTTGGCGCGGTTCGAAAGTGCCGGATAACTGCTAGTAGACATACCAAGGTAACACTGAAAATATGTAGAACTGGCCAGTTAGAAATATTGCAAATGAAAACATTGGTGGTTTTTTACGTACGTTTCGTTTTTCTTATTAATCTCATAATTAAGAAATTGTATAACTATTTTGCTCACAATATGACCTTTACAATTTCCATGCCGTGGCAAAACCTATTGGATCAATATTAAAACCCACTAACATCTTAAATATGCTTACTTGTATGTATGTTATAGCAAGTGCTTTTGCACATAAATAGTTCATTATCTTTACGTTAAAAGGAGGCAAAATATATGGAATTCATGCCTATTTCAGCATTTTTCGTTGCTGCGCACTCTGCATCTTTAGTTTTAAGGTTACATGACTTTTTAAAATGCAAGAATGTAGCGCGCATCTCCGCGAGTCCGCAGTTACCACTAACGGTGCTTTCCATCTTATATCCTTATACAATACTAACTTCATGCGAAACAAACATGCTAAGTGATCATAAAATTTATGGTAGACCAAATACCAGCGATCATGGCTAGTGAAGGTTGCCTGAAGTTGAGCGCGGGCAGTGATTTAGCTAGAGAGCCCAGCTTGGGAGACACCTTTGTCCAGCGTTGGGTGAAAAATATTGCGCGTTCATCAATGCGTGTCAGTTCAGTCGACACACAAGTAACATTCATGGCCAGTAGTCTCAATCCCGTTAATAATAGAGCAAGTTCTGTCCCAGGAGTGCGTCGCGGCCGGGAGCCGCGCGCCGCATACCTCTGCGGCCGAGATTCGCTGCATACTGCGAGTCTCTGAGCTGAATTTCGGACCAAAAGCATTGCTTTGGTAAATACTTCGACACAAAACTCTTACTTATGAACGCAAGATATTCACTACGACTCGACTATTCAAGACTATTTCATCTGACGTAGTCTCTGGCTTTTAGAGGTCATTAGATTTCAGAATGATTTCAGAAGAGTTGAATCAATAACGAGGCCAAAATAAGTTTGTATGGAGAAAAAAATTATGAGTTATTAATCAAAAAAGCAGAGCATTTCTCGTCCCTCTTGAGCTGAGCCCAGACCCAGGTCGCGGTCGGCCATCTGGTGATGCCATCCACCGATAATAAATCGGCGATTATTCGTCCACTGTGTACACTGCGAAGTAAATTTTTTTTCATGGCGTTATTAACATTCTATGCATTAACATTTCTTGAATAATTACGGTCAAAAATTATTGAAAATATATTATTAAAGACAAATAAACAGCGGTTCTCAAAATTTCTATTGATAAATTCCGCCAAATTACCTACCTGTTCGATGTTAACACTGAAGTACCCATTGACTTACGTCAATACAGCGAGCTAGATAACTCCATATGTAAACAGATATTTTGAGATGTGCCTTACGTTGCACAGACAGCCGCAGACACAGGATCGAAGGAACTTTGAACCACACTTGATGAATCATTCATCGTAGCAGTAAGCTAGGTGGAAGCACTACTGTAGGAAGGTCTTAATCGTTCACATTAATAAAACGACATTGGAATCTAATCCGCACGGAGTAATGTTTATTTCTGTTTGATGAAAAAAACAACATGTTATATTGGTAGGCGTTATACCTAAATGTTATTTTCATTCTTCGTTATTATTGAGATAAACTGTTATAGTTATTATTGTTAATGGTTGTTGTAACTGTTTTCAACATAAGTTTTGTTGTTTAATAGTTAGTGTACTCGATGCGTTTCGTGTTTTGTTGGATTAACAAAACTGTTAATAGACAATAAAGTGTTAAATAAGTTTTTATAATATTGGGTCCTTACCTATGAAATTGGTGTTTTTTTTCTCTCTTAGTATTTTGTCTGTAACTATTAAGATTCAGAGTATTCCTAAAAATAATTACCTCGTCTAAAAATAGACTATACTATACCCTATACTTTTGAGCTCTTTTGATTTGTTTTGATAATTTGTTGTAAGTTTAATTGTGTTAAAATTGGACACGGAGACAACTCTTTTTAAGTGCCTCCCGAATACATCATTTTATTTGCATTCACTTAAAAACGATAAATAATTTTTATAAAGTGTGATATTACACATATTACTAAAGCTTGTCTAATGATAGATGCCAAATATTATTATCTTTGGATTTGTCGTTGTGAAGAAAACTGAAAAAAATTTAGTATGGAAAATGCAGAATTCCCCAAAATCTCCATACAAAACACCAATTTCATAGGTAAGGACCTAATATAAATAAACTGTATAATATTTTTTGTTCACCGCATCCAATGGCTTAATAATGATGTGCCACAATGCATCCCATCCCAATATATTAGGTCCTTACCTATGAAATTTGTGTTTTGTTTTGTTTTGTTTTTAATATATAAATATTCAAGACTGGGGAACAAATGCCTGAAAATTCACCACCCAAACATTTGCCCCCACCGGGGATCGAACTCAGAACCTCTCGAGATGGCGACGCCTTGAGACCGGCAAACAGACCACTCGACCACGGAGATCTTCTTCCTGAATGTGGATCGAGAATGCTGTCAAAAAGTTCGTTACTTCCGCCCAGCTGATGGAAAGTGGGCACCTTGTTGCCGTTGTACGTCAATATATATGCACCGATCTGTTTCGCTTGAAACAAAGAAAAAGTAATAATATCTGTGGCTTGTTCAAATTTTAACAAGAAAAAAAGACATTATACACATTTTTACCTGTTGCTCGGATAGTTTTCCTCTAGTCGATTTAATACGTGCTTAAAACACTCCTCCCGGATAACTCCGGTCCAGACAGTTTGTCGCCCGCGACACTACCGATATCGAGGCGTTGCGCGTTCCTCTCTCAAGCGACTGATTTGCGATTCTTTGTACTGAACTTCCGACCTGTGATAATTTCTCATCAGGTGAATCGTTTGACTGTTTGACCTCGTTTCTTCATCTTTGTCCTGCCCTGTTTCCAAGCTATCATAGATCTATAATAGATAGATGAAAAGTAAATATCAGAGGCATGTATTACACTTATCCGCATAAACTCGAGTTCAATGCTAAGAAAACGCAGGTGTGCGCGTTAACAGCTGAAAAGTCGCCGTTCCTTCCCCTTCCTTATCTTCAGGGCACCTCTATATCGTTACAGAGCAGTATCACCTTGCTCGGCATGGAGCTACGCTGTGATCTAAACCCCAGGGATTACATCGAGTCCGTTATTAAGACCGCCTCGCGGAAACTGCCTGCTGTACAAAACCCAGGTCCGGTCTTGTGTGGTGTACTGCTCGCACCTTTGGCTCTGCTCAGTACCTCCTCGATGCTCTGGACAGATTGCAGCGTCGCGCTATGCGTATTATTGGTGATGCAGAGGTAACGAACACCCTAGAATCTCTGCAATTGCGTCGCGACATAGCGTCGCTTAGCGCCTTTTATCGTTTATATCATGGAGAGTGCTCTGAAGAACTTTTTGACCTTATCCCTCTTTCTCCTTTCCTACACAAGAGTACGCGTGCTGGTCTACGGAATCACACTTTTACTGTCGCTACGTCTACTTTGCGCACTAAAAGATTTCGTGACTCCTTTCTCTGTCGCGCAGCTAGAGCATGGAATTCCTTACCGGCACACGTATTCCCTCCTTCTTACAATATGGGTTCCTTCAAAAGAGGCGTGATAAAGCATTTTTCGGGCCGGCAAGGTGAGGGTGGCTAGGGCTAGTATGTCAGTATGCTGCTCCAGCTATCTTCTCATATGGACTCCTCTACTGCTTATCATCAGGTAGTGTGGAGTCAATTGTTGAGCTTTATATAAAAACAAATAAAAAAAACTGAAAGTCTTACCTCTTATCGTCGACCAAAAATGCTCTTGTGAAGCGTATTGCGGGTTTGAAATGTATTCAAATATATGTATTTCATTTCACTCAGAGACCCTGTGCCGGCCATCGCCGCGCTAACGCAACGTTTTATTGCTCCCGAGCTTACACGGAGCTCATCAGTGAAAAACTCGGAACATTATAAATAAATTACCCCCCATTCAGCACGTGTAAGTCGCCCAGGCAATGCTAAATCAGATTATGTAAAAGGCTGTAAAAGGATGCGCAACGTCGCCTCGCGCCGACCCGCTATTACATGTGTGTTTGTGTAATACTCGTATTCGGTGGCATGTAAAAAAAAGGTTGTAAAATTTTACATCAGAATCGATGTGTCATGTAAAATTTTTACTAAAGATAACAATGAAGATAGGTGCTTTTATCGATCGATATAAAGTCACTGACATTGTAGTTGTTCAAACACAACATGATTGCACTGCAGGACGGTGTGTGAGAACTAAACAGACTAACCTCTTTGACCCCTACCTGAGCACCAGTTTTATAGAGTAAAATAACATGGCTTGGGTGAGTAATTAAAATATCGATGGATATTTGTTGAAAGCTCTCGGGCGCGGACTAAGTAAATGCACGCCGCCGTCGGGCGCACGCATCAAACTCCTGATTAATGTACGTCGTTCTTTTTATTTAATACCCGGCAGTCGCACTAATTACTTTCTTTACATATTTTTCCTTAACCAACTTTTCCCTAATGAGATTACGTGCTAGCGTGTATATTTGCTGATTTTTGATGCTGACAGTCTACCTAAAGGATCTTCAACATATGTTACTTTTAGTCATTCCTTATTAGTGGTAATGGCCTGTTGAGTCGTAGTCGCTCGTGACCGCGTCCTACATTCGCCAACCGCCGGACGCGCGCACTTCACCTGACCCGGCCGGATGTTGTGCACGCATGTATACATTGAGGTATACATGCATGCTCGCGATGCGTGCGAAAAATCAGCAGCAGTTTAAACGCGTCACGTTACGGGTGCGTTTAAGCAGCTGCTTTCTTAAGCTAAAACATGTGTTTTAAGTATCGAAACAAAACCTTGAAACTTTTTTGCTCTTACTTTTTGTATTTCAAAAGTCTGTAATTTTTTAATATAACAGCTTTTCCAATAATAACTGAGATAGAAAAGTTGGGAATTGCAGGAGCAGGAAGCTTCTGCTAAACAGAGAGGAATTTTAATTTTATTGGAGCGCAGCGCTCTTCCTTGAGCTATTCCAATTTAACAAAATAATATCCTGTACAAGAACCGCTCAGCCCGTGCACAGCGCCCTATGAGACCATCAAAATGAAAAGTACGTGAAATGCTTTATCAACGCCGTGCAACCTTGATTGTCTAGTGCTCAGCCGCCGCACCTCACTGTAGCTAACTCTGTGCCGAAAACATTCATCGTACGTACAGAACGTAAACATACTCAAATCAACATACATTTTAGGACAGCTGTAATGTTCCGCATTTAAGTAATACCAGATTTACAAATGAGTAGGAGCAGACGACTCGCGCGCGGGACGCCGGGACGCCGCTGGGCGTCCGTCTCTCGAACGATGTATGAATGAGAGGGGGGGGGGGGCACTCAGGCTAGCGGGTGAAGGCGCCGCTCTTCATAATTTTTGTTAACTAACTCATAATTACGGTATTATTACATTTCACCGCCGCATTTCTACGATGATTGGATTTAGCTTTTGCTAAAGCATAATCTTTTCTTATTCTAAGATATTCGTTTTCTTTAAGCGTGTGCCATTAAATGTGATTGTTCCCCCCTCCCCCCTAGGGTGTCGCCCTGCCCGTCACAGCTCGTCCGCATCCGGATATTACGTGTCAGCTGGCCGCTACCGCAAGGTGTTGGGTTCGCACTTTTATCGAAAGTGCGTCTTTCTTGCTACTTCATTTATGGCGTCAGTCAACGCGGATTATGTTCATAGTCTGCGACTAATATATGCACAACGCACTACATGATATCAAAGTATTATTCAAATTTGCGAAATTTCGTTCTCTGTATCCACTGAAACACTGAAAGTAACAAAACTAGTTCTACCGCTGAATGATTTCGCACATAGTGTTCCCAAGAGCGGCAAAACGTTTAAAATGATGAGTTTACCCATGTTCTAGTAATGACATGTTTCATTGCGCTGTTTTCCACATTAGAGTTATTGATTTGTCTGTTTCATTAAAGTGGAGTTACGAACACTTTTTTTTGATATTAGGCACTGAGCCGCGCCACCTTGATCACGTTGGGCCTGGGGTCCAGTGAGCATCAATCAGAATATTACAACCACGCTCCACTTTTTCTGGCCCCCTTTTGAGGTCATCCCAATAATTTAATTTTAAATAAAACTGACTTATTCAACGAACCTTCGAATTAGCTATCTTATCTCAACGATAACAACTTGTACGCTGTATTAAACAGGGTTCTGCGTTGGTTATCCCTGACAGCTATCACTGTATTATGCGATGTGTTGTGCAGCGGCAATATTGTGTTTAAATACATAATTATTATTGCCCGCAAGCTCTTATTACAGCACCCGTAGCAGCCGCGGCTACGGCATAGCGCACTACGGCCGGCGCGGCGGCTGTGCTCCCCACCACCCCATGTAAACCAAAATCTATAGGTATTTTTTGTATATTAAATAAATAAATATCTTCAGACATTCACACCTACCAACTAGTCCCATTTTAAGCAACTAATGCTGCTTGTGTTACGGACACTAGATGACGGATAAATATATTTAATAAATAAATACATATAAATATCCTGAATATATATGAATATAAACATCCAAGACTGGAGAAGCAATGCCTGAAAATTCATCACCAATTTGCCCCTACCGGGGATCGAACCCAGAACCTCTCAAGATGGCGACGCCTTGAGACCGGCATACAGACCACTCGACCACGAAGGTCGTCAAAAAAAATTATATTATATTAAAAAATATTATACCTATTATTGTAATTTGGTCATTTAGTGTACGCGAACAAACTGCATATTATTGAGAACTAAATAACTGACTGACTTACTAAATTATTATTTAGTATATCGGTAGTTTTAATCTCTCCGGTAAATGTCTGGTGGCCCCACAACGTGGGCGCCGGCGGCAGCTTGTCCCCTCGTATTAATTTCCGCCGTCCCTCGTCTGCGCCGGCGGCGAGCGGCCGCCGCGTCCGCGCGATGAGGCCCTGTTATTGCAGGTAATAATAGCGGCTCGTAGTTCGCGCACTGCGCCCGGCAATTTACCGGGCGCCGGGCCACCCTACTGACGGACCAGCACATAAATGTGTTATTTAAGATCCGTCTGTCAAAATAGCTGGCTACTCGTAGGATGGCTACTCGTACTACACCAAATACCTACTTCAAAAATTTTTGTGACTATTTTAATATTTTTCCATACATTTAATATTTCGCGCTCTTACTAGTCATTCAACGTCACTTAAATCACAGAGGATGAACGGAGGAGTTTGAACATTTTTTTATTATTTTTATCAAAACAATATTGTCCATGATGATTAAAATCAATATTCATTCTGAATTCATTTTTATGGAGAATGGGGAAGCGGCTTTGTTGTTATTAATTGATAAAAGCTTATATTTTATTTAAGGTTGATATATTTTATTTATTTTATTTGAAATTGAGAAAGTAAATTTCAAATCGCCTCTTTCTTGGCGGCCTCCTCTTAAACTATGAACGCTACAAGAATAATTTAGTAGTTAGATACTTCATAATCCTAAAAGAAGAACACACACACGTGCATAGTTTTAGTACGATATAATTATCTTGTATATTTGTTCGGTCGTCGTAAAGGAATTGTAATAAAAATAAAGGGAACATTACGGTTCCCCGGAGCGGCCGCCGCCTGTAATTAATGTTTAATTAAGTATATTTACACTTTGGAAAACATTTTGTAGGTATCTGTTTCCAGGGAACAGAATCACGGATAAAATCTGCCCTCAACCGCGGACCGCGATGTTTACAAGTAACATTATTCTACAAGCACGTAGGCACTGATGAACAACATTGAGCGAAAATTACTTTTGAAAATGAAATCTTTAAGGCAAACGAATATGAGCTTTCAAGTACCTACAATACTGAACTCGCTGCAGTCGCCTTGTGGCTCGACCGCTGACGTATACCAACCTACACGTAGTTTACTTCTGTATCAAATGAAACAATAACGTCTATTGTCGGTGGGTGGCTGCATTACATGTTTATTGCACGCGACTTGTGCCCACGCGTCTTCTCCAACGTGTGTTAATAATCGAGTGATTATCACACTCGCTCGATATTACACTCGCGCGAATAAAAACAGACACATCCCTTATACCAAATATGTTCATTTTGTGACGTATGTAGGGGAGAAATCATTCATGTTGCATTTACTGTCTCGCATAGATAATCGAAATGAATCTTGCTTACGTGCTTCTGGTTGGTACAACACGCGCACGCGTAGATTATAGTAATTGATATTGGAGCTAGTGTTAGTAGAACACGGGCGACTCCGTCCACGTGAACAGAAAAACAATTGGCCAATAACTTCAGTTGGTCAAGTAGTGACGCACAATCGAGACTACAAACGTACATAAATAACATATTGTAGACTAATAGTTTATTAAATGTTTGTACTCGCACTGCTATATAGGACTATTACTGTGCCTCGGGCGTTTAAAGGCATAACTTGTGCGCCGAGAACCTTCCCGATAAGAGGCTCATTTCAAATATTCGATTTTGTAGTTTAATGTGAATGCTAAGCCACGGTGGCGGCGGTGCCTGATTCATTGGCCGTTTATCCTGGCTTAGGCCTCGCTGATAAGCGGAGAGGATAAATGTAGACATCGTTGAAGACATATCAATTGGGCTGGAGCGAGAGCAACTCTAGCTTCTTGTAAGTTACAAGCCCAAACCAAGCAAATACCGCCGGAACCAAATAAATATATGAGGCAAGAATTAGGAAGATACTTAGCGGTATCATAAATATGATTCCGAACTGAATCTGAATCACCATCTGTTTAATACTTCTCTTTGACAAAGGACTTTGTAGGCACTGAAATTGAAACACAGTTAATTTCTAAGTTTAAATGATTGTTAAGTTGTTTCTAAGTTAGATCCTTAATTAAAGGTGAAGACTGCGACCTGCGGAGTAGCACGCAACCCCAAAGGAAAGTATTATGATGCGCTCCGTTATCAGTGCGCCCGCCGCGCACTAGCATTATCACTAGTGAAGCATCTACTCGTAGCTAAACAAAAGCATTTTTGTTGATATACGGGCTCCGCCAATGAAAATAATAAATTGATATATTGATGGCTCTGACTTACACTAACCAAGATCTTAGATCTTAGTGGCTATTGCTAATAATTACGGTATCTTAAATGGGATTCTAAGGGCTGGCTGTGGAACTTTCCACTCGGAGTTCTCGGCGGCGCCGCAGCATTTCATTTTTGATTGCAAATAAATAATTTATTTTTTCGTTATTATTTTTAAACAACCTACATTTATTATTGGACCTTATAGGGCTAACAGGCAGTACATAAAAACAACAGCATTACTAGTTTTCTTATTGTTGTGTTAGATATTAGATATTTTTCGTGTACCTTGCTTGCTCAATCCAGGCCGGGCAGCATCGGGAGCGAGCGAGCGGAGTCTCTCAAACGGCCCATATAATATATAATTTTAAGGCCATCAATAACTGCCAGCCGCCCACCAAAATAAAGATGGACTATTAAATCAGCGCGCTTATGAGGGCCGTGGGATTACACTAATTGAGGCAATTTGGCCGCCGGTGAATATTCACGGAGGGCTCGCGACGCCCTCGCATCGGTGACGTCGCGGTTTTGTCCCGAGCACCGGCGCGCGCCGCCGGCCTACGGATTTGTTCGCGACAATGTTTTACGTGAACAGAATATTGATGAGCTTCTTAATTACTTTACAACAGAATTTTATCAGATTTTTTATTCAACAAAGTTTGGAAGCAAGAAGACATTCATTGGTCAAGAGTACATGATAGCTGTATTAATTTTGAGATCTTTAATCAATTGTAATATGATTTTGTTAGTGAAGATAAAGTCTCAGTCTAGTGAAGTCCCGGTCTTAGCCTACTGGTCTGATGTACTTATCTTCGGTACCTATCTTCGATTAGTTTTTGTAACATTCGTTTAAGTTTAAACAACCCTTGTTTCGTGTCGAATGCTCACCAAATGTGTTGTGGACAAACTGATTTGGTGAGCATTCAAACTTATTCAGTTCGAGTAATTAACGTGGCTTGCTTTGGCGGCTCGCGCACTTTTTATAGCGACTTCCACTCGTTTTAATATTATTTCTTAAATTGCAAAAGTTTTCTCTTACATTTGAAGTAAACATTTTTAATGATCGAATCATTCGTTAGAAACCGATCTAAACATTCGAGTTCTAGTGTCGACATTCAGCGTTGCAACGGTGTTTTTAATAAGCAACATCGTTAGAGTTGAGACGCACTGCAGTGTGTAGAATTCTGGACCGTCGCTCGTGCGCCCCCGGCGCCGGCGCTTATTTCACAGACACACATCACATCCTATATAACTCAAAGGTGACTGACTGACTGACATAGTGATCTATCCACGCACCGCCCAAACCACTATACGGATCAGGCTGAAATTTGGCATGCAGGTAGATGTCATGACGTAGGCATCCGCTAAGAAAGGATTTTGATTAATTCTACCTCCAAGGGGACAAAATAGGGGATGAAAGTTTGTATGAAACTTTGTCAATTTTAAACTGATCGGGCTGAGACTTTGCATGCATAAAGTTACTATGACGTAGGCATCCCCTAAGAAAGGATTTTGATAAATTCCACCCCTAAGGGGATAAAATAGGGGATAAAAGTTTGTATAAATAAATCTTCTTAGATTTTCGACTGTGAACTGAAATTAAAGATGGGAGCTACTATGATAAAGACATACGTTTAAATAGGATTGATCATAGTAACTGCTCTACGCGGATGAAGTCGCGAGCAAAAGCTAGTTCATTAATAAAAATTGTTATCCAACAACGTAATTTTAGTAAATCAAAGTCAAACAATTTACTCAAAAGTATGTCAAACTCTTTTATGATTGTCAAATTTTATTATGCGAACCATTCACTAGCAACAGGAGGCCTTGTTCTGAGAAGAACGTTCAAGAAACTCAGCAAGTTGTTTCTTCCCTTTACATTATACATATTATATAATTTGTGGTTTGTTGAAAAATTTGCAGTCGAATTTTATAACGGCACCTGTAGCCTCGTCATGGGAATATCAGTTAATTCGAGTATACAACAATATTAAACTATTTACTAGTATCTGCGTGGTCCTGTTTTTTTATACACATTAAGTTCCAATAAAAAAAAATTACCTAAAATATCGAGTGCGCTGCGAAAACTGTTGAAATTGAATAAAATATATATTTTTTATTATTATTATTTATGGCAACAAACAGTCGTACATGGAAAAAGTATTTTTCATTGACCTATAGTGCCAGTAATTTAAGTATTTTTACATTTCATATTGAGAAGTTTTATGTAAAAAACATGGTACAAACTTGTAAAATATAAAGAGATTTGATTTGATAAGGAAACTTAAAAGTAATTTCATACGAAAACAACAGTTACAAGTTCATACGAAAACAATAAAAGTAAATAATTACAAGCTCATCCGAAAACAATAAAAATAAATAGTTACTTAAATAATAAATAATTATATGTTGGTACATTTGAGTGCTAATAGTTTCTTTAGCTTGACAAGTGAAATATTAAAGATATCTATATCATTAAAGTCATTATTGTACATGTTGGTGGAACGATAAATAAATGAATTTCTTGTGTATAATTATGTACTACTACACTTTGCAAAACAACTGTTTTTTTTAATATTCCATTTGTTGGAGCTTCCTTCGTTACCAGTTTATTTTGTGCCGCTGCTAGGCACATGCTCCTCACGAAGAAACGCATGAGGTAAATGGCCTGGACGCCATCGCTCTGGCCCGATGCGGAATGGTGGGTACAAACGGTCTTGCCGAGCTTCACGACTAACCAATTTATAATATTGGTTATGAATAGTGTTACACACAGAGGATTTTCTTGATTTAACTAAATGGTTATTCAACGAACACAAATAGAATTCTATTATACCTGTAGACGTGCACTTTGTCTCCTTAAAAGAGCGAAAAAACTTTAGCAATTTTATTTTATTTGTTGTATTTGAGTCTCCTGAATGAGTTAGAGTAATGGTTGTCCGCAGACCAAAGCTTCCAGACGTTCTTCAAGCACGGAGACATGCGCGCGTTGATGGAGAACTTCTGCGTGTACCACGTGACCGCGCCGGGGCAGGAGGAGGGCGCGCCCACGCTGCCCGACGAGTGAGTACCGACCGAGCGGTCGTGTCGGCTGCGGTCGTGCGCCGGCGCGGGCGCGGCTCCGCTTTATCGCTCAAGTAAGGTCGTTTACACACCGCGATTTTAGCAGCAGAGTTGTCATCTAATGGAGTCAACTACGCCATGCAACACCGACCTGCTAATATCGTAGCATGTAAACAGTTCTGATGTCTATCTTGTGAGGCACGTGATATCTCGACTTGTGTTAGTAAGGTATTGACGTTTCATTTATGTAACATTGGATAAATGTAAAGGAGAAAGCTACAGCTGAATATAAGCAATACAGCGCTTGCTACTAGTTAAGTTAGCCAATCCGATAACAATGAGCTAATGCAATCTGGTAGAATGTGTAATGCAATTTTATAAATTATTTCAACTAACATAAACAAACATCATCGTCTATGTAACCAGTATTTGTATAGTTTTGAACACTGTAAAGGTATTTGTCAACCACAACGAATGAATAGATATTAGAAGTCCCCCGTGTTTACATATAGAATTGAGTTGCTATCGAAGGCACAATCGTTTGATAGAACCAAACTTTTAATCAATGACAATATCGTATTATTATAGGAACGCCGCCGGTGCGCGGTGGTTAACGACGACGGCCGGAGCAAATTATACGTAAATGTATACTTTGTGTACTTGTTTTCGTGTAAAAGTTTAAAAATGCATGGAATAAGTTGTAGGTGTGAGCGAGCGGCACGTGTCCAGTGGACGCCGGCATTTGCATGTTTTTAATGAAGTTGTAAAATAACTAAGTTCTTTGAGACTTCTGCCGCTCCCGACATGTCATAACAAATCGCGTCACTCGACGGCTATTTTCCTGTTTAACAATGATTAGTAAGCGGGATCGCTGATTACTTTTTCGTAATTGTAAATGTTTATACCTAACAATATATGTACCTTTATTTACTTACGTATACAAGTATAATTATAGAACCTCAAAGGACGAGAAAAAAAAAGATTAACAATTTTGAATGTTATCCAAAAGGGACAGACAGACCGCTCGTACTTGCGGGAGTTGCTCCCCCTCGACCCCCTGCATGGAAGAAAAATATATTAATTATTTATTTCGCATCTGATACCCAAGTTTAATTTTTGTAGATAAAGTGGTTGTACTGTGTTTTATTTAGAAATTAAACATCACCGGAATAGGAAGGAAACTGTGATGGTATTTCGTTAGAAGAAATAACAAGTGGCGCACATTGTTATCTTTCGACAGTTCAAGCAATCAGCAACCGATGTGGTATTATGGTAAGGAAGGAAAAAGTGGTTTTCTTATCAGTATCTTGTTATTATTTAGTCCTAGTCAATTCTTATTTATTTAAATAACTAGATGACGTTTTGAAGTCAATAGTGTAAACTCAAATACAAGTAACATTTAATTAACATTTTAATTTATACATTAAACATAATAATAAAATTAAGTACTATTTTAAAACAAATAAATATATATTTTTAATTCAATATTATTGCAGATTCTGAATGTTGCCATAAGATTTCATGGTCCATTTTTTATTCGATTCCCTTGGGATATATAGAGTAAATTGTCAGTAAAATAGAATTGGAATTTAACGCTATAGTAACTTTTAATCATTTCAAAAATACTTATCCAATGATTTTTGGGATTTTTGGAGTTCATAACAATTTACTGAATGCGGTCCTTTTATTTATTGCACTTTCTACTTCCTTTGGCGCCTGCTCTTGTTTACTGTGATTTTGATAAGTTTATCCCCATGAAAGCGTAATTTTACAATAAATTATTATTTGATTTCAAAACTTATTTTTCTTGTTGAATCCCTTGGGAGTTAAAAACTATTAGTGGATCAGTTGGCATTTAAAATTGTCGGTGGATCGGGTGCAGGAGTTCCGAGTGGAATAACTCGTTTGCGGGTAGAGAAACAAACGAGTACCTTACGTAACGCGAGGGCGGCGCGCGCGCGGCCGGCGCGCACTACACCGGGCTGCACAAGGCTTAGAAGAGCTCTCTATCAAACGTATACCATCACGCAGCCGTCACCGAGACCACCGAGGGGGGGCAGATGTGTTGACACCCACATGTCGCCTGGTTTGTTAAAGTTCGGGGCGAGCCATGCAGCGAGCGCTCCATCAAACATATAAAAGTACGTTCGCATTCACGTACAGCTACTTTCGTAAGCTGGTGACCCGGCGGCCACTCGCCGGTCTGCGACTACAACTAAGATTATTATTATTTCGAGCAGCCCGCTTTTACCCTTCTTCTTGTGCGCATATACGTAATAACCGCAATAAATCCTTAAGAAAAGGTAGACGAGGGTCTGCTTCAGATCGTGATTCATTTTTAGACAAGATTTACATGATGACGGGCGTGCGCCAGCCGCTGATCCAATCAGATGCGGCGCTGGTTCCATTTGACGGTCCTTTTGATTCGAGACTCGAGACGCGATTCAAATATAATATTATTGTACGTATATTTTTATACAAGAACATCGGCTATGTAAATTGAATTATCGAACTCCATTGCACCAATGTGCATGGGGCCAGCGCGGTGGCGGTGGCGCCCATGTGTCCTCATGGAGAAACACATGAGGACACCTGGGCCGTAACACCACTACTCTATGGGACGTATATAGGCTGAGAACGAACGAAGAACAAACGAATGTGTTTTATGTGTGGCATATTGTAAATACCATACAGCTCTATAGAAGTCGTTCGGGCATCTCAGAGAAGGTCCCGCGAGCATACAAATTATTATTTCCTACAGAATACGGTCCAGTGAGTTATCATACGCAAAATGTTGCTTAAGGTTCACTGGGCATTTATACTTATAAACATCCAAAAAATACCCCTACAATAAACCTTCGTAGAGATGGATCTTTATGTATGTAAATATCTATGAATTGACCGCGTAGTGAGTGATTTGAATGTATTAAAATCGATATGATATTTGTTGGTCGTGTGCGTGTGTTAGTCTCCCCAGCTGACTGCAGTAGAGATGGTGTTAACTGTTTAAAAAAATTATCTGTTAAAAATTAAATGATAAATATTTTAAACAGTTAATTTTATCTGTTGAAAATATTAGTTGATATTTTTAATCTAATAATTAAATAAACTGGTTTTTAATTTAAACATAACCAACGAATATTATTATATGAAAGCGTAGAATGATTTAATGAACTTGCTTTCATACTTTACAGGCTTAAATTGTCTAGTACAGTGTTGCTAATTAAAAATGATTACTGATAGTGCCTAAACGACATTTGTTTTTGCAGTACATGCAACATGCAAATTTTTCATCTCCAGTTCACTTCCGCATTTCGTCTAGACATGAAAAATAAGCACCAATAAACAGTTCCGCAACGAAATCACACTTACTTCAACTGACTACTTGCAACTAATAAATAAGAATATTCAATCGAATAAAAATATCAGAAAGAAATGAACTGTTAATTATCATTATTCGATCACCAATACCATTTAATTTTAATACTTATTCCAAAAGCAACAGAACCTAGAATCGAGTGCAACCAAAAAAATTTTATGTTGTCAAGAAAAAAACATGCTTAATGATAACACAATTGAAATCAAATTCGATCGCATCAGGCGATCAGCTTAGGCAGCGATGCGCCTGGGTCACCTGCCGTCTCACTCTAACGGGCGCCGGATCGGCTCTCGTCGGCTCACTCAGCTCGGTCCGTTGATATACCTAACAAATATTTTCAACTGCGCGCGGTAAGGTGCCAGGATATCCGAATCGAATAACGATAATTTTATCAGTTAATGTTGATTTCAATTATGGGCTGTTAATGATATTTTTATTTATCTGTTAATTTTAACGAATAATTAATATATTTAACAACTCTAGACTGCAGGTGGTTGGCACTTCTTCTCTCGGTTAATATTCAATTTCCATTAAGGGCGCGCCCAGACACTCCCCCCCTCCTCCGCGACTATACGATATCTATCAAATTGTTTTATTGTACGGAGTATAATTTTACCTTTAAAAACATACAATTTTGTCAGACAAATATTTTACTTCCTAACTAGCAGAAAACTTGCAGTCACTTATCTGGACGAAACGGGAGATATGGGAGCACGCCTCCAGCCTGTTGCGTCTCAATTACATAGAGAAACACATGAAGAGCACGGGCCGTATCACCACCATGCTGGCCCAATGCGGATTAGCATGTCACAACTCGACAAAACAAAGCTTTTTTATATACTTTGACAAGTATATAAAAGGTTTGGTCGACCGTCCAAGGACTGTGTGGCAAAAGATGCTTTGTTTTTGATGTCCTCCTACATCCGACAGCCTTCTTATTCCAACTGTCGGAAAACAAAGGAATCACGGAATCGCTATGCCTGTCCCTTTTTATAGGGTAAAGCCGAGAGAGACGGGACGAATCTTTTCGAATCGAATCCGTGAACCGATAGTTGAGAATAATGGCCATCTTTAGAAGACGCAGCACCCCCGTAATGAAAAAGCGAAGCCCAAAAGCCTTAGCCGTCAGTAGTACCTTATATCAAAATACTAAAAACATTTACAAAGTAAGAGCATCATTCGTAGCTACGAAACACGTAGCAGTCACGTAGTCCGTAGGAGTCTTGAAGTAACGAACTTCTACGTGTTTCGTAGCTCGTAGTCTACACCCGTAGTTTGTGTATATAAGCTAACCTCTAATTATGAGTATTTTTTTTTATAACAAAGCCAAATAAAAATTTTCATATGAATGATTACTGAATGAGCTGATTAAGTATCTGAACCATTTTTGGGTAACAATTTCTCCTTATAAAAAAGTATACAACTACAATTGTTTATTTTTGTGTAATACAACTTTCCATTGCAAACATTCTTACTTTTAACATTGTTAAATAGTAAAGTAAAGCCATTAATATATTAGCTACTTCAAAATAATTGTCAATCAGTGTATTGCAAGAGAGTGCCAACCAGTATACACACTACAGGCAGGTACTCGATCGAGGCCTAATGACAATTAAAACTTGAGTGCCGCTCCGCTGACGGGTCGCGAGCAGGCCGCCGCCGCCGCCGCCGCCGCCGCCTGCTCCGGCTCAAGGAGGCTTTTCTTATGGATAATTATTTTCGAGGCGACTAAAAACATAAACGGCGACTATTTAGTACTTAAAAATAACTTGGCAGCGATTAAATATACCAGCAACAATCATATTAGTGAAGCTTCCAAATGCAAGAATTTAGTATTTATTGAAAACGCAATGAATGTCATTAAAAATTCAGTAACCGTTTCAAGAAAAAACAATGTCAGTTTAAATTTAAACAAAGCCTACAGCATCCTTTTCTGCAACACAATCCGTGACTATAGTTGCAAACTTCTACTAGTCGCTTGAATATTTTTCTTATCCCAAATACAGTTGAATTTGTCGCTCGTTAAATGCCTACATGCCATTTATATTGTAGTCGTACTGTATGCAGCAGACGGAATACCCGCAAGCGCCATTCGGAACTTCTGCAATCAACGGCTTTTGACTGCTTTACTAACTAATAATTATTAAAGACGTTTAAAGGCAGAGGATTGTCTTTTAAATTCATTTACACTAAGAATTTTTTTATAATCAATTTAGATCTTCTTAATCTTCTTATGTTCAGCGACCGGACCAACCAAAGTATTGAACCGGTGCCTGAAAAGCGGAATAAAGATAAAATACTTTAAACCATTCATGTCAAATATAGCCGAAGTAATACACGTTTTTTTTTTTCTTTTGAGCCTAAACATAACATAACATATCAATCCTAAATCCCCGAAGGGATAGGCAGAAGTGTCGCGACATCCATGTTCCGCCTGATACGAATACTAATTGACGAATAACTCCGCCGAGACTCCAAATGGCGACACCTTTAAATCGGCGTAATAAATATCCCGTCGGCCGCGACACCCGTCCTGAAAGAACTCAAAATCCGCGGCCCAAGGCACGTGAGAGTTTGTTTTCGATGTCGAAACCCAACGTGAGCTGCTGACCTCCAAATACTTGATTACATTATAATAGCCAATTACTTTATGTTGGAAGTATTCAATAGATATTTTTTCGATATTTTTACATTATTGATGAACAATTAAAAATAATAGACTAATTGGTCTAGGAAATTATATTAAATTATTAAAAAACTGCAAATTTTTGTAGAGGGTGTAGCAGGAGTAGGTCAGAAGCATACGAGTACAAAATAATGAGAAAAATGTCAATCCAAAACACATGTGTTGGATTGACATTTTTCCCATTATTATTTTCCCTTCTTACTATTTATACAATGAGCCAAGTAATATGTTTGAGTTGATGTCGTGGTTCAATGTAATGAAAGAGACAATGTAGCCCGAAGGTGCATGCTCACGGTCGGCAACTTGCCTTTATTGACGTCTGTTACTTTAATAATTTATTATAAATAATTATCGTTAACATTTTCATAATACATATTATTATCAGAGTATCTATAGCCGTTAACGCCTACCCGTAAAAATAAAATAAAAGCGATTATAAAATGTTTCGGAGCTGGGATATAATAATCGTTGTGTTCGGTCGCTCGCAATGTTTGAGCATCGCGCGATGACAAGTCTAAAAACCTCAGCTTGAAAGTGTATCTCCATTCCGCAGCGAAATCATCACGACACTAATTAAGGGACCATTATCAAACCCAAGCATTTTGCTTCGTTCTTTAACTTACCATTTATTTTCTCGAATAATTTGTTGCCTCTACAGACCTCTTCAAAGTCGACTGCCTAAACATAAATGTAGTGTATGTTTGATCAAAACAAGTGTTTACCAGGAACGATGTAGCCAGCCATTTGATGCCTACGCTAAATGATGTATACACTAATAATATAGCATGTGTCCTGAGACGGCCGGTGGCGGGCGACATCGACACGACTGCTGAGCCGTCGGCTGCGCGATGGCCCATTTAAATGGCTTATCTGATGTAGCTTTTCAGTGCGATACCGCAATGTGAGGGCGCCCGATGTACTGCACAAAGGCTCAGTCTCTACGTTTACTATGTAATGTTAAGTTGTATTATGTGTCCGATTATATTTCTCCTTATTTTGGTTTTGATGAGTTACTTAACCGCTTATGTGTCATGTATTTCTGTATGTACATTTATCAAAAAATCGTGTTCTGGACGCTTTTATTTATAATTATTACACTAAATGTAGAAAAAAGGATAAAATTTTTCTCCCAATTTCACCTTTAATTGCCAATTTGATGTAGCATAAAACTATACTTTATTATACATATCCGGATAGCTTATTTAAAACAGATTTTAATTATATATAGCTGACACATGCGCATTTAATGGCTAAGATGGCCGCCGACATACCATTGGTTAAGTTTTTGTGTTTCTCTTATTCGCCTCAGTATCCACTGTTGTCCCGAGTAGTTCTGACTGACACATTTCAACTTTGCTCACTTGTTCAATCTAAAACGTCTCATCCCATCTATCCCACGAGGACGTGGGGCCGCCCCACCGCCGCAATACCACGAGTGGGTGGCGAAAAGTGGGGTCTTAAATCCTCTGCCTGGTGATGATGTTATGTTATATGAATTCAATACCTTTGACTACATACGAGGGTGATTCTCAGTCACGAGAACCACTCCGCTACCGAGCTCCTGCCATTTAGCTCATAGCTTTTTTATAGTACTCGTAGTCACTGCTCCGCAATTTATAGCAATAAATGGTCATAAAGGCCACACACCAGACATGAGGCAGGGTGCCCGCCGACCGCGCGGCGGCGGTGAGCAATTAGGTGCGGTGCGCAACACCGCGGACGGCGACTGTTGGTGAACCGTCGCCATGCCGACCGCCGGCCGGTGCCGCATATGCGTCAAACAGCGAACAGTAACTGCACACAAAACCTAACTAAGATCGGGAATGAGAGGATCGTTTAACGTCAATATTTAGACTCAAATCAATAATATAAAACTTTTTTTACTTTTCGGTATTGATTCGAACATTTTCATTCCTGGAAGAAATATCTGGTGAATAATGTAATGGTTCCCCGCGAGCGAGTGGCTCCGGCGAGTCGGCGAGTCGCTATACCCTAATGCTGTAGCCACACTACCTGCTAACGCCAATGCAATATGCCAATAATGGTTACCTTGATTTTTAACGCCAAAAATTGAGTGGTCACACTAACGTCAATGCCTATTCTTAATATTGGCGTTAATGTTCTTGAGTTTTAGGATAGACGTTGACGATGTTGCACTGTATTTGGAATAAATGTCACTTTTTTTAAGCACGTTATTACCAAATGAAGAAAAAATAACACAATAGGATAGAACAAAGCGATGTACGATTTTTATATTTTTTATGTTTTGGATCCCACAACGCTGTATTCATTTGTAGAATTTCGACACTTGTAATGACTTTCTCATAAGTCTACTCTACAGACATAGTAAGTATTTGTTGAATGTCGAATTCATAAAGACGTGCGCACCCATTGCACTTGCGGCGCTCAACGTACCTAACATATCTGATGAAATGTGGGTTTTCAACACCTCTGCCTACCCCTTCGGGAAAGCGGTGTGATGATATGTTATGTTAAGTCTTTGATGTACCCCCCTCGAGTTAACTCCTAACGTGAAATGACATTATTAATGCCGCTATAAAATTATCGTAGTAAGTCGTAGCAACACTAACGTTTAATTACCGCGTTAATGAACGGCGTTAGCCGGTGGTGTGGCCCCAGCACAGTCGCCTGCAGGCGGCGGCAGCCCGGCCAGCGGGGCCCACTGCCGCGCGTCACACAACCAACCAACCTCGCTATTTTTAAAAGAAGTATTAATACAGTAAAAATAGTTTCTGATAACATGTATGCACACTTTTCTTCGTTTTTCAAGAATTTTTCATTATTTCTCTAAGGCCCACTTGCAAGATCGAGAGTTAGCGTCCAACCCTGCGTTTGCCGGCGACGGCGCAAGTGGGCCTAAAAGAATTAACATTTTATTATGTACTTAATTGTGGACATAAGGTTTCTATAATTTTAGTTGGTAAAATGGAATTTGTGGTTTATCTGTATTTTGACTATAGAAACGTTGAAACTGTGGGGATTTTAACGTTGTCAAATATCGGTTTCCAGTCATGATTGACTGGAAAGCCATATTTGAATCCCCACTATCATAATTATTATGCTTGTATAGATTGCATAGCTTGATAATCTTATAAACTAATATTCTGGTGATAGCTTCTGCTAAATACCTATCTAGTGGGTGACCATATATGTATCTAGCACTTGTGTAGCAACTGCAGCTGTGCCCGAGTGCTAGTGCAAGCGTTGGTCGGTCCTGGAGAGCCGCCGGCGCTGACATGTCACTCACTGGCAGTCAGCGACAGCCCACTGGAAAATACCATTGAGTTTATTATAAGCTTAACAGTCTCGACCTCTGTCACATGCCCGATCTAAACCACAAAATCGTGTTATATGTTTTTTACTCGCCGCGCTCTCACATGATGCGTTACATTTTCACCCCTACCAATTCCTAGCAAAATTTAGTTTTTTTCCAGAAATAACCACACAAACTTTTTCTCATTAGCTCTGACGTCGATACAAATTACCGACCTTGTGGCTTTACTTATACTACATTCTTCGTATTGCACATGCGTCGAATCCGGGATATGCCATGAGCCGAACGAGTCGAGTCACAATCTGATTATTAATATTATAATAATAAACATTCGTTCGCGTCTAACGAACAGCCTTCCTTTGCTGTGACTGTCGCGGTGCTGGCCACCGTCCCTGAAATGGCTGGAAAATAGTCGGCAGCGACGAGGTGGGGGGCGGGGCTTAAACCCGCCGTTGCATGTCGGCTTAATTTTTGTACTCAAAAAAAATGTAATACAAATAAAAATAGCTATGAATTTTTTACACGAGTTACCTAAAGATGTTAATTCAAACTTATTTATTTATTGTATAAATTCACAAAGGTAATGCAAGGCAAGTTCATTTATCTGCAATGGCATTTTTTTATTTTTTGCTATGCTAATGCGTCGGTTGCGCTCGGCTCGCGGCTCGGGTCCGCATCGCGTCGCGCGGTATGCCATGAATGTCCGACGCGCGCCGCATGCCCCGCGATATATTGCCCGCTGTGTGGAAAGCATTCCCGACTTCCCGTCGTTTATTCAAAATTCCTTATTGGCTATTCACATAGGAACAGTAATTTGTCTGTATTTAATGTCAAGAAAGAGGAATTAGTTTTCCAAGAAACAAAGACAGACGACGTTGGATAAGTTTATAATTCTTTCAACTCGTTTATGGCTATAATAGCACGCGGGTAGTGTAGATAGAATGATTGGAGCTAATTACTCCTATCATTCTATCGGTGGCACTACCTGTCGGCACAACCTGCACATGCATAGCGAATGGTTCATAGCGAAGAAACATGATGTTGATGAAGTTTTGTATAGGATCAGGCGCGAGACGTTTCGACAACTTCTCGGGAGCTTCTCCCCATGCAACAAAAGGTGGTTTGAGAATGAAACGACAGCCCTGTGCGGAGATCCGTGTATCGCTCGTCCACCTGTTGATCGTCGCGCCCTGAGGAGGCGCACGCACACATGCGTACACTACAGGTCTCCTGTTATACCGTTGCTAGGACTATGGATTAGTAAAGTAACGTATTCCTATGTCGAAAAAAACTCGATCTCAGGCCGAGCACCGAATTTGAGTCACGCAGCACACCTACTGTCATCAACAAAATCAATAAACACAACCATACCAACCCAACCACCACTGTCCAATAGCTTATAGCGGCGACAGGCTCAACACCTGTCTAAATATGTGTGTATAAATATGTGTGTGTGTGTGTGTGTGTGTGTGTGTGTGTGTGTGTGTGTGTGTGTGTGTGTGTGTGTGTGTGTGTGTTAATCAATAAATAATGCTCGTTGCTTCACTCGCCTAGTGTAAATCGTATTGTCAGTGAGTAAACTGTTTCGCCGCTATTCACGGAACCGCCTTTTAATTTATTTCATACCCAATTTCTGCATTCGCAGCCTCTAATCGCGTTGGCTCTCGTCTCGGGGCAAAGGGAATGCTTTAATGTTTTTGAGAGCACCGGCTCGAGGTGAAATAAATAATTGACCCATAAAAACTTTACGGAAAATTCCTTTTCTTCTTACAACGTTTAATAATTGAAAAAGTTTAAGTGAAGGCAGGTTGTAGATAATCTTCGGTTTCTTGCTTCGGCCTTACTTAATGTATTTTAACCCCAATGGCATGACAGCTAAACGTACTATCTACCGTTCCCATCCCTCTCGTTTGGAATACCGTACATTCATTTAAGAAAATATTACCAGCGTTTTTGTTGTCTTAATAACATATTACTTGTTCTTGATCTGCAAACGAAATTATATTCAACATTATACTCGTAATATCATATTCATTTCTTTTCTTTGGTCGCTCACTAGCGCGAGAATTGCGCAATTAGAGTATACAGTCAGACGCCGCTCAGCACTGATCCGATTTGAGAGTAAACACACTCCAGCGGATTGTATTACAAATGTTGGTTGCACTCGCCGGAGTAACGGTTGCAATATCTTTATGCTCCTTAAATCTATTACAGGAGCTCATCGAAAAATAAATGGTTTAACTGTTCTGTTCACGATTGCTTTTGAAGTTATAAATAGTTAGTATAAACGGTAGTTAGTTATAAATGTGGACAACATTTACAGAACTACTGTTCATTCAAAGATTGTAACTTGTAGCAAACAATGTCAGCACATCTCATGATAATGATCAGTATCATTGGATTCAGTTGTCGTTTGATAGGTACGAATCGGTTCTAGGGGTTCTCAAATAAATTAACAGCTCAATTAAAGGTCAATAAATACAATGTATAAAAAGAGCTTCATAAATAGGAGGTACTTCCAGAAACTAAGATTATGTTTGTGTTCCGAGTTCCGAGTTTGTGGGGCGAGGGACGAGGCGATTGTAAACATTGCGTGTAGCAGTCAACCATGCTTATTGCACTGAACGACATGATCTATTATCTAAGCTACCATTGACACAAAAATGCTCACCACGCTATGACAGAGTGCCACGAGCAACATATACAAAAACTATGTAAAGCGACTCTAGAGAAAGAAGAGAGAACACTGAAGACTAAAGCATAATTTAAATCAGTGAGTGAAGTCGTAGTTGCAGAGTCCTACATGAAGTGTTATAGTTACAATGAAAGTTTGTTTGCTCATCGTGCCTGGTTGTATTACTAAGTACCTGACCATTGGTTAAGGTTACAATATGCTTGAAAACTTGCCATGGTTATTAGCATAGGCATTTGCTTTAAGCGGTCATTCATCACCAGAAGCAAGATAGAAGCTATACCGCTATAATTACTATTTTTCTGCGGCATAAATCCTATAACATTCACCTAATACCTCAGGACTACTACCGCTCCCTGAATCCGGCTCGAGCGCCCTGGTGAATCTCCCTTGGGAGCGGGACCCCCGAGGAGGAATGTCTTCAGTCTCCAGACAGAAATCTTCGAGTGGTGGCTCTCCACAACTGGCTCAAAAACCCCCCTAAGATTTCGCCTCGCTTAAAAATCAGTGTGGATGTCGGGAATGTCATTGCCAGCACTCAGTTACGGCCATTAAAAAAACCTACTACTTTCAGCAACTGACTTGGTTAGTCGAACTGACGAGTACATTGTTTAAGGTAAATCCTAAAATACATCCGTTTAGTTATTCTTGGTCTAATAACTGTTATCTTATCAAACTTCGTGTCTAGTATTGTATATTTTAGTATAAAATTAATTCTTCTACTTCTATTTAAGGCGACCGTAGAAGTAGGCCGCCATTATGACTGTAACTCACGTTGGTTTCATGTCGAGCGAATTTACTTTGAATCGATACCAGCTTGACGAACGCAGGCACTTGAACTGGATACTGCGGCAATTTATATCACAAAAATTAATTAGCTCAAACCACTGATTCATAATAACATTAATTATTAACAGTTTTGTTAGACACTTCTTGGTCAGAAATCGTGGACAAATGTACTTTATAAGTTGGTATAGTTAATTATGTAAGTGTCCGTGTTTATCGCACGAGCATCTGCGCCGGCCCGGCCCGGGACGCTCGGCCCGCCCGTACTTTATTTCTCCCAAACATTTACAGAGATCTTATTAAACAAGTAAGATATCGTTTGGGTCACTCTTATAAAAGCTTTGTGTCTACATATTTTTTCCTTCCATAATCATAACTAATTTAGGATCGTTTCGCTAAACATCTGTTAGTATGGTTTCGATTATTTTTTTTAATGGTGTGTGTTATCAAATGATGCATTCACTTATAGTGCGGTACTAGACTGCGGCGATAATGTCACCAAATCAGCACGATATTGGACTTGTTGTAATGAAATTGCGCCGTAAAAATAATGTGGTTCTCGTAATCCCGGCTCGTATTGGACTTGATTGCACTCTTCAATGACTTTTTTCGTTTTATTAAACTTGAAACTTGAAATTGTTGTTCTTCTCGTCGAGTTTAAGTATTGTCGGCCCTCTCCCCCCGCGCCCACATGCATCTGTTGTTAATTGGTATACAGAACGAGCATCGGCTGCTGCCATCATTGTGCGCTGGGACAATGGCGCGGCCTGGCTGCGGAGGCAGTCGTAATTAGTGAGCAGGCCGCTAGTCTGAGAACCATTGCTCGCTGTCGCTCCCGAGATACCTATTGCACGCTACGACCGAGGTAAAAATAACGTTAGGTTTTTTCTACTTGAAAATTTGCCTTCTGTCGTAGGGTGGGTATCGTACTATGATTTGTGAAGGCCAATATTTCAGGTTTCCATTTTTTAGGTTTTACAGTGGTTCGTGTCTGCGGCGGGCGTAGGTGGGTGGAGGGGGGCTGGTTTTGATAATCTATTGATCTCAAGATATTTGTGGTGTTCACCGTGGTCGTCAAAGCAAGTTTCAACTCGTGTTTTCTAATTGCGTTTTTTAATCAAAAATAAATGTGCTCTTTATAAATCTTTGGTACCTTTATTGCCCGGACGAGGCGCCCTTCACATAGCCCTTGTCATTGTGTCAGTGACCAGTCCATACTAATGAATGACTCGCGCGCTCGCTCGCCGCGCGTTTCCGTCGCGGCGAGCGCCTGTGGCCCTTGGCGTCCAACCCTTGTTACTTTTCCTACGTGCCTTGTCTACTACGATGATAATGAAGTACTCAGTTGGTGCTTATGGTTATCTGTATTCGACATGAGAATTTTAGCTGTACAGTCACCAGCATAAATATATGACGGTGGTACGGCCGTGCATAAATATCTAATCATCCATGGGCGCATAAGTATATGACGACATTACCTCGGTAAAAATATGTGATGCTTCGTGGCCGGCAAAAACATTGTTACACACTATCCGCATAAATATCTGATCGAACAAAAATCAAAATTATCTAATCAGTGTGTTAGCAAAAATATCGAATGACGGAGGGACCGCATAAATATCTCACACTTAAGAAAATCATAATATGTCATTCATCTGCAAAAACAAATCTTATCTATTTAGTATAGAGCTGTAAATTGTTTACGAAGTGTTTTGACAATTCACGAAAGGACTGCAGATTTGTCATTGCATGTCTGTTTCACATTAGGGAAACAGTTGTTGCCGCTTTTTCGAAACAAGAACAACGGCAACGACGCTTTTTCTTAAGATGAAGTTTGTAATAATTTAAATTTTTCAAAATGCATCCATAGATCTGAAAAGGCATAGAATGGTATAGACCGCAAGTGAAAAATAATAAATATTTCTTTTTCATGATTTTGTGATGATGATGAAAAATTTTACTTAATTTAAATTTTCTCAAAATGTATTAAGTTTTCCACATAATTAGTTAAATATTCGTTAATTTAATAGTTTAGGGAAAAGAATGGTGTATTATATTTTAGTAACAGAAATTAATAATTTTACATCGAAAGTTATCAGCCTATATACGACCCACTGCTGGGACAGGCCTTCCTCATGGAGAACCACATGAGGAGTATGGGCCGTAACACCACCACGCTGGCCCAATGCGGGTTGGTGGGTAGAAACGGTCACAAATGCGACCGGGACCAACGGCTTAACGTGCCTTCCGAAGCACGGAGGAGCTCGAGATCACAAAGTCTTGGTCACCCATCCACGGCCTGACCATGGCGATGGTAGCTTTGTTTTCGATCGAAGCCAATGCGCACTGACCACTACGCCACCGAGCTCCTCTTCACATTACATCAAAAGCTTCTCATTATTTACAATAATTTTAGAATCAAAACATCTGCTATTTGGCCTATACTGGTGCCGCTTATAGGCACAGGCCTTCCTACAGTGAGAATTAAATTTTGGTCACCTATCCAACGCGCAAAAATAGTAAAGGTTGCTTTGTTTCTAAAATCAAAGCCAAAGCGTACTAACTTCTACTGAAGAATGCTAGGCGTACATAGAAATTTAATTTGAGATTACAATTTTTTGGTCACCCATCCTAGATATAACCATGGCGAAAGTTGCTTTTTTCTAAAATGAAAGTTAAAGCTTAAGAACCACCACCAAGCAAAGTTCCTTGTACATAGGATTAGATTTTGAGATTATAAATTTTTGGTCACCCATCCAAAGCACAACCATGGCAAAAGTTGCTTTGTTTCTAAAAACGAAGCAAAACTTACCAACCAACCACGACAAAAACTAAGTTTCTCGTAGGTATATGGAAATACGACTATAGTGAAAGTAGCTTTGTTTCAAAAATCAGAGTAAAACTTAGAAAACTAAGTTTCTCGTATGAAAAGAAATGAATTTGTGACTACGAATTTTTGGTCACACATTCAAGATACAACCTTAGCAAAAATTACTTTGTTTCTGAAATTAAAGCTAAAGCTAACTTTACCAGTACAAAAACGAAGTTCCTAGTTGATTTGATTTGGCAACGGCATTTTTCGCTATGGTTCTATCTGGGATGGGTGACCAAAAATTTGAAATCCCAAATCTAATTCTATGTACGAGGACCTTTGCTTAGTAAGCTTTAGTTTTCATTTTCGAAACAATGAAACTTTTGCCATTGTCATATTTTTGGTGACCAAAAGTTTGTAATCTCAAATTCAATTTTTATATATACTATGCTAGCATATACTATGCTAGGCGTAGTAGAAGTTAGCACGCTTTAGCTTCGATTTTAGAAACAAAGCAACTTTCGCCATGGTTGTGCTTTGGATGGGTGACCAAAATTTAATAATCATTGTAGGAAGGCCGCACACATAAAAATTGAATTTGGAATTACAAACTTTTGATCACCCATCCTTTTTAATAGATCTAGATAATAGATTTGATCACGACCATGGCGAACGTTGCTTAGTTTCTAAAATGAAAGCTAAAGCTTACTAACCATTACTAAACCAAGGACATCGTTAAGATTTACAAATTAAGATTACGTTAAGATTACAAATTTTTGGTCACCCATCCCAAATACAACCATGGTGATAGTTACTTTTGATTCTAAAATCAAAGCTGAAGTTTACTTTATCACTATAAAAACCAAGTTTTTAGTTCAAAGAATTTGATTTGATTTAAAAACAGCAATTATCGCTATGGTCATATCTAGGATCGGTGACCAAAAGTTTGAATCTCAAATATATTTGTTTAATTAAATTTTTCTACATCAGTATGAAAGTGCTCTAAATTCCATGCAATTTGGCATTTACTTAACATAATCATAAAATTAAGACATTTCAAAAAAAAAAGTATTTCGCTCCACCTGAAAAATCACGTTTTGTCCTTAACATTATAAACAAATAATATAGGTAATAAATACTAAGACGAAATACAATGATAAGTCTAAACGCTTTCCGTGAATTGTCAAAACACTTCGTACCTATATCAAATACATAAGATCTGTTTTTGCAGATGAACAAGATATTTTTAATTTTCTATCGTGTCAGATATTTATGCGGTCAATCCGTCATCATATGTGTTTGCTGACAAGCTGGATAGATACTTATGCCAGTTTTGGTGTACACATAATTTTGATTTTTGTTCGATCAGATATTTATGCGGATAGTGTGTAACAATGTTTTTGCCGGCCACGAAGCATCACATATTTTTACCGAGGTAATGTCGTCATATACTTATGCGCCCATGGATGATTACATATTTATGCACGGCTGTAAGCCGTCATATATTTATGCTGGTGACTGTACCTAGAGATTAGGGTTCTGAGCCAACCTCTGAAATGGTGCAAATATATGTGTCGCGTGGCTAAGAAAGTAAAGGAACTTGAAGCTCACGCCCTAAAATCGAAATTGAATATCATCGTTTGTGTCTTTTAAACAATTGTATACAAACGCATCTGAGCGGTGTGAAAATAACATGAAAATAAACAGGCGCGAGGCTCTCAGTCAATGTAAACGTTCGCGTTACCGTCAGGGTCCTCGCTGCGGCGTCGTTGCCGCGCGATGTAAAAACTGCTGAACAGTAATGTGCAGCGCGACAAATACGCGCCAGCTTGTCAGCAGTCAGCGTCTCGCGGACATTCATTTTATTGGCTACCGGCGACGGCGGGTCTCGGGAGTCGGCTTACGGCGCTGTAAAATTAATTCCCCTAATGCTAACTAATTGCAGTCAGATATAGCCAGGGAATACTAATTAAGAAAAAACACTTTGTATCGTTGCCGGTGATTGGGTCTATTTCTATAAGTGTATCTACCGGGGGCGACACGCCGCTTTCGTATTCAGGCTCCGGCTTCTGCCAGTTAATAATGATTACTGTCGCCGGGGCTCGGAGTTTGACGGCTTATGAGAAGTATAAGTTTACTGAGTCTGATAGTGCTCCTGAAGATCGCAGCGGGCGTTGGGAGAGGTCCATTGTGTTACATGTGCGGAGTGTTTTTAGTTTAGCTTCCTTTGTACGAGTATTACGCGGAGCGCCGGCTGCAGCGCTAATTAGCCTCGGAACAGGCTGACGTTCAGCAGCTAGATAGGGGCCGGCTTGCGATATCGAATTATCGATACTTTCTTTGTTGATTACCTTTAAACCTAGATACAATTCCAGCACCGTCCGTGCCACTGCTATTCAAAACGAGTTTGCTTAATATAATACGCTTAGAGATCAATGTCACCCATAATAAACAACAAATCTTATTACTCACTAGTCTCATTCGAATTGAAAATTAACAATAAAATATGAAGTGTGTCTATTTATTATCAATATTCGTGATATTGACAATCGACCGTTGCCCAATGCACATCATCAGTTCAGCAATATTGTATCACGTGGAGCGTGACGCGTGTGCAACCTTTACTACCAGAGTGCGACGACCTATCAATGGTGTAAACATAAACACACCATTCATGGGTACAGTCCTCGTGACGTCTGCACTGCGCCGGGTGGCAATAAATTCACTAATAATAGAGTGTGTTGAATGCAAACACACACAAGTGCCACTCGGTACACCCCCGACTGGTTGATTCGATCGTTTGGTACCGCAGCCTGAATCTGGTACGTTTTGATATATTTACTTATACATTTTCACTGGGTACATTTGAAAGTGCATTTATTGCAAAGTATTAATCATCATCATTAGCCTGCCCTTTTCCCAAGCAAAGCAAAGCAAAGTATTACTATTTATCAAAAGTAAGTTAAGTATACTTCGGGGCTGGTATTACCGTAGCGCTGGTGCTGCCACTACATTATTACTTATCGTCGTCTCCTGAAACACAGCCTAAAACAATTCCTGCAAAGAAATGGGGCGTATCATCGCGGGACACCGGGACATCTCCGCCCCAGAGCACCGCAGGCCGGCCCTGCGTGCATTTAATGCATTTGAATTACATCAGGGCTCTGCACCGATGAGCGTGCATGCCTCCCCCCCTCCCCCCTCAAAGGGCACCGGCACAAGGGCTGTCCCTCCAGAAGCCACTCCATGAGTGAACGAACTATTTTAGAGGTCGTTGCGACGGCCCGGCGCGCCGCGCCCCGCGCATGTGTCGCCACGCTCACGCCATTATCAATTCTATATCCCCTACTTTAGAAACATTTTCAAATGAAGTGCGTGTGGAAAATCGTGTAAAAGATCCCCAATACAATAAAGCCTATAACGACATTATTTTAAGGTTGTTTATTAGTTGGAAAAAGTGAACAGCTTGTCGGTCGCGTACGTCTGACCTTGAATCTGCAGCATGAATTAGATATATCCTTATTAAATGTATATTGAGTGTGACTCTTATTGCGCTCTCAGTCTGTCCGAAGTGCGAACAGGGCAGTAAATATTTTATCGTATCTAAGTATACATAAACTCACAAATCTAATATCACTTGTGTTCTATCGCCAGGAAATAAAATAGTTTATTTTCCCTTTGTCTGTCAGTATAATATCGGTCTGCGGCCGCCAGCGCGTCTCGGCGGCCGCAGTTATATAAGCCGTATGAACCTTGTGCTTACAACTGTACTACTCACTCAATTATTTCCTAGTATTCTATAGCATGTTTGGTTTGAAACATCTTTTCCAACATATCGATCGATAAAGTATCTTCAAGCTTAAAATCAAACATTTCGAGCCTGCCAGGTTGTCATCCAATATACTCACAACAACAAGGGCGTCATAATTTTTAAGGGTCGCCAAGGCGCGGATGACCCGATGCCATTACCTACGTGCCGTCGGGGGGGCCTCGTACATATACGGTGCTGATGACGTCAAAAACTTGGCACAACAGCTGGGAATTACCGGGTACGTGTCGGCGTCGGCAGGTTACATAATACCACGCTAGAGCTCTGGGCCCTGATTCTGCTAATATACAAATGGCACACTAGGATGGCAATAGGATCTCAATGGTCAACATTTTGACATTTCTTAGTCTGATAACTATGGATAGAAAGAGAGAAAGAGGATAGCCTTCATTCATAAATAGTGATAGAATGAGAGGGAACACCTACTGATCGAGACAGAACATTGCCTCATGCTATTGTATGGGAGTTTGGCATCCATCATACAGTACAAAATTCTTGGATAACTTAGTCTAATAATCAATTTTCTTCAGCTTATCTAAAGCATTATAATAAAAATAGTGTCTCGTTGGTAAAATTTTTGACATTTCGTGGTCTGAAAATAAATTTTCTGTAGATTTAGACTACGAAATGTCAAAATTTTGACAATATAAATACTATTGCGATAGTTGTTAATTAGCAGAATCGGGGCCCTGATATTGGCCGCTCGCAAGGAAAGGAGCGTCGCGGCGGAGTCGTGTCCACTTTTATTAGCGCCATTACTTGAGGTCGTTGTAGTTTGTTTTGCAGATTGTATCAGCTGTCGTTCAGTATTACGACCAATATTACTTAGACAACTGCCAACTCGAAGAATGCCATAGCTCTAATGTTGCGACTGGCGGTGTGCGTCGGCGGCAATAGACACCGCTCTGTGGTAAATGTGAAACATATCGGAGCGCGCGGCCGACGATGGCGCGCTCTCAGTACACGCTGAGCTCCGTGTAGGTATCAAATCAAATCAAATCAAAAATAATTTTATTTCATAGGCTAAACATAGCACTTAAAATCGTCAACATTCATAAATAGTCATATTTATTATACATAAAGTAAATTTTCACTGCCGCGAGCGCTTGTAGCAAGTACATCCACACAGCGCTTTGACTGTGGTTGTAATCGATACAAGCGACCGGATTCCGAGAGTAAGGCATTTCATGAGAAGAACCCGGTAAGAAACTCATGAGCCACTTTTTTAAAATAGCCAATCATACAATCTATTAGTCACAGTGTTACATTTTTTAGATTAGAATAAGATTAAACATTGTTATCTCTTATTATTACATTAACCTGTATGAATGATACATGTATTAACGTCTCATTACTTTAATGTGGCAAATTTAACTAAACATTATTAAGATTAAGCAACGGATGTCCACACATTCCATATTGTATTGTTAGTGTTACTGAGGACATGGTTGCTTATAGGCTAATCGATAAATTGTCTTTCGAACAAGTGATCTAGCTGATAAAACAACGATCAAAGCGTCTAAGTAATGTGTAAATAAAGTAGACTCATGGTCGATTCAACTAACTAATAACTTTGTCCGAAATTGTAATCCGCATTGGCAGACAGATGATCGATAACGTAACTTTATAGCTTTGATCCAATTTGTGCCAAGAGCCAAGGAAAGTCGTATTTAAATTACACGAAAGAATTGAGTGACTTATTTCGGGAACAATAATCATGCACGTGTTTGGTTAGGATCGAGGGATCAAATTCACAAAAGTTTATGGTGTGTACGAAATAGTACGAATTGGGATCGGTTCGTGACGCTCCGCGCCGCAGTGTTACGCAACCGCGCCGGGGACCAGCTCCACTGCTGACTACGTAACACTGAACTATCAAAACCTGAACCGGGGTGGCTATACATAATAAACATACATTTAACCGTATGTCGCATATTATGTCCCTATATATGTTCAGGGCGTCCATGCAGCGAGCGCCGGTACGATCTAACTCTTATTCTTCCAGTGGAATAATCGATGTTTCGCTCTGAAGAGACACATAAATCTATCAATTTATTCGGGCGGGAAAGGGGCTGAATATAAAAAAAACCAGTGGTGATACAAAATCATTCACAAAGCATAATTTAAGATTCATAATGGTTTATACCTAAGTATCGAATTTAAATATTATGTACAGGACATAACTGTGAGTATATGCAGGCCAAAAGTAGCGACAACAGTTAGGTCCTCCAGCCGTGACCGTGACCGCGGGCGGCCGTCACGCGCGGCGCGTCACGTGCTCCTCCGAGCCCCCGCCCGCGCCCGCGCCTGCCGTGTCACGCGCCGTTCGCTGATCAATGGCAGATACATCATTATCACAAACGCCCGCCCTGGGCACGTGGACTCTCAAACGTAATGTATTCTTAAAACAGGAAAGTAAATATTGAAAAAACGAGTGGCAAGTGTCCCGGGAGTCGCGGCGCGCGGGGAAAGTAATAACAAGGAAAACTCGGACGCAGCAAAGTTGGGAACTGTCTCCGGACGGAACCGTTTCGAGTCCCACACTTTCAGAACTTGCCGCAGACCTAGGAAATACATACTATCGATAGTCACGTAGCGGTTTGCCAGACTAAGTACAATTCGTTTATAAGAGCTTAGGCTAAAAAAGAAATAATATTAGTTGAAGTAGATAATTGTTATTGCCCCAATATTTAGTCCGGGACTACGAAAAGACATTTAAATTAAGTAGTCAAGTAATAAGCAAAGTGAAGGCATTACCGTCACGTTCACTCGCGGATATTATAGTAAAGCCGCACACTCAGTACAAACATTATCTACTTTTTCTGGACAGAAAATTATGAGGTTGATTTGACAGTGTCGGCCATGAAGCGGAGACAGCGCGGAGACGGGTGTTCACTGAGCTGCATACAACGCGGCGCGGGAAGGTTTACCAGCGACCACCAAGAGTATCAGAACACTAGGTCTTTATAAGCGCAGCGCTGTAACGAACACGCGTAATAAGTACATTCAAAGTAATCCGCTTCCATTAGATTCGCCACAACGACCGCGAGGGTGTCCCCAATACATCCCGCAGCCTTGACCTCGATCCACGTAATTAACACTCTTACTTACTCGATACCTAGTGTCTATGAAGTGAACAATCTAAGTCAAACTAACACATGTCAAAATGTACTAAGAACGTCGAGTCGCGAGCAACGTCTAGGAATTAGGGATAGGTATATTGTTACCAACCCGTCTTTTCCCTTGGGTGTCGTAAACGGCGACTAATGGACTTAAAACTGCACAACCATCCAATAGCTTATAGAAACTGCTTGGTGAAGCGCGGACTATGGCAATGGACTGCTTTTGCGGTGCTTTTGCCTAGTCTCTGACTAACCCTTAGGGGATAATAGTCGTGATTATATGTATGTATATTGTTATGAACGCAGGGACGACGACCGGTGTCACGACCCAGCGTGAATCCAGCCGACTTCATGAAGCCTAACAAAGTTTGTTGGTCAAGTCGCGTTAATGCCGACATTATTTATATTATTGTACCGACAACGGCCCGCGCTCCGAATAACATTATCGTCATTTTACCTACTTTTTTAACATTACTTTGAGTGTTATTATACTGAAATGTGGCTATTGTTTAAAAATGATATTGTTATGTGAGAACAATATATGTACACGTTATACATGTAGAAGTTAGTCAGGGTAGCCGCTAGACCGAACTACGACAGAAGCGCGTCTTAGGAAAATGATGAGGTGTGAAGAGTGAATTTACTAATGTGTTCTTGCGTCTTCGAAGTTAGTATCGTTCTATTTCAAAACAAAATAATCAGGTTTAGAAGCTACCTAACTTTCAACATGTTAACTACATAGGAATTTATTTATATAAATAAGCGACGGGCTCACCAACTGTCACGCTGAGCACATGTGCAGTCACTGCTTGGTGAAGCGCGGACTATGGCAGTGGACTGATTTTGCGGTGCCTTAATAAATTGGGGAAAAGCAATCAAAGCGACAGTATGATACCAATATTTATATTATGTAGTAGTAGTGTGCCATGTAGTAGTTACAGACACATTAGGTACTATTTAATATTCTTTACACAATTACATAAATCCTTCATTTACCATCATTTTCAAATCAGTTTATAAATATTTATTTTTTAAAGTAGTACTACGTGGACGTGGTGTGATACAATTTCATTGATACTATTTTTATTGTTACTAACAATAACATTGACAATCACTACACTTTATTTTTATTACACAAAATATAGGAGCTCGGTGGCGTAGTGGTCAGTGCGCTTTGGCTTTGATCGAAAACAAAGCTACCTTCGCCATGGTCAGGCCGTGGATGGGAGACCAAGGCTTTGTGATCTCGAGCTCCTCCGTGCTTCGGAAGGCACGTTAAGCCGTTGGTCCCGGTCGCATTTGTGACCGTTTCTACCCACCAACCCGCATTGGGCCAGCGTGGTGGTGTTACGGCCCATACTCCTCATGTATTTCTCCATGAGGTAGGCCTGTCCCAGCAGTGGGACGTATATAGGCTGAGGACGACTAAGATTATGTTTAAACATAAATATTGTTAACAAAGGATTAATTAATACTAATTATTGAGGAATAACGTGCTACAACAAAGGCCTTCCTCATGGAGAAACACATGAAAAGTATGGGCCGTAACACCACCACGCTGGCCCAATGCAGGTTGGTGGGGGAAAATGGCTTCCGAAGCACGGTGGAGCTCGAGATCACAAAGCCTTGGTCATCCATCCACGGCCTGACCATGGCGAAGGTAGTTTTGTCTTCGATCCAAAGCCAAAACGTACTAACCACTACACCACCGAGCTCCTCTAGCTAATGTCAGTACTCAGAGATTAACATTTAGCTTATTAGTAGCTTACTTTTCCTATAAATCCACAATTTCATTGAACTTTGACATCAAGATAGAAACATCCTTTCAATAGTCCGGTATTCTCATGTTTTCAAACTATTTATGGACAAATTGTATTAAATACAAATAAAGATGATGCTTTGAAATGTATTTCAACATGTTTAGCATTACTTCTCAAACAGTAGATTTTCTATAAATTTTATAACAAATTTACAACGGATGAGAGTAGCAACTAGTCGGACTTTTATTTATTTATATATTTATTTATTTGACTTGAATAACAATATGAATAACACAGAGAATCTCCTTACAATTATCATTATTATTCTTTACAAATAATAAAACCAATAACAAAGTATAATCAGATGGTATCTGTTGCTTAAATTAGAATTTAAATTTCACAAACAAAACCTCAACTGATAAGCGGTAACATCACAGAAAGTAAAGTAAATTGACACATGTTCACAAAATATCTTTTAATGAATAATGCTTAAAAATTTAATTGTTTCTAGCAAACATAAATCTACAATGAATCTTAATTTTATATATGAAGTTACAACAACAGTGTTCGTTTTTTTTATTATAGACAGGACAAGACAACTCAACCATACAGCCTAATATTAATAATAATTACCTTTGCAAAATAGATTTATATTAGTCGCGCGTCGAGCAGATCGGGATCTCATGTTTAATTCACAGGCCCGGGTAGATGGTCCTCTCTGTCAAGATTTTCCCGTTATGTATTATTTTATTCAAGTACATCGTGTGAATGCATCTTATAGTAGATTAACTAAATTAGCAAAAATGATCCATCATAACATGGCATTACAAAGGTCTGTCCGTAAGGCAGGCGGCGGCCGTGGCAGGAGGCGCGAGGCACAGGCTCGGCGCACTCCGCATGCCGCAGTGTTATGTAACGCTCGATACGGCCGCGGCCCGAGCCAATGCTACTTGCTATTTAAATTATAAGGTATCCATGCACGCCCTCCACTGGTGCCGCCGCCGACATGAACTTCCAGCTGCGATTTGAGATGGCTGTGTGCTCGCGGGCGGCGGCTGGCTCGCGGACGGTCGCCCGCACACACACTGCACGCGTGTATCGGATAAGCACCGCTCTAAAAGTTTTTAGGAAAAAAAAGCCACAAAGTATAAATCACTTCATACTGTTTTTGCTTTCAAAATAGTGGAACCGTTCCTTGATGAACATTAAATCAGCGAGATATTTTCCAAGTCGTCTTCATACAGCATTCGGCCATCTTTAGGGTCTCGAATTTTTAGGAATATTTAAACAAATGAAACGCAAAAATATACATGCCAACTTACACATTATAATATTATTATTATACGCCTGTATTAAATATTTCCGAAATATTAACGAAATGTATGAAATGTGGGGTGACATTTCTTACATTTCGTTAATATTTCGAAAACTCAAAATTTAATTGTTTTGTTAATATACCCTGCAATAAATAATTTCTTTTTTAAACCTATTCAGAGAAGTTTCAAGGAATAGATCAAGGAATTAAGGACAGGCATTTTAGAAGTATTACTTGTGTGTGGCACAACTCTGGGGGCACGGCCTTAGAGTTTAGAGATGCCAAGCCACGTCTCCTTTAATTCTATGTTTTTGTAACTGGGCTGATCCATGGTGCATGGTGGTGAGCATGGCTGGGTGTTGCAGGTACGTGTACCCGAGCCTGGACGAGCTGGCGGGGCAGCTGAGCTTCGTGCTGAGCTTTTTCGGCATCAAGTCCTTCATCGGGCTCGGCGTCGGGCTCGGCGCCAACATCCTCTCCAGGTTCGCGCTCGCGCACCCGCAGAAGGCAAGCGACCTTTACTACTGTGTTAATTACTTGTCATGTAGAATTATTTTTATTTATATTGTTATCAACACATGAAACTAGTATACGTAACTTATTTGATATTTTGATACAATACACTTCATTATATTTTTGTATCTTAAGCCTTATTAACAATGACTCAATGAATGTACAATTCAAGTGTGTGATAGTGACTTCCCAAATTCTCCCCATTTTGTTTGCCGCGGTCTGGAGAACTCACCTTCATTCGACGCAAATGAACTAAAATTTTTATTGTTTTCCGTGTTGTGGAAAACGTTGGAAAACGTTGTATAGAACAATCTTGACTTGCTAGCGTGTAACAAATAAATCAGTAAAGTATTCAGGCCGGTCGGCTTGTAAATCACACACTGCGGTCTGTTGAGTGGGGTCCACTGCCTAGCAAGCGTTTGATCTGGCTCGCCTCTCGCGCCGAGCTAATGGCGGCGGCGACCACCATGCATTATGGATGGCGGCCGCCGCACCGGTCTGCAAATAGCCAAGCATTGTCTATGTGGCATTTGAATCAAAATAATTAGCGGTATCCTGATACATGTGTTTGGTATAAGGCTAGATAGGTCGGCGATTCAATGCCCATCTGGGCCGTCGAATATGAATAAACACGCATCATTTATTCTGTTGAGATGACATTGCTACGATTAATGTGTGATTACTAGATGGACAAGCAGAATATAATTATGAATATGTAAGAGGAAGTTTAAAGATTGATAATGATAAAGATGCATAAAAAGATAAAGCGGAAGATAACCTTCACTAAGGCTGCGGGAACGTCGGCCTAAACTGTTATGGTAATGGGCTGGAACGATGGTGATTACACACCTTGCACTGTACTCGCTGCGTGGTCAACAGGGTTAACTACTGATAAATGGACCTTTAAATGATCGTAAACCGGGAATATGTACATATTCGTGGAATGTAATAGGGATGTGTGTTTGTGTGTGTGTGCAGGTGGAGGCGCTGGCGCTGATCAACTGCACGTCGAGCCAGGCGGGCTGGATCGAGTGGGCGTACCAGAAGATGCACAGCCGCTCGCTGCGCCACTACGGCATGACGCCGCCCGTGCTCGACTACCTCGTGTGGCACCACTTCGGCAGGGTGAGTGTTTGTGTGTGCGTGTTTGAATAATAGAAGCTGCGCCACAAACGAAATATTATCTGCCATTGTATCTGAGCTAAACTGGACACTAACTAGGAGCTGCATGAATACCGTGACGATAAATGAAACTCCGGTAAACAAACGAACCCCGCGGGCCGCGCTAACGACCGCTCTACTCGCATTGTTCACAAACAAAAGATTATGCATAATTGGATGATACTCGCTCTTATTAATCTAGTTGTATCGAGCAGCGCCCGCCCACCCCCGCGGGCTAATAGAACAATACCTTGGATTAACAGGTTAACTAACTAGCCTATTTCAATATACCTACACGATACCCTGTTAGCTACGATTACCCACATGAAATACTCGTAGTCCGCATACGGGATTATCAATAGGGAATTATCTTTTGTTGGAACTGTCCGTCGACGTACACACAGTATTGTAGCAGAAATCCGAATTAAAGCTGATAATCCGGAGAGCCGCCCGCACAGTGAAGTGGCTTTTAATAAGCGCACACGATGCGTAGGAGGCATGCACTGTGGGTGTTCAGGGCTGTAATGAAAACCCACAGTGCATACCTCCTACGCAGGGTTTCAAAATAAATTATACCTACGTCTAAGTCTAAAATATAATTAAAAGACATGATATGAACACATACCTAATATGAAGTCTCCGTGACACAGATCTAGTGGAGTTCCACTAACCAATTTTCTGTGCAGTTGAAACACTGATTCATAATTGAGTTGAAGAGAGAAAAATATTCTGATTATCGTCGTTATTGACCTTTCACTCTTCTCGATACATAGGACGCCCCACTTTGTCCCTCCATTTAACACTTCTGCATACTTGCATGATTTTCTTAATATCGGAGGTGAGGCAGGTGTGATCCAACGTGGTGTACTATTCGCCGCTGCGGTGTTCTGCGGCACGGACCGCCTCATTCACATTGTGATGAGTAGCGTGAACCTAAACTGTCAAGTGCATAGGGATTCTTTTACAGTAAAGGGGGTTATGCAGGACAGGAAGCGGAACCTACTCATAGATCTGTCCAGCTTGCCGGGACACCAATATCTTTTTATTTTTTTGACTTGACATTGGTTTTTATTTTGTTTTATGTTACAATAACTGAACACAGTGTAAAATGTAAGACTTTTCAATTTAAACAATTAAGGAAATATGGAATCCAATAATAATTGAATTGAATTAAATTATGAATAATAATAGTCCTAGTAATAATAATATCTTACATTGTTTATTGATTTGTAAACAATTAATTCAATTTTAGATTGTTTCTTTTCTTTTTTATATATTTTTGTATTTAAATAGTAATAAATTCTTGATGAATAATTAAATTATAAACTATCACAGTGTAAACCTCTCCATAGTTGTTGTGCCCGACCGGGTTCATGGTGATCCAAATTATATTTCGTAAGGCGTTTGTACACACTATGAACTGCAATAAATGATTGAGTATTGGGTATCTTAAGCCTAAGCCTCAACAAAAAATGCAAGACATCTTATCGAAGGTCACCAAACTTGAGAAACAGTTCACAGCTTTTAAAACTATAGAATCCGATATAATGCTACAAAAAAGTTAAGTCAGACGTAGTCTACTTGAGGAAGTAGTAAAATAGCTCGTGGCGGATAGCAGCAGGCATAAACAATAAGTGAGACGTTCAATCATACAATTAAATGGAATCTCGTAAAAAATTGGCGGTAACTTATTACTCTGATGAAACGTCTTTAGAATCGACCTTGTTCCACGAGTAACGAACGACGTCGAGGCCATAAAGACTCAGCCTGTCATATTAAAAATGCAGTCTAGATTTTAAAAAGATGACTTCCTGGCGGATTTAAGATAGGTAAGTCCCGAAGGAGCGGTGTGCATTAATACAGCGGCCGCGAAACCTGCTCAACGTGCCGCTGCTTGATTCATCCAATTAGCGGCATGCGGCGACGGCGCGGCGACAGCCGCGGCCACTGCGCGGCATCGCGGGACCGATCGTGTACACCAATTTAATCATTAATGTCGCGGCAACTCTAACGGCCTAGTACATACGCGTAATACCCGACCGCGGCTCCCACCTGCGTGTCCCACCACTCTACTTTAGTTTTTGTGGCTCATCTTACATACACCCACGAATTTCTTGGTAAGGCATACGGTAATTATAGCTCTCCGCTTGGTATAAGGTGTGTTAGCTGAGCCTTTAAATACACCTAATTTAAATATTGGGTCCTTACCTATGAAATTGGTGTTTTTATTCTGTCTTAGTATTTTGTCTGTAACTATTAAGATTCAGAGTATTCCTAAAAAATAATTACCTCGTCTAAAAATACACAATATTTTTGAGCTTTTTGATTTGTTTTGATAATTTTTTGTAAGTTTAATTGTGTTAAAATTGGACACGGAGACAACTCTTTTTAAGTGCCTCCCGAATACATCATTTTATTTGCATTCACTTAAAAACGATAAATAATTTTTATGAAGTGTGATATTACACATATTACTAAAGCTTGTCTAATGGTACATGCCAAATATTATTATCTCTGGATTTGTCGTTGTGAAGAAAACTGATAAAATTTTAGTATGGAAAATGCAGAATTCCCTAAAATCTCCATACAAAACACCAATTTCATAGGTAAGGACCTAATATAACTCGAATATTGAGCGTATAATAGAATATCGTTAGAATGAGGTAGCACCTCCTCCTTACCGGAGGGCTCCCTGCTAATTGACACTAACTTGAAGTGTGTACCTTGGGGGCGCACGCTCGCCTGGGACCATTGACAGATGATAGGTATATTTAGAGTACCTAGGGTGCTCGGTTTAGGCGTAAAAAGCTAGCTGGGAGAGTTACTGCAGGAATTGTAAATCAGTATTATCTGCGGACACTCGGAGCTGGATCATGCAGGGTAAAAGAAATAAAATAAAGAGTTATTATGTTGACACTGGGGGTGTATCGTCACGTGCAAGCAGCGGGAGCACCCTGCACGTCGCCGTGTTGGGTCTCCGACGTTACGTCGATATTTACATACCAAACGTAAGTTCCTCAGTAGGCCCACCGCACCCCGCCCCTTGCTCCTACAAGTGCGTGACTAAATTTGCAGGTAGCTTTCTTGATATACCTAAGGCCATTTCACTTATCGTTGATACTTCCAGTGAACACACACAATTTATTTATTTTACTTTAATAATAATTATAACATGATAATTCGTATAATTATGTAGTTACCACAAATTTTAGATAGGTATCCATGAATGACTAATGAGACCATATTTATAGGAATGTGCAGGTACATTAAGTAATTAGAAAAAACAATATACCTACTGTATTACCGTCGATATGAAAACTGTTGACGCAGAAACAACACTTGTAAGGTTTCACGGTAATAAGATATAGTAGTGCGTGGTTGGGGTCAATACACCTTATAATTGCGACATCGTTATAAAATAGGTATATGTGAGTACCTAGATAATATAAAATAGACCCTTGAGTAACAAAAAATAATAATGATATACTTTATTAATAACTTTGTTACACTATTTTACATACATAGACTTAATTTACTACAATTTAAACCTAGATCTAAGCAAAACAATTGAGCCTAAACTAGGTGACCCTGTTTTGAACAACAGCACTCTGGAAAAGATCAAAAAGTATCTTGGTGCTATGGTGGACGAAAGAGGTGACCACAGTCTGGAAAAAAGATGTGGAATCGAGAAAGCCAGAGGTGTTTTTTCAAGGAATAAAATTCGCAATTGTATTTAATATATTGTACACATCCGCTACCTTGAAACATAAAAATCTTACGGCGTGTTTGGTTTTCATGGAACTAAAGCAAACTTTATCTTTCCGTCTTTTATTAGTTACACTACTGGAGTATGGCATTGCTGTTTTAGTACTGTGCTCATAATAATTAATTGCCAAACTGTCAATACCTCGCAAGACTTGTATACGAGTAGCAGGTTAGTAGGAAAAGGAAGGAACGAAAAGGATGGAATGAAAAGTACAGACCTTGAGGATAGCTCTCTGAGCTCATTCTATGGTTATAAACGTTTCCCAGAACCTCCTGTTAGTATTGATTGACAAAGCGACTTGTGTATTTGCTATAATAATTTTAGATCTGCTAGATGACCTAACTTTTTAAAAAAATATTATTTAACAAATTCGTGTTACTTAAAGCTTGGATGTGTGGCTAGAACGATAGAGTTTCATCAATTATATAACGACTAAGTATTTATTTTTATTTCAGGGCAATAACATTGGCTCTGAGCACGTATCTGGCAACAGTGCACATATAGCGTTGTGTTAAATGATGTTATTTTACGCATCGTAAAATGTAAGAATTACAGGTAAATACATTATTTGATACGAAACCCGTAAGCACCGAGGCAGGGACTGTCCTCTGTCGAAGTTAATTGTGCTCGGTGGTACGAGAGTGTTGATGTTTACTTAGAACTGTGGTGTATTGTATCGAACAAAATTAAATAATGTTACCTCTTGCCTTGTCGTGTTCATGCAAATATGGTTGTGATCACGATAAATAAGTAGTGGTCTGGTCGGGCGAAGAGCGCCGGCCGCGACGCCCCGACCGACGCTGGTCCTCGCGGCGCTGTCATATCTTCAGCAAAGATAGATCCACTTCAATCGCAGTCGTTCTGGTTGCTTTGTGAGCGCTTTGAGTGGATTGGATTGATTTGAAAGCATTCCCTCGGGATGATCCGTCCTCCTCGGGCGGGGCGGGGCGGGGCGGGGCGGGCGGCTGCGATCAAGACGGAATATTAATTTATCACGTTTCCATTTGCGACAACGCTCTCAGTTGACAAAAATAGTCGCTCATGAAAACTGCATGCTTTTTAATACTTTTAGTAATCGAGGAATGGTTGAACAGCGAAAAGTATAAAAGTTCAGTTTTAGAGAAATGAAGAAGCAGATGATCAGTTCTGTTCTAGAACAATAATATAGTTTCCGTCCCCACTCAAGATTCTTTTTAATACCTAATTAACACTAAATGGACTAAGAATTTAAATGGAATTTAACAATTAGGTACGCTCAATGGTATTAACATCACACTGTGGAACTCATCACATTTAACCAACCATAATAGTTGACGGGTAGTCCCGCCGGCGGCACGGGCGCAGGCGCCGCTCTCGATGCACGGTATTTGGCAGGGGCCATAATGCGGTCGCAGCAACATTAGCCGCACTGCTTTAATGGTCTCTGCTGCAATCTGCTGCAGGACCGAATACCTCGGCAGTGGTAGATTGATTGGATTTGTAGAACACATTGTGACAGCTACCTATTCCATGCGAATGCCATTTGAATAAACTGAGCACGTAGTGAATTCTACTCAAAGTAAATTGAAAGTAGGTATACATTTTATTTGTAAATATGTGGTTGTCTTTCTTTTATTTCTGATATTAAGTTATTTATCAAAAAAATAATCCTCATGATGAAACCTTAGATCGGTATAATAAAGATAGAGGGTAATTATTTTTCTCGTGTAACTGGTTCGATTCCCGGTTGAACTATATAAGTATTTAAATATCTATGAATGCCGTTTAAATTGTTTTTGAATTTCAAATAATAATTATGTCTTCTTTCAGTAAAATGTTTTATCTGAAATATTTAAGATACTTTCCCAGTTCCTTCCATGTGGCATAGCCGTGGAACGCCCTGTATGTAGGTATATGTGACGACCTGCTTATGGTATATGCTGCACTGGTATAAGCACTGTTTATGCTATGTTTATGCACACGGATGATTATAGCAGTCGTGCGTCGTCCCCCAGATGGCGGAGACGCGCAGCCCGTCGGCGGTGGCGTGGCACCGCGCGTGGTGGGCGCGCGGCGTGAACCCCGCCAACCTGGCCAAGCTGCTGGAGGCGTGCGTGCGGCGCGCGCCGCTGCGCATAGGCCGCGGCGCGCACACGCTGCGCGTGCCCGTGCTCAACGCCACGGGCGCGCTCTCGCCGCACGCCGGCGACACCGTCGTGCTCAACGGCCGCCTCGACCCCGCCACCTCCACCTGGATGAAGGTTTATGCACCTACTCTAAAGCGTTATACGTTCCCACTGTTATTGTGTGTAGTTCTAATGTAAGATAACTGTATTAAATAGGTAATTAGTTAGTAATTACAGTCTTTATTATAGCGCAAAGAAGCGACGGGAAAAATAGCTAAAAATATATTTTTATTTCTAAAATATTTATCAAAATAATTGTTTCCGCAATCAAACTTTTCAAACGTAAACAGATATTGTAAATGTTTTTAGTAATGAAAAAAGTTTCACTGTTACTGTTACGATATTAAAGACGTGATTTTTTATAGTACCTAGTACTAAGTAGTGCCGGATTTGCAGATATCTGACTGCGGCATGGTGCTGGAGGAGCAGCCCGCCAAGTTCGCGGAGGCGTTCCGCCTGTTCTTGCAGGGCGAGGGCTACGGTGAGTGACGCCCCCGATGCGGACGCTGACGAACACATGCGAATGTTCTCGAACCTATACAGCACTGATCACCAAAGAAAACGGATCGGCTAGAAAAACTTCGATTAGATTTTCAATATCTTCCAAAGTACTTGACCTAGCTTATTAATTAAAAACTAACCGTCGTTTTTATAAAAACTTTATAAGCATCAAATACCTTTTTAGTGTTTTGTCTTCATTTCTCAAATTCAAAATGACGTTTGTGAGGCAGTGACAAAACACTAAATAGCTATTTGATGCTTATAATATTTAACGCCGCATAAACTAACATTTAAAACATTTCCATCTATTTTTTGTCGTTTTTTACATTGAGTTTCTGTGGTGTATTTCTACTCTTGGACCATTTGCTACTTTCCTTAAATTTGCTTCAACTAGACGCCGCCCTACACATCCGTACGTAGATTGTTGCCTTTAATACGATGGCGATTTTTTTCATCAACAACCGAAAGAAAGCGGTTTCATAAAACTGTTGACACCATATAGCGATCCTCCCACGTAGTTGTCCAGCGCATTTTGTTCAGCTTGTTTCTGGTCTTCCGAGGTTGGGTTGGTGTTCCTGGAAAAGCCATAATACTCGTTAAACTCTAAAAATCGTCAAAACTAGAGTTTTCGCCGTGTTTGCTGACTGCCCCTATCTTCAAGCATTGCCAGGATCATTTACATTCTACAGAGGCTAAGTCAATGATTACTTAAAAAGAATATCATTTGTAAGTCAGAGACACCATATTGATAGCATTTTAATTTGAAAACTAAACCTTGCCTTTACTTTACATATTCAGTTTTTTTAATACAATTTACAAAAATAACGTTTATATATTATTTTATGTGGCATTAAATATTCTTTAATTCATAAAGTTAGGTCAAGTACTTTGGAAGATATTCAAGATTTTCTACGTGAACCTTTTTCTTTGCTGTTCAGAGTATTATACTCTTATTCACATCTTATGAGGAAGGAGACAATAATTTATATCAATTTCACTTGAGTTAGAAAGATACTCAAAGATATCTGCCACATGAATCATAAAATGTGGAAATAACGAGAATTCATTATCTTAACACTGAGTTCCAGGTAGAGGTGTCACCTGAGAAATGTTAGAATTGACTAACATTATTTACGACAAAGTACACAAAACATCGCAGTCACCTCTCTTATAACAATGCGCCGGCGCCGTCACTGTAACCGTAAACTAAGTCCAGACACGTGCAAAAATATGTACCTCACTTTTGACAGTAAAGACTATCCTGTCGAAAGCTGCACACGTGACATTGGCGGAACAGTGTATCCCAAGTGGTAAAACACTCCGTTCGGACGCCATTAATTGAAGAAGAAGAAGACTATCCTGTCGAATGTACCTGTCAAATATGTATACCTACCTACATATATTTGCACGTAACTGTACATACAAAGCAAAACTTTATACAAATTGTAATAACTGCCGTCTATATACATGGCAGACGAAGCGATCTCTTCATGTTTCAGGACAATAGTTTTAAGTTTAATAAAGCGAGCGTGACCAAGTGGAAAAATAATATAATTATCTATGATTATTATTTTGTCGTTACAAATAATTTACGTTGTTTCTTTCCAAGAGTAGTCGGTATCTACCTAGGCACCTGTATCAACCTTCTTTATTTTGTTTATTTGGATATTCAGTCTTCAAAGTGTTTTTTATGCAAAATTAGCACCAAGTAAAAACAAAAACAGTAAATATTTTATTAACAACGCGTTCCGTGTAGTGCTGCCGACGGCGGGCGCCTATCGCGGAGCTCCCTCTGACAGTTCTGACACTAGTCCGCACGGCTCGCTGTATTGACACGGCGTTGCAACGGCAAGCTGTATTGACACGGCGTTGCCGCTGCCGCGGGCCGGGAGCCGCGCGGCCGCCGCACCGGACATGTAACCCTATGGTTTTATCGTACAACGCTCGACACCAAACGATACTTTTACGTGTTGTAATAATGCTAACGTAGGGCTAGACCGGTTTTATTTGTCTAGTCAGTTTCATAGCGTGCTCACATAAAGGTTTAAAAATATTCCCATTGATGATAACTGATCGCGATCATTATAGGTAGATATAGAATAATTGAAGATCCCTAAAGTTGTCGAGCCCGAGCAAGTTTATCGCTTGAGCTAATTGACAACTGGCGGCTCGGTGGCTCCGACAGCCAGCGCCGTTGGTCGCAGTACTTTTCCCTGGAACTGTACCTACCGTGAGACAACGGCGCAATCAAAACAAGAACAACCAAGTACTTAGTTTTTTTGTCGTAGTCAGTGCTGTAAGGAGCATTACAGAACGCGAGGATCATTTACGCGAGGATTGCTTAGTAAAATATTGTTATAAAGATAAATGTATTATAAAAACCTACAGATTTCTGAAGAAAATTACACCATGTACACCAAATGTACTAAAGTTTTAAATAAATAATAAGTAAATAAAATTATTCGACAATTTAATAGAAAATTCAGTCTAACGATAATTGCTTCCTGAATTGTTTTAGACATTTTCGTCAATAAAGACTATATATACGGAAGGCTAACGATGGATTTTCAAAAAATGTTAAAACCATTGAGAAAAGAGAGACATCAATTTAAATTATGATCTTTTTTGCATTAGTCATGATTTTGTGGCACTGTGTAGAATTTGTGTAGTTGGCAGCATAGACACGCGGCACCTCAGCTTGCTTGTGGCACGACGCGAGATATGTTTAGATCATCTGTAGAGCTGGTACAACTAGTATGTTTTTGTACCATCAGTAGATCTTCTCAAAAATGATTCATTCATTAGCGCCCCGTTTTAATCGGCCATTGGCGAGCCACGCCTGCGCCTGCGCCGGCGCCGGCGGCCGCACGAGCACTTCCACCTCCGCACATCACTTCAACAAAGTAGTCTCCAGTATTTCGTACCGTCGTCAAATTGCCGCATTGTTACCTAACTCTAACTGACGACCGACGACAGGTTCATTTTAATAAGTTTCTGAATATCTATTATTGTTGTTAGGTAGGTACTGTGAAGTACCTACACCATTAGTATAAATATCCGCGGGCAAAAGATAATACAATCGTCAGTAGAGCTACGTAATTGGAGGGCTATTTAGTACACTTTTTGGAATACTTAGAATAGTTTCATCATATTGTTTGTACTTTCTTTATATAGATTAAAACTCTTTTAATTTAAATTTGAGCTGTCATGACACAATGTTCGTTCATGGTCGTCAACACACCGCAACGACAACATGCCTGGTCGGTGTGTTGCCGGCCGCAGCAGGCGCGCCCACGCACTGAAACGTGTGAACGGAACAGGTATACTGAATAAAGTTCACACGACCAGTGTGGTGGGTCCTCCACGACTGCAGCCGCGCCCGAACGCGCGTCCACTAGCTTGTTCAGCGAAAGCTGCAGCGTGCGGGCGCGGCTGCGGTGTGTACGCGCCTTAACGCTGCGATTCCACCAGTGCAATACGAGGCAGCTAAGCGTTGTGGCACGAAAAATATACCAAGTGGACTGTGCTGTTGGCTATAATTCAATATTTATAAAGCAATGTAATTGGAGGATTTTTCGTGGCACATCGCAGAGCCTCTAGCTCTGGCGGCGGCCTGACGCCTGTGTTTGTGGCGCAGTGCGCGTGTTCGCCGCGCGCCGCGCCCCGCCCAGGTTTGTTGTCACGCCGTACTCGTAGACGCAGTAAGTAAGCTTTTTATTTTTTGTTTATTTTAGTTGTTTAGCCCTAGTTTTATGTTCGAGCTGTTTGTCCAGTACAAGTCACCAACGTTCACTCAGCACCTGTATTTTTTCTTAACCTTTGGTTTTGCCTATCTGTACTGTATGTTACATTTTAAATGCTTGTATTAAAAATAAAATACAATGAGTCGTTGCTGCTCCTCCCCATGACTCCGCACACATTGCCAATCAAACGACCCTAGAATCTTTAAAATTTGCTTGCTCACAAAGCAAACACTCTGTTGGTTTAAGAAACAAAACTGCATTTACTAAATTCTTGTGAAGCTTCTATACCCGGATTCGAACGAGCGAAAAATAAGAACAATTTTATACTTTAATTCCATTAACTTTTACGCGTTATTTTGTAACACGTTATAGTGTGTATATTTAAATCTGTACTAGATGCTATGTCGTCATGATGTCCTGTTGTTTGGCTTAATTTTTAATAATGACTGGGTTTTATTCTCAAACCACGATGGAACTTCTCACTGATGAACCATTAACTTGATGGGTTTTTATTTGTAGCGCACGTAGCCACTACATTATAGTAAATATCTTGCGAAAAATGAGCTCGCATTTTGTTTAAAAAAGTGTGTTACTATCGTCGTGTTGTTGACATCGACGTACTGTCAACAAAAACAACACGGCATATTGTTGGAATTTGTCCAAAGCGTTGTTACCCATGTATTTCATTTATACGTCCATTGACTTGACTTATCCCCAACGTGTTGTAGACATGTTGCCAAAGTGTCGTTTAGAGTCGTCGTATTGTTGTCATGTTACTGACATGTTGTGGACATGTCGCATACATGTGGCCGACACGTGTCACGTGTGGTTGTGATGTTGCTAACGTGTTGTCGTCGGCAGTGGCGCCGGCGTGCGTGCTGTGGCGCGCGTGCCGCTCCGCGCCCGTCATCCGCATCACCGAGAACCCCATCCCGGAGGGGGTGGCCTGCTAGACGCCGCCGCCACACGCAGCGAGCGCGGCCTGCCGGACGCCACCACGCCCCGCGGAGGCGGCCGGCGTACTCGCCGCCACTGTGGCAGTCCTCGGCAGGGGTGCTCTCAAACGCACTACCAGAGTGCCGTTTGCAATCAACGACATTAACATGAGCATTTTTGGAATAAGTTGTACTGGCAATACAGCAAAGTCCATATTATATTGTAATATAGGTACTAAAAAAAAGTTATCTTCGAAGATATCGCTACAGAAACGTAAAGTGAGCAATGCATCCGTTTGCGTTTGCCAGGCAAGTCATCTTTACTTAAAAAAATGTTAATATCTGAAGCTTGCCTATTTTTATTTGAAGATTTATTTAGTAATGAAAGATTATAAATCTGGACTTTGTGGCGTGTACAGTTTAATCCAATATGTGTTTGGTAGGTATATCGTTATTATCAAACGGCCTCCCACGCGGCGCGGCGCGCGTCCGCCGGAGGGTGCCCGCCATCATTAGCGGTTCGACTGTTACGTAGACGCAACCATTACTATATTAAATGTTATTAAATATATTAAATTGACGTGCGGCGGCCCTGTAGGGAAGGGGGGGAGGGCGAGGGCGAGGGGGAGGGGGGCGTGCACGCCCGCGGCCGACCGGTGTTGGGTGCGTTGTACAGATGTCTAGCGCACCACGACAAGCTACCAGTGATCTCGCCTCGGCACCGCGCCGGCCGCGCGGCGCCCGCGGTCGTGGAACCAAAGTAACCTATCGTGTAAGTGTACATATCGGGAGAGCCGGTGTTGACGTTATATCATTGTATATGTTTAAGAATATTTAACTGAGGGCGGGGGGCGGTGCTATGCAAGACCAAGATAGATTTTGGGAAAGTGTTTTGGATACAATTTATGCTTAGTTATTTTAAACGCATAGTAACGTCACCTTTTTAACAACTTTTGAAGTTATATATATGATAAGATTGTATTCAGAAGTTTACGTCACGGCCTGCAAGTAACGAAGTGTTGTGATAATTTGTCATATTCTTAAGCGACACGTTGTTATGTTTTAGTTAGTTTATGAGATAAATAATTGAATAGTTCGGTAGTGCGAGCGGCGCACGCGCGCTGTGGTCGGCAGCGGCGCACACTCGCCGTCTTGCGGTAGGCTTCAATATTCTTTCCTCAGATTGAGAAACGCCAACCTTCAATAGTGTACGAATTACAGATTTACAGGCAGATTTACACCGCAGGCGCATGCGTCCACGTAGACGAGCACGTACCACGACGACGCAGTGTTTGAGAATGTCCATTTGTTTAATGCACATGTTCAATCGCATCCCATATTAGACGCCACATCGAAAATTGCTTTCCGTAACAATGCGCGTGTGGACGCGTGCGTGTACGCATACGTGGACGGGTTCGACGTAGTTTAGCCTTTAATCTGAGCCACTACAACGATGTCTACTTTAGGACAAACTTTCGAAGGTGCCCATTCAAACTACCCTGATTAATAAAAGTAAAATAAGTAGTTATTTAGCAACCAATCTGAGATTGGCCACTCTCAATTTTTAGATAGTAAATGGAGGCCTGTCGTAGAACAACCAAATATAATCGCGTACAATTTTAATCAAATATACACGGCTTTCGATGTTAACGAGCAATAGTGAGAGGTGTGTGTGCTTGTGTTGGCGCGAGCGCAGCTCTCCGCGGCGTCGACTAGCGACCCTCGACCGGCCACGCTTCGTAGAACTAACAACAACACTATGTTATTTACAACCATATAGATGTATTTATTTTCACACACCACCTGTATGTACGTAGTGATAACTTTATTTTGTCTTTGGAATTGTGTTCGGAGTAATTGTTTTAATTAAAAGGTGATTTTGTAAGGTTGTTTTTATTTTACCAAATCCACCTACTACTGTAATAAATATACATGTGTGTCTTCTCAGAGATCGGGTCGTAGTGGTATAGGACCAAATGACATTAAAAAACAAGGTTCGCGATGATTGCGCAACAACTTTGGAATGTCGTGTTCGTGCGTGCGTCGGCGCATTACACCGTTGGTCCCAGTTGGTGTCGCGACCGTTTCCCAATATTGTTACAGCCCCCACGGCTCGTGCTGCCTCGTAGGAAGGCAGTGCCCAGCTGTAGGGTGTACGCTGGGAAATGTTTACAATACACTATGAAAAAAATCATAACAGGGAACTTTTTTGTGGTTCGCCTGTGTTTGTCCTAACGTTTCATATAATTTCAATAGTAGGTCTATTGAACAACAACAACTTTTGGTATAATATTTATTTATAATAATTACAGTTCGTCTAATATTCGGTTCATGTAATAATTATTTGATATAATAACCGATAGGACTAATGTTTGGTTAGTTTAGTATTCATTTAATAATATAATTGTTTTTAAAAAGTTAAAGGAAACAATTTTAAAATTATCTTGCGAATATTGAAAGATCGAGAACAAATGACAAGAATTAACAATAAAGCATTTTTTTATTTCCCTATAATGGCAAAGGGCACTAAGCCCATACAGCCATGTCTTAGGTATTTTTGTCTTTAGTATTTGCATTCAAATTCGAGCGAGTTTGCGGCAGGCATTGGTTCTGTGCCGGCCGCCCCGCCCCGCCGCCGCAGCAGGACTAAATTGCTCTCTAGGGGCAGCAGACAAGAGGACAGCTTCTTTTTCGTCAGATTTTTGTAGTAGGATAAGATTTATAAATTATTACAAATGAAACTCTACCAAATGTTTGGCAGAATGTTTAAATGTAAATTTTTATTTATGCAATAAATGATTTTATTTCATATAATTATTAAATCAAACAAAATTTGTCATAATGAAAATTAAATGAAATATCTATTATGCGAAATAATAATTAGATCAATGAAAATAAGTCGTAATGAAAGGTGAAATTAATTTGTATGCAATGACTTTTTATTTCTTACAATATCAGGCTAAATGAATACTAGATGGACTGTCATAAGACGAAATTAAATTATATAAAACGTTCGGTCAAACATAGGACAACCCTTTATTGGCCCACTTGACAATGAATCTATATCATTATTAGAACATCTGAATGTGCAGTTGAATGCTACATACATACAATGCGAAGTTATGGGCAAAAGTTTGTGTACTGTGTAGAGTTTATAGAACAACACCATTTTACATAAAGGTTATATTTACACAGGTAACACAAACATATCACTATTGTCTTGCAAGTTGCGCACACACAGACATATTATGGCTCGGGCCAGTGAACGGTGTCTTTCAAAATACATGCCCAACGTGTTTACTAGGATAAGAAAACTTACTTTTAGCTAATTACGTTAGGGTCGATATAAATTAAAAAAGCGATATTTAGTGATCGTATATAATTACAAGTATAACATATCAACAATATACGTGTTAAAAGTTGGACATCAATAATTTCCAAAAATAATTAAATTATAAACTAACGACCATGGCATACAGATGGATAAGTAATATGTACTCGTATAAACATTCATTTAATAATATCCACCAAAATTAATGAAATACATGGTCCAGCCGCGGCCGGCAGCACGCTATATACACACAGCTACTGGAGGGCTGGCGCACACCTGGCAGACCTTGCTCGCGGCGTGTTACAAGCGAATGCTCTCAGGAATTAATGTTTGCGTCAATTGTTTCGATGAGTACAATGTCCATTCGTAGCAGCTGAGAGTGAACTGCTCTGGGCTGCCAGCGTGCGCCAGCCCTATAGGGTTAAAGCCAAGTAATATTATACTAGCCGATAACATAAAGTACTTCACTACTAACATAATGTACACAGATTTATTTGACAAAGTACACAGTAATTGTAACTTTGGTAAATAAAACTAATCCTCGGGGCTCGCGTCGAGTGCGCAGGATCAGGACTCATGATCGATCATCGGTTAAGTGCATCGCTTATTGATTTGACCAATGACAGTCCGAAGAAATGTACATTTTAGAGGAAAAAGATTCATAGACAAAGAAAGGGCCTTATTGATAAAAATAAATTTATGAAAGCAATACCTATGTTGGCGACAGACACTGACCACCGGCCATACTGGCTGGTTTTTATGTGATATTTGATACTAATATTGTTTATTCTTTGTCATTATTAAAAATGATCATCTGAAGTGCGTGGCGTCTATCATTTTTAACCTACCTACCTAAACGATATATCACAAGTGCATATTATTCAAGCCTAAACATGAAAACTTTTTTCTTATATCTTCCCTGTCATTGATTAATTAGTAACTGCCACTTAATAGAGGTAACCTAAAAAGGACAAACACTGTTTTGAAAATGAGCCTAGCCTTTGATGATGAGTAATATCACGCGAGCTATCATAGCAAGTTACGTGCAGTTAGATGCTCCACTCTATCTGCGCTCACGCATCCAGCAACAACAATACAGACATCACAGCGCCCAAACGGGGTTGGGGTTCTCCGGTGATAATTAACTAGTACGTAACGCAAGTCGGCTGTCGAAAACACGTTCCCAATAAATTTATTATTTTTAAGTTTTTTCAGATCATAAATCTGTATAATATTTGTTATATAATAAAACATGTGTGTACTTAAATATTCCTATTGTACAGTTGAGTACAAAAATATATATAAACAATTTTTAGAGGCGACAACCTTTATTTCCTTCTATTAAGTCATTTACTGTCAAAAGTGGTTACATAATATATTTTTGGATTGACTGTACAAGTGAAGCAACGTTGGCATGCTCATAACATGGAACTCGAGGCGAGCCGCCGAGGGTTCGCTTCGCTGCAAGCACCAGCGACAGCCGGAGACGCACTACGGCCCCCGCAAGCCTTACTTGTAATGTTACATAGTTATACGGTTAAATATATCCAATATATACACTTAATTCGGGTCATTTCCACACCATGTCGTGCTGGATGTACCTACAGAATCATACAGGTTTAGAACAAAAAAAAGGTGATAGCTCGAACGTTCAAGCACAAGAAACAGGCAAATGCAGGCTTTAAGTCTAGCTCTGCCGGCACAACTCACAAACACGAGGCTATCAAAATCGCGCAGCGAGCGGGCAATGTAACAACCCTACTGTACCTGCGTGACTTAAAAGTGATATTTATATCAATAATTATGATACAATCCTCGAGACACCGCTGGGGATGGAATGGGGATTAAGAAAATTGCTTCAAACAACACATTTGGTAGAAAGAGGGAATGTAATATATAAATGAAATTTTGATATAGTACATTAGCACAAACACATTGCACTGATATTATACATTACATCGGTGCCTCCACACACGGACTCCGTCAACAGTTCTACAACGCGGCCTCCGCCACAATCAATGCCGCCACAATTACAAATTTTAATCTGCATTTTAAAAATCCATTCATATAAGAATAAAAATAACAAAAACCAAGTTCCTTGCATCGTGTGGGTAATACCATTAGTCTAACGCCCAAGTATCCTACCATGGCCTCCGAAGCACGATATAATAAACCAAATGACAAGTATCCACGTACAGAAAATTTTTCAAGATGGCGGCAATTAAATACAAAATCTTTTATTGCAGAATAATAATCATGTAGGTATAATTTTATCATAATTATCGTGTTTGCATGTTGGCGCCCAGCGGGGTAAATCATTTCGCACAAGACAAAGCGTAAGTAATAGAATATAAGCTTGGCAACTTAAACTAAGCAGGTGTTTGTTACAGTATCACAATCTAAGGATACACCGACGTCGGCTACCCAAGGTCGGCCTACGTTGCTTGTAGCCTCCGACCAAAATGTTGCCATAATTCCCTTGTAGAGTCAGTCGCGCGCTCTGGCACTGGTCACACCAGTGATGCAGCGACCCGTTGTTCCCCAGAGCTCTCTCTCCTGTCATCAGTCACTCAACAATCATAAGCTCACAGCCCAATGTTGTTTATTAGTTTGATGTCCCAAAGCGAGCCATCGTCCAGCGACGCCTGGCGCGTCTGTCCCCAAACTCCGATCGACACAAAACTAAACCGACGTCTGTCGACGTCTCTGGATACAAAGATACATCTTAAAACTAAAATAACTAAAAGATACATATTTGGCACCATTTTAATGCCTTCAGCCCTAATTATGATATGATTACATTCAATAATAATAATGAAATAAATGTACATGTGTTCGTACAGAACAAAATAAAATAGGCTACAATACGGAGCGGTGTCCATCGTGTGGTGTCGTGGGCCGCGGGCGCTTTGAACGAATGTCACAATAATATCATATTACCTTCGACAGCGTTCGAAGTTGCTAGATTGCTATATTGCATAGTATTGCATATGAGGACACTGCTATTTTAATGAGATTACAAAATGCCTGCAAATAGTTATCACGCATCAGATGCTTTTTTTATTTTCTGTCGTTTACGTAAAATAAAGTTTCCGGCTTCTGCGCACACCACATCGTTCTATATGAAATAATAAATAAAATAACACCAATATAATCTTAACTAAACTAAGTGCAGCGACCGAGAGTGACGAGTTTGTAATATGCTTTAAACAATTCATCCTCCATCCAAACACAAGTCATCGAGACCAGCAGGCAGTCAGCGGGAGCGTCGCGCGCAAAATCTGAAACTGCTGCTTGCTAGTGTCAACATAACTAAGCATAGTATAATCAACATTTAATATACAATAGATTTATCAGTACATATTCATTACCTTGAAACTAAAATAAAAAAACATAATAACGCCGACCAAATCCGTAAAAACTCAATTAAAAAAATATAGTATTTATTAACTTAATATTTTCTTAAAAATAGCAAAATACTGTTTGACGACGATTTTAAAACAAAAAAAATTATGAACATTTGAAATAGAGGAGGAGAGGAGTGCTAGAAAATTTTAAGAAGCAAAGAAAGGCCGGTATGTTTAAGAGACGACATAGATGGTGACCAATATGATGATGAGGTGGATCCCTACCCTGTAGAAGACGTCGGCGAGGGTGTGGGAGGGGGGGGCGGCCCCCCGCGCCGCGCGCTAGCGGCTGAAGATTATCACCAGCACGATGCTCACCACCACCGCCAGGATGATCGCGATGTACACCTTCTTCTTGCGGAGCTTGTTCTGGAACATGCATTATTAACTGTCATAAATTAGTTGTCTCTGTTATTCCAAACATGGCGCAAGGCGCTACTTGTCAAAGAAACGGGAGACATGTTTTTTATCGCGGATGACATTTCAGACTTCACTGAAACGTCACACTGAAAATTAGCATTTATGGCAATTACACTATAGCTTTGGGGAGGCCTACGTCCCGCAGTGGACCAATGAGGGCTGAAGAAGAAGAAAAAGATGAAACGAGCATGGCTGCGGTAAAACTGAGTGACAGATTATACAATGATGCGGTAACAAGGACAAAGAGTGGTTTGAAAGATGACGTAGAGACAGTAATAAAGAAGGAGATGCTCAAATTGTTTGGTCATGTGAAAAGTAGGTTAGCGAAAGGTTCAAATGATCGGAAGTGAACATAATAGGTCTGGGGCGAAAAAGACCTGGACGAATATTCATCGACCAAATCGAAAGCGTCCTGAAGAAGGGCCAGGTCAAAAGTACCCAAAATCGCCGAGCATGTATGAGGACTGTAATAAGAGTTGATGAAGCGAAAGAAATATGCAGGGATCGTAGCAAGTGGAAAGAAGTAAACTTTGCCTATCTTGTGGGGAAAAGGTGAGTTTATGTATGTTTGTAGGTATGTTTTTTGTCTCCACGTTGGTAGCTGTTGGTGTGTGTGTGTGTGTGTGTCACCTTGCTGGAGGCGGCGTGGCGCAGCTCGGCGGCGGCGGTCTCCACGTTGGCGGCGGTCTGGTCCACGCTGGCCTCGATCGACTCTACGATGGAGCCCTGCTCGTGGATCATCTGCCCCAGCTCCTTGAAGATCTGGTTCACGTCCGTTATGTCATTCTGATACAAAAGGAAATAGGTTACTGCTTATGTAATTTAATAATTAATATAAACACAATACTCTGAAACAACTTATTGTTCCACTGGGCACTGTGCCGAAATGGTACCACGTTCTCGCTCCGCGTCAGTACTCTCGTGTGAGTTCCGTCAGTGTTCTTGTCCTGTATCGAGATCGAGTGTCCAGCTCAGCTGCCGGCCGCCGCGCCGCCGGTCACTCACCTCCAGCTGCCGGATGTCCTGCTCCCTCTCCTCGAGCTCGAGCAGCTCGCGCTCGGTCTGCGCCGTCAGCTGCTCCTGCTTGCGCAGCCCCGGCTCGCTCGTGTCCACCAACTGCTTGTTGCTACCTGCAACGTGCACGTTACTTCGGTCAACAGTTTGCCCAACAAGCCCACCTAGCAGTCTCTTCACCAGCGTCAGTGGAAGCATGCTTGTACGGCACACTGCATCACTCGCCCGGCACCTGTCAATAAAATTTGCGTCCGGCTATTGCAGGCGCGGAAGCAAGCCGCGCCGGGGTCGACCGATGCAGACACACAACGGCGAGTACCTACAGTACCTACAAGCACGCGACTGTCAAACTGACAGCTCTCAATAAATTAAAACAGAGCAAATTAATCTTACCTATCAAATAGTAAAATAACGTAAATACATACATTTTAATGAATAATTGATGCAAATATAAACGACATTTTTAAAATGAAAGAAAGAAATTATGCATTATTTTCAGTTATTTTCCATTTTAGATCCAATGTGAGATTCAAATTTAAAATTCAGACAAAGCATTGTATTCCTATTTACGTGAAAGTAAGATTCGAAAAAAAAAGTATTTACTTAATGTGTTTTTACACGCAGGAAAACCTGTGCCCAGCAATTTTTTTTTTAATTATGACTAGTAAGCTCTTGGCCTTCATCTCACCTGATAGTAAGTGACGATGAGGCCGAAGGTGGAAGCGAGCTTCACCTGTATTACTCGACAACTGAAGAACTGGCTATCTTACCTCTGATTGCCGGAACACAACAATGCATATAACATTGTTATTATGGCGACAAATTTAGGTAATAGAACGTATACTACACAAGGTTATTTTTAATGAATAATTACATTTACAATAAATAACTACATTTATTCGTTAAATGTTGTTATTTAAGGTGTTAGCTGTCCCCTGTGCTGTCATTACAAACAAGCCCGTATAAGCTGGGTGAGAGACAGTTACGCAAAACATGTAGTAGGTAATAAATCCTGGTGTAATCCGTACCCATGGCGAAGGGGTCCCCGATGGTCGCGGACTGCGCCTTCACCTTGCGCACATTCTCCTTGGTCTTCTGCGCCGCCGTGCGCTGCGTCACCTGCGCACACAACACACTTTACTATAGCTGTTGTCGGCTCTTACAAGTAGGTATTATTTTGCATGAAAAGTTATTATTATAACGAAATATATTATATAATTATGAAAAGTACCCCAAGACTTATCTCTCGAAGTGGGTATTTCCACGCTGTAAGACATGATTCATCAACAAGGGTCAAAATATTTAACATTTCATCACTTTTTACGATGGCAGAACTTATTCATATTGTATAGGTTAATGAAAAAATGTAATGAAATTTTTTTTTTATTCATTGCTTATCTTTTCATATGGGTTCAAAGATAAATAGGTGAGAATATTGCAAACATGACGGTGAAATTACAAGAAAACGGCGCTGACCATTGGCCAATATTTATTCAAACATAATTTTGTAACATCCATCCACATTGCACACCCGGCGGCCCAGAACGGACGCGTTACGCACCAGTTAATTGTCCTCTTTTTAATTTTCTTATAATTCTTTAACAAATATGCAAAAACTATTTCACATGACGTCAAGTAACAGATATAATTGGTTAAATATATTTTTAATGAACAAAGTCCATCAGGCATTGTGATACAACAGGAAAACAGCGCACGCAGCGGTCAGCAGCCCGCGGGGCCTGGGATCATGACTCAATATTTAAATCGGCTTCTGATACGATAATAGAGGCAATTTATTTCAGCTTGATAAAGATTACCATGAGAATGTACCTACTTCCTCTTGTCGCTAGACAGTGCTATTTATTATACATACGTATAAGTTAAAATCTCAGAAGGCTTATGGCAAAGGGCCGGATTATATGCAATACAAAAGCATAATTTTTATATATAAATGCTATGTTATCTAAATTAGAAAGCTTAGACTCGAGGCTCACTAGTGCGTCTCAAACATAGCCAGTTGATGCATTTGTTTGCAGATTGGACCAACAAAGTTGAAGCATTATCTCGAAAACTATAAAAACAAGTGATGAAAAAAACCACGCTATCGGCTGCCATTATCGCTATAATAATTAATATACACACATAAATAACACTAAAGATTGGATTATGGCCGCAATATCCAAGTTCATTATTTTATTGTTGATTACACCGGCCGGAGCTGACATCACATTGTAAGCTTGGCCATTGATGTAGAATCCCGTAGCTCGAGTTAACCATTGTAGTCGCATACAATGTTGAATGATGAACAAACAAGTACCTATACAAATTTTTTCGAGGAGGAGACTCACCGGGAGTGGCTCCGTGCAGGTGCTGAGGCGCGCCCACTAAATCACCACACGCACTGGCCGCACTTAATTATACGCGAGACGTTTATCATTAACAATTGTAGATGTTGCCCCACCGCCGAACTATTTGATTGGTCCTGAATTCAGGAAAACGATTCGAATATCTTGCCACAACGTCATCCTTACTCATAGCCGACGTGTCGGCGGCGCACTGCTAGTTAAACAAGAGAGCAAAAACATTAAACTAGAGAGTTTCAGAAAAAATACGCTAGTGCAGTAATTATTCCGAGCACTATATTTATTGGACACGATTGGCTTAAGATAAGGTAGAGCAGGCCGACACTCTAAGAGTGAGTTCAGATTATGGTCATTTGTATCCAACTAACACCCCTAGTTAGTTTAGCCCCAAGTATACGAATTGAAACATACCCACATATTATGATATGATAAATAGATGATTATATTTTACATACATTAATAATAACTAGGACTGGCATTTACAACACACACATCTGGCTCAGCTAGGACACGAAGCCGAGACCATTAGGACACGTTAAATAAACATTTCTAACATAACATCATCACGCCCCTGTCCCCGATGGGGTAGGCAGAAGTAGGCACACACTCACATTTCGCCTGGAATGTTAAGTCCCCATGTAAGAGGGGGCTAGCCTGTCGGCGTGCAACGGCCATCAGCAATCGTAGCCAGATAGCCGCAGGTGGTGAGGTTACCTGGAACGCGTTGAGGGTGGCCATGTACTCGTCGCTGAGGCGGTCGCGGGCGAGGCGCGCGGCCGGCTGCTCCGCCGGCAGCTTCATCATCTGCATCAGCAGCGCCGACGTGTCCTTCGCCAGCTTCTGCGTGTAGTTCTGGATCTGGCGACTGCAACCAACACACATTTTTACATCAAACTCATTTTATTTACATTTCACGTAAAATAAAATTTGAAAGAAATATTATTTTAATCATTTATTACTTTACCGCACCGCATAATGGTACTTATAAATTAAAATTAGCTGAAGCCCCTGGTCGCTGCTGCTTACTTGAAAACTTTAAGCATTGTTAATTCTGGAAAACCTGTGAGTATTGTCTCTTGAAGTCTGTGTAAAACTTTAACAAAAAAATGTTAAAAGAAATTCAACACAAATGTATTCTCTTGAAAAGAGAAGCTCGGTGACGTAGTTAGGTTAGTACGCTTTCGATATCGAAAACAAAGCTACATAGCTTCGCCATGGTCAGGCCTTGGATGGGTGACCAAAACATTGTGATCTCGAAGGCACGTTAAGCTGTTGGTCCCAGTCGCTATTTACAAATATTTCTACCTACCAACCTGCATTGGGCCAGCATGGTGGTGTTACGGCCCATACTCCTCATGTGTCTCCATGAGGAAGGCCTGTGTCTAGCAGTGCAACAACAGCAACAATAACAACAACAAAAATTACAACATGGTTTACAGATATTTTTAACTGGTTCGATTCTCAGTTGAAAAAAATGTTTAACCAAATACACTCCATAGTCCCTAAGAATAGATTTTTTATCCCATAGACTTCTCCATACTGACCCATTTGAACTTTCTATACATTTAGCAAATCAAGTTATTTAGAGTCAAAGAATTTTAGACATATAATAATATTTCTTTCATATTTGACATTTAAATCAAATAGTATAAAATGCATTCTATTTCATATCATCATCTGATTATTGGTCCAGGAAACAACCATTCAAGTGAAAGGGTAACCTGATGAATTATGCAAAGTAACCTCTATTTATAATTAGGACAACTGGGATCATAGGATAACGATATACAAATTGAATATGTTACCTATGAGAGATGAACTAACTTATAATGTTGTAGATCCTGCAATGACTAAGTATTATATCCATAACATGTATATCTTATTACTCATAAAAGAGAAAATGCTTTATTGATATAAAAAAAATTGCATTATTAATGTGCACATAAATCCGAATAACCACTTAATTATCTGTGTAAGTCACAATTATTTTACACTTTATAAATTATAAAGATTACAAAATTGCTCAAAATTCTTTTAGCAAAATAGTGAACTATAGAATTTAAGCAAGTCATAAAATTTCTCAAAAGAAATTTTAAATTAGAAAATAATTTAGTATACATCTGAAGTAAATGGATCTTTCAGGATGTCCAATATAATGTAAATTTGTTAATAATCTAGTGAAAAATTATCTATAGCTTAAGTGTATATAAGATCAACATTGTGTTTTTTATTTGCAACACAAACAAAAGCGTAGTAAGAATATTTATTTATTATATAATCATTGCATCATAAAGTACATACATTTTGACAAATTATGAACCCTGTTAAGCACCGCTGAACAACAAAGGAGAGAAAACATACTAAAGAGTTACTTACAGTTGGTTTCGCAGTTCATGTGAGTCCTGCGGAGTCTGCAGCTGATTGACCATCTTGGACATTGAGGAAACTGAGAAAAACAGAAAATTATGATGGTAAAGTCAGCGTAAAATAGTTAGTGACACTCAGGCTGTTCAATTAAATAGACACTACCAAAACGTCAATAATATCGGTACAAATAAAGTTCCCATATTGTTGGCAACACAAAAGAGATTCCTTACCTATTATATTATACGGAAGCTCTTTTGTGTGTTTAAGAATATGGGAACTTTATTTGTACCGATATTATTGACGTTTTGGTAGTGTCTATTTAATTGAACACCCTGAGTGTCACTAACTATTTGATGCTGACTGTACCAGTCGTCTTATGCATCAAATATCGAAAGTATTGTGTTATTCTTAATCCACTGTTAACATACAAACCCCTGGTAAAAGCTGATTCTTAGTACAAAAATATGTTGAAACAAGCGTTAAAAAAACATGATAGTGGAAATAATGCATGACACTGAAGTAATGTCAAAATCTAAGTGGACAATGAGTGTCACTAATAATCTGGCCAAAATGTGAGAAGCTGTGGTGTGTAAGTGTGCCCTTGTGTGTTAAAGTGACAGTACTTTTTATCCTACATAGCCCTATAATATTTCTTTCAAACTTTTCTCAAGCAGTGATTGATGCTTGAATTTGATTCTCAAAGCTGTGCCTTAGACACAGAATAATAATTGTATTTTTTAATTATATCAAGATTGATGATAAATGAGAATAGTTTCTATGTGAAAGATTACTAAATAAAATAACAATTTATAAAAATATTACTATAATAAATAAAAACATCACAATAAGCCCAGGAGTGTCCTGTGTGCGTCTACTGAAAGACAAAGACCTCCCAAAGACATAATGATAATTCATGTATGTGCAAACATACTCCACATTCACATGCTGTTCAAAGAGAGTAGCTGTTTACAACATAATCATTAACAGGAATCAGTTAATTGTATATTACCAAACATCATGTCATGACACATTCAACTTAGAAGTGAATCTATTACAATGAGCTGACGACGTCATATCAGATTAACATTGATAAAGGTAGATTATAATTAAATTTAAAAACAAAGGCTATACTAGACAATTAAAAGTATTAAGATTAATGGTTTACCATTTTGTGATATCTTTTTGATGTTGCTTGCTATTGTTTGCGAGAGCCGTTGGAAATTCTCGGCCGCTTCGTCCCTCGCCAGCCCGCCCTGGTACGACGTCTCCATTATGCTAAAATATATCTCAAATTATCAAGTGAATACACAGTCACAGCTTTCGATTAACACAACTACGCAAATCATACCTGTGTAATCAATTTACTGCAGGAAATTAGATTTACTAATGACGTGCAAGTCGTGCAAAGTTCTCAGGTAAACAATGCAACTTCACTTTACAGTAACTATTAATTCATAAAGATAAAGTGCACACAAAATTCTCTTAATCTAAATGATCAATTATATATAATATTAATAGATTATAAGTGCGCTTTACCTCCCAAAAAGGGACAAAATTATCGAAATCAATCACTCAACAAACATCAAAATCTGACAAGAAATCACAGAGAACTAAAGAATAAAAGTATGTATTTTGTCATACGATGCCACAGATAACAAATTGGTATATAAGCACAAAATTAAGCCCAAAAAACCACAGTGCTTCTGAGTGATGTACTGTTATAAAAGCTAATAACGTTATAATAGCAACGACGAATAGGCTAGTAACACTTGACCCTTTTTTTATTGGGCCCCAAATGATTCAATACTGTTAAAACCACAGTTAAAACCTCGCCATATGAGGAGCAATACAAAAATCTCGCAAGAGATGTCGCTTTAAACAATTGTATTTTGTTTACTTGTAGTGTCAAGTTGTAATTTTGTTATTATATGAAAATAATTGTTTGAATAATTGTTTGAACTTTTCTGTGAATTTCGATGTAAAAATATATATTTTTTCTTTTAGGTTAGAGGCATACGGTTGAAACATGAACCTTGGATTTAATTTTGGTATGAAAGAAGACCATTCGTATCTTTGCTGGCCCTCTGGTAAATTCGAAGACATCAATACCAAATCGCTGCTTCCATACATCATATTCATATTTAAAACAACAATTCATGTGCCCAACATCATAATTTACTTCATGCAAAATAGTACATTATTAATTCATAATATTATTATGAATGAATATAGATTATGATAGATTTGAGTCCTTTGGGAATACGGATTTCTCTATATTTACATTATAACGCAAGCCACTCAGTAATACAAAGATATCATGAGATGTTTACGAAATTTATCAAAAACTCCATACGATTTGACATAAATTATGACTGCTAAAAAAGTACAGTCATTCATACGCCATCTAGCTGGATAAAAAGTCAGTTTTCCTCCTCATTGCGGAACATTCAAGGAACTCACTTCTTTTTTTTGGCAACTTTTATTTCATCCGTCAGTTTCATTTTGAAATGTCCTGTATATTGAATTCGTTTTTATTTAATTTTCGTTGTTTTGTGCAATAAAATGCCTAAGATGTTAATATTAGGGCCCATTCCGTACAAATTACTGCTGTCGTTCCATCAATAGTCCGCAAAATGGCGGTTTTTATTATAAAAAATTACTTTTTCCGAATCGTATTATGTACTTATCAAGAAAATTTTGCAATACACTTACGTATACCGTAATTTTAAGTTTGAGTGGAGATTACAACTATTTCGTAGTCTCTCAATACATCTTTTATCATCCACCCATCTTTTATCACCCTTTTAGCACCACAAATTATGGTTCAATACTCTAAGGGTTCAATGTTCCTTTTTTTTAATTTTAATTGTGTGTCAAATAAACAACTTTTCTTTCTTTCTTAGCACAATGGGGAGAAGCTCACATTGTCGAATCAGGTTTTTTATTTTCCTGGTCAAGCATGTGCAATGATGGTACCTTAGGATTGGTACAACAAGACGGCTTGTTTATGGCCACGCTGAATATTTTCTCTATGGCATATTTTGTCTATAGCAAATTGCTAACGCACACTTATGACTTTGTATGTTGTAGTGATCGTAGGGTAAAAGTAGTATTTCTACGACACACAACAATATTTTTTTGGCTGACTCCTGAATGTGTGTGTGTGTCATCCATTTACAATTGCGTGTATTTGTCTTCGTGTCCGTCTCAGTTTGAATTCAATAAATATTATGTTCCTTTATCCGTCTTGCCCCTAAATTGGCTCTAAACATTTTCAAATAGTGTTATTGATATTTGTGTATGAATTAATCTGGTATATGACATTTATATTGCATTTATCTATTGTGAAAATGAGCATAGCTTGTACGCGAATTTCATTTCGGTGAAGCTTATTTAGTTGTCATTAAATCGTACATACACTTGTATTCGTAATTGGAACTAGAAAATGTCTTCAGAATGTCGTGTGGTTGGTGGTCAGCATATAAAGAGCAGTGACAAAACGATGGACCTTTGAAGGAGACATATCTACCTGGTAAGTACTGTGTATAGGGTAAGGTTTGGTGCGGGCGGGGGAGGGAGATGCGAGCACATCCCCGTCTCCGACTTGCAAGACGCGCGCAGTGTCAGCGCCAGTCCAGCCGCGGCGGGCCCGCCGGCCGCTCACCCCTCGCTCTGCTGCAGGTGGCGGAGGTCGGCGCGCTGCTCGAACACATGGATCCCTCGCTCTTCCTACCAATGCCGTTCACCACGCCGACCGGGCTCCCACAGGAGTCGAAGCTGGCCACCTATATGGTAAGCTACTTCAGTTTTTGATTTGCTGTTGTATTTGATGTAAGCAGATCACACCAAACTAACATTGTAACTTTTTTCAGAATCGTGCCACTTCGACCCCCATGAACATAAGTCAATCAATGAGCAAACTGAGTTTAGACTCATCTCCTACGGGCATCAAAAAGGTAAATTTATGGTATTGGTGCTAGAAAGTTATAAATAAATAAAATAAGAACTTGTTTATTATTGGATGCTTTAAAATAATAAGTTTTTAGATTAAGCCAACTTTACTTGCCAAGGTAAAATGTTAATTTAAATATATGAATCATCCAGCAGGTGATGATGGGGGAGTTTGTCCCCGTCAGCTACTACAACCCGGGCCCCATGCTGCCGGAGTCCCCGCAGAGCTCCCCACCCTCTGCGATGGGGGTGGTGCCCACCAACCCACAAGTGCATCAGGTAATCTTCACAGTATTATGAATTTGTGTAACAGGTTGGCAACAATATGTACCCTGTGAGAATGACTAGCAGATGTGTATTTTATGCTAGTGTACATGCATTTTTAGGCTGAATAAATGAAAAGTCCAATAAAATTTATAATTGCAATAGAGTTATAAGATTGTCTGCTTGCAATATGGCATGTGAAGTGCTGCTATGTGTGCCTCCACCAGCAGAATAAATTGTGACTGTTTGTATATTCTAATAAATTATTAATATTTTTAATTAAATAAATATACCATGGACCGAACAAAGAAATCTATGAAAATATGTGACATTACTCTGTTAAAGTTGCAGATAGAGGATAGAAATAAAAACTTGTACCAAGTTATATTATATTTTAACTATGAATCTCAATTACCATTTGGTCCACAAGTGTTACGAAGTCAATAGGTCACCCCAGCAATTACATCCTCAAAATCAAATAAATTCTCAGACATGTTATGAAAAATTTGAGGCTTTAGAGTAAAACACAAAAACAAGTGCTAAAAAAACTCAATCTTTATAATTTGTTGATTAAGTTTTTTTATTGGCTGAATTGAATATCAATCTGCATTCTGTGGGCATCCCATTCAATGTTTTGTCTGAAATGTCTTTATTATGTTTTATTTGATAGTAAAATTTGAGGCAAAATACTATTGTAAATAGGATAATTAGCTGGTGTATTGAAGCTTATGGCCAATATTCCAATGATCTTTATAGCGCTATTCTTGGAGGGTTTTATTTTCTGATTTTTGTCATTTGCCTTGTCCCATTAATTTTTCATGTTTTTCAATTTGTATTACACAATTAAATTAAGGTTAAATATATGATGACCATGATTGTCTTGACCAACTAGTCGGCCTCCTTACAACTGACTAATTAATCTTCTGGTTGGCCAAAGAAATAATCAGCTCATCTCTTCAGTCCATTTTTTTTTTTGCTATCTACCCCCATGCTCAAGTCATTTTTATAAATGGCTTATATTCCAAGGAGTTAATAAGACGCTACCATTGATCACTTATCCCTGTATGGACTCGTCATTAATACGAATTTTAGAGAAAACAAACAACTAGCTGGTGTATAGAGGGGAGTGATGGTAGCTCCGAAGTATTACGATAGATTCCGATGCATTACGATTGCAAACCCAATGGCTACGTCACGCGTCAACTTATGCGTTCCATCAATATCGATAAAATTTTGCATTTTGTTAAAAAAATAAATTATACCAATACGACTAACATGTGCCTCAACGCCAAGTTTCAAAACATATTAAGCTAAACTTTTTACGTAAAACATTCAGTGAGTTATTGAGCCTTAGTAGGTATATTTTCGTAAAAAAAGAGATGCACGAGACAGTTTGGCTTGAGGTGCAAGCACTACGAAGAAGTACGGATGGATTGAAATGACGATATTTCCCACATATTTTTTTATTATATTCTACAAGGAGCTGGGAAATCTTGAAGTCATCGATTCAACCAATTATTGTACAAATTTATGTTCTCTATATGTATCTGAATTGCACAAAACAATTATAAAAAGTTACAAAATACACCACTAGTTTTTAATTTGTACAAAAAAAGAATGGGGTATTCTGTACTAACTGCTGTTAATATTTGTGTAGTCCATTTTTTTTATTAAAGAAAAACAGCAAAGTATTTATGCACATAGTTTAAAATCCATTCAAAAGACGACTATTTAAGGACCGTGTCAAATTAAATACCTGAAAGAAATGACATGACGAGTATCCAGGAAAAAGTGTCACAGCACAGTACTAAAGCGATGAGCTACTTCTGATGCTGACTGTACAAGGCGGTGGTGGTGGATCGAGCCTGCAAAAGTTACAATGATGGTTTTTCTTTGTCCTGCCCTGTTTTTTGTTTTATTTTTTTAACTACTCATTTACAAAACTAATAACTTACAGGTGATTCCTCGCCGCCAAATTAATGCACTACGCTTATTATCTAAGGGTGCGTGTTACTCATTGATTCAATGAAGTGTTTACCAAGAAATGCGTATTTTATACAATTATTACAAAATTATACTACTTTCATCCCGGTTTGCCGGTCAGTTTGCCATGAATAATGAATAAAAAAATCGTTTTTCTTCCTTGTGATTTGACGGCTGTCAGTTGGAATCAGTTCTCCCTACGGGCGAATAGTTCTACTTTCATCGTCCCTCTTAGGGACTAACGACCAACTTTCAGAGTATGAGTGAAGGAAGTTTTATTTTATACGCAGTTGGGTATTTATCAAAGTAATAAATCGTGCGTAAAATTTATATCGTAAGGTTTAAATTTTTCATGTTGTTTTGAGAGTTTATAACTAGGGTAGCTCCTGATTCACCTTGTTCCCAAGCGCCATTCATGTAAGTGTAAATTTGGCGTGTGCGACATCTAGAATTTTATTATTTAAACATCTGAATTACGTCAACATTTTTTATTTTCAACAAGTAATGTAACTAGGAAAACTATTTCTTAAAACGAAATATAAACCTAAGATGCGCCATATTGTCTCTAATAGACCAAATATTATATAAGTTTGGTTCTTTATAATCAAATATATTTTAGAGTGCAATCACAGAATTCGACAAAAAATTATGAACTGTTATCAGTTGGAAAGAAAAACGTTTATCTAAAAGTTTGTGCAATTACTTACAGAAATACTTACATAGTTCCTTTAGCTTTACCATACTTACATTGCAAGCTGTTAGTAACAATTGCAGTATAAACCCGTCAAAACAAATTCAAGAACGTAGTTTATATTTCAGGAGAATGTTGGCGGCACCACATACTTCTACCCCACGGCGGACAGCCTGAACGCCTCGGCCGGGCTCAGCACCTCGGGCCCGATGGGTGAGTCACGCACGCGATTACATTATCATTGTATTATTGCTAATTTGGTTCTGAAGGTAAGGTGTGTAAGGAAGAAGAATGAAGGTGTGAGTATGAGGCAGTCAATGAGGAAGGGAAAGGTGTGTGGCAGGATCGTGGTACGAGGGAAAACTCTTGCCGGGTGGGTATAAAAGGATGAAGGCCCTTCATTCTTTTATATCCGGCAAGAGTTTTCTTTATTAATAAGATATACGACTTTAATGACTTGTTGTATTTATTATTTAAAAAATGAAGTTGCATTCCTTGTTACATTTTTAATATAAAAAGTAATAATTAAATTAAAATTCCAGCTCCTTTGTAAGTATATTAATAATATTTAACCATACTTATATTATAAATGCGAAAGTAACTCTGTCTGTCCGTCTGTCAGTCTTGCTTTCACGTCTATACAACTGAACCGATTCAATAGAAATTTGGTACACAGATAGTCTTGAGCCTGGGAAAGGACATAGCCTACTTTTTATCCTGATATTCCCATGGGAACGGGTACCGCGCGGGTGTAACCGTGGTTATCAATATCTGTTCGACGGAGTATTATGTAACATATTCAGTCAAAATGTAATTTCATTCCGAATTTCAAAATTTCTCAGCTTTTAAAGTAATGCCACGACAACCACGACAACAGTGATTTATCACTATGACAACAATTAATCAGATGGCAATTTTTTTTCTTTAATTTTATAATTAAAGGTCATAGTTCAACTAATAACAATCAACATTTTGCTAATAAGAGGTGGGTATGTTGAGCACTTTGTAAAAAAACAATGCAGTGTTAACAAACACACAAAAACTTTTTGTAAACTTTTTTATCGGCGTTAAATCAATAGCCACGCGAACGACGTCGCCGCACAGCTAGTCTTTATATAAATTTAATCAAATCAAATCAAAAATATCTTTATTTTATAGGCTTGATATACAAACACTTAAAAACGTTAATTTGACAACATGAATAAGTGTATCTACCACTCGAACGCAGACATCCCCGAGAAGAGCGAGCCAGAAACTCGAGGGTTGTTCTTTTTTTCACAATTATTTTGTTTTTAATAAATGTTAGGCTGTTAATAATAATGTTAATGACTTATATAACATAACATATTATTACGATGGGTGGAACTACCTTTTAAGTAATATAATTATCTATTCCAACCATGTAGTTAGCCATGTAGTCACCATGTAGCGCGAACGCACGGACTCTAATACTTAACCTTTCGAATGTTCACAAGTGTCCCATAAATGTTTTATTTTTTGTAACAGTAAACTCCGTCTTCCTCTTGCTTATTTATCTTCTATACTCTTCTGTCACTCGCTATTACACCACTCACAATACCACGTCATTATACTTACATCAAATCATTTCTTGGCTGGCAAATTAAATACAATTCCCAATTTTTATCGGTTATGAGAGTCCCCTCAGGTTTTAAGTATTGTTGCTGCTTTCAGACTTCCCCTAATTAATTAAATCTCGCGATTATTAATTATAATTAATTACATTTTACCCTTTTAGTTTGATAAACATAAACAATCATGTTTAGTGCTATTGCATGATAGCTCAACACCAATATCAGTTTGCTGCATCTTAAACTCTAACCAGTGTTTTAACTACCGAACGTGTATATTCGCCGGCTGACCACAATTCAGTTTTGATTAAAATTACAGTCGAAAGTAGTTTACCCAATGGATCCGGTGAAAAGTAACATTGTAAGTTATAGTGGTGTTGACTGGTTGTATCTGCACAAAAGTTTAATTAGTGTAGAACAGACCACAACTGAACGAGACTTATTTTATTTGTAATGTTTACGTTGTGGTTTATTTATTAATTATTACGTATTTTCAAAGTATATAGTAGCATATTTATATTCGTACGTATATACGAGTATGATCAAAACTCTGATTCCACTTGCGAAGATTTGTGTTTATTTTTTTATGGAACATAACTAATTCATTAATTTAGTTCGAATATGAGTAAAACCAATTTGTAGAACACAGAGAATTTCAAATAGTTTTTCAACAATTGGTACGCATTATACTAATAGTAATGTGTAACTCCTGTGGGTACGTCCCCCTCACTAGCGGTGGTGCAGTTAGTGCGGTCCCCGCGGGCATCGCGCCACACTGGCTGCAGAAGCCATCGCTAACGAAGCGCTTGTTCACGGGCCAAGCCGAGACATTGCATAGCTTACATTGTTATACGAAATATGATATTCATTATTCTCTTCTACGAGCTTGGAAAGATTTTTAATTCGTTTTCTGTACTTCTGCAATAGTATTATTGCAGTTGCGGCCTTCTGTTCCATGTAAATGGGGAGTCGTGACTTATCTATTTTCTTCTTAAATTGCTACTTTGAAATTGTATTTTTTTTGTACTTTTTCCTAGTTTTGTGCAAGAACTTGCAATACTCGTTAGTGATGGTTCTAAATTTCCTATTATTTTCATATGTAAAATATTTATTATAAAATATTAAAAAAAGATTTAACCCACATGTTAAAGTTAAGTAAACCGAATTATATTTGGGATCGGCGCAACGTGTTATCCTCTTCTACTCTCCTCTATCCCGTGCTATATCAACGTACATTCCCATTCTAGTCATGTTCTCATTCTTACACTCTGTCCATCATCTGCTGATGATAAAAAGTATTAAATGTATTTCTTTAATCTGCTCCAGACCTACCTGGAGGATATTAAAGAAATAGCTTAAAAATTCATCGTAAGTAGGGACAACGCATAATGCTCGTTTCGGGTAGTGTTAACTAAGTACCCGGCGCCTCCTAATGGTCCCTTTAAAAGCAGCCTCGTTTTCAGAGTGCCTCGGCGGTGGAGTGGTGGGCGCCGCGTCGCCGTACGCGTCGCAGCTGTACTGCGGCACGCCCACGCACATGGGGCCCTCCACTTCTAGATCAGGTAACACAACTCCTCCATGCACGTGACGTTTTTGAACGAGCTCTATACGCGCGTCAGTACAGATGAAATCTTATCTTACAAAGCGCCTATTAAAAGTGCACTCGAAAACGTCATGTATGAAGGATATGATTGTTTCTTTTATCGTATCACTATTCGTATTACGGTGCGCGCACAATTTCAATATATTTAAGGCTGTAAATTTGTTAAAGTATACGCAAACCGCACAAAGAAAATAAACCAATTCTAAAGTTTATTTATTTATATAAATAAATAATAAACAGTGAGCACACTTACAGCAATACATATAAAACACATACAAATAACACAAAAACATCAACATATACTTACTATTTAACAGTGTACACAACATTTACTGCAGAATTTTACAATAAGAAAATGAACAAAAGATCTCTTAATCTAAACGAAATATGTATATTCTTTTGGGTAATAACAACAGGTTTGCCCCTATAACCTAAATAAAGATTGTTTTGTCTAAATCTTATTTAATACCGTTATTGCTCCGAACCCCGGAAAGAGCGTATGAGAAGGAAACATGGGCCCCGATCGCGCCAAATATAAACGGATTTAGAACAACCAAACCACAGTCGAAAACGTTATGGTCCATCCACACTCGATTATCTCGTACTCGCGTTCCGTCGCGAGTCGCCTCGTGGAGTGTGAATTGGCAATAACGTTTGTGACTGTGATTTGGTTGTGGTAAAAACATTTTAATTTATCGCGTTTGGGGCCGAGCCAATCGTGCCTGTGGCCGTAAAAGACAAGACGCTGTTCATCATTAGTTTCGTCCTCAGCCTTTATACCTCCCACTGCTGGGCACAGGCTTTTCTCATGGGGAAACACATGACGAGTATGAACCGTAACACCACCACGCTGGCCAACCGGAACCAACGGCTAAACGTGCCATCCGAAGCACGGAGGAGCTCGAGATCGCAACGTTTTGGTCACCCATCCACGGCCTGACCATGGCGAAGGTAGCTTTCTCTTCAATGGAAAGCCAAAGAGTAGTAACCACTTCGCCACCGAGCCACCGAGCTCCTCATCATTTTGTTTATTTTGCGAATAATTTTCACAGACACGAAAGAGTTATGAAGGTTTCACATAATACACTCGATGACAATATTGATGATAAAATATTTTTTAACAATTATGTATGGATTTTAGAGACTCGCCCACGTAATAAAAACACGTGTATTTTAATATTTCGTTAAATACTATTTTATTTAATGACATGTGTGTTTACTACACACATGCTATCACAATATTCAACAGGTTTATACACAATTGCTAAAAAATATAGCTCCTCTCATACCGGTGGTTGTTGTTAAGCCTACTTAAAAAAAAAATTCTGGTACCATCACCGACGCAAATGGAAATCAAAGTATAAAATGTGCTATTGATCTCATCGTAATTGTTTTGTATTTATATACATTTTCTTATATGGTAACACGTATTATAATACACTTTGTGTTCATTGTTTCATTTTTGTTAAGCCTTCGTTACTTGAAAGTCCTATGTTTACAGAGGTAACATGTGATTTTTATGTGACAACTTATATTTTTTATAATATTTTTACACATACAATAATAATGCCTTACGAAAATATTAACTCATTATTTTGACTGTATTTAACGAAAATATTATTGCGAATTAAAAGTTTGAAGGCTTGTGAAGTGTAACAAAGGGAAGCTTCCTTTGTCCGCACATGCCTCCACACTAAGCTGATAAAACATTTTATTTCCTCTGAAAACCATTTATATTTCTAGTTCTCTTTAAACAACGCTACAAGTAACTGCTCAAGTGAAAGCGGCATTGTAAGAAATTTCCTTTTGAAATACTCGCTGAAATATTTTTATTGTAGTAACAATAAAATTATTTTTCCACGAAAGATAACATGAAGTTTTACATGGAATCATCGACTCATGCCTCTGCGCTATTCTTTGGGAATATCAGTTTTTGTCGACACCGAATACGAGTAAAAGATGGATGGATTGTGTAAATGATGATATGATAAGGAAGGGAGTGAATGTTGATTTGACGAGTGATAGGAGAGAGTGGAAGTGGAACACATGTTGCGCGGCCACAAATAACAGAGGGGACACGGCAGGACAAAGAAGATGATCAGTTTTGGTCGATATTAATAATTACTACTTAAGTACCTACAGTACATTCTGAATATCGTTTGGCATTGTGACTGCGCATAACAACAGCTCTCCCCGGCTACACAGAGACCTAATCATAAGCGATATATATGTCTTCACCTCTTCTCGGCCTACCCCCCTTTTAGGGTTCCGTAGTAAACTAGGAACCCTTATAGTTTCGCCACGTCTGTCTGTCTGTCCGTCCGCGGATAATCTCAGTGACCGTTAGCACTAGAGAGCTGAAATTTTGCACAGTGCACAAATCAAAAGTGGAATAAAATATTAAATTAGGGGGGATGCCCATACACGTAATGTAGGGACTGATTTTTTTTCCTCTGGACCCTAACGAGTGCTATATCGTTCGATAGCTATTCAAAAATGAATAGGGGTTTTCTAACATCATTTTACGATAAAATTTATATTTTCTGAAATAATCGCTCCCAAAGTAAAAAAAAATGCGCCCTTTAACTTTTGAACCATAAATTCATAAAATATGAAAAAAATCTCAAAAGTAGAACCTTATAAGTACTATCTAGGATAATTATTTTGAACTTGATGGGTTGAACAGTTTTCGAAAAAAATTTCAAAATTATTTTTGAACTGAATTTGTGAACATAACCATATATGCAAGCATTTTTTTATCTCATATGGAAAACTACGGAACCCTATACTGAGCATGGCCCGACACGCTCTTGGTCGGTTTTTACGAGAAGGAATCCCTTTTCGGATGGTATTCTCCGCTGGCTAGGTAGGCGGCAGGCAAGTTATAATTTGAAGCTACTTAGAATGATTCAATAAAAAGGGATTGTATCAATTAATATCTAAAATCATTTTGGCGATGGTTTTAGGGTTTTCTCTGAAAAATAAACCTTAGTTCTTCAAATCATTTTTGTTATTTATTTTTTTTGTGTTTTTTTTTTTTGCGCTTGCGATTTTCATTACTTCTCTTGTCTAAGCTATGCGAAGTATTATTTCCTTTTATTATTTTATTTTTAATTTTCAAATAAATCTGTGCGTTGTCGGCTTCGTAAGTTTATTTTCACTATGCATTGTTTAATTACTGAATCATTGCTGGGCGCAGCTCCTTCTATATGTAAGAAACAAGAATCGTAGGCATCAGTGATGTCTAGTCGCTCCAATCACGATTGGTCAGTAGAAATCATTGCAGCGGACAATGGCAGCCGAGCCGAGACCAAACAGCTTTACATGCTTATAACGCAGCACTCGAGGCGACAATGTCACCCAGACATAACTTGCAAAGGCTATTTTGCTGTCATCATCTACACTAAAGCGTATAAACTGGTATGACACTCAAACTCTTAGAAATCCACTATTGTTGTTTGTAGCCTTCCTGCATGGCGAACACACGAGAAGGTGCCGTTCACATATTTGACAATAATATCTATATTGTTAAAAGGTCTGAGCACAAACAATTTTATTGTCGACACTAAGCGCTAGAAGTAAGAGACAATGGAAATTCGTTCATGAAATAATGAAAAAAATATAAAAAGGTATCTTAAAGGTCTTGTACAATATCATAATGCCTCTATCCCCGAAGGGGTAGATACTTTCTAAACACCCATATTTCGCCTGACATGTAAAGTCCCCAATGTCCGCATGTAACAGGTGGCGAGCCTGTTGCCATGCACTGGGCACATCCATGGCAAGGGATATTGTATTATTTTCATATAATAGGAGAGGCATTAGGCGTGCTTTGGGAGAGGCCTTTGTCCAGCAGCAGCAGCAGCAGTGGACAAACATAGGCTGATGATAATGATATTCGTAATTAACTGTACTTGAGTTTTGAATAAAAGTCTGTGGTATAGGCGGCGGCCGATGATCGGACCCGCCACCCCGCGCTTTACAATATAGTAAAGTATGAACAAACAAACAATTTATCTGAACTTGAGAAGTAATAAGGTAATGGACATGGATGGACCCTTCAATTCGACATATTTTTATTATTTCTTCGTTTTGTTTCTATTGTTTATATTATATTTATTTTTAGTGCGTTTGCGGTAAACTGATTCTAAACTTTACTAGACGACCATTTGGCCAAAACAAATTTATCCTACGTTAATTAATTATAATGTGATAAGGCCAAAATATTTCCGACAATTTTTTTACATCTGATGTGGTAAGGTAAAACCGTTGCGGCAAACGCGTAATCATAATTATACACAAATAAATATCGATGGAGTTGTGGGCTCCGGACTCCGGATGCAGGGCTGTATTGATTTAAAAGTGGTCTAGACGGGGGATTTGATACGTCTGTCTGTAACTAGGGCGGCCCGCACGCAAATGTACTCGGACTCGCCTGTCCCCAGGTACGCCGACATCTACACGCACTACCGCTCATTGTACGGGACATAAACAAGTATCTACATCGTGTAGAAACAAAATAGGAGTATTTCTTCGTCAATAAAGATATTAACATAGTTCCATGCATTCACGCGTTTATGCATAAAACCGTTTCATCACACCTCTATCCCCGAAGAGATAAGCAGGAGCTAAAAACCCACATTTCGCTTTATATTAGGTCCTTACCTATGAAATTGGTGTTTTGTATGGAGATTTTGGGGAATTCTGCATTTTCCATACAAAATTTTTTTCAGTTTTCTTCACAACGACAAATCCAAAGATAATAATATTTGGCATCTATCATTAGACAAGCTTAAGTAATATCACACATCATATAAATTATTTATCGTTTTTAAGTGAATGCAAATAGAATGATGTATTCGGGAGGCACTTAAAAAGAGTTGTCTCCGTGTCCAATTTTAACACAATTTGTTACTTTTTGTTACTGTGGCATGAATAAAGTATTATTATTATTTATTAAACTTACAACAAATTATCAAAACAAATCAAAAGAGCTGAAAAATATAGTCTATTTTTGGACGAGGTAATTATTCTTTAGGAATACTCTGAATCTTAATAGTTACAGACAAAATACTAAGAGAGAAAAAAAACACCAATTTCATAGGTAAGGACCCTATATGTTAAGTCATGTTAAGGCCAACAGGTGGCGAGCCTGTTGCCATGCACCGGGCACAATGTGAGGCAAGCGATATTCACAACAAACTGTAATGTTTTATCCAAACTCAGTGGTACATGCGGTGGGAACCTGTGACCTCTTGAACTATTTATATGTATTATTCAATTAAATGTATTTATCCGTTATCAAGAGTCCGTAACACAAGCTGCATTAGTTACTTAAGATGGGGCTAGTTGATAGGTGTGATTTATTTATTTATATGGACTAATATTAACTGCGTGTAATAGCGATGTCAAGGTAGATAAGTAGCTAGTGTGGGGCGGGCGCCGTCGGCCAGAGTGACGCGTCTCAATTAACGAGTGTAGCGGGCGTCTGCGGCCGGCGGTGTGCGTGCGGCTATCACCACACCGGTAGTATCGTACATCTACACAGCTTGTTTCGTCTAACTCGCCTTGCGCGGAATTTTAAGTTGCACATTTGGTTTTTGCAATGCTTGCTGCGTTTTAAATTTTTTGGCGATCCTTTCAACTGTCAACTCTTTTTGTAACCAAAGGCTAGTAAATAAGGCTCGTGGTAAGCGGTAACCGAAGTTGTCCAAATTGTTGGTATGGTGCACTGGATAATATATTATGTTAACCCTACGAAGCCTGTTTAAAGCTATTGTAAATTATAACACCACATATTCTTCATTGTTTTTTTTTGTGTTTTTTGTTATTTCGTTTTATGAATGTGATATCACACTTATGTGCATACCTTGTAAATGTCAGTAGTAAATCTATCTAATGCACGAGCGCCGGTATTGATATTAGCATGAATTTCTTGGTTCAATACAACACTATCGGAACTTGAAGACGCTGACGGATTGGAGCCAGACGGCTGACCCATACATCTTCCTTTAACTGGGAATTGTAGGTTGGCACGGAAAGAGACACATTCATTCGCTTAGAATATGATCTAGTGGCAGACTTATGTCCAGTAGACGGATACAGGTTGTTGATGATGATGACCCTGACGCCATTGTAGCTGCCTGCTGAGCTGATTGTGTATGAGAGTAATATTGCATATGAGAACGCCGAGTGCTCGGCGCCGGCTAGAGCGTCCTTAAATTAGTACAAATTCAATGCGTCGCCTCAGCGCTAATCCATAACTTAATCCGCAATAGGTAATTGTTGACAAAGCGAATGCAATTTGGTTTCCGTGCTGTCTTGCGAATTAGCTTGCTTACGTATTTCACTGTATCTGTAGTGTAACTTAGTGCTATGCTAGAGGTGCAGGGCTCGGGTTGCTTATGTTTGTGTATGTCTTATTTTTATAGTTGTTGAACTTCTATTTATATGTTTATTAACTTATGTCTAAATTTTATTTAATATATTAGCACGGAAGAAGTAAGCAGTGATAATGACACACTTTATATACTGTTTGTTCGGTGTGAATCTAGGGCGAACCTGTTGAATGCCACTGTATATTGGTATGATTCAGACGTAACTGCTAAAACCATGTTACCCCTACGACATTGACTTTTGTCGCATAATAATATATTTGTATTTTATTGTATTAGTAGAAAATGTTTTTGAAAATGTATGTACTGTTTTGGGTGCTCTAAAAAATATGTGATTTCAAATCCAAACGTAAAAAAATATATAACAACTTATTAAAAACCTTACAATGTCATGTCTCAGATTCCGATTGCCAGATGCTTATATGCAGTTAGCCTCGTACATAACTTCTTTTCCTGAAATAAGGCAGTTCATGTAGGTACGGATACATTGGCCACGTGTATTACATGCCTGCCGTAATATTCCGAGCCTCGTCAGACGATTGCAGTAAACGGTCGCTTGTAATATCGAACTAATAGATTTCTGACCCACCATAATGTCATTTTGGCGTAGCACTTAAATTCAAATTAAGGTGCAATCATGCAACGAGTGCCTCGTGCCATGATTGCACGGGAGGCGGTCTCCCCCCGCCCCCCGCCCGCCGCCCGCCTCGAGCGTTTGCTCTTGTTTTTCGGCTTTTCATAGACCCCTTGCAACCCTAATATTGATTTTTTAATTACTTTTCTGATCTGTACATCTGAATACACGCTTTTAATACTGCATTAGATTTATTACTCATTATTTATAATAATGGCGGGTGTAGAATGGGTTTTATTTAAACGGTCAGCTAAATATTCGAATTTTGGTCAGCAACTTATGGGCAGCTTGATCTTTCATTGATCCTTTTCCTAGATTTTATACATTTCCGGTAACATATACTATACTGCTGCCCAGATAGTTATTTAGCAGCTTAACAAATTTAGTTGCTGACCAAATAAGTATTTTGCCGCACAAATAATTATATTGCTGACATAATATTTATTTGCCGCCCAAATGATATTTAGGCTGACCATTTTGTTGCCGACCAAATAATTAAATGGCTGCCCAATGAATTTCTTTCCGTAATTGAATCAATAATCATTTGACTACAATCTGCCGGTGTGGTGTGGTCATCGCAGTAGCGTGCTCTGTAACTCCTAGGAGTATGTTGCTTGTTCGTATGCATTGGCTTTTAATATTAAAAAAGTACTACTAATATCAGAGAATTTAATTACTCGCCGTTCGTCTAGTTTGCATGAAGGGAACAGGGGATACAAAACTAGGTTTTCGTAATATTGCAATGGAAACTTCGAGTGTGCAGTGCTCTACTCGCTCACTAAGGAAGGGTCGGGGGGGTTACGCAATAGGGTAAAACCGGGATATATGCCTTACTTTTATTTTCAAAAATTTTTTTATGAATTATTTGTATAAATGTAGCTAACTTATTTATTGAGGTTCAATTATTATTTGCTTTCTTTGATCTATCAATTACAGATTTTCCAGAATTTAGCTTTTAGTGGAAACTTGTTTTTTGTTGATAGAACAGGAGTAGGTGCCTGTGGTGTGGGATAGATGCCCTCTATACAGTTTAAAAGAAAAACTCACTCACATTTGATACGGTCCATTGAATTCCATAAACGGCAATTGCTTCCAAGAGATATGGGTAGATTTAAGACACAATTTTTTTTTATTCTTTTTCAATAGTTTTATGATTACAATCAAACAATAAATTTTTTTGCAATAAGTGAAAAGTAAAAAAAATGAATAAATATAGATATGTAATGAACGTAAAAATTTCAAATACATACTTATGTACTGACACCATATAATGTGAGTAGCCAAGAATCTTTTTTGCTTGATCAAAGATTAAAAAATTTTTATAGATTAATTTAAACCAAACAAGAAAGTGAGTTAAGAAAAACGTGGTCAAATGGAATGATTCATACTTAGATTCACATTTAATGAACCAGTATATATACATGATAAGGAATATAATGTATTTTTTAAATAATTATAAAGTTAAGCAATGGCAAATACTGACCTTTAAAACTTTTACGTCTTGAAGAAGTTCGCCGCGGAGATAATGATGCACTCGAGCGAAACGCATCCTCACATCACGTTAACCTTTGGCAACTTATGGGGGGGGCGACGGAGGCTCCCACTTATGATATTAATTCATAGTTGCGAGTTCGGGAAGTAAGGTATTTTAAAAATGGGTATCTATCCCACTGCGGCATCTTCCCGGTTTTACCCTACAGCCGGTGAAAATATAAACTGCATTGCATGAGTTTCCTATTCAATTCACTATTGAGATACTACTAGTGGCATGGCAACGATCTAGAGTAATAAGTGGCTAGCTCACCACCTACACAATCACAGACCCAGTACCCAATACGCCCTTAGTCGCCTTTTACAACATGCTAGGCAAGGAAAGCAGTAGTCACATTCTTTTCCGATATAATCATTGGCGAAAAATTTAAGTCACCAAAAGACTTCACATTATTACACGCAAATCATACTTATTTTTAATACAGTATATTTCATTATCATGAAACAATTAATAACTGCATATCCTTCCTATTTAATGGTACTAGATGGCGCTTTAATTTCTAGATAGTGATGGCATTTGAAGTAAAATTAACTCTATCGGTATTAAGTTTATTTTTAATTTATTTATTAAGAACGTCCCTTACAGGTAACCTTAACCTGCCTCGATAGTGTAACTATCCCTTACGAGTAAATAAATATCTAACATTAAAATTAAAACTAACATAACACATATTTATAGTGTCGTTCTTGCAAATTCACTCGGAGGACCCGAGAATATGTGAGTGTGCTCAGCTACTGCGTTTACAGTGTGCATGGCTCGCGACTCGGCCAGCAGTTTCGTGTATGCGCGCCAGCAGCGGCACTGCGGTCTGGCACGCTCAACCTTATGTGCCCCAGTAGATCTGCGTTATGTATGCGGCCCCTCGATACCTTCACGATGTAGCATACCAGCACAAACTCCCTCCTGACTCTGAACTCGTGATATCCTAGCATATCCAAAACAAATAAGGTAGGATACATAAGCGGATAAAAAGGAAAGACCCCATATAACTTCAAGCATCTGAATCGGAGATATTTATTTTGCACTTTATCCAACATAAGACTATTTAGCCTCATGCGGTGCCCAGATCTGCGCATTGCACTCCAAGTGACTCCTCACTAACGCGTTGTATAATGCAATGACCGCCTTTATGTTGGAAAAGCCGTGAGATCTGCGCAAAATAAAGCCCAGATTATGGTAAGCTTTTTTACAAATGTTACTGATATGATCTCTGAAAGTGAGATCAGAAGTTACTTTTACCCCCAGATCTCTGACCTCTCTTACCCTTTTTATAGTAACACCTGCAATCGTGTAGTCGTGCATTACCGCCTTATGTGCACGTGACAGTGTAATAACAACACATTTGGAGGAGTTAAACTGCAGACGGTTGCCTATACTCCGAGCCACCACTCGGTCTATGTCCCTCTGCAACTTGTCCCTATCCTCCGAGCTTTCAATGGGAAGATATAGTTTCAAATCATCCGCGAACAAGAGGCACTTAGCATCCCCCAAGACAGTTGGCAGATCATTAATCATTATCAGAAACTCAAGAGACCCCAGGGTGGTTCCCTGACTTACGCTTGACCCAGTGTAATACGGCTCTGAAACATGTCCCGCATTTTCCACGTACTGTTGCGTATCTTTCATGTAACTGGCGAACAGTTGCAATAGGTGTGGGGTGAAGCCGACACTCGCGAAGCGTCCACCTGCCTCCCACCGTCCACCACTGGCATCACATCCGCCATGTAACTATAAGGTGAGTGTTGGTGCTGCGTGCTTTTCTAAATCCGTGCTGTTCATTAGCCAGTTGTGAACTGATCTGTTCGTTCGAATTCGCATGTATGGCGGATTCGAAGACCTTAGACGGCGTCGATAACACCGCTACGGGTCTATACCCCTCCACGTTTGATGATGATGATGTACCCCCCTTCGGCACAGGGACGACTCGCGTCATTTTTCATCGCTCCGGAAACACCGCTAATTTCAAACATAAATTATGTGAAGTGATGGTTTGGCAAGTGCCTCCCTCGTCTCTGTACACGACAAGGGGTATACCATCCTGCCCTGCAGACCTCTACGGCTTGAGTCTCCGCAGCGCGGCGCGCACGTCGCTCAGCTCGAGCCGAGGTGAATGCGCGCGGCCGCGTCGCCCATTTTTCGACAGATATGTTAGTCCCCATTTATCAAGAGGCGAGTCATGCACCGGGCACGATGTGAGACATGCGATGTTCACAATGAACTGTACTAATAAATAGATTTTGGTTAAATATGCTAAAATATTTAATAAACAGAATGTCTATTTACTAAGAACTTTATTCGTATGTTTTATAATCTGCGAGAGTTGCACGCTGACCGCTTGTTGACCTCGGCTAGTAGCGGCCGCAGGAAGTCAGTACGAGATTGTAAACGTTGGTCGTCAAAGTTAAGCCGCCTGGAAACCTCACCGCTCTTCCATCTGTTGCACCGCCGCGCTGCAAGGAGCTTCCAATCTGTTTGCTGCACATAAGTTTTTCGTGCACGTAAATACTTAAATCCGACGACCTCTGTGGTCGAGTGGTCAGTATGCCGGTCTCAAGGCGTCGACATCTCGAGAGGTTCTGGGTTCGATCCCCGGTTGGTGCAAATGTTTGGGTGATGAATTCTGGGATTTGTTTTCCAATCATGGATGTTTATATATATTTTTATATTTTCAGGATATTTATTTGTATTTATCTATTAAGTATATTAATCCGTCATGTAGTGTCCGTAACACAAGCAGCATTATTTGCTTAAAATGGGGCTAGTTGTTGATAGGTAGGTGTGAATGTTTTAATAAATAAAGCAGTTTATGTTCTTTAAGGTCTGTTTTTTTATTAATACAAAGTGGTTTTGTATACAATAATTTACTTAATAATAGTTTCTGATTGTGCATTTTTAATTATATACAAACATTATGAACTTTTTTTTACTTTGGCAACCTAAAAGAGATAAAAAAGTTCGCCCGTACAAAATCGAAATACAATTATTCTTCAAGTGTTATTATTGTGAGCAGGACAGAATATAATTGATTATCATCGAATCAGTGATGATAGTATATTATCTATCTTAAAATATGTATAGTTTCTTTGTTTGTACTATTTGTATCTGGCTAGTTTTGATGACGTTATGAAAAGGAAATAAAATGCTAAAATTACAAAAATGGAAAAGAAATGTAAAATATGTTGAAGAAATTTTATGGATATACTTTCAGTGTCAGTAATGCACAAAGCTGGTTTAGAAGTCTTCAATCCGGGATTTTAATGTCAAAGATGCACCTTGCTCTGATCGCCTTGTCACGGATAAAAAGCTATTTTTAGAGAAAATAATTTTGCCCGATTCTCATAACAGTATTGAAAATCGGTTCAGCCGTTTCGGAGTAAGTAATCGGTGAACATGCACAAAAAAAACATAAACAAGATGAACATAGAACCTCCTTTTTTGAAGTGTGTTAAAAATGACTAACAGGGTCGGTTTTTGACCAGTAGGTTAAAATATGGACCAATGGCGAAACCGTACGATGTCGTTTTATGACAGCTTGTCCAATAGTCGAATTTCCAAATATTACTAAAGTTAAATAATCATAGACAATTTAACCACAAAACGATGCCGGGTTTAGTAAAATGGCGACTGATGGCACAGCCTAAATTGCTTCGCATTTTCATCGCGAAGGAGAAAAAAAAACCCAGAGTGAGATGTGGGATGTGGTTTAGAATATTAGTGATGTATAGTGGATTAATTATCTTAATATTTCACTATTAAATTCCATGGCCAAATATGTATATTGTTATTTGAACTTAGTAGGGGTGATTTTTTCGATCATTTTACTTGCTCTCCCCTGTGAAAAAGCAAAAAACGGAACAAAAATAATCTAATATTATGCGCAGCACTAGCTCGGTGCTTGAACTAGCTCTGACATTTTGGAGTATGTACAACATACTTGCAGAATGAAAATGCTGTTTTATATATTTTTTTTAATAATATACACAGAACTACAGGTTCATCGTGATAAATAAGATAATCCTTCATTAAGAAAGCTAGAGTTAAAAGAATACTACTACGAGTTAAAAGGTTACAAATGGACTTAGAACTGCACAACATCCAATAGCATTTATAGCGGCGACGGGCTCACCACCTGTCACGCTGAGTGCAGTCACCGCTTGGTGAAGTCTCTGACTAACCCTTAGGGGATAATAGTCATGATATATGTATGTATGTAAGAAACGAATAAACAATGCTTCCCTGCACGCGTCTTACGTAACTTTTGTTTTATTTCATGCAAAAATATATATCTTATTTTGTATGCGTATTGGTTTTGAAAAACTGAAAAACATTTTAAAAATATTTTTAATTATGAAACAACCCGCATTGGGCCAGCGTGGTGGTGTTACGGCCCATACTCCTCATGTATTTCTCCATGAGTTAGGCCTGTGCCCAGCAGTGGGACGTAGGTACATAGGCTGAAGACGAGGGCTTCACATGATATTGTAAACAATATTTTCCATTTTCGAAAAAAAAAACATGTCTGGCATTTTGCTTAGGTGTAAAATGAAAATAGTCTTTTATATTTTTCTCTCTCATTTACTCGTCTTTTAGCATTGTAGCATTGAGCAAAAAGGAATGTAAAATAATATTTTTATTTTAAATGTACCCTCTCATTTTTATGTGAACTATTGATGTGTTTTCGGTATACAAAATTGTAATTCATGTTTTGGTTTCCTAATAAACTATTACTATTAATATATTTTCGATAGGGGTGATTTATTCAACATTAACGATAGTTGTTCTCAATAATTGTTATTTTTTCTTCCCATAATCACTTTTTCACATGGGAGAGCAAGTAATATGATTAAATATGTATTTAGATGTCCTGAGCCGATATAAACTACATTTGCAATACTCGCAAAAATGTCCGCTACCAAGAACAAATAGCAATATCACATATTTAGCCATGGAATTCGACAGTGAAATACTTATACAGATGTGGGATGTGGTTTAGAATATTAGTGATATATAGTGGATATATCACTAATATTCTAAACCACATCCCAAATCTGTTCACTCTGGGGTTTATTTCCATACTTGCTGCACAGTCTCCTTTAACAATTGGTCAAACTTATGTCACACAATTTGGCGATTCCATTGACACTATTGGTCTAGATTTTAACTATTGAGTAACTATTATATTACTACGGATCAAAAAATTTCGCCTTACTCGAATTTACTATAAAACGTTTTTGATTCATTCCAAAGCATGTTAAAAATGCTCGATTTTGAATGACGGACCACGTAGCTCACTTAAAGAAACTGAACCGTTTATTCATTTGCGATTTTTCATTGAGTCGCAATAAAACCCAACCATAAAAGGAATTGATATTATATTATATATTATATTCATGGAGGTGAAAATTGGATCGGTCACAGACTGTCAAAGCCCCGCGAATTGCGTGCTTATAGCTAGCGACGAGCGAGCTTTCCTCGCAAATAACGAGCTCAACTAGCGAATGGCGAGCTTAACACGCGAATAGCGAGCTTAACACGCGAATGGCGAGCTTAACACGCGAATGGCGAGATTAAGGCGCAAATTGCGAGTTAACCCAGGTTTTGCGAGTAGTAGTAGCAAAAAGGTTCAGAAGCAAAAATGCTGTACGAGATATGGAATTTTAATTGCGAACAACTTGTAAGATTAAGGGACTTCAAGCAAAATTTTAGGACAAAGTGACCATAGAAAATGTATATTTTTCCCACGTTTTTCTTATGTCTCTTTGATTGTCCGGTTGTATTTTGGTAACTCAATTCTCAGGCACTTCCCGACTAGCTTTCGGGCTGAAACTTTTAGGACCCAGTGAGAATGCAACTTGCAACAATGTTTTCTGTTTGTCTAATATAGGACATTTAAAAAGTGTGTTTTTTTAATAATCATTTAAAAAGTGGTTAATTGAATCACACACAGCCATCTTTAACCACTTATCAGACATTAAGAAGGCTTGTCTTCTACTACTAGCACTTATCGCCTAAGTGTTGTTAAAAATCCAAAATTTTCTACAAAATCTTATATAAATTGACATGTATAAAGGCATGTTATCCATAGTAATATTATAAATGCGAATGTAACTCTGGTCTGTCTGTCTCGCTTTCACGTCTAAACTATTGAACCAATTTAATCGAAATTAGTACACAGATAGTCTAAAGCCTGAGAAAAGACAGGCTCCGGCCCCATTTATCCCGAAATTCCCAAGGGAACAGGTACCGCATAATATTTTATTTGAAATAGAAAGGAACTGACCTGGCGCTTTGTTAATAAAGATATTTCTTTATAATTTAGTGGTGTATTGTCTAAGAATGTGGAATTCCACTAATAGAAAGAACTTCACATATCTAATAATGTTCAATAGAATTATAGAGTCGTGTGTCTGCTTCCCGTCAGCGTTATATTTATAACCGCCTCTCTCGTCTTAAGGTCCACACCACCGGGTGTTAAAGTGAAGTTTTTCTGCTCGGTTTTTTTGGTGTTACACCTTCCAAACCCGCCTGGCTAGCTACCACCATCTTACCTAAGTTTGTCGCTATAATAACAATGTTATAAGCATTTGTTGCGTTCTGGCAATCAGAGGTAAGATAGCCAGTTCCTCAGCTGTTGAGAATTTACCGGTAAAGCTCGCTTCCACCTTCGGCCTTATCATCCCTTACCATCAGGTGACATGAAGGCCAGCCAGCTTGCCTGTCATGAGTAAATAATACCTCAAGCTTTTCTTGTCAGAACTGTAACAAGACATGCTGGTTTCGCGTTCGTTACATTATATTTATAAACTTTTCTACCAATCGTAATAACGAAAAAAGCGTCTTGAAAAAAATTTATTTTTGTTATAATTGATCTGGAAATAAATATAATGACATTTACTGAGCCTTTAATTTTTTGGCAGGACTATCATTTTACAAATTACCCCCAATTCTGAAGGACTTACGCTCTTAGTTTTATTTATAAGAATCGAGCCTTCAAAAATGGTTTTAGTTTTATTTATTATTATTTAAAACTTCAGTACATTTAATGTACATGGCGGACTTAATGCCAAAAGCATTTTCAGTTTTAATATGCGAGACTCCAAGACTCGAGCTTCTTACAACACTAATCCTTACGGCCTTAAATATATGAATTGTGCCCGCACCGTGTGCGTTGCTACACGTGCTATCAAATCGAGTAGCGCCTACCTTTATTTTTTAGGGCTCCGGGCCCTATTGCTAAGAATTCGCTGTACGTGTTTAAATATGTGTGTTGTTGAATGTTGTTGTGTGTTGTGCAGGGCTCGCGGAGACCTTCTACCTACCGGAGACGATCCGCTCCGAGATCTACGAGCGCAACCAGGACGTGTTCCTGCAGCCGGACCCGCGCCAGTACCCAGGTACGGAACTGAATCATACACGCATAATTTTCTCGGCCACCATATCACAAATTGGTTTATATCAGATGGGAGACGTACTCTGCTCGATATAGAATATATGGTTCCATTTTAGATAAAATCATAATGGCAAAAAATTTACATGTCATTATTATTTAATGAAAAATCGAAGCAAGGTTCCTAAAAACCGATTGCGCTATCTCTTAAATATAGTGTCAAACTTCTACACTCTGACCCATTGATAATTGAGCAGTGGTTTATGAGTTTAGTACCCCTAATGTAAAATATCATTGTAAAAAAATATATATAAAGTTGCGGAAACGTGAAAATCGCCTCTAGCGGAAAGTATCAGAAATCACGTTTCCCATAGAAATTGAGCTTCTTAACGCAACTAAAAAATGAAAGTTTTTACAAGAATAACTTGCACTAGGGGTAAAGAGATTTTGTTTTAATGTTTTTCCGTTGTTCAATTTCTTAGTCTGTCCCTAAAGAGATTAGGTCTATCGTCGTACGCGGCTTAAAGCCGGTAGACGATGCCGCCGTACACGACTTAATTTTAATATTGCAAAGAAACTGAAAGTAGCCTGAAAGTAGTGCGGGCTTCCCGGTATGCAATCAGATCGCGGAGGGATTTCAATTTTACTATTTTCAAAATCTATGACGTAGTTTTAATTTATAGACCTTTGGATGGTGATGGAGCAATAAGTTCATCGCGCAGGGAGGAATGCCGCGTAACAAGATCAATGTCATTCGTTTGATGTGATGCGACCAAGGTGTATGTAATGTAATACATTGCATTCTCATATACATATTGTATAATGTTTGAGAATTTGGATTTGACAAATTTGACATAATTTTGAAGTAGGCTGAATATCGCTTTGTTATGTTTATTAAAATTGCGCCTTATTCGGAACATTACCACGGCACCTGTACCCATTCTTTCTGGATGGATGATAATGTTAAGTAACAAATAGAGTAAGGTGTTTTAAATTTCTGATTGGTTTGTGGCATTGTTAATTTGTAAGTTGGTATGAACGATAAGATTTTAATTAAATGTTACTTTAAGAGGTTTTTTAATTTTATTTTCGAAAATTGTTACTTGGTGGTTTGTACGCCGGTCTTAAGACGTCGCCATCTCGAGAGATTCTGGGTTCGATCCCGGTGGGGGCAAATGTTTGTGTGATGAATACAGGCATTTGTTCTCCAGTTTTGGATGTTTATATATATATAGTACATTTTCTGAATATTTATATGTATTTATCTTTTAAATTTATTTGTTCGTCATCTTGTATCCGTAACACAAGCAGCATTAGTTGCTTAAAATGGGGATATTTGATAGGTGTGAATGTCTGAGGATATTTATTTATTTATATTACTGGGTGACACCGAAGACTTACCTAAGTTAAGTGTTCATTTTTAGGCATCCGACGCATCGCATCCAAGGGATAAATTTTTTAGAATGCATTAATTTTTTACCTTATCTGCAGCGATCACATTTGCCATTGCAACTACCAGCAATATCTTACGAAATGCATCTGTGACATAATGGAGAAAAGTGAAGAAGAACAATTCGTCGTCGCTTGTTCGTTAGCAGAAGAGAAAAAAATTAAAACCTTAAAAATAGTAAATATATAGTATGGATACATATTTAAGTAATGATCACAATATGGAATTTCACACATTATTTCCTGATTTGTTAAACGATGACGCCAAGCTCTTGCAATATTTTTGTATGTCTCCACTGCGTCCACCAGAATTTTTAATGACGTCAACGGCGCGCAACGCAAAAGTTGCCTCTCGCTCTCGAAGCAACGGCGTCGGCATTGACTGATGATTAGACTGGAGCGATCCGTAGGATGCGAATTGGTGGTCGCAAAATAGTAATTTTTTATCATATTTATTAAAAATTAGTAGTATGATTTTAAGTAAAAAGTCGCTTATGTCGAAATGCGTTGGTGTTTATGGCTTTTACGTATTTGGTATTCATTATATTATTTAAAAAGGAACATAGTTCACGTTTATGGCATCAAGCGTCATAAGGTATTTTCAGTGGATTCGCAATTAAAAAAAAATCTGCGTAAAGGTAATGGTAGTGAATATTGGTGTTGCGTGTTGGTGTGGCAGGTATCGAGCTGCCGGAGAACATGGAGTCGCTGACGGAGCTGGTGCCGCTGGAGCCGCTGACGGCGCACGCGCTGGCGTGGGCGTTCCGCGCCACGTCGCGCGAGTCGGGCGCGCTGCTGGCCGCGCGCCGCCTGCGCGCGCAGCCGCCCGGCGCGCCGCTGCCGCGCCTCGACGCCTGGCGCCAGGTCGACCACCCCAACATCGTGCGCATGCACGATGCCTTCTACACCAAAGCCTTCGGGGACAACTGTGAGTGACGTCCACGCATACACATCCTCTAGTACAGTTAGCATAAAAACAAGATGACCATTTAAGAACCCGAAGCAAATGACACGCTTATCTAGGAAAATATCGTACAGACTAAATACATTTACGAAAAACATTGATAGCATTAACAGTTAACCTTGTTTCTTGTTTATAACACAACAAAACACAAGTTAAGAAATATACTTCCTAAGCTCGTAAATAAATGCAATGCCTATCAAATGTACCTATGGCTAGTAAAGGTAGGATAACAAATTCTCGCAAAAAATTAAAATCGTGGCGAGCCTCTACTCGACTAGGTTTTGTTCGTAACAAACGCCAATCTATTTGAGTCAGTTTTATTACTGACATAAATAAGGTTTTGTCGAGTAAAATGCTTAACCAAAAGCTCTTCTATTAGAGTCCGTCTCATAACTGAAAAACAGTATACCTATTTTTTTCAATGAGATCAACATAACTCGCCTTCCACGTCCACTCTCCTATATCATTCATTTCATATCACACCTCGCCCTCGGTCAACTACGCCTTTGATCTTCCCCTCATTCTCCAGGTCCATTTACACACCAAACATTATTCTAGTTATGTTACATATTTTTCCTTCTTCCTACTTTTTTTCCATTCTGTATGGGGTCAGCACAACATGCTATTTTTTTCCACTCTCTCCTGTCACTCGTCAGCTTAACATTCAAACATAAAACCTGTTCATATTCTATTACACTATTAAACGACACTATCTATGACAAAAAAAATGCAATTGTAAGAAATAGTTAATCGTCTTTATGTACATACAATGATCTCTAAGATTCTGGGTTTCACCAATCACCGGATGTCGTGATGTTGTGCTCACATCAGCAGAGGCCTTATATTGGTCTTTTTTTAATAACATAATGCTTTTTTTGTCATTGTTCACTAGTGTCTAGTCCCATAATAGCAAATATTTTACTAAACCATTAGAACGACAAGGTACTAAAATGGGTACATATTTATGCTCGTAACTGTATCAAAGGTGTTATACTTCTATGCAGTTCTGTCGTATAATATAACCTTAATACAGCTTACTTTGCAAGTTTAATTTGCAAAAAAAGGCACAACCGTGCGTGGTGAAATGGTGCTAAATAACTGGTGTAATGTGTGTAGCGCTCGTGGTGGTGTACGACTACCACCCGCAGTCGGTGACGCTCCTCAACAAGTACCTGGTGAACGCGAACCACGCGGCCAACGCCGACGCGACCAGCTCCTATGTCGACCCCTTCTCCTCCGACCCCAACGCGCCGAGGCCCTACACGCATCAGGTACGGTTTTATTGTCAAATAATTACAATTTTTACTTCTTAATTTTGAATTCCACGTGTTAAAGTTGCTATAAAAAAGAAAGTACATTACAAGATAAAGTAAAACATTTCCCAGCCTCTGTTTTTGATTCGTGGTTAGGCTGACTAGTAGTTTAAAATACGGACCAATTTCGAAAACGTATGATGATGATGTGTGATATGGCAGCTTGTCCAGTAGTACAATTTTCAAATAATCATAGACAATTTAACCACAACTCAATGCTGGAATTGCTCAGAATTTTTGCGATGAAAATTTGGGCTGTCAAGGTGTCGTCACACATTTTGGCGAATCCGTTTCCTTTAACGCTATTTGTCTAGATTTTAATTATTACTACGAATTAAAAAAATTAACCTAAGTAAACTCTGATTTTATTTTAAAACGTGAACCAAAACTAGATTTGGTCTGGTGATTAACTGGCGATGAACCAAACGAATGAGACAAATCTCGTCCGTCCAACCAGTGACAGGGTCAGCTTTAACTTATGTAAATATATCTCTGTTTATGAACCTCCGGCGTCAGAACCAGGGACTCAGCGGTGTCTCCGCTATCACGCTCGACATGTGCTTGTCAGTGACGGATCGCGAGGATTGTATCACCCTAGCTAGAAAATGTGTTGTAAAGTGATACGAATAGAACGAAATAACAGTGGCCTACGTGCCACTGTAAAACAATTTTCCTTTCAGATCATTAGTTCAAACCAGCTGGAAAAACGTTACTCTAGCAGGGATCTTTTTTTTCTAAAACAAAAAGTCGCACTGAGATTTTACTTCTGGCACGCCTAAACTTGATTACAGGCTATCTTTACGTGTCACTCATATCAGTCCAGGAGACAATCGCTAGCGAGGGCAATGCACTGGATCGCGGGTGAGGCGCGCCCGTCACGTGGGCGTGGCCCCGTAGTGAGGCGCGTGCGTGCGTGTGTTGCAGAAGAACGCGATGCTGCGCGCGGTGGCGTGCGGCGCGCTGCTGCCGGAGCCGGTGCTGTGGAGCGTGCTGGTGCAGCTGACGGCCGCGCTGCGCTCGCTGCACCACGCCGGCCTGGCGTGCAGGTACACGCGCACACACGCACACACACACACACACACACACACACACACACACACGCACACACACGCACGCGCGCGCGGGCGCCTTGCTCATGAGCTACACTAACGACGAGGAGACGGATATTTGGAAAAACAACCACTTGAGGAGCTCGGCGTAGTGGTTCGTACGCTTTGGCTTGAAATCAAAGCTGATTTCGCCACGATCAGGCCACGGATGGGTGCAAAATATTTGTGATCTGGAGCTCCTACGTGCTTCGGAAGGTTCTTACCGTTGGTCCTTACCCGGTTGGTTCTTACCCGCATTGGGCGAGCGTCGTGGTGTTACGGCCAATACTCGTCATATGTTTCTTCATGAGGGAGGCCTGTGCCCAGCAGTGGGACGTATATAGCCTGAGGACAAGCACTTGCCGCTGGAACACAACGAGCACGGGAGAGCTACAATGAATGCTTTCTTTACACTTACAACAGGACACGAACACTTACAAACATTTACCAGCCTCCTATGAAAATGTAACCTACAAATTTGAAGGTAATTATCATTACACACGACTTTTCATTATAGACACCCACCGCACCGGACGTTGATGTCCGTTACTCTGTAGGACAAGTGAAAGACAAATTGATGACGGTGTTATGACGCCGCATACTCGGGGTGCATGCCTCAGTGAATAAACACCGACTCTCACTTTGCGGGTGCGAGGTGTAAGCAAGCAACGGCAATTCGCTGAAGCAAATAACATTTCCTATTCATTTCAACGCGCCCATTTCTCAGTAGGGAGGTATTACTGATACTCCGCTTGCTTCGTTTTGACACACATCTAAGTAAGATAAATATTAATATCTTCAATCATTCACACCTATCAATTAGCTTCATTTTAGCAACTAATAATTTATCCTTCATTCTGTGTTACGGACACTAGATGAAGAATAAATATATTAAATAGATAAATACTTATAAACATCCAAGACTGGAGAACAAATGCCTGAAAATTTATCACCCAAACATTTGCCCCCACCGGGGATCGAACCCAGAACTTCTAGAGATGGCGATGCCTTGAGACCGGCGTACAGACCACTCGACCACGGAGGTCGTCAAATCTGATTCCTCTATTCACAAAACTAACTTCATTCGTGTTATATTTGTAAATATTGTTATAATAAAACAAGTTTTAAGTATCAGCTATCGGCAGGACCCTGGACCCCACGAAGGTTCTAGTCAACGGGTGCCGCATCCGCATCGCGTGGTGCGGCATGGCGGACGCCATACACAACAACGCCATTGACATTGCGCAGGTATTCGCTTTAATTTGCCCAAAACTTTATCGATCAAGGTTTGCGTTCGTTGTCGCGCCCGGTGGCTTCTGCGATGTATTAAAAAAATATTTACTACCCAACGAATAGCTAAAAATAATTATAGTAATGTTCTGAAGGAACAATTCCCTGAACAAAGAAAGTTGGGTTGGGGACTCTCGCCGATGTGGCTGGATGTAACCGGCGGGGCCCCGCTCTTGCTGGTGGTTGTTATGCTGATGGTGGAAGCTTACTGTTAACTAGCTAATTGATGGACGCTGTGCTATGTTCACACGTTTCAAATTGTAATGGGTCGTGGAAACGAGTATGCTGCTTGAGAGCGTAGTTGACGCACCGGCGTCTTTGGATCTGTTGTACGAAGATTCGTTTGAGGTTTTCCAAGTAGTTGTAAAATTTGCTTCGGGTAACAATTTTAAAAGTTATCCCAGGACTGTTATTATTTATTTATATATTGCAAATATTATAGTAAATAAATTTTAAAGAGAGAAATTCTAAACTACTAAAGCAGATTCACAGCTGATACAGCTGGTAAAGCAAAGCCAACCAGCCTGTTGATACAGCTGGTATTGGCGTGCTACAATGTTAAAGAAGTGTTTGATAAGCGATATCCCAAGGTAGGGTGTGAAGGAGGGGTGGTGGTGGTCTGCTGGCGATGACGCTTGCTTGGTTGCAGGCGCAGCAGGACGACCTGACGGCGCTGGGGCGGCTGGCGCTGGCGCTGGCGAGCCGGCAGCCGCACTGCGACAACCTCAACGCCTCCATGGACCTCGTGTCGCGCACCTACTCCACCGACCTCAAGAACTTCATCGTGTACGTACTACCAGCGGTCATTACTGGCGATCCCTTTAAGCCGAAACTAGCCTGCGCACGATACATCGGTAAATGTACACAATGACATCACACAGCATATCTGTCAATAAATTATGTGCATGTGTTCAATGTTAGACAAAGAAGGCTTACTGTTTCTTTCAAAGTTAACACAGCGAAGTTTTAACTAGACTATATGAAGCCAATGCTAAAATTCAGCATTATAGCATAAGCGTTAATAGCAGAGCGTTACAGTTATTACAGCACACTTGCCAACGGTTTGGGTTCGAGTCCAATGTTATCAGAATTTTATTCCTGCTTTTTTTTCTCTGTTGATCATTCTATCATTTTAACAAACCATAGTGAAAATATATTATGCATGATAAACGAATCTATGCATTTTGTTGTCTTTAATGTATTTTTGTTTAATAAAGTCTGCCGCTTCGACTACGACTTGTTACTTGCCCATGTTAATATCGCGTTCATCTATAAACCAGAATAATAAAGTTTTAAATAGGTATCAATGATATATACGATCAGAATAAATTCTAACCTTAAAAAATATAATATTATACTTAATGACTTACCTACAATATATTGTTGTTTAAAATGTGACCATTTTTTGTGGTTACAATATTTATTCTGTCCTGGATGGTAATGTTTGTCGGCATATAAAATTATGTGTTAGAATACCACTCAATAGCACAAACGTTAATCACAAAGTTTAACATCATACAGACTCATTGAATTAAATATATCTAACTATTGCGACTTTATTTCATATTACCCTCACCTTAATTTATATTTTCCTTAAACAATAAGGTCGACGAACGAAACAAGATTGTTTGGAGTTATATTCATATCGCACAATGCTTATAATAAAATTGTGGATGCGTGAGTGTGAGAGATTTTGAACAGTTGTATATCGTAAGTCCACATCACACCTTCACCACATAGAATTGATCGCCACTATTGACCGATACTGCCCACGCGCACACTGCGACAACCACACGCTCACACAAGTAGTTTGAATCTGAGTTTTACCCGTAACATCATAGGCCAAAATCTCACAAGGAAATGAGTCGGCGTCGACACCCACATTTCTCTCGATATATTTCAGTGTCAAACTTAACATCTTAAATCTGATATAAATCGGGTAGTCTACAACAAAACCGTAACACTATATTATAGCCACATTTTCCTAACACGACACAATATTTGTTAAAATATTGACAAAATAATGTTTGGTAACATCAGTAGGAAATACTTCACACAGGGATATTCTCATTAAAACATTTTTTATGAAGCAATTTATATTAGGCAGCGCTTGGTCCGTATTACGTCCGAGCCTGCGCGCCGCGCGTCTCGCTCCGGTCGGTGATGCTTCATACAAAACGTATGCGACGTTTTGAACCCGGGAGCGGGCGCGCCCTCACGAGAATCCTCAGCAGCGAGCGTGTGTTGCAGGTACCTGCTGTCGACGTCGCCCGCGCAGCGCTCGGTCATCGACCTCATGCCCATCATCGGCGCCCGGTTCTACACTCAAGTACGCCCGCTTCTTCGCCGCACATCACACCACATCCATACATGCCATTACACCTCACTCAGTGCCCCCTCCCCACCTAGCACGACCACCGAAACAATAACATATATTGATCATTCCGTTTAATTAATATGTACTGTCAAAAATATATTGGATAGATACACCTATCTTCCCACATCAACCTATATCAACTACCAAGCATAATTTTATCTTTAAATGCTTTTACAGTTTCAGACAATAAATCGCTTTATAATAATATCATGTTTTAGTGGTCGTGCTCTGAAAGCCGGTGGACGGATGCGCGGGTAGTTTTAATGAAGTCATATTTATTGATTTTTTATATATTTTTATATATTAGCATACATTGCTTAACATGTCCTTATCTATAATCGCACGACATTAAGTACCGGTGCGTCGTGTAACCAAATAATCATCGCCACCAAATTACTAATTAGCCTGCATATTGTTAGTGTTTCCCATCGGTCGGTGGGGGCGCCCCCCCCGCTCGTCCGCTGGCCAGCCGTCACCGATGCACTATAGTGTCAGTCTCATTTCGCTTTGTTGCTGAACTACTTGTAAGTCATACTTGCGTCGACTAAGCCGCACCACACGTCAAACAATCGTGTAATATTTCTTCAATACATTTACTATTAGTGCCCGAATTAAATGTGTTCATTTGTTTTCAGTGCTAGGCGCTTGTGAATTGCAATATCCTAGTGTATTACAAATATTAGCTTGCGCTCGCGCTTGGTTCGCGTTGAAGTAGTTTTGTCAATTGTTCCCAATATGTCACAGCTTTTGTCAAGATGAAACGTTTCGCGTCGATCTGTCCAGTAGTTCAGACAGAACAGTGTTACTAACGTGTTCGTGCATTTCAATATTTGTGCAGATCATTAGATTTTTTTTCATACTTGTAGTTTTATCATTATTGGTTGTAATTTTCATAGATTTACATAATATTTAAATGACTAGTATTAGAGTGACACAAGTTTTCGTGTCAGTATTACAGATATATTTGGTAATTTTACCATAACATTCGCGTCTTGTGTACAAAGTATACTCTATTATCCATAGACTATTATTTTTAGTAAACGTCGTGTAGTGCATTTCATCATTATCCTGCCCTTTTCCCAATTTCATTTGGGGTCGTTGGCGAAATTTAGTCATTTTATATATCCGTAGTGTTGTTCTTATAGTTCGTCAACTAATATAGTGTGTCGGTGTAAGTATAGTCTGGGAGTTAGATCCGCAAGTGTAATGTTAATCATACACTTACTATTAAAAGCTTTGCTGCGCCGTATAACCCGGGGGATTGGGAGCCATGTGAAGAAGACTTTTAGATTGGTGACTAGCAATATACTGATGCACTCGGGGAGACACGCAGTCCTGCCCCACTGCGGTGGCTCATTTAAAGTCTATCCAAAAGCTTCTAACTATGAAATATGCGAATTATGGGTATTTGTCTATAACGAGGTTATTCGTATTACACTAGCATACTCCCAGGGCCCGATTCTGCAAATTTACAACCATGGCAATAATGGCAACAGTATTTCATTGGGCAAAATTCAGATTCAGATTTAGACTACATTTCGTAGTCTAAATCTGAATAATGTATGTATTTTCAGACCAAGAAATTTAATAAATTATAACATTAATACACTATTTCCATCTGAAGACAGTTGATTATCAGACTAAGAAAAATCAAAATTTTGACCATTGTAATCCTATTGTGCTATTTGTAAATTAGCAGACTCAGGGCCCGGGAGCAGACAGTAAACATAATACTACGTTTGTTTTACAACTTGAAAATGTTTTATTTGCTTTCAATTAATTTTATTTATTTTTTATTTCAATATTCATCCTCAAAATTATGTTGTGTCCTTTATTTAAATTATGAGTGAAGCAATGTTATATTGTTGTGATAATTAAAATTTCAATATCGTAACAAATACATTAAATTAACCTAGATATTGACGACCTCCGTGGTCGAGTGGTCAGTAAGCCGGTCTCAAGGCGTAGCCATCTCGAGAGGTTCGATCCCCAGTGGGGGCAAATGTTTAGGTGATGAATTTTCAGGCATTTTTTCTCCAGCATTCAGAATATTTATATGTATTTATCTATTAAATATATATTTATCCGTCATCTAGTGTCCGTAACACAAGCAGCATTAGTTGCTTAAAATGGGGCTGGCTGATAGGTGTGAATGTTTTAAGATATTTATATTTATTTTATATTTCTAAATGAACACAGTAACAACCACCATTTTGATCCAAAATAGATATGGCTTTATTGAACAAACAGTAGAGTAGTTATCGTTTTAGCTAGCGCTGCATCGAACACCATCGCCCGCCGTGTTACAATAGATGTAGCTTGTAAATACATAAATGTGCTCAGTGTGATGGTAGTGTAGTATGTGTAGCGTGAGTGGCGCGCGCGCATGCTCGACCTGTGACGATGTTTGGGCGCAGGTGGAAGCGCTCGAATGCCGCGCCGACGCGTTCGAGGCGCAGCTGGCGCGCGAGATCGACAACGGCCGCCTGCTGCGCATACTCGTCAAGCTCGGCCTCGTCAACGAACGTCCAGAGTAAGACACACACACACACATACCCATAAACTTTACGCACAAACACAACATACACGTCACTCCCGTACGTCACGCACGTACATCCGGAATAGATTATGTTCGATTTCAATTTGAATATTAGAGGTAGAAGTATTAATAATAATAAAAAAATTAAGCATGACTATATATGGAATAGAAAATACCTATTTATTTGACACTCAAGAAATAGACAAAAATATTAATTAATCATTAACATGTCGTAAGACGCACGTTGCTACTTAGTTCGGAATTCGTATAAAAATTCCAATGCAACTTTTCCCGTTATGATAAGATAAACTTAACAATATTTTTATGGACAGTTAAATGAGTAATATCTATCATAGTCAATACCTACAAAGTCTGTTATATTTGGTATTCATTTTTATGAAAAATGTCACTCTCAGTGTTCTTGTCGTGTGCTCACACCAATTATGTAACACGGACCGACGACGGACAGACGAATAAAAATATATCAATATTATTCATATTTCATCTCACTAGTTTACATTTAACATGATCAAATCACATTAAATGTCTTCACCCATCATTGTCTGATGTTTACCTTTATTCTAATGTGTTTAGCTGAACACTTTGTGACAAATGACTCAATACTACACCCCTATCAACATAAAATATCATCACGCCTTATACAAAATAAGAGTCAACACGCACATTTCGCCTGCAATGATTAGGTCCCTACTGAAATATCAATAAAAAAATATTAATATACTATGCTGCTATACTAAAACCAGGGGGCTAAAATTGGTTAAACTAGCAATTCCTCTTATCAATAATTAACTAGATAGTAGTTATAGTCCGTAGATGTCTAACTGTAAAGATAACTTTTAGCTATATTGACCATTTGTGACCCCCTGCGCCCGTTGCCCCCCTCCCCCCCCCCCCCCACCCCCTCACACACTCGCAGCCCGGCGAGTGACGCCCGCTTCTGTGTTTGTGCTCATCTCCGAGGTAAGCTACATTACTGTATACTGTATGCTTGTCACGTAGGAGTAATACAATATGTGTGTAACTATTATTATTTGCTATATTTCCACCTTTCATAGCTGACTTTCTATTTATTTTTTCCCAATAATACAACGCCTGATATAAGTGTTTGTAATAGGTAATCGCTTAGTATGTTTTATAGTATTATGATATAAATAATAGCAGTAGATAGTATTATGATGTCAGCTGTGGAAATTTGACCGATTATTATGTTGGGTGGTACAGTAAGAAACGCTGTCATACCTACTGCTAGCACCGTATTACAAATTTCAACACTATAAAGAACATTCGCTGTGCCCCTCTGGTGTGCTACTGCTTACTGTAAAATGTAACGGCAGATACTGATCGTAAACAATGTAGGTACCAGTTCTAACAAAAACTGCGACAGTGACGCGTCTTTGGCTGTATTATGCACTCTTGCTTATTTCTGAATATTATTGGCTATTAAGTAATTGATAACAAATTCCAACCAAAATCAATTAAGAACTGAGCGTCTGTGTCAGTAATAATAACATATTTTGTGAAGAGTCACGCTCTAAAGAACTGGGTTTTGTGCAAAGATTCAATTTAGGTTTAAGTCATTGAATGGTAATTTTAGCCTCTCTTCTACACCACAACCAAAGCGTGAAGTCACCAAGAAAATATGTAATTGCTTCACGGCCTCACGACACTCTCGTTGCAGCGTCGTAAGGACGACTCGGTTACACTGAGTGGTTATTCGCAAGTTATTTCACGTTGACATAGTGTTTAATTACCAAATATTCCAGTTGACTGTCCTTGATCTTGATCTGAAAAATACCTTGATCGGGGAAAGGATTACCCATAATTGAAATTATATATGTATTTAAGTGTCATTTGTTTCTCGTGCATATTAGAGGTGTGTCAGTGCGTGTGCGTTGTCCGCAGGTTGAACATGGATCCCTCGTGGTCGGAGACGGGCGACCGCTATATGCTGAAGTTGTTCAGGGACTACATCTTCCACGCGGTGACCGAGGACGGGCGGCCCTGGATCGACCAGGCGCACCTCGCCTACTGCCTCAACCAGCTCGATGGGGGGTCCCCGGCCAAGGTAACTACACCACATAATCATATTTTGAAAATGTTTATTCAGATTTGTAGCGGCAGTGGACCTTGCGATTCTAAGGGCTCGTTTCACCACTTGTGTTCCATGTTGTACCTAATATCTGTCGGACAGTTGCTATCTGAAGGTGTTGAAGCCGGCATGTGCTGTCCCGGGTTTCTTTTCATAGCACACATCGCCATCGATCTTCGTTTTATCCAAAGGCCTTTATACGAAATGCCTTTTGAAGGTGTATACGACTAGACATTTATGTTCGACGAGATAGCGAGCGCGTATCCGTTTGACGTTTGCGTATTTGAGTTTATTCTAAACATGAGTATTGTGCAGGTGGGGCTGATGTCGCGCGACGAGCAGAGCGTGCTGGTGGTGTCGTACGCGGAGCTCAAGCACTGCCTCGAGGCGGCCTTCGAGGAGGTGATGCAGGCCGCCGAGGCCGCCGAGTAGCGCCGCGCCGCCGCTAGCTGCTCGCCGCCGAGGCTCCGGCACATGATGCTTTTTGATCACATTACATCACATTTGACTTCGCAACGCTGTCCAGTTGCGTTCTTCGCGCGTCCTCGGTGCGTTCAAAAAACGTCATGTGCAAAGCCCCCAAGACCATCGCCGCCGCCGTCAGGGTGCGCCGGCGGTGCCTACACCCCTTTACCGTTATTTGACAGTCATACCCCTGTATCCGAATCAGTGTGGTTGTACGTTTCCATTTGGAATAATTCAATATCCAACGATGTCATACTACATACATATTAAATATGTAGATGTTGAACAAGGTATTAAATAATGGGAGATACCATTGTAAGCGTCCGCAGCCCCGGACCACCGAACGACGCGGCTCGGCTGCGCGCGCGCCGCTTCAAATGGTTTTATATAAATTTATACGAGTTCGTAAATGGATTGGTAAGTATACGAGCTGCGCGCGCGCGGCGCGAGGCGCGGCGTACAGTAAGCGAGATGACCGATCTCATGGAGCCGTCGAGTCAGGGCAGGACCGACGGAATAAATTATATCAGACGTAATTAAGTGTTATTATTATAAGTGGAATATTATAATGTAAGGTATGCAACGAGGAGTGGTCTAGTGGAAGGTTCCGCATGTTCGGTATCCGCCGCCGGCGCCGAGGCGCGGCGTCCGGCGCACATTCCAGCCGCCGCCGCGGACTCTGTCCGAATGGCCTCCCGCACTCACTCTGTCCCGCGCTCGCTAACACACCTCTAATGTAATCAGGTACTCATAAGTATGATTGGATAATAATCTACGTGAACATCTTCTACATTTTAGTCGTCGCTTTTTCTGTCAATGAATTTCTAACCACATATACTTTTCTTAATGCAGGGTTTTAGTCATAAGTATTGAGGGTAGTCCATTCGTCCCGTGACCGCCCGAAGCAGTAACGTATTGCCCCGCGTGGAGTGCTGGCTGTCGTCGGTCTGCTTCAGTCCGCGGCGGCTCGGCGTCGTGTATATCATTATTTCCCGCTGTAGTTAGGTTCGCTCGCTGGAGCTTCTTTTATGTTTCCTTTCAATGTCTTAGATCGGACGCCGTCCCTTGGATGTGCCGCCATGGATAATTGTTATCCATATTTTTCTCAATAACTGTTGAAACCATTGATTGACGCGCAATACGACTAATACATTATTTATGATTATATCCCCTCTATTTGTAGTTCCTACAATTTAATTTTATTGTAATAACAAAAGCACAAGTACAGAAATATTTTTATGAGATGCCTCAAAGATCAGATGTTATTGATCAAGCCTTATATATTTATTTACAGAACATATATTTTTATTTTGTTCATTTATATGTAGAGACAAGCTGCATACTGCTGCAGATTTATTTTGTGTAGGCACGTAAGGCGCTCCGCCCCGTGACTGCATCAAGAACCTCTGGTTCTGTCTTTTACTCATACTTCTGTTGATCAAACATTGTGATGCTACAATTTGCTTCTAATGTTGTTATAATAGTAAATGTGACAATAAGTAGCACGTACTTACCGAGGTCAAGATCTGTCGTAAGTTCGCGAATTTCATACATTCTTTATTGTTTGTTATCGTTGGTGATAGTGATCGCTCTGCGGAACTTGAGTGGGAATTATAATAAATTAAGTGTATATTTTTCATGAAACTAATAAAAACTTCAAAATTGAATTATTGTGTATTATTTGTTTCCTCATAGTTTGTTCCCCATTCGTTTGCTATTATTACTGCTTAATTAAATGCTACCTGAAGGCTAGCCTTCATCATCCATTCCTGAAGGTCATCCTAACTACATCATCAACAACAACATATCAACGTCATCACCCCTCTTTCCCCAAAATAGGTACAGGCATTAATACCCACATTTCGCCTGAAGTACCCATGTAACAGGTAGCGGACCTGTTGTCATGCACCATGCACAATGGGGTATTGGCACATAATAGTTCAGCATTTAACACACATTTAAGAAGTTGTGGTACATACAATCTGCATGCAATGAATAGTTGTGACGCTCGGGGTGTTCAAATAAACTACCACAAAGTCAATAATATCCGTAAATTTTTCCCGTGTTGATAACTTAAGGAAGCTTTATTTTATTTTATTCCAACTATGGCGGACGTGATTTTTATTTCAGTGATTGTAATATTGTTACGGAGTTGATCTTGTTGCGTAAAATCAGTAGTTTTGTGTAGTAAGTGTCAATAATGATGAGCAATGTGGAGCGAGCAATGATCCATTGAAATAATCGTCAAGTGGTGTGAAAAACGATGAGATTTTTATTGTGGTAATCCACCTCATCGAAGTAGCACCACTGTGTCTGCCATCGATCGTTTGACGCCAAACTCTCCCAAGAATGCATTAAACTGTATATACTTGCATTTCAATGCAAATACTGAAGAAATATATACCGAAGACTTGGCTGTATGGGCTTCGTTCCCCGTACGGGAGAATTTTACAAAAAATGAGGTAAAACATGGGTAAAACCGGTAAAACTGATTGGCGGGCTTGCAGGTGATAGGGATGTTCCGATACCATCAAAGTATCGATACCTAGTTATATCGTTAGTATTCAAATATTTTTTTCGATACTACTCATATAAATACTTTGAATGTATCGATACCTATTTATATTGATAATTTTTTTAATAAAAAATATCTTTTTTGGAACAAATTTTGTGAAGGCATTAAAACAAAAGTAACTAATATTTCTTTTGTTTAAATAACAACAAAAAGGAAACATCAGACCATACAAAGTAAGCTGGGCAATTGACACTTTTAAGCCCTTCAAATCAGCAGGAGAGGATGGCATATTCCCAGCTCTGTTACAACGAGCTAAGGACATCTCATACCACATCTGGTAAAAGTTTTCCGGGCAAGTTATGCCTGGGGATACATGCCAGAAACATGGTCCTTGGTCAAAGTCCGCTTTATACCCAAAGCAGGAAAAAAGGACTATTCCCAACCAAAGTCCTTCAGACCAATAAGCCTAACTTCCTTTCTTCTAAAGACAATGGAGAAATTAATTGACGGATGCATTAGGGAGGGCCCTTTGAAAGAACTACCTCTGCATCCGAAACAACATGCCTATAAAAAAGGAAAATCTACAGAGACTGCCTTACTAGAGCTGACGGACAACATCCACAGGCAAATAACTCTCGAAGACAGGCAAATAGCCATCTGTCATTCCTAGATATAGAAGAAGCATTTGACAACGTGACCACCACCCTCAGAGTAAACAGAACTGGAGTAGCCTTTGTCTAACATTCCCCTCTGCCTGTATGCACAAGCATCGGATGCTTGCACGTTTAATAAAACTAGTTGAGCCGCCATTTTGACAGCCATAACATTGTAAACGTTGCGGCGAACAGAGCTCCCGCAAAAATGCCTGCCTGTGCTGTTTTTTGTTGTAAAAATAAATAGAAAACATCGAGTATGCTAAAAGATGGTGTCACCTTTTATTTGTAATTATAATTTTTAAGATTTCATGATTATTGACTTCATTATTTCATGTTTTAGGATTCTACGATTTCAAATTTCGAGCGCTAGTCTCGTGGGGAGTGCGGCTGTGACGTTGTCAAAACGCACACCCCACGTGACTATTTTAAGCGTGTGTGTGCGTGAAATTTAAATTTGTGTGTCGAATTATGCATGTGTGCATTTGTAAAAACGGCTGGCTTTGAGTGTAGTGGTAACCTCACCCCCCGCAAGAAATGGCAGAAAATAATGTTTGAGAAATTGACTAATGGCTACTCCAGTTCTGTTTACTCTGAGCCACCACCTCTCTAACCAAAGGACTAAAGAGCAAAGGGATCGATGAAACAACGACCCGATGGATAGTTGCAATGCTACAAAATAGAATAGTCAAAATAGACCTCCATGAGGTAACTAGAAGCTTCAGAGCTACAAGGGGCTGCCCGCAAGGCGTCGTGTCGGCATTGCTATGGTCCCTAGTCATAGATGAACATGTAGTAAAAACTTCAGAAATGAATCTTAACGTACAGGGCTACGCAGATGACGTAGTGGCCTGTGTTATAGGCTCTTGTCAAAGCACTGTATCCTCAATTTTACAGAAAACCCTTAACATAATTGTTAAGTGGTGTTCAGAGAATCAACTACAACAATCAATCAACGACTGTAAATCCTAAGAAAACTATTGTAGTGCCTTTTACTAGGAAGAGAAAGCTAGATAAGCTCTCACCACTGACTATAAAAGGAACAACAATGCCATTTTCAACAGAAGTCAAGTACTTGGGCGTAACCATGGACAAGATACTGACCTGGGAAACGCACCTAAGGATAATTATTCAAAAGGCAAAAACTTAGGTGTATGTCAACGGCTTGCACGGACGAGATGGGGACTAAACCCAAAAAATATCCCTTTGGCTTTACACCACCATTGTCAGGCCGTCTATAACTTACGCCTGTACGATATAGGGTTCGAAGGCATCGCAAGTAACGGCTATTAAACATTTATCAGGCCTACAGCGCACTGCATGCCTAATGGCGACAGGTGCCATTAGATCAACACCAGCCTTAGCCCTTAATACAATCTTCAGCCCCCCACCTCTGCACATCTTTATTGAGAAAGAGATGATGGCTGGCATCTATAGGACTAACGCTGACATAAAACACTGGAAATCCCAGGAAATTAGGTCCTTACACCAAAAAGTGTTTGAATGTCCACTACTTGCAATGACGTCAGACGTCTTGCTTCCAGAAGTCAAGTTCACTGTGGAACTCACCAAAAGGGAAGACTGGGCGCAAGACATAGTGATCCCTTAGACGACGGGAGTCTGGTGTGGTACACTGATGGCTCCAAAATGGGGGCTTACGAAGGATGTGGCATATATGCAAGACCTAGGGTTAGCAAAAGCATAAACCTGGGAAAGCATGCCACTATTTTCCAAGCGGAAGTTTGTGCTATAACTGAATGTGTAGAAACGAACCGCCAGCGAAACTACGTAAACCAAAAAATCGTTATTTACTCAGACAGTCCGGCAACTTTAAAAAAAAATTCTACTTTAATCTTTGGAGTAATCAATTTCTCAGGTATAGTCTAGAAGCAAAATATGAGCCCACTGATGGATACAATACGTGGGTTCATATTTTTACATATTTTTTTTAATCTATAGTGTATAAAGGGGTTTAAAATAGAGATGGTGTTAACTGTTTAAAAAAATTATCTGTTAAAAATTAAATGATAAATATTTTAAACAGTTAATTTTATCTGTTAAAAATATTAGTTGATATTTTCAATCTAATAATTAAATAAACTGGTTTTTAATTTAAACGTAGCCAATGAATATTATTATATGAAAGCGTAGAATGAATCAATGTACTTGCTTTCATACTTTACAGGCTTAAATTGTACCGTGTTGCTAATTAGAAATGATTACTGATAGTGCCTAAACGATATATTATTTTGCAGAACATGCAACATGCAAATTTTTCATCTCCTGTTCACATTTCAGACATGAAAAATAAGCACCAACAAAACAGTTCCGCAACGAAATCACATACGTACGCTTCAACTGACTACTTGCAACTAATAAATAAAATTATTCATTCGAATAAAAATATCAGTAAGAAATGAACTGTTAATTATCATTATTCGATCACCAATACCATTTAATTTTAATACTTATTCCAAAAGCAACAGAACCTAGAATCGAGTGCAATCAAAAATTTTTAATGTTGTCATGAAAAAAACATGCTTAATGAGAAGGCAATTGAAATCAAATTCGATCGCATCAGTTGATCAGCTTAGGCATCGATGCGCCTGGGTCACCTGCCGTCTCGCTCTAACGGGCGCCGGATGGGCTCTCGTCGGCTCACTCACTCAGCTCGGTCCGTTGATATACCTAACTAATATTTTCAACTGCGCGCGGTAAGGAGCCAGGATGTCCGAATCGAATAATGATAATTTTATCAGTTCATGTTGATTTCAATTATTTACTGTTAATGATATTTTTATTTATCTGTTAATTTTAACGAATAATTAATATATTTAACAACTCTAGTTTAAAAGAAGCGCGGGAAACGGCAAATGTGACGGACGTGTATTCAGATTTTTATTTCTTTTTCATAATTATTATGAAATGAAATTCTTTACTTAATCATTTAGGTAACAACAAGTAGTTACACTTATGACGCGTCAAAAACAATGAAACTTAACAAACAAATTATATACTTTTATTTGTTTACCTCTACTTTTTTTTTCTTTCTGTTCACTACCGGGAGGCCTTGTCAAGAGAAGATACAGGCAAGAAACTCTGCAAGGGGTCCATCCTCCCTTTACATAAAATAAAATTGTCTTACGTGCTACAATATACAAATTACATGCAAGTCTTATAGTAAGATAAGATCAGTTAAGTGGTGATATATAAGTAATTTTAGTATATTTAAGTTTATTAATATTTTATGTATTTTTTTTCTGCAGCATTGGTAAGTTTTTCTTTTTGATATTTCTGTATGAGCGTCCACGAAGACCCTGGGGGCTCTGCCCTCCAGGTGTCTATCTTTGTAACTACAATGAACAGGCCGGATATGCATACAGATACCTTACTTTTTAATACGGATGTCTCAGAGAACAGTAGAAACACAGGCCTTAAGAGCAGAAGGACTCTTCCTCGCAAAATTTGTAAGCATTGCAACAAGAAGAGAAGGTCTCATAAAGCTCAATTGCTGGGTCATTCCTCTAATGAATGTGTGTGTCACTCAGAAAATAATACATCTTTAGTTCCGGATCAACCCAACTTAAATTCATCTATGCCTCCACCATTATCAGATCCACACTCTCAAAAATCAAATACTCCTCCTAATAGACTCTTGTACCAAGCTCCAGATGCAGCTCCATATATAGTTCACATCCAAAAAGAACAGTCTGTTCCAAATGAAAATTGCTCCATGCATCCAGTCGCTTTTGGTTTTTATTTGAAAAAAAATTGCTTCAAAAATATTGTTAATGACAGCCTTAAAAAGATTGGCAGAAATAGGGTTTCTGTATCCTTTTCAAAATTTGAGGATGCTAATAGTTTTGTAGAGAGTGGTCTCCTTAAAGCCTTAAAATACAAAGCATTCGTACCTTCTATTAACGTCACTCGTATGGGCATAGTTCGGGGATTGGACTGACGAGGAAGTTCTTGATAAAATCTCAGTCCCTATTAGGTGTGGGAAGATTATTAAGATAAGACGTTTAAGGCGCAAACTATTAGTAAACGATAAGCCTGAATTTGTTCCCATAGAGACAGTGGTGCTGACATTTGATGGCCAAGTTTTACCAAAGAGAGTATTCTTGTGCTACAATTCTCTCCCTGTTGATTTGTACATATTCCCCACAATCCAATGTTTTAACTGCTGTAGGGATGGTCACATCAAGGCACAGTGCCGTTCTGCCCCTAGATGTTTCCGTTGTCTCTAGTTCTGTTGATAAAGAAGATTTCAATTGTTGTCTTTGCTCAGGGTCCCATCAGGCAACCAGTAAGAAGTGCCCAGAATATAATAGACAGAAAAATATCAAGGAGTCCATGGCAAAGAGTTTGCTATCTTATTCTGAAGCTCTAAAACTTCACCCTCCGGTTTACTAAATCTTTTGCAGATGTTCTTTCCTCTCCTCCAACCATACCATGTCCTCAAAAATCTCAGTCTCAAGGTAGGCCTTTTGTTTCTCCTAGAAAATTCATATAACAAACAGTAGTAATTAACAAAATTTTATCTTCTAAGTCCTACTTTGGGTATGATAAACAAGAACATGCAAATTTAACTAAAGACTATAATATGAATCTTACCTCTGGCCCTGTATATTCAAATTATGCCTCATCATCTACTCCTCACAAAGAAGATGAAAAGAAATAAAGTATTGAGTATTGTTAAGATATTTCTCTTAAAGAACTCATCACAGCCTTGATAAACACATTGAATAATTTTTCAACACAACCGTCCAACGTTGCTCTTGATAAGGTAATTAATAATAGTATCTCAATACCCCACAGTGGATCTCTCAATAGCCTCTCAATAGCATTTCAGAATTATTTAATTTAATTAATAAGTTTTGTCTTCAAGAGCCTAATAGTAATTTCATAATACCTGGATTTATATGTTATAGAGAAGAAAGATCTGACGGATATGGTGGAATAGCCCTTCTCATCAGTCATTCTATTCCTTCTTCTCATATTTTCAAATAATTGCTGTCAAAGTTAAAAAGTTAAATATTATTCTTTAAAACCTTGGTGTACTGTAATGAAGCTTGGTACACGATGCTCTTCAATTATATCCCGCATGAGGCTGGGGCACACTTGCTGTCCTGCTCATTTAGCCAGACTGAAAATTTTAAATAATGTTTCTTGTGAATGTGGTGATGATGAGGGTGACATCAACCATATTTTCTTTGATTGTGCCTTTAATGATTCCTCCTCTTTATTCCATTCCTTTTGTGCAGCTAGAGTTCCTCTCCCTACTCCCTAATTTAATGTAAGTTTATTATTTCAAACAATATAAAACTATAATTTATATTTTATTATATTTTTGCTTCATGCCTTGTTCTTCCTATACACCTACTTTCCTGATGTTCCGTATTTTCAAAAATTCCTTTTCCTAACTCGTTTCCCTATCTTTTGCTTTGGCTGTTGCACAAACCGTGCTAGCCATTAAAGAAAAGAAAAAAGAAGGTTTTTTATCCATAGGATATGTCGACCCTAAAATAAATTACTTCCATTTAAGGATGATGATTTGAATGATTTTTATTTTCGAATAATTCATAATTACTAATTTGGTCATTCGAATGACAAATTAGTAGTATACTAAAGTCCAAGTTCGAATAACGACTACTAATTAGTAACTACTAATGTCAAATGTATCTACAGGCCGACGATCTTTACATGATTTTTACGTTCCGGTGTCAGAGCTCTGTAGAGGAGTTACTTACAATACAAATTAGCTACACTGTCGTGCTACACTCGGAACAAAACGAATAAACGATAGGTTATGTTATTCACTCATTCATCCATCCATCATTCACTTACAATAGTTCGTAACAAGATCAACGTTGTTTTCTTTAATTTCCATACATTTGTTGTTAACACCATTAATAGATATTGTGGTTGAGTTTCAAGTCAAGTGACAAGAGCCTATCCCTGTCTTGCCTGATCGACCAAGCGCGAGTCGAACCGAACGCGACTGGCTATAGGGCATTTTCACTTTAAATGATTCAATATAGCCGAATTAATGCAGCCGACTGCCGAGTGCCGACCTCAGAGTAAACAGAACTGGAGTAGCCATTAGTCAATTTCTCAAACATTTTTTTCTGCCATTTCTTGCGGGGGGTGAGGTTACCACTACACTCAAAGCCAGCCGTTCTTACAAATGCACACATGCATAATTCGACACACAAATTTGAATTTCACGCACACACACGCTTGAAATAGTCACGTGGGGTGTGCGTTTTGACAACGTCACAGCCGCACTCCCCACGAGACTATCGTTCGAAATTTGAAATCGTAGAATTCTAAAACATGAAATAATGACGTAAATAATCATGAAATCTTTAAAATTATAATAACAAATAAAAGCTGACACCATCATTTAGCATACTCGATGTTTTCTATTTATTTTTACAACAAAAAACAGCACAGGCAGGCATTTTTGCGGGAGCTCTGTTCGCCGCAACGTTTACAATGTTATGGCTGTCAAAATGGCGGCTCAACTAGTTTTATTAAACGTGCAAGCATCCGATGCTTGTGCATTTGGCAGAGGGGAATGTTAGACAAAGGCTACTCCAGTTCTATTTACTCTGAGGTGCCGACCGACAGAACTACTCCAGTCGAGTCGAGTCGAATATCCCTCAGAGTAAACAGAACTGGAGTAGCCTTTGTCTAACATTCCCCTCTGCCAAATGCACAAGCATCGGATGCTTGCACGTTTAATAAAACTAGTTGAGCCGCCATTTTAACAGCCATAACATTGTAAACGTTGCGGCGAACAGAGCTCCCGCAAAAATGCCTGCCTGTGCTGTTTTTTGTTGTAAAAATAAATAGAAAACATCGAGTATGCTAAAAGATGATCTCACCTTTTATTTGTAATTATAATTTTTAAGATTTCATGATTATTTACTTCATTATTTCATGTTTTAGAATTCTACGATTTCAAATTTCGAACGCTAGTCTCGTGGCGAGTGCGGCTGTGACGTTGTCAAAACGCACACCCCACGTGACTATTTTAAGCGTGTGTGTGCGTGAAATTTAAATTTGTGTGTCGAATTATGCATGTGTGCATTTGTAAAAACGGCTGGCTTTGAGTGTAGTGGTAACCTCACCCCCCGCAAGAAAGGGCAGAAAAAAATGTTTGAGAAATTGACTAATGGCTACTCCAGTTCTGTTTACTCTGAGGAATATCCTCAAGCACAGTCGACTTAGTCGAATGATTCGTGGAGTCGAATGATTAGTATTAGTATTATTCGTAGTCGCGCATCGCTACTTCCATTATTTTTTTGCAATATGATATGGCGAGGTTTTTTTAAAATTCCTGGTCAGGCAGGCAATATTTAAAAAAAGAGGATGACTTTTGTTGTTGTGTTATAAATATCACTATATCAGTGATAAATAACTGATACGTTGTCAAGTACATCACTAAACACATTTCGCTCGTTCAATATGTCAATCCGTATTTCTTCTCTGTATTCTGTGAGCGAAGTCAATACTATGTACCTACATATCAATTCATTTGGTTTGGTTTGGAAATGAAAATGTCAAACAAACAAAAATATTAAAGACTATGTGTGTGTACTTTAATCGTTTGCAGATAAATCTTATTTACTAGAGTGTTGTTTGGTTTTGCATGCAAATATCTTTATTCCATGTAGTCTACACCATAAAGACAGTTTTGCGACAACGAGTAGGACAGACGGAAGTGCAATGAGTTCTGTGTGCTACAACGGGGCCAACGACAGGCTGATCCATGAGGCGGATCAGCTGATCTCGTACATCGAGCGGGGCTCCACTGTGTTCAAGCTGTACCCGCGCAAGCGGCCGGAGCGGCGCACGCTGCTGGTGCGGCGCGAGACGCACCAGGTGTTGTGGCTGCGACCGGGCGCGCCGCCGCGGCAGGCGCACGAGGGCGCGCTCGACATTCGCGACGTCAAGGAGGTGCGCGTCGGCAAGTCCTCCAAGGACTTCGAGCGTTGGCCCGAGGAAACTAAAAGGCTGGAGCACTCCAAATGCTTCACTATTTATTATGGAGCAGAGTTCAAATTGCGTTCGGCTTCGTTTGCTGGTGAGCAAGCATTTTTGTTTGATAAACAACATTTCTATTTTGGTCTGTGTGAATTGTTGCCCACATTCATCATTCCATCTAATGCTGTGATTGTAGCCGCGTATTTTGTTTGTATGTGCACTATTTCCACCTCTTGTTTATTATATTACTTTCTCAATTGTCTTCAATATTGTAAATTATAGTATACCTGTAAGATATTGTTTTGATAAATTCTTTAATATAATTTATTGAATTGATATTAATTTAGATTCAAAAACTTTCACTACATTGCGAATATGACTTGCCTCAGACCTCCTGTTACTTAGGGGCTGAATAAAAACCTCTGCCTACTATGTGTTGAGATATGTATATCCATAACAAACTGTACTGAACTGTAGGCAGAGATTAAACAGCAATAGTCAATACCTGAGTAGTACCCAATTTAGTTTTATTTTTGAGTTTGACTTTATCACCTTTTAGTACTGACCTGACTTTATGACCTTTAAATATTTTCTGCTATATTTAGCTCAAACTGACAAAGAGTGTGAGGCCTGGGTGAAAGGCCTGAGGTTCCTAGTGGAGGAGGCAATCAACGCATCCTACCCTTTGCAGATTGAGCGGTGGCTACGGAAGGAGTTTTACGCTATAGAAAATGTTAATGAAAAGTAAGTACATAATTACACACTTATATAGAGAACCACTTTAATTAATGTTATCCTGTTCTTCCAATTATTTTTAAAAATCACTGAAAATATACTGCCTGACCTTCCTTGCTACCAAAGTTCAGCTGTAAATAAAACATTGAATGATAAATGTTAAGTTATTCCTCAACCTTCAGTGGACAGTTGTAGGACCGCCATGCTAAATAATGAAACTCGAGTCATGTTTAATATTTATCACCCATTGGCAGGAACACTGCAGTATTACAATAAATACATTATTTTGTGTGTTCTAATACAAGTTGGTATAACTATGGTGCTTGTGATATTAACATTGTGACAATAAATGTTTCTAGCTCAAATAGTTTGATGCAAATCTTTTAATACTTTCCCTTTGTAATAGTACTAAATAGATGCCTTGTAAAGTACAGTCAGCGTCAAATAGTTAGTGACACTCAGGCAGTTCAATTAAATAGACACTACCAAAACGTCAATAATATCGGTACAAATAAAATTCCCATATTGTTGGCAACACAAAAGAGTTTCCTTACCTATTATATTATACGGAAGCTCTTTTGTGTGTTTAAGAATATGGGAACTTTATTTGTACCGATATTATTGACGTTTTGGTAGTGTCTATTTAATTGAACACCCTGAGTGTCACTAACTATTTGATGCTGACTGTACCCTTATAAAATAAATATTATATAAGATTTACAATACAACTTTATTCTATCTTCTTTGTCCTGCACTGTTCCCAATTCTATTATTTGGGGTTGATGCAACATGTCTCCTTTTTCTACTCTCTCCTTTCACTCGTCGAGACAACACTCACTCCCTTCCTCATCACATCATCGGTCACACAATCCATCCATCTTTTCTTTGGTCTTCCTCTCCCTACATGCCCATCCACTATCAAATCCACAACTTTCCTGGTGACATGATCATTACCTCTCCTCATTACATGGCCATACCAAGAAAGTCGTTTTTCTCTCAATTTTTCAGCAATCGAGGCAACTGTCAGACTTCCCCTAATATATACATTTCTCACTCTATCCATTCTCGTCCCACCATAAATCCACCTCAATATTCGCATTTCGCATCTACATGCAATTTTTTTTCATCCACCTGCTTTACAGGTCAACATTCCAATCATACATGACAACAGGTCTCATTATTGATTTATTATTTTTTACACTTCATTCTTAAGGAAATACGGATTTCGCAAGCAGTTCCCGTAACCTGTCGCCATCCATCCTGAGCTAATCCTTCGCTAGACGACTTGGTCAATATCTCCATCCTGCCGAATTAGAGATCCTAGTTAACGAAATTCCGAACAGACTGGAAGATTCTTTCTATCGAGCGCAACGGGCCAAGGATTGGAGGGACCGCCGAAATCGCGGTACATGTATTCGGATTTGGTTCTGCTAATTTTCAAGCCGACATTTTCCAATCTCTGCCTCCAATTTTGCAATCTGCCTTGAAGCCGCGATCCCTCCTGTCCGCGATGAGGACATCATCCTCATCGACGAGGATGATGTCCTCCACAAACAACATGCACCAGGGTGCCTCTTCCTGTAGGGCCAATGTCAGAGCATCCATTACTAGAAAAAAGTGGTAGATACTTAACGCAGATACCTGGTGCAAGCTACACCAAACTCCTTAGTAGTCCCAGCAGCTGTACTGGTCTTGCTTAGATTAGCTCCACATACTTTTCAGGCAGTCCCTTCTCTTTCAAACTCCACCATAAAACCTCTCGGGGGACACAATCGTATGCCTTCTCCAAATCCACAAACACCATATGCAGGCTCCTCCATGCCCGTTTTATAGCTTTCACATAGTTCCCAGAGCGCAAATATAGCATCTGTAGTTCCTCAGCCAGGCATAAACCCAAACTGGTTTTGTGTTACCTTTCACTTGTCTTACAATCGTTTCTGAATCACTTTCTCCCAAATCTTCAAACTTTATTTTATCTAAAATAATATTTAATAGTGGATTTTATCACACTTTACATTGGAGGTTAATATTAAAAACAAGAAATTATCTATCTTGTGTTTTATGGGTCACAGATAAATGGTTGCTAATTAAATCTTCATGCATCTAGTAACTAATGCAACCATTTGTACCCGGGGGAACCCGCATTGGGCCAGGGTGGTGATGTTACGGCGCATTCTCCTAATGTGATTCTCCATGAGGAAGGCCTTTGCCTAACCGTGGGACATATACCTATAGGCTGAGGGTGATAATCTTCTCCCTGCGTTTTTCCTACTTTTGTATCTTAATTCACTAATTATATGTGGTACACTACTGCAGTGAAGATTAGTCATTATTAGTAGTTACTTGTCTGAATTGCATTTGATTAATCATATATTTAACTATCATCTCATTGTAAATATTGATGAAAGAACTTGAACTTGAAGAACTGTTTTTAGAGCAAAGGTAGGGCTATGGTTAGCAGGCTAGAACAGTAACCACTAGCACGGCTAGCATGGCGCGGTAGCGACTGGCGCATCATCAGCAGTTTAAATTACTTCAAAATGCAAGAGGTCCTATGTTTCACTGTGTGTTCATAGATTTGCCAATTATGATAGTCTTCTAATATTATTTTTATTTAATAGGCGACATGCCAATGGTAATCCACTTGTCATCAAGATCTGATTATGAGATCCCAAAGTAATCGGAGACAAAAAAAATTGTGGAGTTGGGATTCATAATATTTTCAAAAGTTTTTTGAATACTCGTATTTGCATGTAGTAGTCATTAAAACACATTTTGATGAGCTTGTGCTGAACTGTGGGAATGGTAATGAAGTTGGAAAGTTTATCGATCTTTATCAATTCTTAACAATTATATAATTATCATATTATGAGCCTTGTGGAATAAGATATTTGTGTGGTTTTTCAGGATTACCCTAAAAGAAGTGAAAGCGTTCCTACCAAAAATTAATTGTAAAATATCAACCGGTCGCCTCAGAGACCTTTTCCAAGACGTGGACACAGGGAGGAGAGGAGAAATAGGATTCGACGATTTTTCCATCATATACCACAAACTTGTATTTGATGAGAACGTAAGTATCTACATTACGAAGAATTGGATTTTAGCGCTCGGCAATTCTCGATATTCATCGGAAGTGTAAATGACACTATATAAATTGCTGCATTTTCATATACATATACATAGTTATACTTTAATATACCTTATCTAAATGGAAACATTACCCTTTAATTTGAAAATCGAGATGTCCCGAGTGTTTAAGATAGATCGTACACATTTATAATACAAATAAAATATGTTAATGGCAGTTTAGAAATACGTTATGTATTTTGTGCTTGAGTTCCAGCTGGTCCACGAGGTGTTCGACAAGTACTCGCAGTACTGCTGCAACGGCACCACCATCACGCTGCGCGAGTTCCAGCGCTTCCTGGTGGTGGAGCAGCGCGACCCGCTCGGCGAGGACGAGGCGCTCGCCTCGCAGTTCATCCGCGACTACCTGCGGGACCCGCAGCGCGACATCTACGAACCATACTTTACTCTCAGCGAAGTACAACCTAGCATTCTATTGTTTTTCGTCATTACTGTGTTTTTATCATGGATTATAATTCTCTCTTATATTTCCAGTTCATTGAGATGCTGTTCTCAAAGCAAAACACAATATGGGACAGCAAACACGACCAGGTTACGCAAGACATGACAAAGTCACTTGCTCACTACTGGATATCCTCGTCCCATAATACGTAAGTTGACCTTTCTATAGTGTTGCTTATTTTGTAAACCAGTAATGCACGTGATTATTTATGTCGTTTAGCTACCTGACCGGCGACCAGTTCTCGAGCGAATCCTCCTTGGAAGCGTACGTGAGGTGTCTGAGGATGGGCTGCCGGTGCATCGAGCTGGACTGCTGGGACGGGCCGGACGGGACGCCCTTCATATACCACGGCCACACGCTAACCACCAAAATCAGATTCATGGACGTACTGCGGACGATTAAAGAACACGCGTTCGTAACGTCGGACTACCCGCTCATACTGTCTATAGAAGACAATTGCTCTCTGCCGCAGCAGAGGCGCATGGCGAGCGCCTTCCAGGACGTGTTCGGTGACATGCTCCTGGTGCAGCCGCTCGAGAAGAACGAGGCCGCCTTGCCGTCTCCGCACGACCTCAGGCGGAAAATAATTTTGAAGCACAAGAAGTTGCCTGAAGGAGAGGAGGAAAACTCCTTCTCTGTCCGTCAAGAGGAAGGTAAAGACTTGGATTTGCGGAACTCCATCAAAAACGGGATTCTGTTGCTGGAAGATCCTGTCGATAGAGAGTGGAACCCGCACGCGTTTGTGCTGACGGAGACTAAGCTGTATTACACCGAGAACTACAGCACGCAGGGAGAGACGGACGCGGACAGCGACGGCGAGCCGGAGACGGAGAGCCTGCCCAGCATCCCGCAGGATGAGCTGCATTTCGGGGAGTGCTGGTTCCACGGGAAGCTGGCCGGGAACCGGCAGGAGGCGGAGGACCTGCTGCGGATGCACTCGCACCTCGGTGACGGCACGTTCCTGGTGCGTGAAAGCGTCACCTTCGTGGGCGACTACTGCCTGTCGTTCTGGCGGCAGGGCAAGGTCAACCACTGCCGCATCAAGCTGAAGCAGGAGCGCGGCCTCACCAAGTACTATCTCATCGACTCGGTTTGCTTCGACAGCCTGTACAGCCTCATCTCGCATTACAGGATTCACCCGCTACGGAGTCAGGTAAGGACATATCTTCAAGATTGACTTATAGATAAACTCTAACCGCAAAAAGTATCATTTCATCGAGGTATCTACGATACATTTGTGAACGTAAAAACTATTTCAACTGTGAATCTACAAGAAGAGTATAGGGCCTTAACATCACCACTTAGGTAGAAAGGATTGCGATAGCAACTGGGTCCTATAGCTTAAATTGGATAGAAATGGATAGGTGAACGAAACTTTGTGATCTCGAGCTCGTCTTTGCTTCGGGAGGCATGTTAACTCGTCAGTCCCGGTTGCTACTGCAACCGAAAACGACGCGAAAATGACAAAATGTGGGTGTGTAATACATCTCTGCCTACTCCCTTGGGGATGATTGATTGATTTGAGGCCTCACCGTAGTCCGACGTGCAGGAGTTCCTGATAACGCTGCGCGAGCCGGTGCCGCAGCCGACGCAGCACGAGGGCAAGGAGTGGTGGCACGGGCACTGCTCGCGGCTGCAGGCCGAGGAGCTGCTGCGCAAGACCAGCACCGACGGCGCCTTCCTCGTGCGCCCCAGCGAGAAGGACCACAACGCCTTCGCCATCAGCTTCAGGTCACACAACACTACCTTGTCTACTATTACTTGGCAGTTACAGCGCAACTACTTAACGTGGACAGAATTCGAGACTAAGGCCCGTTTTGCAGAATCAACCTCAAGCGCTGATCTGTGCTAGAAAGGGATGGCGTTATGTGAGTATGAATAGCGTCATTTCTTTCTAAAGGTAGCAGAGATATGCATGAGTTTGTTTCTGGAATGGGGACCTAAAAATTTATGCGCTTGTTTTTTAATACTAAGCTTGCATTTATTTATATTGTGAATAATGATATGACGAAAACAGACATGACGAAAACAGACAAATAAAATTGGGAACAGGGCAGGACAAACAAAAAGACTAAGCTTGTGTTACACTTTGCGATCTTGAAAACGATTTGTGAGGTATATACTTTTTGGTCTTTGAAATCTGACTGCAGTCATCATCACTTACATTGAAAATTTTAATCTAAACTTTAAAGCCATAGCTGTAAGAATATTTTTACTATTGGTGAATTTACAAGCCTTTCCCCAAACAATAGCAAAAAATTTAAGGTAAATTCTTTAGCAGGTATAACCTAGGTATTACAAATATTTATGCACTGCCGCGTAAAATATTTGCCGGAATGTTTTTCGAACCGTTGTATTATGTCAACTACAAGCATACCAACATAAGTACGTCACTTTTAAGCCGCTTATCGTACACTCGCTCAAGATTATGGAATTTCTATCTTTACAAAGATCTATTAGGGTCTGCTGCTACAATGGAGCTTATTTTGTTATGTTAAATACACTGAATAACAAACTCTATTGATAATATTGTTGAATGATAACCAGCGATGGTTCAGATTATGGCAAATCTAAATAATTCTAGAAATTTCACTGGTCCATTTCCACATTTTTGTCTAGAACTATTGTGATGTTAAGTGATTCCAATGTCACATTAGGCATGCCATTCATGCCAATGTTATGGACGTTGGAGTGATATTGAATCCCAAATGGCGGCGCGTAGATATACGGCGAATGGAGACAAACGCGGGGTATTCTCAGTTGCAGCGGCGGCGGCGCATTCGTCATCATCAGCGCGATGATGACGAATCATCAGGGGCGAATCAGGGGGCGAATGCTCGCAAGATGATGTTACTAACGCTCGCGCGAATGCTCATTGCGAATTTTATTATAACAAACCTGAAAAATGGACCCCAATGAATAAATAATTGCAAGGCGATCGTGACAACCTGCTGAAGATCTTATATTTGTATAATGACCCCGTATATTTTAATATAATAATGTGTCTAAACTATCAGGCATGCAGCCACCCTGCTAAACGGGCGTATGGACAGACATGTGGAGTTCTTGCCTTAACCTTAAAATACTGATCGGTAGGTATTGCTTGGATCAATTTCATAACATGTTTCTGAGCATGCCGGAACTCTAATAATTACAATGTTTGGTCTCCCATCGAACGTATGAACTATTGCGCAATGCCACCAAGTTCTTTTTTGACGCAATCATGTAAGTTCTCCCTCAGATAAGCACGAGGCGAACATATTACTGTCATTGTCATAAAAATCTATTGTACTGCTAAAAGTGTACGTTAAAAATTTTATATCAGCGATCTCAATGCGAAATAACATAACATAATGCTTTGTGATTTTGTTATCAATTGCGATCCCGGCTCGTATAATGTTTGCCGTCATACCACTTGATATTCAGCCAATGCCGTTACGTTGGAGACGGCCGACCTCAGTCGTTCTTGACCTCTGATGGTGCTCTATTCAAATGCAAGATCCATTTTTGCTGATCGCTGATTGCTCGCGAGATTTCGTCACACATAGATTTAAAAAAAAAAATTTAATACCCTTACCTATGAAATTGGTGTTTTTATTCTGTCTTAGCAATTTGTCCCTAACTATTAAGTTTCAGAACATTCTTATAAAATAATTGCCTCTTTTTTAAAAATAGACCATATATTTGAGCTCGTGTTATTTAATTTGAAAATTTTTTGTAAGTTTAATTGTGTTAAAATTAGGCACGAAGACAATTATTTTTAACTGCCTCCCGAATACATAATTTGATTTGCATTAACATATAAAACGATGAATAATTTTTATCAAGCGTGTTCACACACATATTGCTAAAGAAAGAAAGAAAGAATGCGTTTATTGGCTTACATATAAATATAAAAACATGTACTAAAAAAAAAAAATAGGATAACAGGTCAACTAGGTCTCTGCCTCAGCATAATGCCACAGCGACCAACGACACTGTGGCGCTGGTATTCTGGCAGGCGCTGGTATTCTGCTAAAGCTTGTCTAATGATACATGCCAAATATTATTATCTCTGGATTTGTCCTTGTGAAGAAAACTGATAAAATGTTAGTATGTAAAATGCAGACATCCCCAAAATCTCCATACAAAACACCAATTTCATAGGTAAGGACCTAATATAAAAAAACATCACTATTATGCGTGTTCTTGTAAATTGAACCATATTCACAAATCGTTTTTAAATTACAATTAAGTGAATGTAAGTGACAATGTCCATGTTCAGTCTTCCGCGGACATGATGCTACAGGAGAAATGATTTAATAATTAATTATAATTTTGTTTTGGGCAACCAATACTCAAACAGTTTTTTAGCCAGCCACATATTTCTTGTTCAATAATTTATTGGAACTTAACGACTACCGGTCATATCAATGAAGAAAAAACTATAGCAAGTGTTGCCAAATTCTGAATGACTCTTCATTACGATTATTAATCGATTCAAATATGATAAGTGTACGATATTTTTGAGTCCACAATGACATACAGATAATAATAACATCATTATATATGTAGTGCAATGATAATAGTATAGAATCAAAATATAATTATTAATTACTCCATAATATAAAGGATTAGAGGAGAAAGACTCGTTGCGCCGACCCCAAATGAAATTGGGAAAAGGGCAGGATAATGATGATGAATATAAAGGATTTGTCATAACAATGTTATAAGAATTTGTTGTGTTCCGGCAAGCAGAGGTTAGCTAGCCAGTTCCTCAGTTGTTGAGGAATACAGGTGAAGCTTCCACCTTCGGCCTTATCGTCACTTACCTTCAGGGGAGATGAAGGCCAAGAGCTTACCTGTCTGTTTTACCAAAAAAAATATTTTTTTTAAACAACGATTTATTTTCACTTATGTATAACAACACAATGTTTTTCTACGTTGTTAGCAATAACATTTTCGTATTATTTACAATATGGACTATAAGTTTTTTTTAATGAATCCCGGTAATTCTCTTACCGACGACTTTCGCAATCCCATGGACATCGATTTTTGCTAGCATCCTGACTGGTTCATCTAAGGGCCCTTCCATCAACATTGACCAAGTTTTATATTTAAAATTACTTTCATAATCGTGCTTATTTACTTAAAACTACCAAGTAAATAATGAATGTAAAAATTTTGCTGTAACTGATTGTTCACGTTGGGTCAGTCTCACACACAGATATTAGGTCCTTACCTATGAAATTGGTGTTTTGTATGGAGATTTTGGGGAATTCTGCATTTTCCATACTAAAATTTTTTCTGTTTTCTTCAAAACGACAAATCCAAAGATAATAATATTTGGCATCTATCATTAATTAGACAAGATTTAATATGTATAATATCACATTTCATAAAAATTCTTTATAGTTTTTAAGTGAATGCAAATTAAATGATGTATTCGGGAGGCACTTAAAAAGAGTTGTCTCCGTGTCCAATTTTAACACAATTAAATTTACAACAAATTATCAAAACAAATCAAAAGAGCTCAAAAATATAGTCTATTTTTAGACGAGGTAATTATTTTTTAGGAATACTCTGTATCTTAATAGTTACAGACAAAATACTAAGGCCCTTATTACGGAACTAAACTCAAGCGTAGATCTCTGCTTGAGCACTGTTAGAGAGGGATGGCGCTATTGATCCCACACAGCACCATCCCTTTTTAACTGCGCTCAAGCAGAGATCTACGCTTGAGTTTGGTTCTGTAATACGGGCCTAAGAGAGAAAAAAAACACCAATTTCATAGGTAAGGACCCAATATTAAGTCTCACACACCTTAATACATATATTTTCGCCCCGAAACGGATATTGAACAATTTGTGGAATCTAGCTGGAGGAACAGTGCACCTGCCTGTGAACGTGCCTCGTTGGACTAATCAGTTAATTTTAAAATGTCTAAAGCTGTTTTTAACAACTATTAAATCGCTGAATGTAATGTAATCTAAGTGCTGTTGCTGCTTCAAATGCGAAATTTAAACTGTGAAGTCAATCAACAAAACATCTTTACTGCTATAATTACACAATGAGAACTTTTATTAATTATTCTAGCTTCATAAACGCGAAATTTTAATGTGCATACAAAGATCACTTGAACAGTGTAGGTAACAAGAGCCGGCCGTAACTTGCAGGACGGAGAAGGAGATCAAGCACTGCCGCGTGAAGCTCGAGGGGCGGCTGTACACGATCGGCACGGTGCGCTTCGAGTCGCTCGTGGAGCTGGTGGCCTACTACGAGACGCATCCTCTGTATAAGAAGGTCAAGCTCTGGTACCCCATCAGCGAGGACGTGGTGGCGCGGATCATCTCGGTACGCCTTTCTAGCCCTTTCTTACATATACACAGATACTTTGAAATCAGTGTATCTAAAATGATCGCTTTTTTCGCTGCTAAACCCTCGCAGTTTTAAGCGTACTAACTGAGCTCCTCAAAAATTATATTTTCTTAATAATTTTTTTTATAATTTTTAAAGCTTTAGCGATTGTAAGCAGTATTTAACTATGTTTCTGCTATTGTTACACCCTGTTGGTTATTAGCGTGCATATTATGTGATAAAATTTAATATTTCAGTAAATCTTATCTTCTGTTCTGGGCATCATTTCTTGCGTTAATTATATCATAAGTGTTTCTTCACTCTACCAGGAGCCTGACGACAACTCGGTGTACGGCACTCCGGGATACATGGATCCCACCTCCTTCACTTCTAAGGTAATTTCGGTTTTTATTTTCAAAGATTTTAGGTTGTATTCCATACTTTTTTACGGACGTTACTTCGTCCGTAAAAGAAAGTTTTAAAATAATAAAATATGTAACTCCTATTATATTTGATTAAAATACTGTTATGTAAACTAATACTGTCAAGTCTTTAATGGAGGACTACATGTTAGATAAATACGTCGTTGTCATAAAGTAGATTTTACAGTAGCTATATCATTAACAAGTTAATTTGTAAAATAGATCCAGCGAAGAACTTTTACCATGTCGGGGTAAAAGGACGGTCGTTTCGAGCGTGGGTGACGTCACACACTAGCGCAAGCTCACGGGAGTATTTAGAGGAAAACTAGCTGTAATTGAGCATTGATCCAAGTAAATTCTGTTTTAGACAGAATGTAAAAGCTTTTGTCATGTATTTTCGCTTAAGAACAGTCATCAGCTATATTTTAGCACGGTTGGTCCTCAAATACATAATGAAGGCATACAAAACTATCTTCAATTAAAAGGTTCAAATTGATATCAACAAGTTTCGAGTCAAATTGGTCTATACACGCAGTCGTATCTGTACTTCCTTTTGACAACTGCGTGTGGAAATCAATTCAGTGCATAGGTTGTTATATCAATTGAAGGCTTTTGATCGGTACACATTTTTGACTTTTACATATTGCGTGCTTAATAAATCTGATGCTGACTGTACTTCCTTAGTCACAACTCACGGTTTAGAAGAAGATAGTCAATCTACAGCATATATATAGTTAGTAAGTTTTCCATATATTATAGTATTCCATATAGTGCATAGCTTCACAATTTCAGATCGTATAGCTTTAGTTTACGAAAAAGCTGGTTTGGTTTGATAGTAGATATACCAGCATCTATTGGCCACAATTGACCACCTTAACAGTTACCTGTACCTGTAAGATGAGGGTTGAAGGTAAACTAGCACTGCGAGTATTGGCCAACGAATGCGATTATTTCTAGTGACATTATTCGACGACTGCAGCCACTTAGGTACTATCTGGTGGACAGTTATGATTGTCTGATAAATTTTTTGAATGAAAAATATAAATTAAAGTGTTTGCGGTCGGTTGTTTGCTGGCCAGTATTGTGTTTTACGTTCAAGGTGTATTGAACGCTTGTACTTAAATTCTTTACTCTTCATTCTTCTTTATTCTTTACTGTTTAATTGCTGCCTTTGTGATTGGACTACCTAACATCTGTATACACTAATCCCGGACTATTGTATGCAGATGTTAGATAAAGTTAAGTGATCAATCCAAATAGGTCAGGTCAGAAGTCCGAAATTATCAGAGATCGATTTTAAATAAAATAAGAATGGCCAACGGACAAAATGGACGTAGATCCAACAGAAATAAAATGTTTTACGCCCAAATTTCATACATAAATGCTCATGATCCTATATTTTTTAACTCTCATGGGAACCTGGTCAAATATTTTGAAAACAATTTTGTAAAATTTTTCGTTGTCATTGTTGTAGGCGTGAATCCTAACCGTGTTATTCATAAAAAAATATTAAAGGCTTAATAAACCTATTTTACTTAAAAAGTGATTTATCACTTTCTTTGTAATTTAGATTTGTGTTTAAAAGAAGAAAACAAAACGCTCTGTAACTAAAATAGGATTATTAAGACAATTTTTTTATGAATAACACGGTAAGTCGTAAGGAATACATTTTTGATGAAACCCTATTTAAATAATTTAAAAAAATAAATATTTTTTTGTCACGTTAATGCTCAAATGGTAGTTATTTTGCTTGATGCAAAGGTTGATTGTCTTGTGTAATATTGGGTATCGTGTTTACGGTCAGTTATGTAAAATATAAAATGTTCGGTGTCGATGTTGTAGGTGACCGTGAAGGCGCTGTACGACTACCGCGCGCAGCGCGACGACGAGCTGTCGTTCTGCAAGCACGCGATCATCACGAACGTGGACAAGCCCGACGAGGGCTGGTGGCGCGGCGACTACGGCGGCAAGCGACACCACTGGTTCCCCGCCAACTACGTGCAGGAGCTGGAGGGGCCGCACAACATGGCGCTCACCGTGAGTCGACACACACACGCACACACACACGCACACACACACACACACACACACGCGAAGAGACGACAGAAAGATAGCACAAATATAGGCACACAAATTATATGGAGACAAACGCACATTTCGTACATTCAACACTGTTTAATACATGCTGAGAAGTAGACGCTCATACACAGGCACAAACATAGCACCGGTACAGTTACGTTTAAAAAATATGTAACCACATTTGACAGTAAGTGACTCTTTTTAGAAGGAAATGAAGATTTCCAACTCTAAAATGTGTATACATATCTTTGTTGTCGACTGTACAAGCATTAATAATTAAATGATAACACAGTCGAGAACACTAAGAATATTGACACTGAACAATGCACAAGCACCAATAGCACAGACGCACTTCGTCCGTCTTCGGCTTTATAATTATGTTGCCGCTAAACGATATTTATTCACTTAACATACACATTTCTCACTGCCTGCCTCAGGCACTTTGTTTTAACTGTGCAATATGTGGTTGTCTAACAGAATAAGCTTCGAGCATTAACACTAACCAATCGTACTAATATGATAACTCCTGTATCCCATTGTGGTGTTGAGATGAAGTCCGGGCGGGCCATAATGATGTGTATTCCCCAGGTTTCTTAGTGGCTATCGTCATTACCGCAACATTTGTATCTTTTAGCTCAATGTTTCATGTTTTGTGCCGCCCACGTTTTCTCACAATATCTACATTTCGCCTGATAGGTGTTAAGTGAGGCCCAAGCTTGTGACACTTAAACGTAGGTTCACAGAAAAGTTCAAAGCAGAATTCAAATAGAAAATTAAATAATAATAATAATACATTTAGATAGCTACACACGAAAGGAACAACATTGTAATTCATTTTGGCTAGGTTTACAGGAGCACCATTTAAAATTTTTTAAATTGAATTTTGCTACATTTACGATGCTTAAACATTTTAAATAATGAATGGAAAATAATTGTGAATCTTATTACAGTGAGTAATTATTTTACTTATGGGTTAAATGTATATGAATATTGAATTTTATCTGCTGTTAGTTGCATACTTTGAAGGGAAATAAAAACAGTATAATCATGCATACATTGCTTATAGTATTCATTGAATTAAAAATAATAAAAATGTATTTAATGTCCATTGAGTACTTCTCGCTCAATTATTGAGGTTTATAGGTGAGCTGGGAGCCCCTGTTCATTATGCGACCCGAAGATCCATCTTAGTTATCGAGGATTTTAATGCCAAGTCCACGACTTGGGGCTCCGAGAACTGACCCAAGAGGAGTAGTGGAGGATAGGGCTATAGCGTTCGGGTTTGCCCTATGCCTTGCCCAACATTGTGTTTACCCGACAGCAGGGTCCATTGTCGATAATCTTTATCATGGCCTGCTATCGCAGACAGGACTTAATATTGGATGGAGGGTAACGGTAGACGAAGAAACGCTTTCGGACCACGCGGATATTATGTTCTGCATCTCCTCTTTTAATAATTGAAGTAATGTCGAAGCCCTATGTTCTTTTCCGCAATGGGTGTTGGCCATGCTCAATAGAAATAGTAAGCTTCAAAAGCACAGTGCTATTGAGACAGCAAAAATAAATGCCTGGGTCGCAACTGGCCTCCACAAGTGTACACTATGCCTCTGCAGAAAGAAATTGGCAGCGTGCTAAGAGCCATATTCGATTCCGTGATGCTATGTGCTGCTTGCAAGCGGAACAAAAAGCCATGTCGAGGTACACTTTAAGACTGAAGGTTTGTTATACTTTCTATGAGAAGCAAATGGTGGAAGCATGTAGGGCCACCAAAAAGGAACTTTTCAGGTGGCAATTATGCAGCCCAAATAGCTCGTCTAGGTCCCGAAGGCCTAGCCTTGAGGGCCTCAATCGGGGTCCGTGGGAAAACTCGCACCGCATGGTCCATTATCGCTTACGTAACTTACCCCTAACCGGAATTTGAGCCGCCTAGAAGGTCATCAACTGGCACCACCGATAGGGCCGAAAAAACTCCTGATTACTAACAGAGAATGCGATTCAACTTTAAAGAGACTTCTCGGGAAACGACCAACCTTAGGCCCAGATGGCATTTGCGGCTGCTCGCGTGCTGGCTCTCGTATTGAAGAATATCGATTTTTTATACTGGGACTTAGTGAACGCATCTTTGACTCGCGGGTGAAGTTGAAGGCTGAAGTGGTCGCCTGTGGTGTAATGTAATGCTTGCTCGAGGAGGACACTGCATAGAGGAGATCGAACGGTGGAGGGCAAGCCCGTAATTCCGCCATTTAGAAGTGGGGTCGTCTAGTACAAGAGCCGACAAGAGCCGAGAGCTGGCCTCGGGACTATTGTCGGACAACCTTAATTTTAAGAAAACCGCATTACCATGTTATTGCTGTAAATAATCTACACTAAACGTAAATGTTCAGCTGTAAGAAGATCGTATCTCTTGTTACATCATGACTTCATATGATCCATTTATCAAAAACAACATTCTAACGTTTGTTACAATGAAACAATTTATAAACATTGCAATTTGATCAAGGGAAAAAAAAATTGCGTTTTATTAACTGAAGTGGTTTTAATTTGAATGTAAAACAGTATTGTATGATCCTTAACAACGTTTTAATGATCTTGTAATAAACTAAAATCTTTTAAAGGTTGTAACGTTACGCCCCCTCTGTGGAGGAAAAGGGGCAAACGGAGCAGATAAAAGAAAAGGGAAGAAGTGTAGTGTGTAGAAAATAGGGAGAACTCTGTTATAATACTGGCAAGGTTTTATAGTTCCTTTTTTTTGTAATCAAAATTATATTGACAGACATTCCTTACTTCAAATAAAATATCTATACAACAAACACGTATATTATTACATTATTAACAAAATTACAACAAAACGTTATCAGCACGAATTTTATATACGTTTAAAAATCTTATTGTTGTGAATATTATTTTTTGAAGTCGTGTGTATAATTTTTTACAAAATATGTCGAATTCCGATAGAGGAGATACTTCGGGTATGTCTGGTTGCAATATTACTTATAGACCAAACTCGTCGTCATCACTTCCATCCTTTATACTTCGGGATAAGGAAAGTTACCCCATTTGGAAATTCAAAATGCGGAATTACCTAATCCATGAAGATTTGTGGGAAACAATTGAGGGCTATCCAGATGGTGACTCGACACCCATAAACATAAAGGTACGGAACGACAGGAAAGCTCTTTTAAAAATTTGCTTGACCCTAGATGGATCTGCTATTATTCATGCTAAGAATGCAAAGACGGCATCCGAAGCCTGGATATCGTTGCAGAACACCTTCGAGGATAAAGGTATGGGGCGCAGATCTCTTGAAAGAAAATTATACCGTCTCAACCTAACTGATTATAATGACATTGAAAGCTATATCAATGCCGTTTTATGCACTGCACAAGAATTAGCAGACATCGGCAAAAATATTGATGATGCTTCACTCGCAGCAATACTACTAGGTGGTCTTACATCGCATTATGATCCGCTTATAATGGCAGTGGAGAATAGCAATGTAGAAGTTTCCACTAGTTTAGTCAAGGCGAAATTACTAAATGAAATGCATAAAAATAATACTAGCATTGACAATTTCACTGCTGCAAAAGCTAAAAATGAAAAGTCGGAGCAAAGACAAATAATTTGCTATGATTGTAAGGAGCTTGGTCATAAACGCCCTGATTGTCCATTACGCAAGAAGAAGTATCCAAAGAAGAAAAAGATTGTAGCTTCCAGTTCCGGTACTTCTCATAATGCCTTAGGAGTCAAAGATGATTCCTATATGGATATTTGGTATGTAGATTCAGGTGCTAGTAAACATATGACGTCAAGATTAGATTGGTTTGATGATCTTAAATCAAAAGTCTCCGGTACAGTTACAGTCGCGAATGGCTCCAAAATAAATGTTGACGGGGTTGGCAACATTCCTTTATATACTAGTCGTAATATTGTAAATAAATTAAATAATGTATTATATGTACCTAATCTTAAGTCTAACCTATTATCTGTAAAGTCGGCTGTTGATCAGGGTTATTCTGTTCTTTTTAATAAAGATGGGTGTAACTTCTATAAATCTGATGCCTTCTCTTTTACAGGTGATTCGATTCTACATGCTTCGTCCTGTGATGGTTTGTACTCGTTGGATTGTACTCGTACTGTAAATACTTCCATCCATAAGGCGTATGATGTGCACTCTGAGTCTCAAAATAGGTATGAGCTTTGGCATAAGCGCTTAGGACATTTATGTAGAATAGGTATGAATCATTTAAAAGCTAGTAATGTAGGTATAGATTATAAGTTTGTAAATAAATCTCCATGTATCGCGTGTATTAAAGGCAAGCAAGCGCGCAAACCTTTTAAAAGTTTACCGCATACAAGGATGACTACGAAATTGGAATTGGTTCACGCTGATCTTTGTGGACCAATGCCTGTAACATCTTTACAAGGTAATCGTTATGTATTACTCTTTATAGATGACTATAGTAGAAGAATATTTTCTTTCTTTATATCTTCAAAGTCTGAAGTTAAAGATAAGTTTTGTGCTTTCCAAACGTTTGTTGAAAGACAAACTGGTATCAAAATAAAAAGAATTAGGACTGACAATGGTACTGAGTTCGTATATAAAGAACTGACTGATTACTTTGTTTTGCTCGGTATTGATCACGAAACAACTGTACCGTACAGTCCGCAACAAAATGGTATTGCTGAACGTACAAATCGTTCAATTATAGAAAAAGCTCGATCTATGTTAAGTGACAGTACTCTCTCAAAAGCTTATTGGCAAGATGCAGTCCAATCAGCTGTTTATATTAAGAATAGGTCACCTCATCGAGCGTTACCTAAGTATTGTACACCTCATGAGATGTGGTTTGAGACTAAACCTCATCTGTCTCACTTAAGAGTTTTTGGTTGTAGGGCTCTTATTCAGATTCCTTCGTGTCATAGAAAGAAACTGGATTCAAAGGCGGAAGAAGTAATCTTTGTTGGGTACACTGAAGATCCACACAGTTATTTCTTTAGAGATCCTAACAGTCCCAGGCGCCTGATCAAAGCTAGGGATGTAACCTTTTTTGAGGAATGCTTTTCAAAATTGAAAGCGGCTACTTCTTTAAATGGTGTTACAAGCGATAATGTATCGTTGCCAGTTTTATTATTTTCTGACACTAATAATGGACATCAAAATGATAATGACATTGTTATTGAGCCCAGAAACTCTAGAGAACCAACTCAGGGTACAAGAACACCTGTATTAGTTCAGGAACATGGGAGTGAGAATGTTATTTCAGAGCCATTATATACGAGTTCTGACGCTGTCGCTGATTCAAGTCAACGGGAATCAGAACGTAGATATCCAAGCAGGGATAGAAAACCTCCCGATTTCTTGACGTATGTGGCTTCATGTGATGATTTGAATGAGCCTCAGACTTTTTCAGAGGAGTTAGAATGTGAAAATATAGCTACTTATAGTCAGAGTGCACAGAAATTAGCCTTGAACCCAGTGCATCATAACAGGACCAAGCATATCGATACTAGATATCACTTTGTGAGAGAAAAGGTCTCAGATAAATCCATTTCTCTCTCATACTTAGAGTCTAGCCAAATGCCGGCTGATGTGCTAACTAAAGGTCTGCAAGCTACAGCACATAAGAGATGCTGTAATAGCTTAGGTTTAGTTTAGTTTTTGCACACTGTATGTTGTTATGTTTTTTTAGTCAATAATTGTTTTTGATTATGGGGGCGTGTTATAATACTGGCAAGGTTTTATAGTTCCTTTTTTTTGTAATCAAAATTATATTGACAGACATTCCTTAATTCAAATAAAATATCTATACAACAAACACGTATATTATTACATTATTAACAAAATTACAACAAACTCTAGCTACAAAATTTATACGACGGTATAAAGGTAAACAAACTATTTATTATAAAACACGAAGAATAGCGGAGAGGATAAAGAAAGGGAGGAAAGTTAGGAAACGCACTTAAAGTCTATAAATATTTACACGCGCACAAGGAGAACGGGAACGGAGTCAAAAGAGGACTGATGGTGGGAGTACTTAGCTCACTAATTATGACGTCACGAAGAGGCGGCCGACTATATGAAGAACTCTCGCGCCGGCGTTAACCGCCTGGCAGTTATTCGCAGTGGGCGGCACAGCAGGCAGCACAGCACCACGATGCCCGACGTGGGGGTAGGCCCACAATGGAGGGTAGAGGCCTCGGAGAGACACGGGGCACGGAGAGCCACGAAGCTCGGAGAAACCCGAAGCTCGGAGAAAGACACGGAGAGCGTCACGTAGCACAGCTTCGACGAGAGGTACGCGGGCCTCTTCAGTCCCGAGCCAATGTCAAAGACCCGGGAACGGCCAATATTCCGATACGTACTAGAGGACGCGACTCGAAGAATGAACCACGATGTCCGGAATCATTGCCTTATATAGGAACAATCCCAGACATTTAATTTTGAAATAAAAGGAAAAGCCAAACAAAAAAGTAAAATGGTGCGTATTCCCTCGGTAGCTATAAGACAGAAAGAGAAATAAAATAAAATATATTAAACCTACGACAACGCAATCTAAGTAAATAAATATGGAAGGATGACAATTGATACGTCATGTCAAATATTTTAAATATTAAATATATTGAAAGAATGAAATTAGAAATCGAAAATACTACATAAAATAATATGAAACGTTAAGAGAAAAAGCATGAAAATAAATCGCCATAGATTAAATATATAAGCACTACCCCGAAAACCCTTACAAAATGAGATATAAATAAGATATAGCCATAAATAGATAACCCCATACAAATACTAAATATTGAAATAACTAACTAAAAGTACAAAATGGAAGGGAAGGCTCTATTCTACATGATGCGCTACAAACTAAAGATATATCAGCTACCGAGAAAACCCTTGCAAACTAAGAATTTTGAAAGTTATAGCCAAAAATAGTAAACACATACAAAATATGAAATTTGTAAAAACTATCTAAAAGTAAAGTATGGAGCGGCAGGCTACATGCTACAAGGTAGGAATACGATTCATGTACGAATCACGAATAAAGGTTAGTCAGAGACTAGACAAATGCACCGCTAAAGCAGTCCACTGTCATAGTCTGCGCTTCACCAAGCAGTGACTGCACTCAGCGTGACAGGTGGTGAGCCCGTCGCCGCTATAAGCTATTGGATGGTTGTGCGGTTCTAAGTCCATTAGTCGCCGTTTACGACACCCAAGGGAAGAGTTGGGTTGAGAAGAGTTCTTTCGATGAGCCGCTACTACACGACTCCAAATCTCAATAATCAGGCAAATTTGGATTTCATTGTAAAGAAATACAATGTTGTTCTTTTCGCGTGTTGATGTTTGTGTCTATAGGTAGGTGTAATGGTATCTGAGTGATGTGTATATAGTTCCCCTCGTCTGTGAGGTGGCTGAAATCAACCTGGACGCAATTGATTTCCAATTGTGTCTACAAACGTCACAGATGATGAGATATATTTACTTACACCATGCTCAGACTGCAGAGATTCCATTTAGTGTTATATAACATCTTGACGACCTCCGTAGTCGAGTGGTCTGTACGCCGGTCTCAAGGCGTCGCCATCTCGAGAGGTTCTGGGTTCGATCCCAGGTGGGGGTAAATGTTTAGATGATGATATCATGTTCATGTTTATATATATATGTATATTCAGGATATTGAAATAAATTTATCAAGTGTCCGTAACATAAGCAGCATTTGTTGCTTAAAGTGGGGCTAATTGATAGGTGTGAATGTCTAAAGATAGGCATTTATTATTTATTTATTTATTAATCTGTCCTGGATGTTAGAATTTTGGTTTGAACAACAGCGTGATTATAGATGTCCTGTAGCACGTAACGGCAATAGGCTATCCTTATGTGGGACGGATGACTGGCGATGTGTGTGTGTGTGTGTGTGTGACACCTGTGCCTATTGTAGCCGTTCGAGCGGTGGAGCTACAATCTGTACCGCTACCACTGCCCGGGCGTGCCGTGGGTGCCCACGATCGAGGCGCCGTACCGCGCGCCGCCGCTGCCGCGCCGCCCCGCCCCCGCCCCCGCCCTCGACGCGGTAACTGCCGTCACCGTCACGGGATATTGGCCATAATATGGATATGGTCTCGTCTGTAGCTTCAGGCAGACCTTGTTTGCTTGTGTTCTGTAGGCTTGCTGAATTTATTTGAGCTGTTATTCACTGTCTGTATGTGTAGTAGGTGTTAGTATCTTTTTTTTTGAAATTGTATAGTAGATATCGTGAAACACATAAAGTAATCGATAGATAAGGTTTAATTTTATGTAACCAATATTTATTTACATTATATGCATGTAAATTGATTTTGTAATAAAAACAAACATGTATGTAACAATAACGCATAAATTTACAAAAATATTTGTAGTTTTGCGGTTTATCTCAATCACAAGCAATGCAACCCGTCGGAAATATGTAGGTACCTAATTGATTTCATAACGTTTTAATGACTATTATCGATATTTAGTTTTGGTGAGTTTGGATGGATCGCCCTCACGAAAGGTCATTGACTGCGGTAAATATCCAAGGGTGATACCACAGAACTACCATTGGAATACGATTTTTAATTCATTTTATAGAAGTTGTGAAGTCTTTATTGTGTTATTATTCTATTATGTTGGTTTATCATATCGTTCGGCTTTTAAAATTATAAGTTGCTTGTATAGTCCCGTGCGAAATATTACACTTTTGACTCCTAAGAAAGGGAATAAAGAATGCACAATTGTGTGTATATATTTTTGCATGTGACTGTACCATTGTTTAAGATACAAAGGTTATAACTGTCAGTATTACGGCTGGTCAGAACAAAGTCATATCTACTTCACTTATTCTTTTCTTTTCTTTCTTTCTTTATTTACGCCAGCGTGTATTTTTCATGTTTATTGCATTGTTTGATTTGATATGAGACTGGGCGAATCTGGTTTTTGTAAAAGTGATTTTTTCTGAAAATTGGCGGACGAGATGATACTCCTTGTATTGAAGTTTACCCTTTACACATACCTATCACAAGTGTCGGTATATTAGATTAAAAAATATATTGTAACTTGTATAAAAAATATCCATAAAAGATTACAAATATATTTCATGGATATTTTTTATCATCCCATCGTTTAGTAGAGTTGTTTAATAGATCTGCTGTGTAGTTTCATTCTCTCAAGTAGAAATATGGTTAGATGGTATCGTGTAGGTAGTTAGTGTAGTTTAGTTTAGGTGTAATATTTGTTGTGATGTAATGTATGTACCTACATATGTTTTGAGGTGGTGTATGTGTGTGTATGGTTGCGGGTGCAGGCGGAGAGCGAGGGCGCGGCGCTGGGGTCGCTGCAGAAGGGCGTGGTGGACGTGCTGGGCGCGGTGGTGGAGCTGGTGGTGGGCGGCGAGGCGGGGCCGCGCTGGCTGCTGCGCGTGGCGCCCGCCGCCGCCGCCGCGCCCTTCGACGTGGCGGCGCCGACGCGCGAGCTGGCGCTGGAGTGGCTGTCCGCCATCCGCGAGGCCGCGCACAGCGCCAGCGCGCGCTCCATGCACCACCGCAAGATGGAGCGCACCTGGCGCATCGCCAAGGAGATGTCCGACCTCATCATCTACTGCCGCTCCGTCGCCTTCAGCCCGGACCGCCTGCGCGCCGGCTTCGTGCACAACGAGATGTCCTCCTTCCCCGAGACCAAGGCGGAGCGGCTCATGTGCCAGCAGGAGGCCGCGCTCTTCCTGCGCTACCACCGCGTGCAGCTGTCGCGCGTCTACCCGAAGGGGCAGCGCATCGACTCGTCCAACTACAACCCGCTGCCGTTCTGGAACGCGGGCTCGCAGATGGTGGCGCTCAACTACCAGACGCCGGACCGGCCGATGCAGCTGAACGTGGGCCGCTTCCGCGAGAACGGCGGCTGCGGGTTCGTGCTGAAGCCGGCGGCGCTCGGCGAGGAGTCGTGGGCGCTGCGGCGGCGCGCCACCGTGCGCCTGCGCGTGGTGGGCGCGCGCCACCTCAGCAAGGCCGGCCGCGGCACCGCCTCGCCCTTCGTCGAGGTCGAGCTGGCCGGCGCCGACTGCGACTCCGGCACCAAGCTCGTCACCAAGACTGTCGGTACGTGCGCCACCTCCTTCATGCCTTCTCAGCTACTCGCGGACACTCATTTAATGGTTCACAACGTAACATCTGAATCCCGAAATGGGACACACAGATGCTTACTTCCACTCACATTTCTCCTGATATAGCAGTTAGCCTAAATCCTAAAGTCTATAAAGTCCTTATGTAACAAACTAACCTAATTTCCCAACTCGACTTTAACTGTTAATTAACAAATGAACGAATTTTATTAAAATAATAAATAAAAAAAATAAAAATTTCAACCGTTCTTTCGTTCAACAGCCGACAACGGTATAAACCCAATCTGGAACGACATCTGCGAGTTCGAGCTAGCAAACCCGGAGCTGGCGTTGCTGCGGTTCCTGGTACAGGACGAGGACATGTTCGGGGACCCCAACTTCATCGGGCAGGCCACCTTCCCGATCACCTGCCTTCGTACAGGATACCGCAGTGTACCGCTCACCAACGCTTACTCTGAGGAACTAGAGTTGTCATCGCTTCTTGTACACTTTTCCATCGTTTACAACTAAGCGAGGAGTCGCCAACTGATTATCAGCTGCCTGCAAACTACAGATGTGTATTTACATAGATATCGTCAATACTTGAACAAGATTGGTAGCCCTAGTTACAGTCCAGACGAAATAACTAAAAAAAGCATCATTGTATGATTATTAGCGGCGCCGGCGTATCGTCGACATCGATATTTTTTAGTCGACATGGATTCCCGTCACTAAAAACGGCTGGTGGTTTCAATACCTATCGTTTTATTTGCATTGTCTATGTGAATATACATCTGTGCTGCAAATATTAGACTGATTTATCGTAGACGCGCCGTTGAGGCTTCACACCGGAAGGTTCACTCAGCTTTGAGCGGAACTAACCCGATGCATTTCGGAAACGCGTAACGTAAAACTAGTTTCGCGGTTCTGCGGATGAAGTACACCAAACACGTACTCCATGGAACCACAGTCCCTTTTGGTACACTTGGCCCTCATTTACAAGTGTACCAACGTCAGATCAGAAGCCTTGGCAGCTATTGTAAATGTTAAGGTTTCATTGCTTAACGTAGCATGCTGGGAGTGGAGGCTTTATGTTACCAAAACAATGCACACAATTAATAATAGGCAGATTCAACATGATCTTATTTAATCTCGTAGTTAAAGTAGTACATTTTAATGTTAATTACCGCATTTTCTTGATCTTTTTATATTATTATGTGCAAACATGTATTTGTTGGTTGGACTGTGGTCTCAGTTCCACTGGTTAACTTATTTAATGTGGCAAAATGAGTGTTAGTTAAATGGTATTTAATCATTATGTGTCTGTTAAAACATTATTATCCTCAGGAGATGTCCTGCAAGTAGTACCTAATATTCTTAGCATAATAACTGTCCGACATAATATACCATGTCTTAGTAACATTGTGATAAGTTTCAGTTGTAATTTAGTTAATTTTGTATCATTATTTTATGTTTGTTCTACATTGGTGCTGTTTAAAGTTATGTTGAATTAAAAATATGTCTCCAATGCAGAACACTTCTGTTAGTGTAAGTAGTGGCAGTTTTGAATTGACGTCGATAAAGGTAATATTTTACGTAATTACAGATTTGTCACAATTCATTTGACAAGTATTGCAGTGAGTCAATTCTAAATGTATATATGTGTCAAAAAATACATGGGACAATATATTTGGACCGGTAACCAGAGTTATTTTAACCAAAATATATAAATAATAAAATAATAGTAAATTGGTGTAAGGTAAGGAAGTGATTAAGCACTAGCCAGCTGGCGAATGTGTCTGAGTGTACTGAATTAAACGTTTAAAAAGAATGCAGATCTCCCTCTTTGTTTATAGTTTATTTTCATTATTTTGAGCAATCGAACATTGAATAATTTTTAGTTCCTACTTTTATAACGTTGGCAACTTTTTGGTGGCTCGGTGATTCATATATTTAACGAATATTTTTTTTGGTATTTAACTTTCTAATTTTTATTTGATATGGTGTATCGTAATGAGAGAACAATCGTCGGAAAAACTAATAATTATATAAACATATTTTTTCTGTATACACATTCCTTTAATTATTTGTCTCGTGGTGTTATTACATTATTGTTGAAACTTTGTAGGAATCTACGTTTTCATTTTATTCTAAGGAGATTTCTCATTTCTTTGATCTTTGAGCTGAACGAGAGGTTAAGCAGTATGCGCGAAAGGTTCAACTTACAAAGTTTATATAATTTTTAATTGCAACATATTTCCTAGTTATTCGTCGATTTTTATCAATATTTTCTTCCTGTTTATATTTCTATAGTCTTTGAGACTTTTTTCTATTATAATCGAAAGGCGTAGAGAGACGCATTTATTTTTATAAAATTATATTTTTCATGCAGGTGTATAACTTGAATGCCTTTATATATATAATACAGTTTTATTCTCTATTTTCAAAACTGTATACATGTAATAGCTACGTCCAAATGTGCTAAGTAGGACAATAAATCGGGATATAATTTCCGTTAGTTCCCTATATAGATTGGGTATTGGATCTGTGGGGACAACACAGTGAGCTAAATATATTATTTACTTATTGTTACACAAATAATTTCAAGATTAAAACTAATTTATAGTTGTACATTTTTGATTTTATATTATAAGTATACCTTATTGTTTATCTTTTCAATGGCACTAATTATTGTAGTCATAATGAGCGTTTAAGAAACGATTAAAAGATGACTAATACTATCACTCCGATACAAAGAAAACCATTCAAATGCAAGCTTTAAGACCTGTTCTGTAGATAGATACATTAAGACTAACGGTGTTAACAGACCGATCGATCGATCGATCGTCAATCGAGAGGATCGATCGATGGTAGAATCGATTGATCGACGTCAATTCGATAGTTTCTACCAGGGTCCGTATTATGAACTATAATTCCAGGCAGTTTTCGTCGTAAACTGAACTGCCTGGCTTGTTTGTATTATGACCGTAACTTGTCGCAAACAAATTATCTTTATTTCTGAACGTTCTTAAAATTATTTGATAGCCAATAGAATGTACTATTCGCAACATTCATTTGAATGGCGTTGTGCTGGAGTGTTGGTGCTTCGGCATTGACCAAAACATGTGTTACTTCACACGTATACGTATAATTGTAATTAATAATTATAAAGGATCCAAAAGGCTTAAGAATGTAACAATAATATTGTATCTTTATCGAATCTTATTTTTATCGCATAATAACTCTTATTGCAATGGTTTTAAGAGTGTGTTTTGTTTATGTCATGATTATATTGTTGATCTTACATTTAGATGTAGAATTTTTTCACTGGTACTCTAGGAGTTTATGACTATTCCACCTTAGGGTGTGGTGTTCTTGTTTTTGGGCACAAATTATATATTTTTTTTAATAAAAAATATTACAGTTAAGTATCAAGTACGTACCGTAGACCAAAGGATTTTATAAACTTCTAGAGGCAAAGTAATTTGAAATATCATGTTATTTTTAAAATTACAGTAGTATTAGAAGTACGCACAATTTTGAAGGAAATGTACGCAGTTAGTCTGACCGGATGTGTTGGTCAAACATAATTTGATGATTGTTATATTTTCTGTATTCGTCGCCAGGCTTGATGTAAGAAATGCATTTTCCGCACGTCTGATTGATATAATATTGAGTCGTATGTAAGGGCTGCACAGGATCGAGTGGTTCGGTGGAGGCCTACGTCCAGCTGTGCTCGATTCACGGCTGCCGTGATGATGATGATGATAATGGGCTAATAACATGTAAAAAACCTGTAATATTTCAACATTTATAAGGTCTTCTTTTGCTTGCCCTGTTCCCAATTCTATGTGGGGTCGGCGCAACATGTCTTCCTCTTCTACTCTCCTCTATCACTCGTCAAGTCAACACTCACGCCCATCCTCATCACATCATCATTTACACAATCCATCCATCTTTTCTTTGGTCTTCCTCTCCCCACACGCCCATCCACTTTCAAGTCCATAACTTTCCTGATGACTTGATCATTCTCCCTTCTCATTTCATGTCCATACTAAGAATGTCGTTTTTCTCTCAGTTCGGACCGGGGCAGACTATTAGGTCCTTACCTATGAAATAGGTGGTCTTTGTGTCTAATTTTAACACAATTAAACTTACGAAAAATTATCAAATTAAATAATACGAGCTCAAACATATGGTCTATTTTTAGAAGAGGCAATTATTTTATAAGAATGTTCTGAAACTTAATAGTTACGGACAAATTGCTAAGACAGAATAAAAACACCAATTTCATAGGTAAGGACCCAATATATTCATTCCTCACTCTATCCATTTTTAAGGTATCCATATTAAATCGCTTGTTATATTTAGATTCTTGAATATTTTTGTATTTTTACTGTATACAATTAGTGGTGGAACGATAATACAAATACACTCAGGGACATGTTCAGAGGAACGCAAAAAAGGTTCCATTATGATTAGTATTATGTTCTCCTTACGCACTGGCTACCTATATCATCATTATGTAAATTGAAAAAAGATTTTAATCGGTTTTTTTTTCGAGTTTCATTTGTTTTTTGCGTTTTTCGCTACGTGAGTATTAAATAATTGTTTGCTGTAAGAAAATTAACTGATTTTGGTTGCATTTGACATATTTTAATTTTAAGTTTTATTTTTCATACATGTGACATGCAATAAAAAAATAACAAACCAACAGTAACCAACTTAAGACTACTCAAAAGGGTGTTGGTAGAAGAATGGAACCAAATGCCACAACAGATTTGTTGACGATTTATTGAAAAGTATTCCCAGGCGGATGGAGGCAGTTTTGACTGCAAGGGGATGTAACACTGGGTACTGAATGTGCCTACGTGTGTGTGTTGCATAACATTACAGAAGAAATTACCCATTTGATAAAGTTTTGTCATTCAATATAATACGAATAGAGTTTTCCGCAGGTACCGGAACCGGTTTTAAAATAGCGGTTATTACTGTTCATTAAACCTTTAAAATTCCGATAATTGACTAACCGGTTATCGATTGGAAATCAACCGAAACTATTTTGTTTACAGGTTTCAATGAAGAACGGAATTATTCAATATTCGCAAACCGATATTAAAACCTCAAAAAACCGGTTAATGCTAAAGCGTCTCCGCCGGCAGCCGCGCCGCCGCGCGTGCCAGTCATACAATACTCTATCTCTTTCTTGCATAGGTTAGCTTTGTCCGCAAACACACGCAGTTAGGTACAAAATGTGCCTATGAGTGCTCTTTAGTTAGATTAGTAGCAACATCTTTGTAGTATAAATTTGGATACAAAGATGGCGTTTAATTGAACTCAAATTAACCGGTTAATTTTGGTCAACGGAATCAGAATTCGTAAGATACCGGTTTCTCTGATTAACCGGTTTAAATAGCGGTAACCAGTACCTAAACCGCAATCAATTTCGGTTTGGGGTCAATGACCTTAACCGGTTTGAAATTTTAACCGGTTTCCGGTCCCTGGTTTTCCGTTTCCTCACATTACGACAATAGGTGAAAACTGCATTAATTGTTTTTTTTAGTAAATTTTAAGTTTTTTTTATTTAAAACGGTTTATTTATCTAAGTCTATTTTACTTACTTAGTATATTTAAATCTTAATAAACACAAAGTTTTGTTTTTGGTAATCCGGCCCCTTTTTTGCGTTCCTCTAAATATGTCCATGAGTGTATACAAAACATTAAATATAGGTAATGTGCTACATTTGGAGACTTGCGGTGCCTAAAAATGATTTTGAATGTGTAGGTGAGCCAGATTTGGTTGATTAATAAGGAACGCTGGCTGAATGTGAACATCGAGGAGCGTTTCTAGTAAGACTGGTAGGATAGGAAATTGTGAATTAAAAGAGATGTATGGTGTAAAGAGAGCAGGAAACATCAAGGATGCCAGGACGGTTTAATGATCTGAAGAGGATACGCCTCGACAGTACACTGACGCGGGGCAAATTAGGTAAGGTTAGAATACATTAAACTGACTAACATTTAGGAAGATACTAAGTAGTGGCTTCCCGCGGTTTAATTTCGCCTGTGTCCTTTCTCAGGCTTGTAGGTTCTATCTGTGTACCAAATTTCGATTAAATCGGTTCAGTAGTTTGGACGTTTCAAATTTATAATATTAGTATGGTTTGATGAAAATTAAAGCGAATGTTTCGCTACTTGGCGCGTGCCTCCGCAGCAAGTGGGTTCAGCAGCTAGTGCCCACCCCACCGGGATACTTTGTGTGGATGTTTGAGATAACAATTGCAATTGTAAAAGGGTTTGAGGTAATAAACAATATTATTTATATTTTATACAAAATAAAAGTATATATTAACAATAAACTGAAAACAGCTTTCAGCGCATCTCGTTTGTCCCAAAATAAAGTTAGAATCATGTGTATAAGTCATATTTTAGCGCACATGTAGTGTGTAATCAGTAATTATTGACAGGGATATTTTTGGTCTGATAAATTACTATGGAATTTTTGGTCAATTAACGTAAATATTGTAATTTTATAATTACGATTGAATTTAATGATTGTACAATTTTTTGCTTGTAGATTTCGTGGTCATAGGCTTTTACCCTTTGGTCATCTATGTATACCTATACCCTTTATATTATAATTATTTATACAAATTGTATTTCAAGAACATTTATTTAATGTTTTAGATAATGTATGTCTTCGATGAATTTATTGTGTCTAAATGTTACGTTTGTTAGATGAAAATAATAAATATATCCAAATAAAATATTGTTATTTTTAATTATATCTTGTTCCCTTTCGCTTCGATCACAGCGGCTCCGCGATCTCCCGCCATCTCGCTACAGCAGCGGTCTGGCGTCAGGAAGATAAAGCACCTTACAAGTAGATATTCGTGATTTATAGAAACTCCTACTTATAGAATTAGTATGAATGCCAAAGTGGAAATTTCCAAAGGGTAATGGCATTTTTAGACATTAAGATAAATTGATCCGTTTGTGGGACGACCTATGCGAACGACTAGGTATAATACGAGTAATAAAGTAGATATTTCGATATAAGATACGCGCATCTTATATATATGGTCTTTCATACCTTCAGGGGCAGGATGCTTGCTAAAGATAGAATGAAGAAAGTATAGTATAGAGGAAAGTTATGGAAAAGATTATGAATATGAAATAGTATACTAATGATTGATTGTATGAAACATAAAGAGCATAAACTTGGACACACGCAGCGAGGGACTGAATGTTGATAATAAATGATTATGCCCAATAGAGGGCTGGGAGTTGATGATAATACAGTTAAACAATAACAGATTGATTTTTGAGAAAAGAAATAAGTATAATAATAAATGTATGGCTTTATATGGCAGAACAATAATATTTATAAATCGTAATAGCAAGGGAATGTATCCCTTGCCATTACGATTTATAAAAGCGGAACCTGACGTTGCCTCAGTTGCCTGACACTTGCCTGACACCTTGACAGTTACTTTATCTGTGGCGGGAGGTACTACTTTTTAGCTGGCATTGCTATTCGTCAATCAAGTTCGCTCACTTGATGATAAACTGGAGAGAAAACGATTTTTTTTCAATTATTCGTAATAAACAACCGCTGCTTCTTATTATTTATCGATATTTAACATAAATTTTTCTATTAGTGTCATAAGATCAGTGATAATTACTGAAATCTATGCTTAGACGAAAATGTCAATTGTTCCTATAGTTCTTCAATGGCCGTGTATTTCGCATGTCAATAAAAAGTGTTTTGCCCTTCTAAAACTTACAAATTGAGATGTTTTTAGCCAAGAATGTGACGATGGACGCTCTTATATCGCGAAAATGGTTACTTCTTTTGATTATAATGCTGTGTCGAAGGCTGGATACGATCGATGGTAAGTGTTTTTCATTACCACTCTCACCTTTAATTTTGTCTGGCTAACGAGGTTTAATACGAGTCTAAGATAAAGGGGCCCACCAGGATCGACCATATTTGTGTAGTTTATCTTATTATAAATTATAAAGAGTGCTAATAAGTTTTTACATAATTTTCGTAAACATGTTTTTTAAATGTGCATTTTTCTAAAAGTGCATTTTTGTATAACCAAAATTCACAACTTGTTAATTATATTATAAATCATAATCAAAACATGCAATGCAACAGCGTAATTGTTTGTTACCCACCAGTATGAGTTATTTGTACCCTTGTAGATGTTGATAATTAATTAAACAGATAATACATCAGTTGATGATAATTTTAGGTTATTAATAATTGCTTTAGACTAGATAATTCTCTGTGTTTACGAACTAACTTCAATGTATGACTGTAATTGATTGTTGTTTTTTGCATATTAATAATATTTTACACAGTAATAATAATATGTATTCACATTAATTCAGTACTAAACTGGTGTTATTTTGTGTAGAATTTATTTCGAGTACTATATTTGTTTCTCAGTAGTTTTAGGTCAAAGAAATTAATCAAATGAACTCCAATCAAAATGTTTATATTGTATTGGCCATAAGAATAAATTTATTTAAAACTAGCAATTGAATGTTTATAGCATAGTCAAGTCTAGCCATAGCTGAGTCTGTGTATCACTCATTAAAAGTATTGTTCTCACCATTAGCAGATTTACCTGTCAGTGGTCAGAAAATTAGACAAAATAGGAACATCTATTGTTTCAATAGGAACACTGGTGTTTGCGCTATACCTCAAGGGTTAGAAAATTCAGAATAATGTTTATTTTAAAACGTTTTGTTTCTCTGTATGTTTGTACGGACTAATCTCTGAAATGGTTTGACCAATTTCAATGAAATTTTGCAAGGTGATACCTCAACATCTTAGATACTTTTTATTCTGGAAAATTAAAGGGTTCCCGTGGGATACTTAAAAACCAAAGTAACCGTGGACGAAGATGCAGACAACAGCTACTTTATAATAACTTAATGCAATCAAATCTACATTATTCCACATCTGTGTCCCTCTTAGTGTGAAATTTAAAATACACAATTTGTGTTTAATATAATATAATATATCATTATGCCTCTTGTTTCAAAAAACTTATACTTTTAATATGTGAAGATTTTGTTCCCAATGTATGATTCTAAATGTGGCAGTGTTGATGATGATCATTGACTGATGAATCTATAAATTCAATTCATGTCTAAAACAAATTTGTTAATTTCTGCAATAAAGGCTTTATTATTATTATTTATACTGGTACCCAAAAAGAAATTAATTTTCTTCATGTTATGACAACCTTCAGATGTGAGTTAAACTCTTTTCGGTATACAGAAAAAAGAGTTTATGGAGCGTATTTTTTATTGATGTATTATACATACAGGATGGCAGATAGAAGTCATGGATCATACAAAATGGGTACAAAGACAGGGTCATTTGCATCTGACAATTTTTAAAAAAAAATTGAATTTCTAGAAAGCAGGGCCTTACCTTTATCCCCTAAAAAGCTATGATTTCTATTGTATTGTCTTTAAACATTCCAAACTGTGTGATACAAATCCAAATAAAAAAAATAACATTTGCATAGAAAATTTAAAACCTGGTGGTTATGAAACCCACCACTTTGTTGCACTTTTGTCACTCATTACAACAAATTGTAAGAAAATCACATTTCATCATAGGAACAATAAAATACTTATTTATAATTTTATCAGCGTAACTTTTTTTTATTTGTATCAGAAACATAGGATTTTTTTCCCTACTTTCTTACTATTATCCAATGCAAATGACGCTGTCAATGTTTTATCTTTCTATTATTCTCTCTTTTAATGTTTTTGACCTATCACCTAGATAAGTTAAAAGTCGAGTCAAAATAAACAAATCTTTCTTTCTCTTTTTATTCTTATAATTGAATGCAAATATGAATGTGAACATGAATATGATACAAAACACTAAAAATAAATTTGGTTAGGACTGGGAAGGAGTTATTATTATTTTTTATTTGTAATGATTTTTATAATATTCCAATATTATTTTCCAGCCCTAAAATGCTACTGCAACAGTGAGACATGCCCCAACAACACTTGCGAGACGGACGGCTACTGCTACGCCTCCACCAGCATCGACCATGGGGTGCAGAAGTTCACATACCAGTGAGTATGCTATCAGAGCGCATTCAATATATTGTTTTTCAAAATTAAATTCTTCAAAATTATTTTTAACTAATCATAGTAAAATTAAAATTAAATGAAGCATTTGCTTAGTGTTCATTAGAGGTACATATTTGGACTCATTATCAATTGGCAAACTCATATAGACACAGGTGTTTTAACATTACTGGCGAGATTCTTTAATCAATTGATTGAATGCTTGTGGTCTCTAGCTGTTTGCACTCGAAGGAGGCGTTCCCTCCAGATAGTCCTCCCGATAGAGTGTTACTGTGCAAACAGCCAGCATATTGCTGCACACACGATCACTGCAATACCGACGACGTTTACCGAGAGAACTTAGCCAAAGTGTCTCAGCCGTCGAGCACGGGTAAGGAGCACTGCGCACTTGTGGCCGTGTCACATATCTACTTGATTATGCAAATGACTTTGTTTGGTGTACTAGTAGAATCATAATTGCATTGCCATTTCTACAAGTTTTGTGTTGAGATGCCAACACCCTAACATAACGCTTATGATTTAGTGATTTGAATATGTACCTACTAAGCAACAACTCTATCGAGATATTAGTATGTTTTGAATGATGTGCCGTACCTTAACAACCATATTATCGAGTGTGCGTTGGTTTTGCTTTAACCCACTAAACGTAATCATCGGTGGTTCCACTTGGGGCGCAGCTGTATCGACCGCGTATTATTGATACCCATCGAGCACCCCTTCAGTTGCTCCACGCCGAAGACGAGAAATGAGTCTGTGGCGATAGAGTGTTGTAACACACACGACCTGTGCAATCGGGAGCTTCGCCTGGAGCTGCAGCCGAGGCCGCCAGGTAGGGGTCGTCTGCGTGTGAGCTAACTCCGCCTTGCCGCTCACCGTCGCCCGCGCCTCTTCTATGGTGCCCACTGCATGGCTACTTTTTATTTTTGTTCTAATCCCACTAAGTTCTCTTCCGTAGACCGGCCCTGATCACCTATCGGACTGTTCTAATGTGACCTGTTTTGGACGTAGATGTTGGCATCCAAAAAACTTCTTCCCTCCCGGGGACATGCCCGTATGGTGTCGCAAGGACGAACACCCCGACATGCGGTGCTGCGCGACCGACTACTGCAACCTTTACAAGTTGCCAGGTACGGACGGCATGTGTCGTCGGGTCCCTGGGGTCGGGCTTACATTGTGACGTCAGTGATTGTCGCCGGCGCCGGCGCCGCCACACCCTCACTCATGGTGCTCTAACAGGGACGCGTATGATCCCCAAGCGGTGTCTCATCAGCGATGCTGCATGTGTACTCAACATTAAGGGCTCTCGCTCACTGGGGAGTGCAGAGTCGGGGATTAAATGTACTACACAATATAAAGTCTATTTCTAATATTACTTTAATAGTCTTGTATTAACATAATACTGAAGACGGAGAAACATGCAGGGTATGTCTAAGTCAACTGGAGGACAAAGCCTCAACATAATTATTCCAACATGTCCTACCATAAACTAAAACATGAACTAAAATATCATAGTGGGGTTTCTATAGCAATATTCGCATTATGTTTCGACTATTCCAGGCTTGAATGTGGGGAATTTTGAGAAAAGATTATAGGGCTCCGCTCATGAGAGCGTTCGAACGGCTCGCAGGACTACTACGTAAGTGATCACGCGCCGGTTTGAATTTAATTCAACTTTCTTTTTACTACTGCATGGTGTTATTAATTTTCCACTGGATATTTGCGAGCAGTTTACTAACAGTAACGTGTGTTAAACCGTTGGTTATGGGAAAAATTTCTTTTAGAAATGATTAACCTACTTATTTTTCTTTTTTGATTTTCCCTTTTTTCTATAGCAATCGGTTAATGCTGCACCGAGTTAGACGCAATAACCCAAAGAGCATGTGTTTTATGTTTGTGCACGTTTTTTTGCATTTAAACCATTTGTGTCGTGTTGTTCCTAGAAGGCTCCCGGCGGGTCGGGGGACGCCCAGTTAGATTCGCAATTTTCTACGCAATCAGACAAATCTTTATCCTATTAGGCTGTTATTGCCTGCGCCGCCGGTGACGGCTGCTCTATCCTATTAATAAATATGAGTTTGCGTTACTTCTCCTTGCGATATAAAAGAAAATTGATCAATATATTATAATTAACATCATAGGTATATAGTCTGCTCTTGTTTTATGTAAAACAAGACTGGGATAGATTTTCGCAAAAATAAATTTCTGTTATCTAGAGCTTACATATAAATATTCTTTAAATTCGAAGAAAGATTATTATCCAAGATTATCTATTGACTGGAGCATTATTCCGTGTCCTCTTTATCGTGATGGAAATTTGTTTTTGTATTTCAAATTGCTTTAATGTACAAGGCTGAGTGAGTACTCCGCGTTAATATGCGAATCTAGGAATGTCCTCCGCGTCATTACACGCGATGAGTGGTCCCGGCGCAAGATTGGCCGGACGATTTAACGAGGGAATAAAGAGCGGGCCGCGACTCGGCCGCGGAAGCTGCGCCAGCCCGGTGAGAGCGACACGCGCCGATTGACTCCCGCGAACGGATTATGCCACGAGTTTCATGTTAAAAATAACTATTTATAATATTTATTTAGATGATACGTCATCACGCCAAATTTCAAATCAAAAACTTATGCATATGTTCAGCAGTGGGCGATAACAAGCTGACATGATGTTTTTAGGAATTTTTACATGGAAATCGTATAGGAGCGACGCGAGCCATTCATTTATTACGCCTTGATTTAGGGGGAGAGGGGTTGATCGTGTCTTATTTTTTAGTTGGTTGGGTGGGAGAAATAACTAGTAGCTTAAATAGTACTTCGTTACAAATCAATGGAGCCTACGCTGTTTCTCCATGCAGCAACCAAAAGATGATCTAACAAAACAAAAACCTGTAAAAGTAGATACGTGGGTTTGCTTATACTAGTAAATATAGTCTAAGTAAAACCACTACTCAGCACCCAGTTGTTCACAAAGTCTTCAGAGTGCGTTTATTAATTGTAATATAACGAAAATAACATATTAAAAAAATCGAAAATGGAGAAAATTTAATTGTTTCTAAATATAATTTTTTTTGGCTTTCAATATTTGACTGTCCATCGTGTTAGCAGTCCTTGCGAATCTAATTTGTCGTCTCCCTACTATTTCGACCTACTTTATGTTAGTGCCGCCCTTGAAGAAGTGAATTTCGTCTATTTATTTCTGTATTTTAGCACAAAAACAGTAAATGTAATAGTTTTAAGGGCGGCTACTACAAAAAGTAGTGATTTATTTTAAATGATTAGACAGTGGTATAAGCAATCTTGTAGATTTTTTATTTGGGATTAAATTATGTATGTACCTGTTTGGTGTCCTCTCTTTGAAAATCCACTATTATTGAAGGTAAAGTCATATGCTGTTGTTTATTAGTATTTCGAAGTTACTGCTTTAACTTTATTTCGCAGAATGAAAGCACTTTTGCGTTTGACTGTACCTTTGATAATAAATTGAATTGCAGAGGAGGGTAAAGGTGGGTATTGATGGTAAAGTAAACGATGTTTTATGTACTTTATAATGTGTGTATTTTTTATGTTTTTATTGTTTTATGTATTGAAAAATGAGTTACACGTATTATTTGAAAGTAACTTAAATACTATGATGAAGTATCAGATTGAAAAGAGTAATTTGGTTCTGTTAGAATACCAATAATTTGTCTTTTTTCAAGATTATCGAAATATAAATAGAATCTCGTGTTCATCAAACGTGATAGTTGGTTCTTGTAAATGCGTGCGCTCAAACCGGAAGTGTTGCTTGTTACACGTCATCTTGGTATAAATCATTCTAATACAGAGTTGTGGTCCAATGCTGCATATTTTTCACAAATATCCTTGTTTGAATAAATACATGTGTAAACTGTTCTATTTTATTATGTTTAGCCTAAAAACTTTGATAAATACAATAGCCAATTTTTAGGACATTTTGATTTAGCAAATATTTTTTTATACTCAATTTTAGCTGATAAAGTATATTTTTCTGGCTTGGCGACTCTGGTAATTGTGTTTTTATTAGATTGTATCTTATTTATGTAGTTTGCCGTCACAACCCGCACCGTATTAAGTTTGTTACAGATGATTTGTTGCCTCTCGCTTGGCTGCCCCGGTAATACGTCACTTTACTGTATGATACTTTAGATATTATTATGTTTACAACTTAGACAGTAGATTTGTTTTTAATAGTTTTGTCTCCTATATAAATGTTCGGGTGATTGACTTGGTTTTATCTTTATGAATCTTAAAGCATTTCAAAAAAGTTTACTTTAAAGAATTTGTCTTAACTAATAAGTCCACAGTCAAATAGCTACGTTTTGGTGAGAATGCTTTCCATCATCTTATTGAACCTGCCCTTTTTTATTTTATTTGGGGTCGGCTCAATATGTCTGCTTCCACTTTTATCACTCACCATATAACCACTAAATCCTTTCCTCATTTTAACATCACACAATCTTTGCATCTCCGGTATTCTCCCTACACCACTATCCATCTATATCCAAACATCCCCGGCGAAATGATAACAACCAAAGACTTTATAGAGTTATAATCAAAATTAATGTGGAAAAGAGTCGAGTCCGTCAGCGACGGTGTGGCAAGTGGTGACGTGGGTGCTGGGGTGCGTGGTGCTGGCGGCGTGCGCGGCGGCCAGCTTCTGGTGGGCCAAGCGGCGCTCGCGCAAGGTGATCAAGCGCGGCTCGCGCCCGCTCTTCCCCGCCGAAGATTCGCTCTGCGAGACCCGCCACCCCATCATGGGCACCGCCACCATCCGCGACATGATTGAGCTCACCACCTCCGGATCTGGATCAGGTTAGTACATTATTGTTGTAACGAAACTAGTGTAAAGGGATCAACTCTCGTCCGTTAAATAAGCCCTTAATTAGGTCCTTAAATCGACTGCTACGTAAAATCGTAAAGATTTGCGTACACATTAGGCGATCTAGGAGGCGATTTAGGGCGCGCCCCTCCACTGCCCCGGTGTTGGCCCGACATTGCCTCTGATTTTAAGGACCTGAGTAGACCCCTTTACACTTCAGTATGTACTTTGTCATAAAAACTTGTAAATGAGAAGTCTATGTGCTAAGAAAATAGTGGGACACGCATAGTTAATATGACAGAGGGCATTCGGCTTCCGGCAAGTGGTTCGCCTTTTCGTGCACATTTCAGTAAATTATTTTATTTAAGTTTTGTCTATATTGTATCACTGTTTTTGTAATATTATGTACTAAATAAAATGAAGGATAGACCATAGTTTAGTATCTTACAACATTAAATAAAAGCGTAATGCTAAATGTTTTTTTAGATGAGTAAATTTTAAAAACTGATGCGTTCTCTGTATCTGTGTTTAAATGTTATTGTGAGTCATTAATAGCTAAGCAATAAAACACCGAGCATGGTTACACATTCAGAGTCGCACCTCTAGCCTTCGCACTACTAAACCTAACTTTGGATATCTATGTTCCGTTTCCGTAATAATAGCCTGTATTGATTTTAGTCAGGTATCCTTGTTCTGAAAATATGAGCCGCCTTCAGCCACGTCAAGTTTATTTATAAGTGTGGTTGTCGGAGGATGGATTAGGGACCGGTTGTCACGGTTCTGTAAATTGGGACTTGATTCCAGACATGCATTGTGTCTTGGTCGCGAATAAATGGTATTGTGAGCAGCTCAGATGTCCTCCGTACATAAGCACGCGCCTACTGAACTTCAATTGAGCATACTTTATGCTGATATTTATGTATGTTGCACAAGTGTTTACTGTGGAGACTGTTGGCCACATTCGCATCAATCCTTCCACCAGACAATAACGCTCGTCCCTAACGACTAAACCTTTTAATATTTTACTGCTTTCTAGAAATGCTCAATAGATCTGTCTACGTTTGATCGCTAGGACACAATACCATGTTCTCCTTTAATACGGTCTTAGGATATTCATTGAATTGAATAAATCCTAAGTTCCTTTGATATGGAGCTTTTATTTGAGAAAAATTTATTTAAGTTGTATAAATGGACAATACCTATATTATCTCTTTGTTAAACTTTGCTTAAATACCACAGCTCCATGTTTACTATATTCACTTATTTACAGTTACATGTGCAATATGTAAAATTATAGATCAAATCCGCGATATATAATTTCACCTCACCTACAACTCTCCCATTCATGCCTAAGTATCCCGTGAGTCCACTTTCATCAATTTTCCCAACAAGCCCTAAACATCTCTTTTTCTATTTTTCTCACTACGTCCTCTTACTCTCTTTCACGTCTTAAAAAGGGTTGTATTTTGTCCCAGGGCTTCCCCTGCTGGTGCAGCGGTCGATCGCGCGCCAGATCCAGCTGGTGGACATCATCGGCAAGGGCCGCTTCGGCGAGGTGTGGCGCGGCCAGTGGCGCGGCGAGAACGTCGCCGTTAAGATCTTCTCCTCGCGCGAGGAGTGCTCCTGGTTCCGCGAGGCCGAGATCTACCAGACAGTGATGCTGCGCCACGAGAACATACTCGGGTTCATTGCGGCTGATAATAAAGGTCAGTTTACAATTATATTTTAGATATCATCATCGCCAGAACAGTCGTAAGGTGCTATAGCAGGGCGTCTAGTGTAATCACTAAAAATATTCAAGGGCGATTTTGGACAGGTCCTAATTCTTCCTTGTTATCAAAACATAATGAAAACACATGAATTAAAAAGTAATTTACCAGTCAACCTTCAGTTAAATAGAACCTGCGCCGACAACTTCGACACAATGGAAATTAAATAACAATAGAAGCCGTAAATAAAAAAAACTTCGTTTTCACTTCACAATGTTATGATTCTGGCGTTGCTTTGCTTATATTTAATTAAATGAATGTTTGTTAGAAGTAAGCTAAGAAATCCATAGATCAAATGTTTCTAATAGTTTATGAACGTTTTACAAAAACTCGTTTCATAGCATGTAATATGCGAACTGTTAACATGTTTACTACTAGGAGGCTTTGTCCTAAGAGGAACTGAAAATAAACTAGCTAAACATTCAAATCAAACACTCATCAACAATCTATGCTCGTCCACTGCTGGACATAGGTCACCCCTTACCTACGAATATCGTCATCCCATCTGGTCGCAGGGCGTCCCACACTACGTTTGCCGAGCCACGGTCTCCACAACATCCAGTTACATATAAGTCAATATTATCTTAATTGTTTATTTAAAAATCTTCTGATCGATCGCGAATTTTCTCGTCTGTATTAGTCGTCTGAATATTGCAAGCAGCCATTTAGTGTTCATGCTCCAATCATCTCAATATCAAAAAGTTCCTCGAAGGAGCTTCACATCCACCAGCAATTAATTATTATGGAGTATTCTACGAACGGGGCTTTGACCGATTATCTTGTAGCTGCGAAGGAGACGGTGCAACCAATTTTTTTTAACTACCGTCACTGCAACTAAAAAAGTTAGAAAACTTTTCAATAACGTATACTTTTCATTAATTCTTGTGACTTATTTATGTGCTTTACACTGTTGTTAAATAAAGCCCGTAGTGCTCAAAAACGTAAGTGATGTTTTTTACTAATATATTATACAGCGTGGTGGTGTGAGGCACTTCGCTGTCCTAGCCGAGATTTCGCACATTTCGCTTGTCAAAAGTCATTCTTTGAAGAATAAAAATAATTTGCCACACGTTCCCTCTTACGTTGCACCTCTCGATCCGCGGCATCTCACTCCAGCCAACTCAACTCACCAATATCTTCATCTCATCTTGAAGAGACCTGAATATGATTGTCACGTTGCGAGAAGGCTAAGTATTTTTGTTGTGATTTGATATAAAAAACAAATTTGGGATGATCAAATTCAGAATACAAATTACATTGCGTAATATGGGATTATTGGGAGTAGGTAATAAATAAATAAGATGTTCGGTACTAAATGTTAATAATGTTATTTTTGATTCAGTGTTATGTTATTTTAGTTTTAATTGTGTCTACCTGTGATTGGAACACTCAAACAATCAATTATTGTTAACCAAACCCCTGATGATGTCGCTGCTTCGTTTGCTTGGCAGCTGTTTAAATATTTCAAATGTCACTGATCTAATATAATTAATCTGATACACATCATCACTGTTTACATTTACTGTTGGTCAATGGTTTCTCCAATCGGCCCAGTCGTTAAATATTTCAGTCATCGAGTATAATTAAGTCCCTTGTCACTTCCGAAGGAGCCCTATGATATATTTTTATACTTTTTACTGTTTGGTCTTCGTTTGCAATCATGTATGCTTAGGACGATGAGTAACGTTGATGGGTATTTTATAATTTCTAAGCCTTATAGCTAGTTCCTAAACATTCCATGTTTTGGTGTGTCGTAGAACGCCCAAAATCACCGTGTTTGACTGTGACAATAACATGAAACTTCGTTTGGATTGGAATCGAATTGTGACTCAGGGATGCTATTGGGTTGCGTATCATTACAACTAAACTTGTTATAACTATTTAATATTGAACTATGGTCGATTCGCATTATGTTCAAAGCGCCTATTATTACTGTTTAATTCACATAATTTTGTTTAAACTATAAACAATTGGACTAACGAATGATTAATCTAATGGTTGCTTAAGCTATTGGAGGGCTCAACTACGTACGAAATATCTAATGGACGACTCGCTTACTGCTTATATCATATACTGCGCGCTACGGTGACTATAAAAATAGTCGAGAGTAACTGATTATGTAAAAGTAAAGGTCTCCGTTAGTTCCAACGACGAGAGAAGCGAGGAGTGCTAGGTATAACTGCGGGCTCAATGCGTGAGAACCGAACATATTTTTTTGAACTTAGCGTCAAAAATTATATTGACTCGTACGTTTTGATCTTTATACAAACCTAACCTAACCGATAAATTTTAATCAATGTTGATAACTATAATACAAAGGTACCACGGCGATGGACCACGGCGAGTCGGGAAAAGACAATTAATTCTTTATACATTCTTATGTGTATCCAACCGGACTAACAAAGAGACAAAAAGACAAGAAAGTTAATAAAAATCGTGGTAAAACCCGTAGGTGAGTTGACCGTAGGTGAATCGTCCGTGAGAGGTTTCGTTCATTAGTTATAACAAAAAAATGTAAACCGATCTTCAGCATTTTAAACAGTAGGTCTTCTGACTGTAGTTAAATTGAAATTAGTAATAACAAGTTAAGTTGTAATGATACGTAACCTATTGAAGCGCGGGCAGGCTCCCGGGCGCGCTCGAGAGGACATGCAACAAATGAGATAAATCGGGATGCCTATTGTTGTGGTATTAAAATTAACATGTTGTTTATAGTATTGTGTCATTGGAAGTGTGAAGCACATCCTTGTAGCTGTTTTGTACGTTACTTTATCTGTGATCTCGCCTCGATCACTATTGTAAAGGTTCACAATAAAGCTCAGATTAGCTAAATAAAGATGTACTTATTTCATGAAACTCTGATACACACTTTCAAATTATTTGTCGTTAAGTAAATGTGAATATTTTCTTATTATGCTACCTATTTTTTTAATGTTATGCCTTTGTTTGGCATTTACTCCAAGTCTGGCAAATCTCCCACCGATGCGCCTATAACTGTTGGCAATTTTTTCTCAGTTTAACATTTTTGTTGCGTTAATTCCCACTAATCCATTATTTCATCCTTAATGGTCGCTGGTAGTGCCATTTTTATAGCTTAATCTTTCCCGTCATGTAAAATATTGCTTTTATAGTTGCAGACTTATTTTCTGTTAAAAGGGGATCATTATTTTAATAAAAATATAATAAAGACATCGGTGGGACCTGAGTCCTGAGTAGCAAGACAAAAATGGATGAAATTTTATCAAAATCGGTCAATAACAGCGGTTCTGATAAAAAATAATTTTGTCATAGATTATTTATAATGTATGGTCTTGATGAGAGGATAAATGACACGTGGTGACACGTGGTGTACAAGGTTAGTGTGAATGGGAAAGTTGGAGGTGGACGTAAGGCGAACGTACCTTGACCAAATCGTTGAAGTTCTAATAAGGAGACTGAGCAATTCCTTCTCAAGCCAAAGGGTATCTATGAAGATATTGATGAGAGTTGAAGAAGCTGTAGGAACGCCAGGACGGTAACGACTTAGGAACTGTAATATTGTATGTATCATTCAACGTTATTTCAAGTAATAATCAAGAATTGAGGTTCTTTCCTGGCAACGGAACTCCATAGAAAATTTCACTTTTCACTTTGTTTTTGTAAAGTGTTGCTTATACTTCATCCAAATCCGATGACAAATAAATGTAAATAAACCAAGTTTAGGGTCATCACAACTTAGTTTACAAAAAAATAGCTAAATCTTGTATTTCCGACCCGATTACTGCACATAATTTCACAATTGTTTCTATAATAATTATTTCTCTACTATATATCATTAGAAACACTCACATAACCTTAATACTTTTGAAATAAAATAAGAAATGAAGAGAAAATCTAAATTATTTTTACCTCACAGCCCTATATAAACACAACCTTGACAAAATTCAGATCTCGTAAACATTTTGCACTTTTAAACTAATCTTCCAATTGCAATCGACACTAACTTTCCCTCGTGTTCCTATACCGTAAGTACTTTTAAAATCAGTTGCGTATTCATTATTTTTTTTTTTTTTTTGTAAAATTCTCCCGTAGGGAAGGCAAAGGGAACAAAGCCCATACAGCCATGTCTGCAATATATATATCTTCAATAGTTTGCATTGAAATGCTAGTGTAATGCATTTCAATGCATCTTGGGAGAGTTTGGCGTCAAACGATCGATGGCAGGCACTGTGGTGCTACTTGGATGAGGTGGATTACCACGATAAAAAACTCATCACTTTTCACCCCACTTGACGTTTATTTCGATAATCCTCCATATTGCACATCATCACAGACACTTATTACACAAAACTACACTGATTTTACGTAACAATATCCACTCCGTACAATATTATAATCATCGAAATAAAAATCACGTCCGCCATAGTTGAATGCCGCCAAAAACTCTCTCATTATTTTTTTTTACCCGACCACGAATGAAAGTACTACGTTCCGTTTTATGCTATAACGCGACACAATTATTTTTTTAAACTTTGTCTTGTGATATTTTAGAAGCAATTATAATTAATGCTAATAAATTAAATTCATAAACAGTTACTTAATTAAAATTAAATTGCTTTATTTATATTTTTTTATAATACAGTAAGATTGTAAATATTTTTTAATGTGCCTGATAGTTAAAGGTTATTAACAAATGCCTGTCAGTGGTTGCTAGGCAAAGCTTTGTTATTTAACAATCGTCATCGGATTTGGATGAAGTATAGATAGATATATTGAATGACGCGTTTCTAATTATTACTTATAATCTTACATACCCATACTAAAACTTATAATGAACTGCTATTTAATATCCTTTCACATATACCTAGAGTAACCATTGAGGTTAACGTTGTTCGGCTTACGAAAGGATTAAGCTAGTTTTTTACTGTTAACGTCTGAGCTAAAAATAATACCTCATTATAGGTATTTTATCTTAATACATTTTAAATCATTCAGATTTTGTTCCATTTCTTACAACCCTTTAAATACTAATCCAAACATAACTTTTTATTGCAACTCTCTCTTAGATATTATAATATGAGCTACGTTAATTGATTTTGTCATTATAGTTACATTTCACAAGTTATACATTGTCTCTTACACATGTAATTTACTAACAAATATAAATAAAGTTGAACAAGCGAGCTCTAAAAATAAATATTTGATATGAAGGCAGTGAAGTAATCCTTTTGCCTATGGACTAAGTAAGTACTAATAATTCCAAATACAGAATGTTCGGATATTTTAAAACTTCGCGTGTATTGATTAACTTTTGCCTACGTCTTCGTGTGGGTATTTTAGTATAATGGAGCTATATTTTGTGTTAGATCTCTAGCAAGTCGACTGTTGACACTGAAACTGAAAACTTTCATACCGTAATTTAAGTCAATAACAACCATTAGTTTTGTCACAAAAGTTTTATAATTTAAACTATGAAATAGGAAGATATCTGCAGGCCTAGCACGGCACGAAGACAAAATGTCTCCGGGGAGTGGAGAAAATTTTGTCCATCCCACCTTCTCTTTCCCTTTAGCTAGCACGGCGTCGGGGAGAGACAAGTTTGTCTTCGGAGACAACGTTTCTCCACTCAATGCTACCAATACACAAAAAAACCTTTGACCGATCCTAAATCTATGATTTCCGTAAATTACCGGTTTTTAAAATGTATTATACGACTAAATTGACGAAACCTAACAACGTGCGTAAAAATAAGCGCTATAGTGACTTTTTAAATTATTAGTACTTCGTTACAATGACATGTGACGCAGTCTGTCACTGTTTAATCTGTGCATCAATCGTACATATTTCCAAACTGCATAATATTAATAAAAGTAATGTACAAAAGAAATTAGATGAACTTGACAAACTTATCAATAGTTCTGCCAGTAAACCATACTCATTGAAGATGTTGAATAGAAAAAAAATTGTAAGTATACTGCAATTATAAATCCAATTTTTATTCCCTATAAACATCGTTAGTTACAAAAGATAAACAATTTTAAGGGTGAGGAGCTCAGCCGCTCAAATCAAGGTGTTAGTCGACTATAATATGTCGACAGTGTATGTGAATTTATCTACTAAAACTTTTTACCTAGAGGGACTACATCTGCGTAGTCAAATTTGGAGTGTTTAATGAAGAGTCTGTCCTCCTCTAATCTAACACTAATGTGAACCCCTATGTGCCATACATACATGTACATAATCATGCTTTTCTATCATTTGGGGTTAATAACTATGTAGTCTTTTAACTCTCACACTTTGTAATCAGTTTAAAAATGTAATTGTATGCAATACCTAATTTGTTGTTTTTGTTTCAGAAGGTTGTTGAACTAATGGAAGAAAAAAATAATTTGCTCAGAGAGCAAAATTCTATTTTAAAGGAAGAAAGAAGATAATTAAAAGAAACTATTCTTTTATATGTTGAAAGAAGAATCAAATTAGCCTAGGGAAAAAATTGGTCCCTAAAAGACATATTGTAGGCGAAACTTCCACTCACATTAAAAAAGAAGGCTATGGAGTCTGTTATTTTGCCCACACCGTTGTATGGATGCCATACATGGCCTCGAACAAAGGAAATTATCAAATTTAAATGTTATTTTTATGATTTGGAAACAAAGAGGCTTATTATTATTATTACTTTTATAGGTATTATCAAATAAAAATTTCAGATTATCTCATTTGTATATTTATTTTTCATTGCATATTGTTGTCATTCAACACCATTATCTAGGAGATATTAATTCCCAATTCTTGCATTATGTAGCCTGTTAAGTTCTGCCTCCACTGCAGAATTGTTAAAAATGAATTGGTCGTAGACTCTGCCTGGATATCTGGCAATAATACTCAAAATCTTGCAATTCTCATCCACAACCTAAAACATTAAGATTTATGTCAAAATATATAGAATACTTAAAGCAATTTATAACTTAATAACTATATAAACATAGGTCTGTAGATTAAGGCCCACTAGCAGGAAATTCAAACCGAGATTTAATACTTGATTGATTTTTTGCCTTTTTGGACATTTTTACTATGACCAAAATGTTAAAATTTTATAAATGTAATTTTTAAATCTCAATTTAAATTTACTGCCAGTGGGCCTTAGGTACTTACCAATTGGGTGTTTATTGATGCGAAACCCTTGCGATTTCGATATTGTATTCTCTGGGGATGTGGTGGTGAGAATATTGTAACATGAGTACAGTTTTGCAAGGAACTCATGTGCCACTTTGTGTCTCTGGCCTTCAGTCCTTGGAAATATTACCCATTGCGGTAATAATCTGAAAGAAAAAATATTTGTGTACCTATGTACTTTATCAACTATCATATATAAACTAGGTACAATTTCTATTGCGGGTCGAGCGAAATACAAAAAGACTTCATGAAAACATTGCACTTACATTGAAATTACAGCATCTCAATTCTCAACATACGCAGCTGAATTCTTTTTGCTGTGTTTCTAGTTCACTTAACACAACCATATTAAAGTATCCTCGAGACATTTTAACTATTATTTAGAGAAAACTACGATGGTATAATTAATTGTTTTTAGGTTAAGACTCTTGTCCCCACCTCAATAGTTCGAAGACTAATATCTCCCTATAATCTGTCAAAAAGAGACATAGTTTCTCCACTTTACGGTCGCCGTGCTAAGCAAGTGGAGAAATAGTCCCCTGTCTACGTCACAGCGAGAGACATAAATTATCTCCACTGGGGCCGTGCTAGCTATAGTGGAGAAACGCTTTTGTCTCCTGTCAAGTTGACATAAGCGGTGGAGAGAGATGTTTGTCCCCGTGCCGTGCTAGGCCTGCTGGTGAAATGTGGGCGTTAACCCCTGCCCACCCCTTCAGAGGGAGAGGCGCGATGATATTTATATATTATGAAAGAGACATGCATTTAGTACCTAGAAACATTACTTGCTAGCTTCGAAGAGTTGACGTGATGTATATTTCAATGCTTCAAGAACGGTTTCTCAAACATATTCGTCATAGTAAGTAAGCTGGTCCTGATGGTTTATTATATTTCAATATCTACACGCACACATATATAATCACGAATATTATCCCCTTATGGTTAGTCAGAGGCTAGGCTCCACCAAACAGTAGATCACTAACCACTCAGCTTGACAGGTGGTGAGCCCGTCGCCGCTACAAGCTATTGAATGATGTGTAGTTGTAAGTCCATTAGCCGCCTTTTACGACACCCAAGGGAAGAGACGGGTTGGTAGTATTCTTTTAATGACCGCTACCACACAGCTCCACATGGCAATATCTACAATTAACAGAATTTCATTAACAGTGTACAGTAATGTCTTCTAGAGGTAAAAATGTCGAATTTTATGACAATTAGAATTTAATAACATACCTCTATTAGTATAAAATGAAGAGTTACAATATTTACTAGACACCACGTCGATGCCTTATTGTTCTCAGAGGTGCTTTGAATTGAGTAGCTCTCAATTTTAATTTGAAGTGGTCTAGACTATAATGTAAAATTAATTATACCTACCTCCTACTCACGTCGAAGGGTTACACCCACGTTTACCTGAGAGATGAAGGACATATTCAAGTTAAAATTATACAGCCACACGCAGTCTTTATGGAGTATCTATTTCCTCCGATGAGTTGTGCCGTGACTTAAAAACCTCGGTGCATTATAGTGTGATTATAGAAAGAGCATGATATTAGTACACACTCGTACATAATAACAATGTAACTAAAATCGTTGATTCCAAAATCCATAATTAAATTAAAACAACATTAGAGTCAACATGCAAGTTGGACGCCGCCACAAGTCTGGTGAGACAATGAAACAATCACACGTTTCGAAGATTCTTTCGAGATACCCGAAGGGGTAGGCAGAGGTGTTAACATACACACACACACACAGAATATGTAAAAAAATATAACTAAACAGGTGTTCTCCTAAATCTACATAAAATAATCATGTAGGTACGCTAGATGTCTCCTCTCTCAATTAAAGAAGTTCTCTTGAGTTATAATGTGGTGACTATCCGCAGACAACGGCACATGGACGCAGCTGTGGCTGATCACGGACTACCACGAGAACGGGTCGCTGTTCGACTTCCTGACGGCGCGCACCGTCGACTCCGCCACGCTCGTCAAGATGGCGCTCTCCATCGCCACCGGCCTGGCGCACCTGCACATGGACATCGTTGGCACTAAAGGTAACTGGACCATTCGGACTCAGCATCGTCGAAAGGGTTCAATCTATTGCATCATTGGTAACGTTCAATATTGACTGCATAATGCGAACGGAAAACAAGCAAACTGCCTACGTGTGTGAACACAAACAATGCTGCAGAGTCACAGTAAGTTTCTAACTAGTGACAAAAGATGTAATCGCTTCTTGACTAAAAAATACGGATATATTTTGGACAGTCTGCGTAGGAACTGCACAGCTTGATGCCGCCATTCTTAAAGCGAAACTGAAGGTTACCATTACTTTTATAGTTAAGAGCGGGCATAAACCAAGAAAAAATCAGAATTCACCCGCGCCCTTCCCACACCCCGCCACGATGTATCGGAATACATCGTAGCAGCGAGGTCGCTCTCTCGCTTCTAGTGATAGGCTGATCGCACACATTATTCCTCGAACTAACTAGCATAGCGTATAAATGGCATAGCGCGAGCCGGAATATCTATCAAATTGTTATACATTGAAATGTGTACTTTTCGTTGATGGTGAAAAAATTATGTAGGTATTTAGAACATAAAACATGGCTTTACTTGCATAAATTACGTATTTCTCTGAACTAAAAATCTTGCTTAGCGCTCATAGAATAATTATATAGCAGATATGCACATACTGCAAAAACATATTACTTTTGCTAGCAAGTCTCAGATGTTTATGCTTGAATACTTTTATTCTCTTGCGTTTCAATAAGATCCAAAGGTAAGCTAGTTAGAATTTTCGTGGTTGTACAGTCAGCATCAGAAGTAGCTCATCACTTTAGTACCATGTGACATTTTCGTAGAGAGATCACGTAAATTGCTTCGAACATTGGATTCGACAAGGTACTTAAATTTGATTCTGACTGTACCTATACATATAAATAATACGACATGATAGGTTTTGAAATCATTTATTCAAAAACTATAAAGTTAATTGCAATTATGTTATTATAAATCTTATGTGGCAAAAGAATGTTCCATGGGATGCTATTACATTAATTTAAAAAAAGAGAAACATACCTCTTACGATGGTCCAGCAGAGCTTTAATAATTTTATCATAAGTATTATACAGTCATAGGTTGCATTACAAATATTTACATTATATGATGATAAGTATCACGTGTGTAATGTGTCTAAAGCTTCTTTGAGAGATAGGATTAGGTCAGTGCGCTTTGGCTTCGATCGAAAACAAAGCTACCTTCGCCATGGTCAGGCCGTGGTGACCAAGACTTTGTGATCTCGAGCTCCTCCGTGCTTCGGAAGGCACGTTAAGCCGTTAGTCCCGTTCGCATTTGTGGCCGTTTCTACCCACCAACCCGTGTTACGGCCCATACTCCTCGTGCGTTTCTCCATGAGGAAGACCTGTCCCAGCAGTGGGATGTATATAGGCTGATGGCAAATTACTACCAAATTACTTCTTTAGTAATAATATAATTGAATTGCACAAAAAGAAGTAAGTATGTACAACTAGTAAAATAATAAATATAAATAAATCCTTCAATTACAGTTGTTTGTAGTCAGATTTAATCAATATATTAAAATCATAAAATATTACGTAAAGATAAAAACAATAATTGGTAGATACATACCTCCGACAAGTATTGATTAGTTGAATTTTTAGCTTCTTGATTTCTCTTTTAGAGCGATTGCCTTTATTTTTTTTCTTTGCCATGATTGGTCGAAGTATTTTCTCGTCGAAGTATTTTGTGTGGCGAAAGCGCAGAGCACAGAAACACAGTCTACTCGTCTCAACGGAGCAATCACGACTGATAGATGAAATAAAACATACCCGTTACCGCGGTTGAAGCGCGACAAACGAAAGCGTTTTGCGCGAAACAAGAACGTAGTAAGCGACGAATTGTTTTTATGAAAATAACTCGTAAAATTTTGATTATTTATAAAAATCCCCAGGACAATCGCTTTGAAATGTAATTTATTATTTTGTATTAAAATATTGACGCAGTTATATGACTAGCATTGGAAATAAATTGATTTTAGCCGGAAATTAGACGTACGTTCACGGTATTATTCCATGCTTAAAAATTTTTTATTCTATGTTTTCACTTAGACTTAGCCCTTGCAAATATGATGAATTTTGTTCTAAAAAAAAATTGGTGTTTTGCGGCTTATGTTTAAGTGGAAAAATCAAATCTAAGATTGGTAATATGACTTTATACCCCCTCTTAAGCCCTTCATTAGAACCAAGCGCACTGTGTCATCATTCCTCATGCGGATTCGGCCGTGGGGTAAAATACACTGCAGGCGTCAGTGTTCCCGGTAGCATAGTAAATGACCCCTATTACAAGGGAATAAAGACGTTTATAACACATTCGCTCGTAAAGGGTCTCTTATTTCACCAATTTCAATATCATAATCTATCACATTACGTACTTGTGCGTCATTGTAAAGTTAAACGCACAGTTTATGGTGTTCCGTCTAAAAACGAACGATACTTTTTAAAATCTTAGCAAAGAGTTTTTATGTCAGAAAGGTAGTCAACATTTTCATAAAAAAATTACCTTTGGGAGATGAAATATAATAATTAAACATTCTTTTATTCCATTTACAAATTCTTCAATTTTTTATAACTGCTTTAACAAGATTTATTAGTTTAAGAATGTCTGAGTTTTATTTATTTCCTCGCCAATGTGTTATAAAGAGGTTTATGTGTGCAGGCAAGCCGGCGATAGCCCACCGCGACCTCAAGTCGAAAAACATTCTGGTAAAGAGCAACCTGACGTGCGTGATCGGCGACCTGGGGCTGGCGGTGCGGCACAACGTGGCCAGCGACTCCGTGGACGTGCCCTCCACCAACCGCGTCGGCACCAAGCGGTACATGGCGCCCGAGGTCAGTGCTGCAACACAAATAGCATCATCCATTGCGACTCAGGACGCCTTCGATGTCAGTTCGTTCAACTAGTAATTACGTTTATGAAGGAGCATACGGAATATCGCCTGCTGCGTTGCCCGCTACTTCACAGGCCGCGACCTCCGCGGCGTCGCCCGTCGCATACAACGTTACGATTCAAAGACGCGTGCAACGCTACTCCTCCAATGCACCATTACATCGCCGTTTGATTGTTTCCGCCGTCCGCGTCGCATGCCGCGTCGCTTGACGCCCTGCGTCACCTTATTCAAACCCTAAGCTCTACTGGTACTGTGACCGTTCGTGGTACTTCAATTTCTAATTCGTTGGGCTACATCGGTAACTTCAGTTGTCTATCGGATCTTACTATTTCTAATGCGTTCATTAATTTCACTGCTAAGAAAAATATGAAGAAACGAATGTTTTAATCTGGATCAAATGTATAAATCCAAAGAATGCTGTATTATTGACCTATTTGCTATGGCCTGCTTAGGATGACACAATTGACCTTATTTAAAAAAAAAATCATGTTTTTGTTGTTATACAGTCATTTGTTAGGGTTTAGAACAGGACGAAACTTTTCGAAACTTACATAACAGCTCGCCGCGTCGACACTGAATACTGATAGCATTATAATTTTAAATGTTGATTTGTTATTCCCAATGTTGATGTCAGCGCGGGGCCGGCACACGTTGGCATGGCAACTGTGGCGGGCTCCTGACTTGGCAGTGACCTTATTATGTTGGCCGTCATATTGAGAAATGGAAATGTGGAAAAGGATATATTGTTTGAACGATGTTAAGGGATGGAAGAGATTGTTGATATAAAATAAACAACCGCCTCTAATGTCTAGTGGTTGACACCACCGTGTGTTTTTCGGGAGGTCCAGGGTTCGAATAACCAGTAGTTTTTTTGTTTGCTTTGTTTGGGCACTCGTTTCCACACAAAAAGTTCGTCGCAATAAAAAGTGACAGTAGTAGAGATTCTGTGATTCGTTTAGTTTCCGACAGTTTATTCCACATTAGCAGCCACTAGCTTTAGGTACATATAGCAGCTCATGTTTGAAACATCTGTGATCAGACTGCAAATATTTTAGTAATCTTTCACATTTAAGGTTACTGTAAAATAAATTCAAGTTCTATAAAATGACAGATTGTTCTTTGAGTAAGAAATGTGCATATTACAACTATATTTAATTATTGACGACCTCCGTGCTTGAGTGGTCTCTACGGTCTCAAGGCGTTGCCATGTCGAGAGGTTTTGGGTTCGATCCCCTGTTGGAGTAGATGTTTGTGTGATGAATCAAGGCATTTGTCCTCCAGTCTTGGATGTTTATATTGTATATGTTCTGAATATTTATATGTACCTATTTATCTATCAAATAATTATCCGTAACACAAGCAGCATTGTTGCTTAATATAAGGCGAATTGATATGGTTCCCTATCTGTTTGCATAAAATTTTGCGCATATTTGCGCATAATTACAAATCTTAAGGCATCATTAACTATTGGCATTCAATTTTAGAAATAATTATCAATAAAAAAATTTGATTCTAGCGCTTCGCCGGCCGCTGCCTCGGCACAGTTCTATCTAAAACTCCTCCCGTCGTGGCACCTAATTGACTTTACATTATGCCGTTAAACATTACACGGAATAAACATTGTGCCGGAAGAAAATTATACTTTAGTTATGCCAAACAACATTATGCCAAATTCATATGCCAAGATATATTATGAATGAAAAAATTATGCCAAAAAAAGGATCCTAGTTGATAGGTGTGAATGTGTGAAGATATTTATTTATTTATTTATAGTGAATCCCTTGCCTCGATACCATCGTGAACAGAAATAAAAAAATATGATATATATTGTTAGTAAGTTAGATAGATATTGTATTTATCTTTATGCAAGTAAAAGCGTTACTCAACATCAATAACTTAATAGATAGTTAACAAATAAACAAAGTTATAAATATAATATTATTATTTAAGTGGGTACTGATTATACAATTGATTACTAATGTTTTTACGATCACTTCGATTATTTCATGAAGAATATGTGTAAATGATTATAGATATCAGATAATCATAATTTTATAACCTTTTAGTGAATACAAATCTGTTAATGCAGCTCAACATAATAAGTTATAAATATTTCCTGGGACCGTTTTGTTCTAACAAAGATATTCAGGCAGTCGTTCTTTGTGCGCACATTTAGTGTATGGACTTCATATCCGGCTTAAGAGGTGGCTAGGCCTACTGGTCCTTGCTATTTCTGCAAAGACTATTGTACTGCTTACCATCAGATTCATATGTTTATGTTTTTTATAAAAAAATCTGCCCCTATTGATCGGTCTCAATCATCTAGCTTGTGTAATATAGTAATGATGTAACGTGGTGGACGCCGATTTAAAAAAACTGTTTGAATTTAGAAATTAAGGCAGAAATTAAATTAAGAAAAAATTATAAAAGGGTAAAAATATCACAAATCACTGAACATAAAACTTTAAGCTAATAATAAAAGGTACTTACATTCGTTGGAAAAGTTATTTAAACATATAACGTTATAGTCTTTTTATAATTTTATTATCAACAAATTTACTGGCGTCTAGATAACTGCTCCAGACGCTGACTCTGATAGAAATGAAATTGGAGACCAAAAACAATGAAAAAAGAGATAGATGGTAGGTAAGTTTAAAAACAGAAGCAAAGAGGAAATGGTCGGAGAAGAGTGCAATAATAGCAAAGAGGCCCTAATATTTATATAGCGCCTTGTTACTATGATAATAATATACAAGGCCTGCTGGTACTTTTGTACATGAATGGCGTGGTTTTTTATTTGTTACAAAATGGTTTTTGACATTAATAAGCATGCGTTATTTTAGGTCCTTACCTATGAAATTGGTGTTTTGTATGGAGATTTTGGGGAATTCTGCATTTTCCGTTTTCTTCACAACGACAAATCCAAAGATAATAATATTTGGCATCTATCATTAGACAAGCTTTAGTAATATTTGTAATAATTATCACACTTTAGTAAAATTATTTATCGTTTTTAAGTGAATGCAAATAAAATGATGTATTCGGGAGGCACTTAAAAAGAGTTGTCTCCGTGTCCAATTTTAACACAATTAAACTTACAACAAATTATCAAAACAAATCAAAAGAGCTCCAAAATATAGTCTATTTTTAGACGAGGGAATTATTTTTTAAGGAATACTCTGAATCTTAATAGTTTCAGATAAAATACTAAGAGAGAAAAAAAACAACAATGTCATAGGTAAGGACCTAATATCATGCGTCTAATGTGAATGAACGGGTTTGAGTTTAGATTGTATGTGTGTAGGTGCTGGACGAGACGATGGACACGCGGCAGTTCGACCCGTACAAGCGGTCGGACGTGTACTCGCTGGGGCTGGTGCTGTGGGAGGTGGCGCGCCGCTGCGGCCGCTGCCCCGACGAGTACCAGCCGCCGTACTACGAGTGCGTGCCGCCCGACCCCGCGCTCGACGACATGCGCCGCGCCGTCTGCCAAGACCGCCGCCGCCCGCTGCTGCCCAACCGCTGGACCGCTGACCCGGTACTGACGCACGCACGCACACACGCACACACGCGCGCAGCACGAAGACCACCACCCGCCTTACACTTGACAAAATATCATCACGCCTCTATACGTGTTAATACCCAGATTTCGCTTGATATCTGCACGTCACGCATTATTACTATACAACCGCTATGGCAAGCAGTTTAAATAAAAAATTATAAAACTGATAATCGAGAAAATTTTAATACAATAACACATAGCTAATCAAGTTACAAGTGACAGACATCAAAAAGAAAATATTCATGGCCGTTATCAAAGGAGTTCAGCACAACCGCCGAGGCGCCATAGAGTCTTAACACAGCCGAAGACGGTAATCATCAATACACACGTGTGTCATACGACGTTTTTCAACATTAATCGCTACAACTCTGCTTCAGCACAGCTAGAAAAGGATGGCATTATATGGGAATGAATAGCGCCTTTTCCTACTAACCCTTCTCAAGCAAAGATTTCTTTCTTTTTAAATTTTAAATTTGACAGGTAAGCTCTTGGCCTTCATCTCACCTGATGGTAAGTGACGACAAGGCCGTCAGTGGAAGCGAACTTCACCTGGATTCCTCAACAACTGAGGAACTGGCTATCTTACCTCTGATTGCCGTAACACAACAATGCTTATAACATTGATATTATGGCGACAAATTTAGTTAAGACGGTGGTAGCTAGCCAGGCGGGCTTAGAAGCCTTACAACCAACCAAACCAAGCAGAAAAATCCTTGCCCCCCTGGAGAATCGAACCCCGGACCTCTCGATCTACACCCGGTGGTGTCAACCACTAGACCAGAGAGGCGGTTAAATTCGGGGCAGCGCGCTGCTCGGGGCTGTGCCACTCATTATGTATATAAAAATATTACCGCACGCAAAATAGTGCGGTATATTTTTTATCGCACGCGTGTTTAATATATTATTACGGCATTATGTGACTAAAAACTCAGGAATAAAGATCAAATTACGAACAAGTATGTTGAAATTGTAGTTTATGTAACTGTCACATAATATAGGTTATTAAAACACGAGCGTATTTTGTCGGATAGCAAAAGTGCCATACAACATATAACTCGATGCACCTCCGTTCACAGAGAAGCATCGATTGGTTATAAAATTTTAGAAAAAGTTCAAATTCTGATAGCTGCGAGAGAATGGATTCCTTCTCACGTTGGCATATACTGGAATGAGGAGGCGGATAGATTGGCAAAACAGGCAATTACAAATGGTACAGAAGTTTACTTAAGGCCGGAGCATAATGAAGTTCTGTTGAAGTATAAAACTAAAATTAAATGCCCATGGAAAGAATACTTTGATATTGTCTCTCGGGAAAAGGGTATATGGTTGAGAACAATGGAAAATGAACCTCCTCATATACCGTGGTGCGCCAGGGTGAACATGAGTCGTAAAACTATTGTTGTTGCACATAGATTACGTTCTGGACACATTCCCTAAAAATGTTCAAGCATCTCATGAAAAAAGTGGAAAGCCCTAACTGTAACTTATGTGGATTAGTTAATGATGTTTACCATTTTTTGATGGAATGTGTCCGGAGCATATCATTAAGAGAACAAGCAGTGAGAGTGCTAAATGTTAACTGGATAGACGTGGGGGTGTTCCAGAGTATTCTATCCGTGCCAGCATCTGATGCGAGTAGGATGATCTGTCTGCGCGCCTGTAGGCTATTGGAGGATACTTGAATTTTATCTTTGTGTACTATGGGACTGACATAGTCGACGAACGACTCAATGTCCCGGAAAATGAATAAGAAAAAAAAACACGAGCGTGGTTTTAAAAAACTAGACTTGGCGAGTTTTTTAATAGTTTCACGCGAGTGTTTTAATACCGACTTATGTACAGTTACATACACTACTTTATCTACACTCATAATTTAAAGAAATAAAACAAAAAAATTAGTTATAGTTTTGTGCGTTTTTAAGAAAAATATGTGTTGCATAATGAGTCTAACCTGTTGCATAATGGTCATCATGTTACAGTTTCCATTTTTAAATTTTCGTTTTTATTATCTGTGTTAAAAAGTATGTCATTATGAGTTCCAGTCTGGGTTCATAATTTGAACATTATAACATGAGTGTAGATAAAATACTTTCTTGATGCGCAGCGCCGCTTTACGCTACTAGATCCACTATTATAATTACAAATTGCTATACCCTTGCAGGGTGTCACATTTATATTACCCTATTTTTAAGACCTAGGTTATTTGTACTGTGATTAATGTGACATGCAAATAAGTAAATAAATAAATAGATCGCTACCCACTTTCGCTACTTTACTTACTAGTAACAATTCTTTCTTCGATTAAAATAGTCGACAGCGACTGACAAAAGTGTTTGCTATTTTTATATTTCTATTTGAGATGATGTCTGTGATCGTCTGGTTTATGCGCATATCAAAGCGTCACCTCTTAAGAGATCCTTTGTTCAAATTATTGTATTATAAATACATGTATCTGTTCTCCAGCTTTCGAGATTTATGTAATGCAGTGAGTTTGATGAGCGACTTTATACACACACATACACAGTCACGCCTTTTTCTCCCAATGAGGTAGGCGGAGATTACTGATCTCCACTTGCTACGATCCTAACACACATATTTCACTTCCTCTACGGTTTCAGGTGGAATGACCCTTTTTGAGAACGTCGCTGATTCGGTCGAGTGGCTAGACTTTGTTTAACTGATTAAATGTTTGCGGTATTGTGGTTCAGGTGCTGTCCGCGATGTCGAAGGTGATGAAGGAGTGCTGGTACCAGAACCCGGCGGCGCGGCTCACGGCGCTGCGCATCAAGAAGACGCTCGCCAACATCGGCACCGCCGACTACATCAAGCTGTAGGCGCCGACGCCGCGCTAATATATCTATACACTTTTGGTTCCACGTCTGTATTCCGGCCGCAGTCCCGGCATACGCCTCTGTTATTATGTATTCTCACATGATTCCAAACAACGCGAGATTACGCCATGTCCTTCTTCCATGATTTTATTCCATATCAATATATGTCACATTACAGAACAATATAAGATGAAATTAAGAGAGCTTCCGAGATCAAAACTGTGTAATTATTTTCGTTTTGGTGGTCTACAGCCGGACTTGTATTAAAACAAGCCAATTTCATCATTTGTCACGATTCACTACTAATAAGATCACTGGTGTTTGGCATCACGTCAATTATTACACGTCTAAAATATTGTTTCGTTGATTTTTGTTGGAAATTCTAATATTTTTACCGACCCATTTGAGTGTAAATATTTTTGATTACTTTTTAAACTTAATTCTATTTTAGAAACTATTAATTAATTTATCTCCTTATCTTGTTAGGGTGTTCAAGTGGGTAGGTATGAATATTTTTGTTTTATGTTGCAAAGGAATGTTTAAAACGTTTGGATAAATATAAAATGTTTTCGGTTTTACAATAATATATTTTTTAATAAAATTGTATAAATATGTTTGAGTGCGATGTCAACGATCGCCGCTGAACACTGAGTACAAATTATACTTATGTACGCCGGGAATTTGGTTGACTGCTCTTGTGTTTAATGCGCCTGAGGGATTAAAGGAGAAGAAGAATATTTAATATGGCGAGTCGAGCATATGTTTCGTATTGAAAAATGTTATGGTCATAAAGATGAATTTTGAGTTAAGATCACTAAAATAAATATTATTTTGGCTTGAGGTAGTGACTAATTTCCACGTGAAATTTATAATAAACGATCAGATCGATAGTTTCCGAAGTTATAGGCACTCGAGAAATGTATCGATTGACGATATAGCTTACAGATCTGACATCGAAGTGTGTCCTCGCTGTGTGCGAAGAGTGGCATCGAAATGTACACTGTATCGAATATAATTCAATCGAATAGTGTTCAGCGGACGTCGCTGACTCGATTCACTTGAGTACCTTGTTGACTCGATTAGCATCGTGTAGGGACCAGTTCCATCATAAAATTTTAAAGAAACACAGTTTCAATTTAACAAGTTTTTTATTTGGCAAGGTACTAAAGTGTCGAACTATTGATGTTAATTATAAGAGGATCACCTTGTTAGTTAAGTCCTTTTGGGCCTCTTCCATAATGTTTAATTAATAGCGCTCTAGTCAATATCTTTATTTGTCAAAAGTAGCAGATTTATGTAAGTTAAGAAAACTGATTGATTCAAACGTATTTTAATTAGTTACGTGCATTTGCAAGAAGTAACAACTCATTACTTACTTTTCTTCGATCTTCACAAGGGTGTTCATGTTTCAGGGGTAATAAGCATTGTCTCTGTTTGAATTATGAAATCATCTTCGTTTTTATTTATTTTAAGTCTATTCTTATAACCAACAAAGAGAATTTTGAATGGAGTGGAAGCTATGAATATTTGGCAAATAAAGCGTATTGGTTCGGGTGGTGTAATTAAACAGGTCGTTTAAGAATGATCGCGGATTGGGCTGCGCACGCTCACGGCGTCCAGCCGGCACCGCGCCGGCGTGACGCGACGCGTGGCGCCGCCTGTACCGGAGCCTACCTCTTAGGTTATAACTTGTCTATATCAATCGGAGCATTTATTATACAGATTATTTTATGAGCCGCGCGCACTCAATGTTGTAGTGATATTTTTTCGTTACCAAGTACGTAGTTGTGCATAATATTAAAAAAAATATTGACCATAGAGAACACTTATTTTTTTTAATATTAACTATTTTTTTCTGTGATATATAAGTCGCAGCGGTTATGTGTGTTTTGTGTACGTTGATGTGTTTTATTCACCTGGAAGTGTATAATTTGTGTAGATTGTTACTGTAGCGAGCCCATTCCCCATTGACGCGCCCCGCGCCCCGCGCCCCTTCCCTCATAGAGAGTTTACACCAAAACTATGACTGTGTTGATATGTGTCGGCTCGCCGCGGGCGGGCGGGCAAGAGAATCTTTAGGATGGACCGAGTTATGAATTAAAACAAAATTTAAAAAATAATGTTTAATATGAAATGGAAGTTTTTCGTACAGTCGACGACGAGAATGGCGAATTTTAACCCTGTCTATTGACATTTGAGATTATTGGGAAAGTTTGCTATCTTGTGAATTTTAAACGCGTTGAAATGTAATTAGAGTAAGTAAAATCTAAAGTGTATCAATAAATCCGTGTTGTGGTTTATGCGATGACTTCCATATAAATAGTGCAGGCTCTTATTATATTTAGTATTAGGTCGTTAATCGCATAAGAAGTGAGATCAATTACAAATTTCATTATAAATCGTTATAAAATCGTTATAAGGTGGAACTTTATTGAATACACAGCGGTTGTCGCCGGCGACTGTGCCTTGCCCCCCGCGCCCCGCGCCTTGCGAGCGCTCCTGTACCTATGAATTTTATTGTTATTTAATAATTAAAAATTTCTATGTAAGATGCTTTTATACGTTTATGTTGAAATATATTTTAATGCTTATATCGCCCTCGCCGGAACTCGGGATTAGGCCAGGCTAACTATTATTTATTTTTATGATTATGATTATTTTTATGACTTGAAAATTTAGTAGTTTCATCCTAAATAGGAATTTTTGAACCTCAGAAGTTCCACATTTTTTTTGTTTACCATCTTTGTAATAGTTTATAGTAAACTCACTTATTTTGAGATCCGATAAGTGTCCTTTATATTGTTTTTTAAACGTCAGTCGCGGCCGGCGAGGGCGGCGGCATCTATTATATCTAAAAGAGATCCCTACTGTACATTGCACCTATTTTTCATAATGATAATAAATGTGAACTAAGTTTTTGAACCTTGTAAATACGTAGACCCGCGAGCGATGGAGTTAACGATAATTAGACTTAAGGATGTAGATTTCATACTTTTGTGTAATTTTTTATATTTGTAGATTACTATTGAGGTTTTTTTTATTTATTACTATTAATATATAAATATAGTGATAGCATACGAAACTTGTAGTCCCCACAGCGACTAGGGAATAGTTTTGTGGTACGATGATGGACAGAATGGTTCTGGGAATGAGTCTGTGATCTAATCACCTCGGAAATTATTATTTTTATATTTTCTAAGATACTAAATAAAGAAGTGTTACTGCAACAAGGACTCAATGCGATTTGTTGACAGTCGTTTTTGTGCCCTGAAGGTGAGCAGAACACCGTCGAGGTCTCATAGGCTCGCTCCTAGGATCTTGCGTAATAGTCCGGATTTTACAGTAACTTATATTCATTGTATGCACGACACTCGCGCACGCGCACCTATATCTTATATACCGGCAGTAGCGGAGCTGTCATTTTGAATTTAACACGTGTTCCGAAAAGATACCTTGGCTACTGTTATTAAAATTCATTTTGGCTTGAATAAGGACTTACAATGTGATACGACGTAATTATTGTACAAGTGATATTTTACTAAAGTGCGATTTGTGCTAGGGTACAGTCAACGACGACAAATAGAACGGCAGTCAACTTAAATATGAATAATTTACTTAATTGGTTTAAAATTAATGTTAGGTGTCGTGTTTGGGAAGATTTGGCGATTGAATTTGTAAATTGTTTGTCACTGAGTGTACAAGTAGTGCACGTGCGTGTTGCGTCGGCGCGACCTTCACCTGACAGATGACACACAGACTGATTATATCAATATATTGGCTCCGTCGCCTGCGCTAACCTCTACTGGAGTCTGGCATGTTATTATGATAAAGTCTTATTCCTCGATAGACTACTACATTCGATGAATACGTCCTAATATAGAAACTGTCTGCTATATAGAGTCGTAGGTCCTACAAAGAAAATTCATCATTACCATTTAGAAAGAATTGAAATTGAAGAGCGATTAATGTTCTTTCTCAGAAAACTATATCGTTACTAAGTTAACTAGAGGTTCGTTGGTGGATAAAACCATTTTAGTTTATCTCAAGACCTAGTCATTTTCTGACTCAAGATAGTCTATCCGAAGGTGTTATTGAATTACCAAGGGATTTTTTTACTTTCGCCTTTATTTACCCATGTTTGCCATTACGGGTTTCTTTTTTTAAATTAAATAACGCTTGTAGAAGCCGGCTGACCTAGAGAGGCGGGTTACCTTCTATTTTTAAAACCATCAATTCTTCGTACTCCTTGTAAATTATCCCTTGTTCGTAAAGATATAGCAATTCACGAAGATGACTTAATCATTCGACTTCAGACTATGTTAGGGCGTTAAGAGCGAAGCTATTCGCCATAATAAAAAGCGACAACTTATAACAAGTTAAGAATCACGTTCGTGCGACAATGTTTTCTTTACGAAAGGCGACTGATCCAATATCGTACCTATACATACATTTATACGACTGTACCAAAAACCGGTTTACCTATAAGTTTTCATGCAGACTGTACTTAGAATAACGAGGACGAATTTTTGCACGTTAACTATTGCACACCAGCCGAAGAAAGATGGATCTGTCGGAGACGACGGTCTCCTCGCCCTGAAGGAAGCCTGTTTTGTACATAATATGCAGTTAAACAAACACTGGTTGCCGTAAGACATGTCGTTTTCTTATACTATAAAAACACACCAACCAAATTTTTTTCTTCGGCCAGTGCTCCATCTTCTGTTAATGTTTATTTTTTTCGTGGTTCGTAAGTTGTATTTCATTGTAAGTCGGTATGTAAATGTATTGCGTATGGTTTATAATACGTGCCTTTTATTTATTGTAGCGTTGCATAGAGGGTTTAAAGTTCAAAACGATATCACAGGTTGTGTAAACTATTTATCTTCAGATAAATAATTTTACTCTTAAGATTCTTCAGTTGAATATCCCTATATAGTGCTCTATGCGGTGACTGTACAAGATTTTACACTTTGATTACATGGCGTTTTCAAATGCACAGAGGAATTCTGTCTCTGTCTGTATAAAAAGTATTTAAAAGGAACGAGAACTTTTAGAACCTGCATTTAACATGTGCCATACGTCAAAGTACTCGCACCAATTGTAAACATGTGTAGCTATCCCATCACAAACCGTATTGACAGAAAGAGACGAGCTATGTGTTTAATTGGAGGTAAATAAAAAAATGGCCATTATTATTCGGAAGCAATGCAGTTAATCTAAGAATGATCTTATTGTTCGGTATTGACGAGGTCGGGGCACCCGCTCGCGCGGCGTCGGCGCGTTGATCACGCGCCTACCCTCGCTGCGGGTGCCACTGACTGTACTTTGTTAAGTGAATCATTTCGTTATTAAATAAGTTTTCTTGATTGTAATGAGATTAATATAATTTTAGTAATTAAGTGGTAAAGTTCAAATTGATGTCATACAAATACTATGTACCAGAGTCAAACGATCGTTTGAAATATGATGAGCAATACCAGAAGAGTACAAGTACATGAGTAGAACTGCAATAATTTATTCTGAAGTACGCAGCGTCATATCACAAGAGTGTACTAAATCGGACAAGCTATGTATTATTTTATGTATATAGTACATCATTATTTAATTATGCCATTTATATAAGTTTTTATTCATTGTTTATAGAGTGGAGTCATTGATAAATGGCCGTCCCAGGCAGACACCGCGCCGCCCGGCCCTGAGGAGGTTGTTATTTGGATGGCTGTGGCGCGTATAAAGCTGTCATTTTGTATTATTAAAAGCAAATAAGAAATTGAGGTTCTAAATGTTGTTGCTTTGGTTAATGTTGAACATTTATTAGGATAGGCTTGTAGTGTGAGCGTGAAGGGAGTAATCAAAGGAATATCGTTCTATAACAAATAGATTCTAATGATTAAATCTACTTGGCATTTGACGTGTTTCCGAATTTATGTTCATATGAAGATACTTGGTTGCTTTATGGTATGGAAAGGTTTTATCAAATAAAAACACCAAAATAGAAGCCAATCGCGCCACGTCTAAAGGGTATTTTTCGTGTAAGATACGTAAAAATGAACCTAAAGAATTATGAATTCATATCTACTGTATTTATGCAACTCAAGGTCCAGTTGGGATCGTGTCTGCATGGGCCGCAGCCATTTAATAATAATATAATTATGGTTATGGAGTGGACTCATAATTTAATACAATAAAACATGTGTTTTTATAACGTTTTGTTTCATTTTACTCTCCAAGTCGTTATTCACCGAGAACCGAATGTTCGAACGAACGAATGTTCTCCCAAAGATTGGGATGCATGGCGTGACATAGGATTGTACTTGTCAGTTTTAATTAACTAAACGACCAATTTATAAAACTTATTTTTTGTTTTGACTTACGAGACCGATATTTCATTCAATTATAGGATGCAATCTCCCATTATGTAGCAAAAAGTTTTGCTTTTAGTTTTGTGCAGTCGATAAAGATATCTTTACAATTGAATGTTCTAAAAATATCTTTACATTTAAATAAGTTATCAATGTAACAAATTCTTGCGTACAAGGAATGTGAAAGTATCATCTTTTCCAGAGCCATTATTTCAAAGAACCAGGCTATGCAATACCTAAATACCACGGAATAGATAAAGAAGTATTCCGTGCTCAATACCCACCTCAACGAGGCAAGAGTGGACTGGCATAAAACGTCCGGGTTAACACACTCAACAGCTCCAAATCGAACCATACTCGCAAACGCACTGACGAGCAATTAAAGCTCAACAGGAGTAACTTGACCGTGATGATTAGGGACTTTGACTGGTCACTGCAAGCCGAACCGGTGGGGTCCTTAAGTTTCGTGTTGTGAAGGTGTCTACCTTCACAACACGAAACTTAAGGACCCCACCGCCTGTATCACTGAGTTTGAATAAAACTAATAAACAGTTCATAATGGGGAATGAGGCGCGATGATGATATATGACTAAAGTTCACTGACACTTGCAGATTCTATGAACCTGGTAGACACATCTGACATAAAAACCCAGGTGAAATAAAAACCATCCAGACTGGGAACCTCTTATGTTTCTTAGAAAGTACCTACCCACTTAATTGAGGTACTACTGTAGGGCCTATAGAATTACATGAGAGGCTGGTCACAATAAATCTTTCAGGTTGCAGTGACGCAAGACAGCCTCGAACCACTACAAATAATAACGAAACGATGGAAACGAATTCATTTTTTAGAGTACCTACTAAAGCAATTTAATAATTAGGTGCAAGTATTTGAGTCAGTTTTTCTATACCTACTTAGGTACCTATTTCTAGGCATAAAATCTAGGACGCCATTCAGCACAGGAATCAATATCGAATCAGCCTTGTATCCTGTACGGCGCGACGTGTGTGCGTGCGTGCGTGCAGCGAGCGGCGCAGCCGTTGCACCCACCATTGCAGCGAGATAGACCGAGAGACCCAATGGACGCCGCCGGTGGACGGGGTCATCGTCATATACATAATCTTATATTGATTTGGGGTGGCTTTCTGACAACGCAGAATCACTTTTATTGATGTTTCGGTGTCCTAGGATACCTGGGCCCGGATCTCGCTCATTCGGTTCCTTAAGTTTGGTACGGTCGCTCGCCTCGCGGGCGCTGCAATCATGCGCATATCTATTACTTTTACTAAGTGCAAATGGGACATCACCCTGGCGGACCGTGCTGTGGCGATACTCGAAAAGTCTCTGGGGTAAGTTTTTGCAAAGCGTTACTTTACAGGAAAGTTTATTTAGGTACCTACGAATGCCGGTGAACTTGCTGATCGCGAATGATTTACTCCGCTTCAATTTTTTTTTGTTTTTTTGAGCGGTGCGAGTATTTTTTTTAGCGCTGTGCTAATGTTGACGAAAATGCGTTTCGTGAGTACATACATTAAATATCTAATGAAATTGATATTTATGCATTTTTTAGGGTTCCGTAGTAAATTAGGAACCCTGATAGTTTCGCCATGTCTGTCTGTCTGTCCGCCCGCCGATAATCTTAGTGATCGTTAGCTAGCGTTAATAACGCCGACAAAGTGCACAAATCAAAAGTGGGATAAAATATTAAATTAAGCGGAGGGGAGGTGCCCATACACTCCAGATAGGGGCTGATTTTTGTATTCCTCTGGGCCCTAACGTGTGCTATCGTTATCGTTAGCTATTAAAAAAAGAAAGGGGTTTTCTAACATAATTTTACGATAAAATTTATATTTTCTGTAATCATCGCTCCGAAAGTTAAAAAAAATGTGTCCCCCTTTAACTTTTGAACCATAAGTTCAAAAAAATAAGTTCAAAATTTTTAAAAAAATCTCAAAAGTTTATAAGTACAGAACTTTATAAGTATTTTCTAGGAAAATTATTTTGAACTTGATGGGTTTTGATAAATTTTAGTTTTTGATAAATTTTACAAAATTATTTTTGAACTAAATTTATGACATAAGTAACCATATATGCAAGCATTTTTTTATCTCATATGGAAAACTACGGAACCCTATACTGAGCGTGGCCTGACACGGTGTTGGCCGGTTATTTTATACTTATCACTACGTTGAAGTGTATGAGAACACTTATTTTGCAAACATTTATCAGCCGTGGAATTCTATATCATCTTTGAATCAGATGTTGCCTCAGAGTAAACAGAACTGGAGTAGCCTTTGTCTAACATTCCCCTCTGCCAAATGCACAAGCATCGGATGCTTGCACGTTTAATAAAACTAGTTGAGCTGCCATTTTGACAGCCATAACATTGTAAACGTTGCGGCGAACAGAGCTCCCGCAAAAATGCCTGCCTGTGCTGTTTTTTGTTGTAAAAATAAATAGAAAACATCGAGTATGCTAAAAGATGGTGTCACCTTTTATTTGTAATTAAAATTTTTAAGATTTTATGATTATTTACTTCATTATTTCATGTTTTAGAATTCTACGATTTCAAATTTCGAACGCTAGTCTCGTGGGGAGTGCGGCTGTGACGTTGTCAAAACGCACACCCCACGAGACTATTTTAAGCGTGTATGCGTGAAATTTAAATTTGTGTGGCGCAGTATGCATGTGTGCATTTGTGAATACGTTAAAAGTTTTTGTTTATGTGTGCTGGCTTTGAGTGTAGTGGTAACCTCACCCCCCGCAAGAAATGGCAGAAAAAAATGTTTGAGAAATTGACTAATGGCTACTCCAGTTCTGTTTACTCTGAGGATGTTGTGTCGCGTCGCCGGGTGGCATAGTGTTGTGAGCTTACGTCGCGTCGCGTTACGGGAGGGGGTGTGTGATGTTGTGCAAATGTACGGTCGGTTTGATATTTTTTTCTCTTTCGTCTTCGGGATGATATTAACGCTAAATTATATCTGCGACATGATACATATTTTCAGCGTATCATGCATATTGATTAATTGCGTTGCGTTGCTATCTAGGTTTTTAAAATTATTTTCATCGAAGCAGCTAATTTCCGTGTGGGTGAGGACCAGGAACCGGGTCAAGAGGGAGTGGAGGGCTTGCGCAGAAGTGCGCGGTGGGCGGCGGGGGGCAGCAAGCTCGCATGAATCAATCGATATAGCCTAGCTCCTGCCTGGGAGCAGTCAGTCGGTACTCGGCGCGCTCACGGACCTGTTGGTCGTCTCTCACTTGACGCGGTTGTTCAGTCATCTAGTTCGAATCATGATCCGGGAATACCTGTTGTGTACTGACGAGCAGCACCTGGTGTTCGATCAAGTGAGATGATTCGCGGACGAGAGCCCGGTGCGGGAGGAGCAGTATAAGGTGCATGTGATGGTGCAGCTGTTCATCTTGCTCCGCGTGCACACTCCCCCCAACGCGAGGTTCTCGTTGCGCGTGAGCTCGCGCGTCCGCGTGCGCGTGTGCATGTCGAACCACGTGCACGCGCGCGCTGACATCCGCGTGCGCATGCCGCGCCGCGCGCGCCATCGCCGCAGCCGCACGCAGGTGTCCGCCCACATCCACACCGATGCATATGTCTGTGAGTTATCGATTAGTGTCGTTTTCAAGGATTTTGTAATTATTAATGAATATATTTTCATTGCAATATCTAGTGATAGGTATAATAAAATGATAATAAAATAAAACGAAATTAGACTTAACAGAGTGGAATGAAACGAAAGGAAATAGACAGGAAAATGATGGACCAAAGCGGAATGCCACGAAACAGATCTGAACGACATAAATAAGAAAAATAATGACTTTCATAATTTAAATACTAGAAGCAAGAATAAACTTGCTCTTCAGTATATGTAAAACAAATCGATTATATAAGGGGAAAGGTATACAATTGTACTTACTACAAGCGTTCGCGGTAATGAACATTAATATAATATTGTTATTGATTATATATTATTCTAAAATATTTATGTAAAATGTTGATAATTTTAAGTATCAAGTTTGGCCTATGAAATAAAGTTATTTTTTGATTTGATAAAATGAAATGAACTCCGACGAAACAGAACGAAATGAAATAGAATGGAACAAAGCGTAACAAAATACAACAAATTGAAATGAAATGGAAAGAAAGAATTGAAACTAAATAAGAAATTGAATTAAATTGATTTGAATGATACGAAACAAAATAATGCATAATGGAATAGGACAAAGCAAAATGGAAAGAATCGAAGTGAAACGAGACGAAACTAGATGAAGCGAGACGAAACGACACTAAAGGAGATGAAATGCAATGAACCGAGATGAACCAAGATCAAGCGATATGGATCGAGATGAAACGAGAAGAAACGCGATGAAACGAAACGAAACGTCACGAAACGTGATGAAACGAGACGAAACGAGATGAAGCGAGATGAAACGACACTAAAGGAGATGAAATGCAATGAACCGAGATGAAGCAAGATCAAGCGATATGGAGCGAGATGAAACGAGAGAAAACGCGATGAAACAAAATGGAAAACATAAAACTGAACGGAGCTAATCAAAAGGTATTTCTATTTTTTGGAAGTAGTAAATGAAGTTAATTTGTATACTTTGATTTGTTTTTGTATTTGATTATTTTCTATGTAATTTCTTACTATGTGTGTACTGAATAAAATTTTATTCTATTCTATTCTACTTAAATAAAAGTAGGCAAGCAGGAGAAACGAAACATAATGAAATCAAATGATAAGACGTAATAAAAGAAGACAAAATGAAATGACACGAAACAAATCGGAATGGAATAAAATGAAAAGAATCGAAATGCAACCAAATAACATGAAATGAACAGAAATAAAATAAAATGGAATGGAACAATACCAAACAAAAGAATTGTTTTATTTGCCTATTGGAATGGAACGGAACGAAATGGAATTGAATACAATGAAATTAAATCGAAACAAAACATAATAGACGTATTAAAGAAACGAAACAAAACAATAGGCTAGTTGACTTATATCAAGTTATGTAAATAATGTTTAATTCATATAGTACTTATTTAGTATGTACAAGGGTCCGAAATATACCAAGTTCATAAAAGATAAATAATCTTACCAAAATCGTGACCTCTCGGCATAGATAGTTCTATGTAATTCAAGGCCGAAGGTGTTTTTGACTTTGACAGTCAAGACAGCAAAAACGTAATTTAAAATCTTTGTTTAAAATTTAAAGTTTTTTATAGTTTTGGTAATTAATCACTATGGGCGCAAAAAAAAAGAGCCAGCTAGCCTTTTCTAATTAAATTGGAATAAAAATAGAACGCCTCAAAATGGAACGAAGCAGAAAGAGATGAAACGGAATTAAATCAAACCAAACCATACTAAGCCGAACCAAATCAATTTATTTGCCTGAAAAGTCAGACTTACAAGGATGACATCTATTCGGTCCTTACCTATGAAATTGGTGTTTTTTTCTCTCTTAGTATTTTGTCTGTAACTATTAAAATTCAGAGTATTCCTAAAAAATAATTACCTCGTCTAAAAATCGACTATATTTTTGAGCACTTTTGATTTGTTTTGATAATTTGTTGTAAGTTTAATTGTGTTAAAATTGGACACGGAGACAACTCTTTTTAAGTGCCTCCCGAATACATCATTTTATTTGCATGCACTTAAAAACGATAAATAATTTTTATGAAGTGTGATATTACACATATATTACTAAAGCTTGTCTAATGATAGATGCCAAATATCTTTGGATTTGTCGTTGTGAAGAAAACTGAAAAAAATTTAGTATGGAAATTGCAGAATTCCCCAAAATCTCCATACAAAACACCAATTTCATAGGTAAGGACCTAATATATAACAAAAAAATAAAAAATGCATGAATGATGGTAGGCAATAGAATCAACTAGAATGAAACAAAACGGAAGGGGACGCAACAAATAAAACAAATGAAATGGAACGTTATAAATCAAAATAAGACAAAATGGAACGTACTGAAACAAAATGCACCAAAAGAGGATTGAGTAAAATAACAAAAATGAAAGCAATAGGGATGAAACAGGAGGAAACAAATTTTAAACACAGCAAAAGTAACCGAGAATAGAATCATTTTGAATTGGCCATGCGAAAAAAATTTATTAAGTATACGGAGTTATTTGTAAAACATCAACAACGTCGCACGACTGGAAAGCCTAAATCATAAACAATAACAATAGCTGTTTAGCAGCAAACATCGTTTGATGCGACGGAGTAGTGTACATTTAGAACCTTATCCCATATTGACGGCACGGTTCAGACACATTGTCATTGCCCCTCCAAAGCTACCCCTGCGCCTTTACCCCGTGATACGGAAGGGTTTGTAGGTATAACCATAATTTTACGATGCTATCTGCACAGAGATAAGAATAAATTACCGAAAGTTGTAAAATATGTTGTTATGATGTTACCAGCCTAATCTTGCGAGGTTGATGATGTCTTACAAATAACCTTGATTGAGTATTACTTTATACTGTTTTATTAATAACGAATTATAAGTTCAATCAATAACATGCTTTTTTTGTTTTAGCATTCGGATCGAGAAGCTTCTCGTCTCGGGGAATATGAAGCTCTGGGAAGATAACCTCAATCATGTAAGAAACTTATTGAACTTAACTAAGTAGGTTATATTGTAAGGGAAAATCATTAATATTTAATTAAAACATTATTTGTTCCAGATGATAGATAGTCTAGACACCTATGATCCTACTTGGTCCCTCGATTAGTAAGTGTCTGACTTACCCACTCATCAATATTGTATTATTTAGAATTTAAAATTTAACAAATATCTTGCCTTTTTGCAGTTATAAACTTGCCATGGTTCTGGAAGTGTTTAAACAGCTTTCCGAAGAAGACCGCAACCGTGGACGCGGCGCCATCGGAACTAAACGTAAATTTGGAACTGAACGTAACACAAATACCCGCGTCGACAAGAAGCGTAAGCTGCGGGCGCTGCCGGCGCCCTCTGTGGATTAAAAACCAACACAAAAAAGGATCTTTCGAAGAATGCTGTGGCGATGGATTTTGTGTTAGTCTCTTACGTTTAATTAATATTGCGTTTTAATATTAACGTATAACGTTGAGAAGGAGTGAATAAGGCATAGTCAACATTCGTTGTTATATAATTATGTTGTAGGTAATGCTAAGGTTGTTGGGTTTTCTGACTAGTGCACAGTGATGCGGGTGAAGCACATTTGTGAAAAGGTTGGAGACCCCTGCCGTAAAGCATAATAATTAATTAAAAATATAATTATTCGAATTGTAATATGGGAGAATAAAACTTACTCCGTCGTATGTGTGGAGAAGTGCCACCGTGGGATGGTAGTCCCGCGTTCGGGTTGAATGAGGCGGCTCCGAGACCTGCGAGAGTGCAATTTCCGCATTCTGCAGCGCTTCTGCAATGGATTTATATGATTTTTATAACAATTGTTTTACATCCCCTTTAGAATAAGAGTTGAGAATTAAATGTTATAGGATTTTAAGAATATTTACTCGTAGTTTTTAACGTGTAGTTGAGATGAGTAGTAAGTTTTTCTTCTACTTTTGAGGGTAATTATTCCGATATTTTCTATGTCTCTATATTCTTCAATCCTATTTACTCGTCTGCGTACGGGCAGACACTATTTTATTAATAAATATTTAGTAATTATGATATTTAGTAGTTTAGGTAAAGCGATTTTGGATAGTTTATTAATTGAAATAATCCTTTGGTAACAAAATTAAATGGAAATTGGTGTTCTGAAGAGATTGATTCACGCTGTATGGACGTTACTATCGACGTAGTTTTTATAAAGAAGATATTTGCATAGATTGAAAATTCCATTAAACATCCAAGAGCATTACCAAACTATTAAATTATGTGTTATTCCAATGTTAGCTAATGTGATAGCTTAGATGGAGCAAACGGGCAGATACGCAGATAAGAACTGGTCGGGATTAGGTTATAGGGGCTCTTGTGGACAGTTGAGGATATTGCGTAGTGTTGATGATGGGTAGACATGAACGACTTACAATAATTTAGGTATTAGGTTAAGTACTCGGTGATTTGTAATCGAGTGTTGTTACTTCTCCATGACTTTTATTCAACGGTATAATTGCCTTGTGTCTATGTTTGTGTCTATGCTCATGCGCATGGCACTATGATTATGAATTGAAGTCATATTGAATGTAAAAGGAAAGCAGAAAGGCACAGCTTGATGATTAAGGTGGCAATATCTTATAAGAATGAGATTGTAAACGAGAAGACTATTTAGACAGATAAAATTTTGAAACGTATGGAGTGTCTCGTGTCAGCAGAGCGATTTGATTACATCTCCATTCTTCTTGGGCTCGTCCCACGAAACTAACTTTGTGTTATTAGTTGTACCGGCAAGTCAATTTGGTGGCAGAGTAGGTTCGTGGAATAGCTCTAACAGCATGTGGTGTAGGTTGGGGTGGCGAGATTGAGGCCTGCGCGGTGAGGAAACAACTTTCATCATAAACATGACATATCTATTTCGATTTGAACTTGGTCGCGATATCGGCATCGTATGTTGCGGCGCTGGAGTGGCAGCGGGACCGTAAACCAGTCTAGCGTGCATCGCAGGAAAGTAGAGATTGCAGCCTCAGGAATGTTGGCACATATCATGAACATGTGGTTTGAAAGCCCGAGTCGTGTATGTAATATCTTTGCCTATTCCTAAGTTACATTGCCTCGTCGTTACATTGCTTTCTCCCAGCCTCCGACGATTAGTTAAGGTTTATTTATTTCATGGAATTCGGGTTCTTGGAATGCGGCAAGGATTGCCAGGAGTTTTTGGGTAGCGATTATTATGGGGGAGTGCATCGTGGAATGTTGCAGTTTAGTGATGAGGTCAGAGTCGGTATAGGATATTAAATTATATTATAATCTATTAAGTAAGTGTTTGGTGGCACAATGCTCGACGACATATGTAGAGTTTCTCAACAAGTGGGCCTGAAAATGAACATGGACAAGACAAAGATCATGTCTAGTTCCCATGTTGGTCCCACTCCTGTGAAGGTTGGAGGTTCTACACTGGAAATTGTTGACGAGTATGTATACCTGGGACAAGTAGTCCAACTAGGTAGATCCAATTTCCAGAAAGAGGACAATCGACGAATCCAATTCGGATGGTCAGCGTTCGGGAAGCTACGCAGCGTATTCTCGGCTCTTTTACAGCAGTTGTCCAGACTATAGTTTTCAATTCGTATGTGCTGCCAGTGATGACATACGGCACTATGCTAGGAGTTTCTCTCAAATCTGAAATGAGGAGATCCGCAGAACTAAAGTCACCGACATAGCCCACAGAATTGCGAACCTTAAGTGGCAGTGGGTTCTACATTGCTGGTAGAACTGACGGCCGTTGGGGCGCAATGGTTCTTGAGTGGCGACCACGTACTGGGAGGCGCATCGTGGATAGGCCCCAACGAGGTGGACCGACGATCTGGCGCACGCTGCAGGAAGTTGCTGGATGCGGGCTATGTCCAGCAGTGGATGTCTATAAGCTGATGGATGGAAGTGTTTGGTAAGAATGGCCATTTTGGCATACCACACATCATCAGAATGTCAAGGAATTAAAAAAAATAAATGTGACCATTGTATTCTTGAATTAAAACAAGTGAGAAAGAGCACCGCTGTCTGCTCGCCGGCTTCACCCCGGCAACAGAGGCATGGCAGCTACTCTAGTTATATCGCTTTCTTTTCGGAACTTGTTCAGGCTCCTGGATAGACTAGGTCTTTATTTCTATAACTAGCTTTGAAACCATCGTGCATAATGGTACCATGAAAAAGGTGTCAAAATAAATGAGGCTTCCAAGGATGCAAAGATAGCGAGTCGGGAACGATATTCTAATGTAAGTATAGTATGTGTGGGTCGGTGTGCGCTTTGACGTGAACATGTACCGACAGATTACTTTTAGGAGTGCGAGGGATGAGGGGAACAGCGGACGAATAAAGTTGATTGGTATTTGGATCCAACCGTAACGTAAGTTGTCGGTACCGATAGTTTGGCACTTGTGGAACATAGCATTTTCGAATACTGCGCTCGCGTCGCTGGCGAGTGGTTTGTGCGTGACCGATTTACAAATGTTTGGCCCACGGACGTCGTGTACACTGCTCATGAGTACAGCTCATTGTGAACGGTTCTCGTAGTATTGTTAGTTGTAAGCATCTATTTTCTACTTCTTTTCCCAGTTGAGGTCTACGAGTCACGACGAGTGACTACAAATCGTAGATTACTGCGTGATTGTTTCTTTCGAATCGTAAGAATTGTACATGAATTTAGAAGGTTATCGAATGGTTTTCATCTCTATGGTCTTCAGAAGATGTTAGAAAGGCAAACTTTTGGAAATATTTTTGAGGTAATTAAGACGCCCGTTACGTATATGCGTAAGTGATATTTTTGAAATCTATTTATTTATAGTTACACCTATTCTTTAGTCGAAGCCAAATCTTTACAGGGACTGATCTTGGAATATTCTATTGATAGTATAATAATATTTACTTATTACTCTAAAGTTAGTTAATTTTTATAATCCTACAAAGTATATTGATTTGTAACTAAAAGGCTAAATTGTAATCGTGAAGACTGTTGTGTCGTGTCGGGGGACACGCGACGAGCTTATTAGTCGGCGGGGGGGTGCCCCCCCTTCAGGTATATTTACTAGAGGTAGCACATCGGGAGCAAGACATGTACCAATAGTTGAGATTATCTTCCTAATCAAACCACTATTCTTACAAAAACTTTTGTATTTTTCTCTTTTTACGATTACTACGATTGATTTATTTTGATCAGACACATAATGGATTTTGAGGTCGCTTAGATGGTTTAGGAGAGTAAATTGAGTAATGTGTGCAGTCATCATCAAGAGTCTTTAAACCACTAGGGAATTGTTGACAAATAGGAATTTAAAATTATAACAAAATGGCAAAAATGACCCAAAAAGTTTAATTGGCTTATGGCGAATTTAGTATAAGGTGTTAATAAACTTTTGGTGCTGACTGAGCTGTGGAGCAGTAAGACAAGGTATGGAGTAGAGAAATAATTTAATGGTATTTGAATGATTCTAATACTGGTTGTACATCAAGACCTAAGATAGTTGGACGGTCACGACGACGCACACGGCGGCCGTGTGTGCACATCTTGAGTCCCGTGAGCTTCACCAAGCGTAGCTTAGCTCTTGCTGGACAAAAAGACAAACAAGAAAGTGAGTTAATAAAAGGGTGCTAATAATAAAATTGGAACCAACTTGCAAATGGAAAATGTTATCAAAACTAACCAATGTGTGTCCGTAAAGAGTTTGGTTGACATCTGGCTTGAAGTTGATGTATAACTATTATTATAAATAAGTTTTTTATTTTTATTTATTTATCAATTAAAGAAACTTTTTTTCCTTAATATTGTTATATCCTAATCCTATATGTTGATAATTTATACTTCTGTACAACTTATTTGTTAAAGGGCCTTGCTTATTGGCCCCAATTAATGTGTGTTTTATCTATAGCATATAATCCAATAGCCATAATGAATGTACGTCGATGTGAAAAAAATAAATAAAAAAACCTATATGGGATTGATGTTTTAATTATGATTCAACGCCATTTATATATGTTTGTAGTGTCAGGGTCCTTGTGCACTCCGTTATATAAATTGGTGCCTTCTGATGATGTCCTCGCATCTGGGAGACTTTAGATGTGGGTTACAATAATAGAGGAGAAACGAGTTCCTATCCTACTCAAAGTGGATATCAAAAGTCAACAGCCATATCCCATCCACACTGACAAAAGTCATATTGTAAATAATATAAGATTAAAAATATAGAAATCGCTCGATTTTAAAAACAGCACAATAACCAACAAGCAACCACGCGGGGCTGAACGAGGGGTCACTGCGAGGGTTACGGACACCAAAACGTGGGCGAGCATTATAGAGATTTTAATGGAAAATTAAATACCTAAATAGACATCGCCATCGTCGCCATTTAGTGTCACAATTATCTTAGGTATTAACCTTAGTACTAAGGTTGATTCTGTGTCGCTAATGAATTATTTTTTTCTTTCTTTTTCTTTCTTTCTTAAATACTCATATAGATCGTAAGTGTAAGTAATGATGAGCGCCCCCTCGTTTGAGTGACCCCTTATGCAGCCCGCATGGTTTGTTATTATTTTTCTATATGGGGATTTTTAGATTTTTAATCTAATATTATTATTTTATTCTTTTTAACTACGCACATCGATGGCGGTCTATCACAGCGCCACCTATTAATTGGTGATTTAACACCAATCAATAGATAGCGCTGTGCGTAGTCTACATACAAAACATACGAAAGTTGTTGAAATTTCAACCTGAAAGTGCTCGTAGAAAGCTGAAAGTGGATGCAATTCTGCTCAATGTAGATATCAAAAGTCAACAACCGTATCACATCCACACTGACAAATGTAAGCTTGTATGTGGAGTCACAAGTCTTCGCTCTGGGCTATATCCTCATCCTGGTGGGTGGATGAAAGTTTTCTAAAGGTTTAGGTTTAAAGAAATTTATTGTCAAAGACGTATGCTAAATTTGTAGGTAATGTGTAGTAGGTAATAATTCTTCCGAAAATCTTTCAATTTACAACAATTTTTACATCACAATGGCGCGACAAAGTGGCAGAATTGTTTTAGGCTGCATAAAAATGGAAGATAGTTAGAAAATGAAGACAACGGACGCCGCCAGCACTAACAGTCCTGTGTCGGTGAGGTTACGTATCATTTCATCGAAACTTGTTATAAATATTCTCAATTGAACTATGCTCGATTCGCAAATGTTCATATCGCTATTGGACGACTCAAAAACTGCTGTTTAATTCACATAAATTTGTTTAAACTATAATCATAAACCGTAAAAGGCGGCTGAATCAGTTAAGATAAAGGTATCCATCTCATAATCTTCCTTGCAATTTCCAGTTTTATTTCTGGGTTAATTGCTTATTGTGAATATAAGACTTCTTTATTATACCTATAGACGTTAGCCCCAAAAGAGGCGTGATGAAAATCATCGTGTGATGATTTTCTCTCAGGCGAATGAAATGAATTCAAGTTAGGATTCGAACCAGCATACAAACTAGATGTCGTGATAGGGTGTGTTTCCAAATAATGATGCTTTTCGGCGATATTAATTGTTATCTTTATCAATTGGGAAAGACGCTCGTTCAAGAGGTCGGGTTCGATCCCACTTCATTTGCCACTTAGTTTCAATAAAACTGAAGTACTCTTGATTAGTGAATATTATCGCTTGCCTCACATTGTGCCCGGTGCATGGCAACAGGCTCGCCGGTTACGGGGGACTGAGACATATCAGGCGAAATGTGAGTGTTTATCAACTCTGCCTACCCCTTCGGGGAATTACGTTTGACTTTATCAATTGGGAAAGACGCTCTACTCGTTCAAGAGGTCGGGTTCGATCCCACTTCATTTGCCACTAAGTTTCAATAAAACTGAAGTACTCTTGATTAGTAAATATTATCGCTTGCCGCACATTGTGCCCGGTGCATGGCAACAGGCTCGACGGTTACGGGGGACTGAGACATATCAGGCGAAATGTGAGTGTTTATCAACTCTGCCTACCCCTTCGGGGAATTACGTTTGACCACTGGCCTCTGTAGGCACTTCTACAGCGACAGGGAGGTTGTTAAAAATAAATATAAATGAAATCCATTTTAAATATTTTATTAACATCAAGACACTTATTAACATCAAGTAGGTATTTATACTAAAATCTACTCAAAAATCTTGTTTTGCAGGATTGTACTTAGAGGTAGGTATGGGGTATAAGCTCGGGAGTTAATCACGCTACCGCACATTGGGCCATAGAGGAGCACGAGTCCCTGCGCAGGCCCCTGCTGTGCCGCAGCGCACCAAACCTAATTAAATCTTTATCTTAGGATTTATTGTATACTAGAACAGTCCCAGCAAACTTCCCAAATCACGTTATAAGGGAAGACTGTCGGATGAAACTGTGTATATGTCCATTGACCAGCGTTGGGAGATAGATGGTTTTCGCCGAGACATGTGAAATTTTTTGGGTCATGGCTGATCTTCGGTAGGCTGCGGAGGCTCGCTCATCGAAGCACCGACGGCGAATTAGAATGGAGGAGCGGAACGCAGCAGCAGTGGGGCATTCGGAGGTAGACGTCGAGGCTGTGGTGTGCGGTGCCATTGGGGTGAGTTAGGTGGGGGTAGAGATACAGGTAAATAATTAGTAGAGAATTGAGCCGTAAGAGTCTAGTTTAGAGTGCAAGATGGAGAATCTACTCGTATAAAATACCAGTACAGACAAAGAGCAAGCGTCACTTAATAGACCGACCACCGCCGTTCGTGGACAACTGCAGTTCCTTTATCACTCTTCCCTTATTAAAATATGCCGAAAATTTTAAGCCGTTCTAAAATCTAGTTGAAAGGAAAAAGCAAAATGACAGAAGAGGGCAGCAATAATAAATCCTGGCGTCATACGCGACTACGGCACGGGGTGCTCAGGATGAAAAAAGTGGTCTTTTACTAAATGAGGCCTAATTATATGGCGAACTTTAGTATCGTTTTAGTTGTCTTGTCGAATGAGTTGAAAATAAAAAGAGAAGGAAATACGATATAGGAAAGGGAAAAGGAAGGTTGGGCGAACAATAATAATTATACCTATGCTTACAGATGGCATCACCATCGCAACCCACTAACACCGAGTGTTGGATTGCACTAGCGCATCGCAACATTGAGCCGCAACATCCGGCATTAGGTTGGCCGGTGCCAATACTTACATGCTAACACTTAACATCAATAACACTTAAGAACACTTATTTACTACCATGGCCACGAAAACATGATAATTAGATCATAAAACAAGTATGTATTAAGGTTCCTCTATCTCACTCACTCTGCTGTGATGATGAGAACAAATTAAGGGATATAACACCACCCACCACGCAGGCCCAATGCTGATTGGTGGGTAGTCAACGTTGAAGAAAAAGCCTTCCCGCACGGAGATGTTCCTTCCGTAGCACAAGAGGAGTTCGCGATCACGAATTTTAGCTCATTCAAGGTCCAACTATAGCGAACGCTGCTTTGTTCTCAGCAACGAAACCGAATCATTCAAACCACTTCGTCACAGAACTCCTCATCCCGCTTAGCCCTTTCTCTGATATTGGAGCAGCAGACAGGCAAGTAGTCACTATAGAATCAAGTCTGTCAACGTTAAAATAAAAACCCCTGTCAACGTCATAATAATTTATTTGGGAGAAAAAGAATAGCGTACACAAAACTACGCCAATTTTATGGCACTAGATCCAATCGTCATCGTTACATGGCGCCAAAACCTGTATATAATTTTGACCAACTGCTGTGCATAGGCCTTTCTACACTGAGCAACACCAGGCATATCGTCACCACCCAGTGCGGAGTGTTAGTATCCTCACTTACGGAACACAAAGGAGCTCGACTTTACAAATTTTTGCTCATTCACGGTCCAGCAATAATAACTCACGTTGCTTTACTCTCAGCAGCGAAACCAAATCATTCAGACCACTACGCCACCGAGCTCCTCTTTCCGATCAGTTTTTTATTTGTTACACTCACGATACACTAAATCCCTATAATATAATGCATGCATAGATCGTAAATGTAAGTTACAAAGATGCGTCCCCACGTTTTAAGCTACCCCTCATTCAGCCCCGTACGTTTGTTTATTATTATTTTGGTTTTTACGAAAACCTGGGATTTTTAGATTTTTAATGTAATAATAAGTAATTATTATTTTTTATATTTAAGTTCCCCGAAAAAGGAGATGAATCACTCGCTCCATACGTACATTAACTCTTGAATCTTTGATTTCGCTGTAAATATCTTGGTGAGTATAAAAAGTAAAGTATACCTTCGGGGTTCAATGTGTCTTTTAGTCGTGGACAGTCTTGAATCCTATCGCAACATTCAGTATTAATTTCCTTGTTTCCGCTTTCATTCCTTGGGATGTCTATACATGTGCGACTGCTGTGTACCGCTTCCTACATGGAGAAACGCATGAGGAGTATGGGCACTTCAATTACCACGCAAGCCAAATGTGGATTGGCGAGCAGTCACTTTAACAACAGGAACACTTTAACAATTACTTAACGTCAGAGGTAAGATAGCCAGTTCCTCAGTTGTTAAGGATTACAGGTGAAGCTCGCTTCCACCGACGGCCTTATTGTAACTCACTATCAGGTGAGATGAAGGCCAAGAGCTTAAAGAGAGCAAAAAAAGAAGTTTAGTTCGAAACAAGCACAGTTAGAAGAACATTAACATAAAACTATACCGATGAAAAATTTGGTGATTCAGGGATCAGGGATGAACTCATCTTTGTCTTAGGCAGGCTTGAATATCCCTCTTTACATGCAGCATTTAATTATTTTTGTTACCAGTAAATTTCCTTTTTGTTATACATGTCTTAGTTCTGTGCACAGACCTTCCCCCACAACGTTAGCCTAATGTGGTACGGTGGTAGAAGCGAAGGTAAATATAACTAAACTAGAATCAATCGCCATCGTTACATGGCGCCAAGACGCTCATATTCAAATTAACTCTTTCTTCATGCCACCTGTATACTATTATGAACCACTGCCACGCAAAGGCCTTCCCATACCGACCAACACCAGGCATACAAGCACCACCCAGTGCTAGTACCCACGGTTCCAAAACAGAGGAGCTCGACTTTACAAATTTTTGCTCATTCAAAGTCCAACCATAATAGCTTACGTTGCTTTACTCTCAGCAGCGAAACCAAATCATTCGAACCACTTCACCACCAAACTCCTCTTTCAGTCTTCATGTAAGTTGGTTGGCAACAGGCATGCGGCCTGCCTGGTGGTAAGTGGTCACCGTAGCCTATAGATGCTAGCTGACGGAACGCTCGCGCGCTGCCAATCCTCTGCCCCTTCCCCCCCCCCCCCCCCCCGTGGATCTCTGGCAACCTTACTCACCAACAGAAACACAACACTACAATACTGTAGAGTTATTTGGCCGTGATTTTCTGTAAGGTGGAGGTACTTTCCCAGTTCGGGCGCTCCGAATTCGAGCGGCTGTCCGCTGTGCCCTCCCTCTCTTGTTATTTTTTTAATTTTAAATTGTTATTAGTTCCCTGAGAAAGGATATGAATTCATTCATAAATTCTTTCATTCATGAATTAACGTTCCAATCTTTCATTACGTTTGGAGTATTGTAGCCGCCCATGACCAAAGACTGTTATATTCCATACATACACAATCATGACTATTATCTCCTAAAGGTTAGTCAGAGACTAGGCAAAAGCACCGCAAAAGCAGTCCATTGCCATAGTTCGAGCTTCACCAAGCAGCGACTGCACATGTGCGCAGAGTGACGGGTGGTGAACCCGTCGCCGCTTAAAGTTATTCGATGTTTGTGCAGTTCTAAGTCCATTAGTCGCTTTTTACGACACCCAAGGGAAGAGATAGAAGAGATTTTTCTGTTGTATTCCCTTGGTGTATTTTATCATAATATTCGTAATTTACTATTTCACGAATTCACGTTTCGCTGGCCACACCTTATGATCGAAATACACTTAGATATAATTACCATCAACGTCGAACATTGATATGGTTATACATTAGACCTTAATTGACTACTTATTAAATCAAAGTACTTAAACTAACACTAATCAGTAAAAGATGATAAAAGTGTAATAAAAATAATATAGCTTCATCAGGAAAATAAAAAACCTGTTCTGAGGGAGCCATAAATTTTCTCGTTATTGCATCACAAAGAAAATTTTTAAAAAAGTTAAATTTTTCATAATGGTAGTTTCCATAAAAATAATAGCTAATTTTAACATCCTGTGTCCTGTGTGTAGAATGCACAAAAAAACGAAAACGAAATGAATTATTTTACGATGATGAGACTGGACTGGATTAGACAACAAAATATATTACGTGACAGTTGATAAAATTTCATGTGCCATTAAAATAAATTATTTCTGTCAATTTTCCGGAATATACGGGGTTTTTTATATTCCTGGTCAGGCTATAGTATATAATATTAATAGAGATATGCAAGTTAGGATCTTAAAATTAGTGATAGATTTACTGGAATATAATAAAATCTTAAATCTGTTATGTTATAAAAAGGTTTTATAAAAACTACAATAATCAATATCAGACTTAGGTTACCTTAAATTAAATTTAAATGATGATTACGAATGTATAAAAGTATTTAATGTTAGAAAATACATAACAATTATAAAGAGATAACTGCTACTGACACCGAATCACCGAACACGTCACGAACTCCGCACTAACGACAATGATAACAGACACACAAACAGACACACAAACAGACACACAAGTCACACACGCTAATGGATTATCTAGACATCTAAATGTAGAGGTGCCGCGCTAATGTTGCACTGATGGTTCCCTGAAAGCAGAGACATTTATGGAGCATGTGATATTGGTGTGACGAGATCGTCAATAACAATTCAACCAAGACACACAAAACACTTTCATTTTCTTTATTTTTATGATAGAATGACTATTTGTTGTCTAATCTTTAATGACTCACAGTGGTAGCAAAGTGAAAAAGCTGTGTAAAAATTTTGAAAACTTAAACATAATTGACCAATTCAAGATTTTATAGAAGTTACTTCTTCCTTCTTCATTAGTTACTTCTTCTCACCTAAAATTGTCGCCATTATAACAATGTTTTAGGCATTGTCGTGTTCCGGAAATCAGAGGTAAGATAGCCAGTTCCTCAGTTGTTGAGGATTTACAGGCGAAGCTCGCTTCGACCTTCGGCCTTATCGTCACTTACCATCAGGTGAGATAAAGGCCAAGAGCTTACCTGTCATAATGTAAAAAATGATCTTAAATATTTATCAGAACTGTTTGTGTCATTTACATGATAAAAACCCACAAATGACAGCTCTTACTCATTACTCATTCTCTCATTTACGCCATTGTGAAATTGACTTTGTGTTTACGAACGGAAAGAGGTATACCTAGTGATGTTGAGGGTGCAGCAGCCTTCGGCGGCTACCACGCGCTGCGCATGCGGTGCGCGGTGGCGTACGACCGCCGCGGCCGGGGGATCGTTCATATCTGGAAATAGCCAAGAAAAATGTTTATGTATATGAACATGTGTTAGTGAATGTAAATATACTAATATTACTTCTTTTTAAAAGCATTATTATTATTGAAATGAACTGAAAAATATTTGTTTGGAACATTGCAGTGCGTCGCGTCTTTCTAGTCGCATCGTGTGTATTATGTGCCACTGCTGGGTATAGCATGGAGAAGCACAGGACCACGGGCCATAATCACCCCCAACACCACGCAGGCCCGTTGAGGATGCGATATCAAAAGTAACAAAAGAATTTCTAAGTGATCCGGAACCTTTGCAGCCACTTAAATACTAGGATCATGTAGACTTACGATTTTTGGCGGAATATATCATTAACATATTATATAATATAATATTTTACTTACTTACTTGATTTGGTATACCTTTTTATTGCCAATTAGGGGTAAAAGTTTAAACATAACATTATTACGTTATGTTAAACGTTACTACCAAAGTAACAAATTCTGACTAACAAGGTTTGGAGTAATGTTCAAGATTGGCTTTAACAAAATAAATAAATTAATTTCTAGTTCATTATTTATCAAAACTAGGGGGGTGGGATCAAATTTCAATATAATAACAATATCTATTAAATATTTCGTTAAAAAGTTGTAAAAAATTATTTACAAATAAATCGGCAATTTCATAACTTTAAACCCCTATTAAATAAAAATTCAATTTCATAAGTATGTAATGTAAATAAATTAACGGGTTATTATTACATAAAAAATAAATGACTACCTATCAACCTATCAACAAGCCACTGCAACTGATGCATTTGTGTTTTGGACACTACAGCCGGACACTTATACATAATAGTTACCTGAGTATAAATATTAATATCAGTACGCTATTAATATTGACACGTAGGTATCCACTACATACTTAAATTACAGACTCTACACACATTTAAACGTTGAGTACTGGGACCCAAATTTTACACCCGTTTTTGTCTCCACCGAGATTACTCAGAACCAGACCCTTTAGACGGCCACAGACGTTAAGATGAAGCAGTAGTTGTTCGGCACATGACGGCATGTTGGCCTCTCCTGCTGCCCTCTCGTGGACACAGAGGGCTGAGGGAGGGACCAGCAGGCAACCAAGTATAGAAGCTCGCTGCACTCTTCATTCTTGCCAGTTCTGGCCGGAATCATTCCAAGATCTTGGTGGCACGCTTCCATTACACCTTACCATCACTAAATTGACGTAAACACCTCTAAAGGTAGCCTTAACAGGCGAAGGGTTCACACCTCCGTCATCTTTCAAAACTTCTGATGACAAGTTTTCTAAAGCTAAGGAAATCATTAATCGTTACGGCCTTTTAGTGATAGGACGGTAGTATTATTGTCAGCCACTTTCGATCGATGCAGTGTTAGTTATGGAAAAAGGAAGATTTTTTTTTTGCTATAAAATTATGTACATACTTAGTTAATTGGTTTCTTCATGAAGACGGAAGGACATCTATAAATTAGAACTCGTACTGTCTGTAGTAGGAAAATATTCGCCAGTTTTCAATGAATCTATCTAAGAAGCTTATTTCTTTCAAATATTTATGTCATTAGGGTCGCTTACTTGCACTAGTGGCTAAATGTAAGTGTCGACTTAACGTCACGAGCATTTTATCAGAAGTCGGCACCTCGTCGTCAAGCATCGTGACCGCTGGGTACACCATCAATAGACGAAGCAAATACCCGGGAGTATGAGCCGAGTAATCATCGCTCATACTCTGCGCGTATTTCTTTCGTGAATGCGGATTGATCGGCAGACGCGGACTGCAGGCGCAGGAGGCGAGACTAAAGGCAGCAGAGATAAACGACAACTCAAAGTAAACCCATTTATAAAGTTGCTTTTTTAGTATCGAATGAATTATGCGCCCTCGTGAATTTCAATATCTGTAAGTACTAGAATTATACAATGCTATAAGTGTTGCAATACTTTTTAAGTAAAATTTACCACAATTGTATTTTTCCATGATTCCATTGTAATGCTCAGGATGTTATAATTAGATATTATTAGCTAATTATAACATTAGCTAAGTATTACAATGCACAAAAACAACGAAAATTCAATGACTGTGCTGAAGTTTACATGATTTGTCATAAGACTGAATTTGACAACAAAATACATGACAGTTGACATTTTGAAATTAAATTTACGGATAAAAAAATTACTATTGCCATAAAAAGTAAATTAGTTCCATCAATTTCCCGCAATATGGCGAGATTTTTTTATATTCCTGGTGAGCCTGGTAAAACTGATTTTTAATGTAATTTCTCAGTTATCTCTAATTTGCTTCAAACTGCTTTTACCTAAACATTTACATATTTCGCACTAGAGTATTGTTTCTCCGATAAAGTTTATGATCAAAACCTTGCCGTTAAAATGATGATTTTGGGTATAATTCTTTAAATGCTCTTTTAGAGAGACGTAAAAATTTTTTTGAAAAGGAGGACATTGTACTTACCTTTGAATATTTATTTGTCTAGAAGAGGCGCACCATGGCCCAATTCGTCTCGTCAGTGTGCGTAAACCGCAATTTCGTCGTTGGCGTTAATGTTAATTTCTTCTTCTTTTCTCAAATCATTTTACCTCACAGTGATCACACTACATAAAAGATTAGTAAAGTTTTTTTTTTAAATAAACGATCAAAACTAATTCACAACGCCAATATTCATAAATTCCATAATAGTTACATATTTCTTAGTCAGATCAAATCGGATTAGAGATCCAAAATCTCTCTTCACAATACTATGAGTAAAAATATATTCTTAATAATAACGTTATTGATTTAAAAGATATGATAATAGTCTAGAAATATATGATAATGTCTAGTACCTATTATTAAATTATAACTTCCAATATATTCTTGGTGACTTTTTGGTAAGTATGAGGAATGTTTTTTATGAAGATACCATGAAGATACTCTTTCATTAATAAATTTCTGTCATTTGTTTTAAATGATTTAAAGAATCTGATAGTCCTTTTGATAAATAAATATTCAAAGTAAGTAATTAGCAAACGATTGTTTCTGCGCGCATCCTACCCTCATGTTTCTATAAACACTATTGCCATTGCGACGGTAAGAAGTGGTGTCCTGACTCGTCGGCGCTATACTGAGAACTTAAACTTTTTGCGTGGGACGGCGGATCTAATCGTGAAATAATGGGATAATAATTCTCAATCCAAATGACGGTGCTGCTGACCTGAAATATTTGTGGGTGAGCTCAGTGGTCTGGATTTGCACAGAAAACGGCTGAAGTAAGTCCAAACCCTTCATTTTGCTTCATCGAGCGTTTATGATCGAATATACAATTTGGAATCAATTGCTTAGATTAAGGTTTATGGTGTTTTATTATAGAATTTCCACTGGATACAATATTCAGTTTAAATATACCAACAACAGAAGCCATACAATTTTTTGATTTGTTTGTCACATTAAACGCTGTATTGCTGGAGGTCTATCTTTAAATATGGGCTCTTTTTTACTACTAGATAATAAATAGGTACTTGAACTAAGTAATATTTGATATTCTGGCTCATGGTCTGGTGTTTGGTAATTTAACATATACTGAGCTGGCCACGAGTTCAGCTGTAAAACTTTTCTATTTAATTTACTTTGTTTTGCTTTGATTTGTTTAATTTATGTCTAGGTACGTTCGCAGCAAATTCATTTTATTACTTTTCCCTTTCTAAATGTGCTAGGTGATGTTGGCTACACACTCATCAACATTTTTAGGCACCTGTCAATGAAAATTTACAGGTGTCTCATTTTTACCTTCTTTTACAGGAGTCTACTATATATAGGCAGATTGTCGGTGTACCGGCCCAAGGACCCAGGTTCCCCGAACCCAATAGTCCGCGACAAAGGGGAAACTTAGATACGAGGAGCGAGGACCTCTGGGTTGGCAACGATCTTAATTTCTTCTGGTGTGTCTGACAAGGTACTTTCATTTTCTTTAGTTTCTGGAATTGCTTTGCAGTCCATTTTATTATCTAGTAAACATAGTGAATTAATAAATAAGTTAAATTACGGCTTTTTTACGTAACCGTATCTTTATCACGTAAACGGCAAAAAATCACGTATTTTGTTTTGTAACCCTACTTAAATAATTATTTTATTTTAATTCATTATATTTTTAAAGTGTCTTAATATCCCGCGCATGTTTCAAGCCTGTATGGAAGCCCCATTAATATTTATTTCATTCTGTTTTTAGTATTGGCTGTTGAAGTGGCCGAAAAATACATTATCTGTGAAAATTTCAACTGTTTCCCAATTAATGTATCTAGTGACAGACGGACAAACGGTCTGATGGACAGCGGACTCTTAGTAATAGGAGGTTCCGTTTTCCCTTTTGGTCACGGAACCCTAAAAACTAGACTTGCACCCTTGCTTAATTGTTTACTCTGTGGTTAAGACTTTTTATTGGAATGAATTTGTTATTTTTAGGATTGGATAGTTGATACAAATTAAATTATAATGATGTTTACTAGTGAATTATATTATTTATTTATTATACGCCAATTACAATAATTATTTTTAACAATTTTAATTCGTCACATTGATTAATGTTGTTCAAAACATTATGTTCTACTATGACATGTCTACAGTCTAATGCAGGGCAAATACCAATTTTTATTATTTTATAAAGTTAAAATAATTATGTTAAATAATAAGGAATGAAATACATATTTTATTAAAATATCTAAAACGACATTTACAAAAATCGAGAACTACGAACATTATTTTTACAGCATTTCATTGTATAAATATTTGTGAGTGGCAAAAGTAATGTAAAGCCAATTAATCCGTAAAATTATAAAAAATTATTGAAGCAAAAAGCATTGTTAACCCTAGCAAGATGTCAGTACCGGAGTTAGTATAATTTATTAAAGGGGTAAAAATATAGGTTACTATTATCATTGTAATAAAAAATCCATGATTTTTTACGCAATTTCGTCCAGTATCCACAACACAAACGCGCAAGCTGCTCATTGTAAGAAGTCATTTATCTATTTCATTTTAGGCTCTATTTTGTCTTATTTTAAAGTGAATATTAACTTTTTAGGAGTTCAAACCCTAATATATAGTAAGAACTTATTTTTGCCGTTCAGAAAATTACTAGAATAATTTTATTTTTTTATTGTGATAAACCGAGTAAAGTACCGTTACCTACCGTTATTGTAGTGATCGAGGGTCGGAACTCGAAGTTGAGGCCCCGCTTGGCGCGGCGCGAGCTCTCATCTAAAACAATTACCCGACGGTCACACAAGGCTACTTCATAAATTCTATGATTGTAAAGAAAGTTGACTTCACCTGGGAAGTTAATTTATTTTAGATATCGTTTATTGACAAATCTAAGATAAATTATTGAATTATAAAGTTATCAATAGTGATTTATAATTAATAATGGATATATTCATCAAATGATTCCCTGTATACGTACCCTGTATACATAATTCGTGAATTTTTAAAGTCTGTGAAAACGTTTATACAAATAAAGGCGAATAGGGAAATATAAAACCGTGATGGTGATCATTAAAATTTGGGCGTTTTTGACAAGAATCGAATTCCGTATGTGGCGATTAATTGATTCAAGATATTCATTTTCGGAGTTATCTTTAGCAAGTATGTCTCGATAGTACTTACGAAGCGCACTCAGGTTATATTTGGTTCCAATGATCTCCGGTTTTGGGCAAGAGGGTGGCTCGGGGTCAGGCATGAACACGGACATGGCGGACGTCCTCTTGGGGGGGAACCCGTACAGGATGATGGTGGGCGCAGGCAACGGGCGGCGAATATCCGGCGCATGCGCCGCGCGCGCTATGTAGTCCAGGAGCTTCATCCTGTTCATGTCCATTATGGCCTCAGAAGGTCTGTTTGGCAGCTGCAAATCGTTCGGAATGATTTTGAGAAACCTCTCGAGTGAATCCAACTCCTTCTTCTGTCGCTTATACTCCTCACTGTCCAGGTTGCCGTTTTCTCGATGAATGTCCTCCTCCATCTCGCGATAAGATCTGAGCACTTGCTGATATTGCTTTTTCCTTGTTTCAATTGAATTCTTTCTCTCTTTGTACGTGTTCGTCTTGAGATCGTACTCGTGCCGCATTGCCAGGTCGTACAAGATGTCAGCTCGCGACGATGACTTGTAGGTCTCGAACGGGTTGATCATGGAGGTGGCCTTGACGTCGTCGTCGTCCGCGTCAGCGTCGGTGGTCACCTCTTCGGTGGAATCACGAGTCTCCACCTCAGACTTGGGGGTAGAATCATTTCTTACGTCGTAATTTGGCTCAGAAGTTCCTAATATTTCGGAGTCAAACTCGGGAAACTTATTTTCTGTTTCATCATGGTCAGTAGCCGATGTAGGAGCCGTTGGAGTGCCATCGTCATTCATGTATTCAATTGGTTGCTCACGATATAGTTTCTTCTTTAACTTAGTATTATAATCCTCAACTGTGTCGTCGGGAGTCAATGAGAGGTCTCGTTTCTTGTTTATTGGTTCTTGCTCTAAATTATTTTCTTTTTCATAGGCTTCGTTTTCATGAACGTAACCTTCGCCCAGTGACACTGAAATGTGAGACAATTTCTATTTTAATGCCGCTCTTTTGTTAAATGACTAGCCATCTTAAATTTAGTTTTTAGAGTGCAATTTACCTAGATTTATTTTTCATTCGTATAGTACACGTTCATGCGAACATATTAATATCATAGCTCCATACTGTTAAGCACATCATTATTCCATACTAACGATAGTGGCGTTTAATTACGTTGTGAATAAAGCTAGCGTTGATTGCATTGACGTATAAAGACGTCAAAACATAATATATAATCACGCCTGTATACCTACAGGGGTAGGCAGAGGTGTTAAACCGCCACAAAGTTTCAATTAGCTGCAAACGAGCACAGTAATACTCCGTCTTTACTCTGTGGTAATACTGATTGTGTGGCTCCTAGTTGTACTAATGTGTTGCAGCACATTTTTTCGATGATAAGTAGAATGCTGAGAAACCGTACAATAAAGTTGTTCATGAAACATATATTCTTAACTGAACGTAATCGTACGCTGTTCCACAATACATCTACCAATATTTGACGTATGCATACGTTGTTCGCATCAACGTGTTGAAATTATATACATCAGCATACATTATTCAATAATAACCACTTATTAGAAAAGAAAAATATACATAAGAGGTATGGAAAAAAAGTCTATTGTTATTCTGAATATTTTATTGAAAACATTATTAAAATGCTTACACAATCACTATGCCATTATATTTGTATTTATTAAAATAATAAGAATAATTTGTGATCTATTGATTTTTTTAAATCAAAATCAATTAAGGTTCTGAATTTTATCAAACTGAAATCGATATCATATTTTATTATGATATAAAAAATCCAATAAACTATTGAATTTCTAAAAACTAAATAACCAAATTCTTAGAAAATTTCAAGTTATTTACCTACTAGTTCATTACATCACTTCACTACTAGATCAAGAGAAAGCACAAATTATTTTATAACTACTGCCAATCCCATTGGCGCCACTACTATTTCACGATAACTTCACAACAATTTCATGCTCAGTTCACTACTCTTTCATGTTAATTTCACTAGTAATTCATGTTCAGTTCACTACTGATTCATGTTCACTTCACTAATCATTGATGGTCACTACTGATTCATGTTCACCTCACTATGCCATGTTCACTTCACCATGCCATGCTCATTTCACTATGTCATTTTGTAAACGTACAAATTATTTCACAAATACTGCAGATTCGCGGTGGCGTCACTACTGTTTCACTATAACTTTACTACGATTTCATGTTCACTTCGCTACAATTTCATGTTCATTTCACTACTAATTCATATTCACTTCCCTGTGCCATAATCACATCAATATGTCATGTTCACTTCACAATGCTATGTTCACTTCACCATGTCATGTTCACTTCACTATGCTGTGTTCAACTTCACCATGTCATGTTCACTTCACTATGCTATGTTCACTTCACTATGCTATGTTTACTTCACCATGTCATGTTTACTTCACTATGCTATGTTCAATTCACTATGCTATGTTCACTTCACCATGTCATGTTCACTTCAATATGCTATGTTCATTTACCATATCATGTTCACTTCAATGTGTCAGGTTCACTTCACTATGCCAGGTTCACTTCACCATGTCATGTTCACTTCACTATGCGATATTCACATCACTACTGTGTAATGTCAACCAATGACTAGTTTATGTTCACTTTGTTTGTCATATTCACTTCACTATGCCATGTTCACTTCACTATGATATGTTCACTTCACCATGTCAAGTTCACTTCAATATGCTATGTTCACTTCACCATGTCATGTTTACTTCACCATGTCATGTTCACTTCACTATGCCATGTTCACTTCATTATGTCATTTACACTTCACCATTCCATATTCACTTCACTACATGACCATTTTCATTTCACTACAATTACTTTTCATTATTTTACATTATTTGTGAAAACTGGGAAATAAGGTACGAATGTAGATGGAAGCACCAGTACCGAATAATGATGTCGCAAACCTCACAGGTTAGTGTGTATTTCCGCGATAGCTTGTATGTAAAGCCCCTAGAGGGCGTTATTGTGTATCACAGTAGTACTGTAGCGATAGATGGCGCTGGAGGCATACAGAACGGAACATAACTGTGTATGGCGCTCAGAGCAGTCGCTTAGGAGGTACTCGTATAAGGTATAACGACAGACAGTTAAAATATTGAGGGCAATGGGAAGCAAGAAAATACGAAAAGGTAAGAAACGGAGAAAAAATAATTTGTGTTGTTCAACACAGTTGGTTCGTATTGGTTCGTACCGACGCGCAACGCCATATTGGAACCTTCATAATAACCTTAAAAGTTTGAAAGGGAGAGTAGTCGTTGAATATTTGCAGCGCTAACCTTTAAAATTTGTAACGGCCTGAAGTTGTTGAAAATTTGCCGCGCAACAGATAAGTACCTACATCGATCGGGGTTGTCGCACATGCGCAGTGAGCTCGTTCCAGCCTGACATGGTTCCAGGAAATGCATCGAAGTCTATTTTAAGCACACTATTCTCTTTGTTACAGTTTTAGAATAACCTTTAGAGGTGGATAAAGCGAGACGCCTATAAACGGCGTTAGGAGACAAGTAATCGATTTCTCTGTGACCTCAAGACCACATTCAGGCGAGCGTTTAGAACAAAGGAGTGTCGAGTAGAGACTACGAAGGGTGTCTCGATGAGTTTAGTGGCACATCACAAGTAAATTGTTACTTTTAAGGTGATTAATTTTTTTCTAAAAACCATGATTCAGAAAAAAATACAATCTGTTTTCCTTAAAAAGAATTATAAGTGTTAAAACAGACATCTCGCGCTTGTTAAAAATATATTCGCTTTGCGTTACGCGCCTTGTCAAGAAATTAAATAATCACTGCATAATAAAAACAAAAAAAATTGTTACACAAGAACTTTTGAAGAGCTTTGCAATCGATCTTAATGGGTGGGAATAGACGCCATTTTGGCTTGATGTTGTAATATCAAAGATGGCGGATGGTGAATATGTAAAAAAAATCAGGAAACCATAAAACCCTTTCTTTCTCTTTTATGTAGAGCTAGTCACCACTTTGAACCTTAAAAAAAACTAGAATCGAATGGATTGGCAATGTTGAATTTGAGTTGTATGTGTGAAGAACAAAAATAACATTAAAATAAAATGTGACAAAATTGTGCAGGGTACAACTTGAACTCGCGAGCCAATCATCGAAGCCAGCTAGTTTGTTGACATAGTAAAGACATAGTATAAAAAAAATATCCAAAAAAATGGAAATGTCATCTTTGATGTAATGAACACCTCACTTTCATACGCCCTATTTAAACTTGCGCAAGCACACAAAAAATTAAAAGTAGAACGAAGAAGAGGTCAGAGTTTGCTGTGAAATTTAAAAAAAAATTGGTTAAATCAAATTAGACTTACCCATGAAGGCGCACCAGCTCAGCAGGACAGCGGCCCAAACCCGTGTTTTCGCCATGTCTGTCCGCGGCATTCTGACTGGGGCTGCAGCTGCGCCGGCCGACCCGGATGCACATCAATAAATCAGTACCTGCGTTCTGGGTCTATCAATGTACGCAATTGTTACGCAGGTATTCATGTGCGCGTGTATCCTAGATGACCTGCTTGCAGCCCTAGATTTACGGCGTCGATAACCCAGCGGCGGCCGCGGCCTGTTGCACGCCGGTCGATACGACCCCCGACTGCACCAATCGCCTAGCTCAGATAGACGCCTGGGAAATCTGGGAAACTGGACGCTACATAACTAGATTCAGGACAGACGTCATAATTAAAGATCTGGTATTCGGATGAATTTTTACCTAAAGTTAAAATGTTAGCTTTTGTCGAAAGCAACTTGTTATCGAAAATATCCCGCAGTTCCGGGATCAATGAATATTTTGTAAGGGTTTAATAAGAACCGAGTTTAATAAAAAAATATATATTTTTTTAACACTATCTTTTTTCTTATCTGTTTTACGTTAACTAAATGTGCATCTGATTATTTAAGCAATCCTGATATGCCTGGATTTTATCCGATCACTAGTCATAACACTGTAACAAAGTAGATCTTAGTGACCTAACAAATGACTGATAATTATTTTTTTAATAAAATAATATTTATTTACGATATTTTTTATAATATCGGGACTAGAAACCGCAAATATGGAATTTTCATGAAATATTATAAAAATAATTAAGGAAATAAGTACAGTCAAGTGCATAAATATGTATCTAAACAAACGTGTCAAAAGTATATATCAATGAAAGTTTATTAAGAAAGTATCCAATCTAACTAAATCCAATCCAATCTATCTAAATTGATCAAAAACATGTATTCATTAAAGGACAATTTGTTTTGTATCGAGTTTTTCCGTTTGTTCGAGAAATTTTGCAGTATTTACTTTCTCTGTTTCATAGCAAGAAACAATTGTCAACATTTAATAGAAAAGAAATTCAAAATTTAAATTAATGTCAATAGTGTCAAAAAAATACAAAGAATATTTACTTTTATTTTTTATTGGCTCATCTATCTATACAAACCTATTTTAGCGACATATTATTGCTCACTTAGTTTACATATTTTTGGAACAAAACCGAAGGCGTAATACCAACATAATACGAAGAGAAAAGTGTGACATATATTATGATACCATAATATAGATAGATATATATTATTGCACACTTAGTTACTTACATATTTATGGAACAAAAGCGAAGACATAATAACGATGAGAAAAGTGTCACATATTTCGTGAATCCTTACAAACATACATGATATTGTAATGGTTTTCAAGATACATATTTATGCACTTGACTGTTCCTACTTATTTCCTTAATTATTTTCATTCAAAGGAGCTCGATGGAGCAATGGTTTGGCGATTGGGTTTCGATTTTAGGAATAAAGCAAAATACGTCATGGTTAGACCACCTGGGATGGGTGACCAATAATCTTTGATTTCAAGTTCTTTCGTGCTTCTGAAGGTACGTGGAGTCGGCGATCGCTGACGCCATATATATGTTTCTACCCATCAGGAAAGCCCGTGCCAAGCAGGGGGTGGACTCGTATATGTATAGACTACGTCTCTCTTCTTATTACTTATATCAATTTAATTGTCAATCAATAAATTGGTAGGAACAACTTCAAGAGAGAAGCCAATAGAAGAATTCAGCTCAACGATATTCGTAAGCTCGCTAGTGTGGGTTGTATGAAAACAGCTGAGAATCGAGAGCGGTGCGTGTACTCAACTCACATACCTTCAACTCTGACAGCCTTCGTCTAAATCCTCCATGACCCGTAAGGGTCTGAGAAGTTTGGTAGTCCGGCATGAAACCATGATACTTAACCGACATGCTCGGGATGTTCTGTACAGCTCTCTTCCTTATTTCCATCTGCTCAACTCGACCCCCAGTTAGTATTCGGGTGTGCCTCGTCCTCCAACCCTGCTCCAATCACTTCCAAGTCAACGGGAAGGACACCAGGCAATGAGTGTTAGAAGAATGTGACACCAACTACTCTGAAGAGTTACTTTCACATTTATAATATTAGTATGGATTACATTAACATTAGACCCGAAAAGGGTAATATTTCTAAGAACATTTTTAATTTCATTGTATGGAGTTGTTAGTGGCTGGTATTAGAAACACAAAAATCGGTAAGTAATATAAATAAAATTTATTCTTGAGCCGGTAATAGAAATGACAGAACACTTTTTTTATCTGTTATATATTATATTCAAAATTGGATGATTTTAAACCGACATTGAGCACTGGTATACACATTAATAATTTAGAAAAAGAATTATTAGGTCCTTACCTATGAAATTGGTGTTTTGTATGTAGATTTTGGGGAATTCTGCATTATCCATACAAATTTTTTTTAGTTTTCTTCATAACGACAAATCCAAAGATAATAAATAATATTTGGCATCTATCATTAGACAAGCTTGAGTAATATGTGTAATATCACACTTCATAAAAATTATTTATCGCTTTTAAGTGAATGCAAATAAAATGATGTATTCGGGAGGCACTTAAAAAGAGTTGCCTCCGTGTCCAATTTTAACACAATTAAACTTACAACAAATTATCAAAACAAATCAAAAGAGCTCAAAAACATAGTCTATTTTTAGACGATGTAATTTTTTTTTTTTTAGGAATACTCTGTATCTTAATTGTTACAGATAAAATACTAAGAGAGAAAAAAAAAACACCAATTTCATAGGTAAGGACCCAATATAAACTTTACGTTATATTTAAACTCATATTAAATTCTTGTAGAAGTGTCCGAAGGTTCGTTAAACTGGCGGTACTAAAAGCGTTTACGTTATTGAAGACGATGACAATCTGTTCACTATACATCTAATTCATTCTTTCTTAAAAGTTTCAACAGTCGACTATACAATCAAATATACAACGTCTGCGAGGTTGAATTTGGTTGCTTTGCTACGCGCAGGTTAGTAATTAATTAAAGGGGTCTGCTCACGTCCCTTTAATCGGTCCATATTTAGGTCCTAAAATCGGCTGCATACGCGAAATAATAACAATTTGCCCACACGAGGCGATTTCTGAGGCAATTTAGGGCGCTCCCCTCTGAAGACCCCTAGTGCAATGTGTAGGTAATGTTGGCAAAAGTAACTACCTATAGAATAAAAATACTTTTTTTAAATTATTCAGTCAAAACTTCCGACTTCAGTCGGTTAAAGTTTGGCATCATGAAATCCTAAATCACCAAACCTATAAATGAACAAAATAACATAGCATTTACACTGATAAAAATATAATACTACCGCCTTGCTGCCGCCGCCGCTGTATCTTCCTTAACCGTCTTTTACCGTCTATTTCATTGATGCGCGAGTGTGAATGAACCTCTCTTATCAGAGGGTTCAATGAATGAAGCTAACTCTGGCTACGACCCCTTTTACTAGTACGAGTACAATATGCACGCAGTGCAGTTATATACGAATTGAGCAGCTGTGGTGAGGAGCTCGGTGACGTTTTGGTTTGGTTTCGCTTTCGATATTGTAAAAGCAATTTTCGTCAAGGTAGTGGTTAATAAAGGAAATGAACTTTTTTTTTGGAAAGGCTGCCATCTCGTTCATCCCCCAATTTGAAAGTTCGTCGGCCTATTACATCGAACGACATTTTTATTCCTTCTCTTTATCGCTTATATCCACACGGATATATCTGCCCCATTGTATCTTCACTATTACAATGGACCATCAAACATCTTAATCGTACGACTTTCGGAGAACTGTTAAAGACGTCATGTTCTGTAGTAAGGAACAAAAAGAAAGAACACGTGATTTCGGATTTTACATTTAGAAGTAGTTCTTCTTTTAAAATGTTGATATTTGTGACTCATTGCAGGGGGCCATAGAACATCAGCACTGCCTGCACCCTTTGAAGATGCAGGAAGCGTCCGCCGAATGGACTCCTATTTTGACGTATCGTTTATGTACTAATGTTACCTCAAGCCAAATACCTCAAATTTTTAACTTATTTCTTTCTAGTCTCGAGCTCCTCCTTCCTTCGCAGGACTCGTTGAGTCGTTGGTCCTGGTTGCTATTGCATTCGTTCCTTCCTTTCAATCCCTAACTATAGGCAGACTGGCCCAATGCCAGTGTGGTGGCGTTACAACCTCATCACTTATTTATAGTGTTTTTTTTGTCTTTGCAGTCTGACTGACGGGGAGCGACTTGCTGAGTTGTGATGTATCATTGTGCGGTGTGAGTGTGAAATGGTAGCACGAAAAAAAAAAAGATTTAGAAGCGACAGATTGATGTGTCGGGTATCATTGAGTATTGGGAATAATATACAGGTTATATACATATAAGGTTTCACAGATTTTGATGCTCAGACTATGTTGGATTATAATGATAGACCGTATTTATACAGAGTGGGCATTAGCCCCCGGAAATCTCTCAATGAATTATTGTGAATTCGCCTAATCACTAGTTACAAGTGTAAACTTGGTTTATTCAAAAATTTTGCACATAGGTAGTTAGATAAAGTCAAATTATTTATCTAACTATAACTACCTGTAAAGTCGGATCATTTGCGGCAGTTTGTCCTACACACTCTAGACCTCATCGTAGTGGAAATGCTAAAAGTTCATTTGCGGATCAGCTCAACACCTTGTGCAGTAAATCTTAAACAGACATCAGAATAGCAGGAGAAAATCTATTTGACCTTCGTAGACTTAAAAAACTTTTTGATACGCTGAGGTTGATAATTATGTTCCTCGGACTGTCTGTGTTTACGCGAAATAAGAGTCCCCGAGAAAATTACATACATTATTGAAGCCATAGGAAATATTCTACATTTATTTTTCATATGACAGGCAATCTCTTGGCCTCCATCTCACTACATTCACCTGTATTCCTCAACAACTGAGGAACTGGCTCTCTTTCTTCTATTTGCCGAAACACAACAATGCTTAATAACATTGTTATTATAGTACATTTAGTAAGACGGTGGTAGCTAGCCAGGTGGCGGGAAGAAAAACTAAAAAAAATCCTGCCGCCGCGAGAAATCGAACCTTGGATCTCCCGACTAACACCCGGTGGTGTCTACCATTAGACCAGAGAGTCAGTTGTGCAACATGCAGGAGTGCGGAGTACGGGCGCTTTGCCTGCATTGCTGCAGCGAGATTCTATTCAATAAACAGGTTAAACACTGCAAGTGGAATTTGATCAGCCATGCGCTCCGAACTGAAACAAGGTTGCCTTAAGCGGACTGGCGGTGGTGGCATCTCAGAGGCGAAGAAAGTTGGTGAAAAACAAATGTTTCATGAAGGTGTCTTTGTGTAGTGTGTATGACAGAACAGCTGCAAATCTGGGTCAACAAAAATCAGACTTACACTTCCTCCCAGAAGCTGGGTACGCTCATGCCCTATTCTTAAGTAAACTAGTATCGGTCTTTTTAAAAATACATATTAATACAACGAGATAGATCATGTGAAGGGCAGAAAAGACACTAGAGAAGGTATTGTAAACAACAAAAAACAAGCATTTTTTTGGTTCATGATTAGTTTGTAATTGAAATGCGACATAGGACTTTTTCGAGCATGTTAATGTGCTAGCAAATATTTTTTTTGTTCTTATGTTTCTGGTGCCCCCAGAACGTGAGGGTATCACGTTCTGGGGGCACTAAGCAATTGCTTAGTTTGCTTATGGGCTAATCCGGCACTGATTGCAGACTTACAATTTTATGGAGTATGCTCTTAATAACATGTTCTAATCGTCCCTTTTTTGTCGGGCGGTTTGCTGACAATACCTACCGCTAGGGTAGGAGTAGGCGTGTCTGGGATTTGCTCAGCTGCTCAGTGAGAATACTCACTAAAGCTCCCCGATGTACCGGTCCTTCCGTGGGTGCGATCCGGTTTGCTGGAGCAATTCTTCTAGCCGTTCCCAAGGCCTCCCAACTTACTGAGACATGGTCGGGGTTCGCGCAAATGAGTAGTAGTCGGTAGTAGTCGGTGGAATGCGTACATACGTAGAGCTGTCCACGTACGTGGTCGCTCGCGGGACAGATACAAAGATGGCGCCCGCCTTCTCCTGCCCACCCATTTTCGGCGGAGTTTAACCTTATTCCTAAGCTCTTGTAGTTTCGTAAGATCTTTTGTCAATAAATTTGCAAGCTACTATTTAGTAGTTAGTCTATTATTATTGGTTTTATTAGATAAGACAACTTTTGCTTATTGAAAGTGACTAGTTCTAGGTAATAAGATTAGCACGAGGAATCGAACCCCCACGGGTTTGATTCCCTGCGGGGGCAAAAGTTTTTGTGGGCTTAACCCATGTCCTATTCTAATTCTATAAAATTATTTTTTTTGTACGTGTGACCCTTTTTATTCATCTCATATCCCGACCCGCGACATTGTATTGGAAAGTAGAATGAAAAAGCGACTTTTTATTTTTAGCTAGTTTCTGATTCCCGGTTTCGGTGAACTTTATTGAAAAAACTGAGAATGCAGTTTTGTTTTTTTTGAAAATAAATGTGATTTCATTCGTGGAAATTAAGTTTTTAAGGTTACTTAAGGTACTTCCCCTCCAGGTCCCATAAATAGTATTTTGTTTCATATTGTGCGTATATAAAGCAGAAAGTGGTTTTGTGAAATGTATGAAAAAACATTGTGTGTCCAAGTAACCAAAAATGTAGCGGTTTCACAAATTTAAGAATACCCTGACACTATTGATGGTGTAATCGATATACAGACCTACGTGCCTAGTATACGTATATTTAGTATTTTTTTGCAGGTGGAAGTGACTGATTGTTGCTAAATATTTTATGATTTTTAAGACATTGAATCCTACGATTAAAAATAATAAAAATACGTAAATTGTTCCCTTTTTTGTCTAAGTTTGAATGTAACATAAGTCGAGATTTTATTATGCTGCGAACACAGTGCAAGATAAGCGATATTTAGTTTCAATAAACTACTTATACCAAGCATTATTACTATGTGATAATAATAATGTACTATTTATCAGTATTTGTAATTGATTAGGTATATGTAAGGCGTCGCCATCTCGAGAGGTCCTGGCTTCGATCCCCAGTGGAGGGCAAGTGTTTGGGTGATGAATTTTCAGACAATTGTTCTCAAGTCTTGGATGTTTATATTAATATATATTCAGGATATATATCAATGAAATATATTTGTCCGTCATCTAGTGTCCGTAACACAAGCAGCATTAGTTGCTTAAAATGGGACTAGTTGATAGGTGTGTGTCTAATCTAATGTCTAAGGATATTTATTTATTTATGTCATGGGATCATATATGAAGTGAATAAGTCGATTCAATTCCTAACTGTGTTATGTTATGTTAAAGTTCGGGGTTCGAAAATCGCCTCATTCGCCTCATGGCTTCGAGGAAAGATGGTACGGCCGTGCTTTGTTTACCCGACTTGACTAGGGGCATGTAAGACATCTCAATGTTTTTAAGCAAATGTTTTGAAATACTATAATTGATTCTAAAGTGTAGCATTTAACTTGAACTTTTGTAAGGGATTATCGAATGAAAAATTACTAATTTCTCCTGTTAGTGACAAATGCTAACTCACAGTACATAGTAAATTCAAATACTAGCTTATGCATCAGTGTGTTCAGTGATATCCACCATCGCACTTCTTGCCATGCTGTTACATACAAAACAAAAACCGTGCATTAGAGTAGGGATTTGGTACAAAATAAAAAGGCACATTTGTATTTTTTATGTTTTTATAACAAGTAGTTCCAATAAAATTTTACAAGTTCCTTTTGTACAAGTACGGATCCGTCCGTGTTACGAAACTCAAACGCGTTGGGAACTAGGCGTGACCGTGGAGTGTGGAGCTAGTGGCTCGGCCGGCCTCGGCCGCGCTCGGGCGCCCTCGGCCGTGCCACGGACCAACCAATTAATGAGCGCTGTACACGTGTTCGTAACCCTCGCGGCCTGAAACCGTTACAAATACCCCACAGATCTGTCCGTCCGTGCATCCAGCTTCGCTACGTGACCGTTATACTTACAAAACCACAAAAGACTCTGGTCGCGAGCCCATTACCATAAGAATAATAAAATAATTGACGCGTAGACGCGACTCGACAGCGCGAAGCGTACCACCTGGACGTTAGTGATTCTCAACTACACATGTATTCATTATTATTATATAATCTCCCCTGAATTAAACATCTGTAAAAAAAGAACAAAGTATTCAAACTCTTTATAAAATATTGCAGAAATTTTGTCTAACGAATAATAAAATATGATCAATCAAATATCAAAAGCCTCGCATCTACACGCTTTTTATTATTCTTATGTCCATTCTATGATCACAATTTATAACTGTTGCGTCTCGAAATCCTATTAGAATTGAACTTGCGACCAGACGAGTCACAAAGGTGACTGCGCTCGACGCACTGCGCAGTAAATGCGCGAACGGCGGCAAATAATGACTTAATTATACGATATACTGTCAAATTATTAAGGCTCTCAATTCCTTTGATTATTGTGAGATTTCAATAACTAATAAAGTGATAATGTAGAACACAATGATCTGTTCGTCTAGTGCAAGCACTTCAGTACCTATTACTGTGAACGCGCCTGCGCTCCGCTGCCGCGCACGCGCAGTTACTCGCTGCACAAATATGATCCAAGTTCAATTCGTTCCTTAATTATAAATAAATAGATTATTTTAATGTCCGACTTTAGGATTTCAGAGCCAACAGACGCGAAGGCATACTTACAAACTTTTTATATTAAATGCTAACTAACTAATAATTTTAGAATATTTTTTGCTTACAGTACAATAGTAACTATGATAATGACTTATTTAATTGCTATATTTATTAACTTTATTAAAATTTTTCATTGTCATTGGAAATCACTCGTTAAATAATTGTTTTATAAAGATTACAAACATAACAAGAATGTGAACATCAGTAACGCAGTGAACGTAACGCGCAACAATTTAGTGCAACAACGAGGATTACCAAATCAATACATAATTATAATATCCAAATATAATTTACTAAACCAAAGTATAATAATCGCTTGATAATATCTCAAGCCCATGTCAGATTATTAAACGCACACTTTGGATCCACTCGCCATTGTAAATTGTAAAGTACTTAGAATTAATACTCATACGATCCTGCTATAACTCAATCATACCCCGCGTAGCTGCCAACCAGTGAACAAACCGCACAAGACGTGCATCTTCAAACAAATTAATGAACACTCGGAGGTCAACCTGACATGGACTGTTACAAAACATCTTGGACACAAACCTTGTGAGCACAATCTGTGTTTATTTAAGTTATTTTAACAATATAGTACATACCTACATACATACATTTGATATAATTTGATCGGTTACATGGTAATGGGCTCCTTTCGGTCGGGCTAACGCTAGCCACTCTCGTTACATCCACCCTTGGGTGCTCCGCCGTTGGCAACTCAGTGGAAACTATAAATACATTCGCTAGGCGCACGGTAGCGCACCTCCACCAAGTTGTATTCAAATTACATCAATTAGCCATTTTAAGTTATTAATTAAAATCAATAAATGTACAGATGTTTATATAAACTCATTTTAATAAAAGGGTGCTGCTTTAGAAAATGAGTAATGTATAATGTTGTCATTAGAAACATACCTATTAACTGTTTCGATCTAGCATGTTGAAGCACCCCGAGTTACTTTCTAGCCATCCTATATACAAACACCAAGCGGCGTTAGTCCAACCGAATATTATATAATTAATATATCTATAAATTATTTATTTACAAATCGTACTAGTATAGGACCGTATCGTTCACCTGAAAGTGTAAGTCCAAAACCTCGACACTCAACTTGTTGGTTTGTTATAATTATATTTGACCGGAGATAATTTTAATCAGTTCAATGTTATAAGTCGTGGTCGATTCAAAATATGGAGAGGCAATCGCCTGAACTATTATGTAACTGCAACTTGCGTTTGTATCTTTATTTAAATAACAATAAAGATCATTTAGAATATCAAAGTGTCACACAATAATCGAAGTTGATCGGCTCCGTCCCTAATAGGTAGGTACTAAATTGAGATTCATATTAAATATTTACAATAAATGGCAGTAGGCTAATTTTTCCGTTGATGAGAATCTAGACTATTGTCATATTATTATTGTATATATTTTATTAATGATTATTCTATTACGATAGTGCACGTGGCGAGACTAAAATTGTAGCTTTTTAGTATAATGACGAATCGGGTTACGTTGTATATTGCTGTCATTGGTATTTCTCGGTTGTATTATACAAGCAATGTACCACGACCCCGGTTTAAATTCGTTGCTTTAGACCATTGATCTCAATCCTTAGATCTATTGGACTAAAGTACGTACAATAATTTTATTAAGAACTTATCATCGCTATACTTCGCAGAGACTTCATTTTTGTATTCGGAGCGAAACGTCATTTTTGTATTCGTCAAATACTATCGTACTCGTATTACAACTATCTTATATTATAACAGCAAGACAGTTAATGATAACATTTGGATGGAGTTAAAATTTCTATTTGTTTGTTCTCTGTTCGGAGTATAGCGACTTTGTGCGGTTAGCAATTTTGTGCTGTGTTTGTGCTCTTCTTAGTAACAGGAGTTAATAATAAGCTAAACGCTTAACTATAAAACAGCACAACCAAATATTCGAGCCCCATCGAACGAAAACTAACAATGAGATATGTTTTAACGAAACCAATCTCCGGGCCCTTGCCTATAAATTAATAATTATATTAAAATTAACACCGAATAAAGCGTAATACACTTACAACATGATTGCTTCTCAGTTTATGACGAATTGCTCTAAAATTGATCACAATGCTACGGGCGAAGCGGCACACGACAGCAACCACATTACATTGAGAGCAGTTGCTAATGCTGCCACTTCAAAGCCAACTGTCACAGGTCTGATATATAATTTCAACTTTTCTCTTAAATTTCCTCGTTATTTAAATGCAATATAATGATGCAAAATTAGATAAAAGACCTGCTTCTCCTCCAGTTGAACACGATTTTCAGCAATTGATGTTACATATTGTTATTATTTATTAGACAGGCATAGTGTACAAATGTATATTAGGCTTTAAGCATGACTAGCTTTTGCCCGCGACTTCGTCCACGTAGAATAGTTACTTTGAGATAGTGTGAAGGTATGTAGCCTACAGCCTTCCTCAATAAACAGGCTATTCAACACTGAATGATTTTTTCTAAATTAGAACAGCCTCAGTTGGTGGAAACCAAAATTTTCTCCTACTTTATTATTAGAAGCAAAGTTCATAGTGGCGTAAATTTGTCCTTAATTTTTCTGGGAGGCGTTATTCAAATTTCTTAACATTCACCCGCATGGCACCCGTTCCCATGGGAATATCGAGATAAAAGGTAGCCTATAGCCTTGCTCAGGCTCTAGACTATCTGTGTACCACATTTCGGTTAAATTGGTTGAGTAGTTTTGACGTGAAAGCGAGACAAACAGACAGACAGAGTTACTTTCACATTTATAATATTAGTATGGATTGATTATTTTGAAAAAAAAAATGTTTATTCGCTAAGCTATATTATGCACCCGACTTTAGCCATCCATCCTATTTTATGCTGTTTGTATTTTAAGCGCAAATAGCAAAAGTGCAACTCCACAGAGCTGGGACGACCTCTACACTGGAACGCTCGCTTTGCTCGCTCAGCTTGTGCTACGTATTGGCTATTCTAAACTTAAAAAGCCCATTGTGTTGCTCTATGGTGTTGCTCGTCTGCGTGTCAAGCTTTTACTAGGATATTTACTGAGCATACTGCTATAATAAATGATACTGAGGTATTAGGTTTTATTAGCCAGCGATGGGTATTATTAAGAAGGTTAATCCTTGATTTAGCGTATGATAGGGACAGTTCTCAAAGCTACAGCACTAGGCTCAGGGTTTCTTTTTTTTGTTTTATGTCAGCAGCAATGAATCTACCTGGGTTTGACTCTGAATTATACTCGAAAATATTATAGTCGTAGTATCTCTTTTACTCAGTTAAACGTAGAGGTCTTTAAAGTCAACGTTCGGTGAGTTACGTTCGAATTCAGCTTTTTGTTATTGCAAATTTAATTTATGTAGGCGTTACTTTATGTTTTAAGTATGTAAACCGTAATATATTTTATTTCTAGTGCATATAATTCAGAATCAAATATATCAAGCTATTTGATAAAGGGTTATGTGAAACGACTGTAGGTGCGAAATAAGTAACTTTTAGGTTTTTGATTACATATATTTTATGAATGGTTATATACCTTTATTCTTCAACCTATTACCCTTGCTTGCAGTGATTCCTTTTATCAGTAGTAGCTTTTTTTTCAAAATCTAGCTCAAAGCAGTGATGAAATTGGTCTAGCTTTTGTGACTATGCCTGTAAATGTTATTCTTCGAAGCTGAAAATAGTACTCACCAGAGTGGCTTGCCTCTGTTCACAGCCATTTAGTATTGTTGTTTATTTGTTATTATACCGCATACCAGACAAATGGTTAAACACAGTCATAAATTTGGAAATTTTATTTATTTCTGGTATTTGTAGACATTTAATATCAGTTGAAATATTATTATAAAGAGATCCTGGCAATATCAAGAGGACAATTGCTGGGAAACTTCAGGTTATAATCTAACTTGACAAGAAAGTGTTCTTGTAAGGTACATTAATAAGAAGGTAATTGTTGCTTATAGCTATATGAACGGCGTAAAATGTGATGTTCAAACAAGAAAACTGCAAATGATTGTAACATTAGTTAGAAGAGGTAACCTGCAGTGTCCGCCTTAATTAAATGGAAACTAGTGAGCGCTGGGAGTGCGGCGAGCGTGCGGCGGCGACGGCGACGGCAGCGGCAACGCCGCCGCGCGGCCCGCGCGCGCGCACGCCACGCGTTAGGCCGTGCTGTACCGCATACCACTCTACGGAACCATTAGTCTTAACATTGAATTGAGCAGTGTTAGAGATGCATGGACGAACAAATTGACTACACCCTGTAGTAACTACAGAACCCTAACTAATAAGTTAATTAAATTTTGTTCGTCTCCTAGGGGCGTATAGGTTTAAAAGCTTTACATTCTTAAAAGTCTTCACAAAATTGTATATCTTACCATATTCTATACGTTCATCATCAATTAAAAAGATAATATGTTTTACTATCACCTAAACTACAAACGAAAAATAGTCTAAAGGCTGCAATCAACAAAACTAAACAAAATAGCCCAAGGTCAGTGAAGGTCGCTCTAGACACCTCCGAATAATAATTATAGTTATATAATCATCTTTTTAGTCAATTCCCGTGGTTGCAATTAAATAATTTTCTTGTGTTAATATAACTTTTATTTATTTGTTAAATATAATAATATAATCTGGGTCATGTTAGATATGACTTTCGTTTATTATTAATTTTAGAAAAAATATGAGTAAAAGGTGAATAAAAATCTTAGTAAAATAATTTTAAATATCAGAATCAACAACTTAAAGTCACAGCATATATTTACACTGTATTTATTGGTAGAGAATCATTATGTACTCGGGGTACCCATTTAATTATTTCTTTAAGAAAGTAAGTTGGCGTCAGAGAGTGCGCGAGGCGACGTGCGACGCGACGTGCGACGCGACACGCTCTGCGGCGGGCCACAAAGTGCTAGACCGAACCCTAACGTGTCGACTCCCCAGTAATTAATTAATCAGAAGCTAGAAGTCTGTAGAACGATAAACGAAAGAGCGGGCACGCCCGTTACATTTGTAAAAATCCAAGAAGACCTAATTAAAAATGGGTACAAGATTCCGCTGGCACTTTACAAGGTACCTATGCATCATAAATTATGTCATAAAATAACAGACTAAACTATGTTAACTTTACGCCGTGACTTAATCTAGTTTCGTTAAGCCTAATCACATCGATTTAGAACATTTGTTGTGTGTTAGTGATAGAGAGGCGACGCGCCGGCCGCCGGAGTCCATGGAGCAAGAAGTTGGCCGCCGCCTTGAGGGGGGCGAAGAGGGGGGCGCGTGAGGCCTCCCATCGTCAGACGTTGCCGGGCGTCGGGAAACGCGGCGGCGGCAGCGGCGGCGGCGCCCGCCCCGGCTCGCCCGCGCCCGACGACTGCTCAGATACTGCAATAAGTATTTATCACTTTCATTATTTTCCTATTGTAATATGAACGCTATATCATTATTATATTTATGAGCTATATATTAGGTCTTTACATACGAAATTAGTGTATTGTATGGAGATTTTGTGCAACCCATCTCTTCCCTTGAAGGTCGTAAAAGGCGACTAATGGACTTAGAACTGCAGAACATACAATAGCTTATAGCGGCGACGGTCGCGACGGTCTCACCACCGCGGACTATGGCAGTGGACTGCTTTTTCAGTGCTTTTGCCTAGTCTCTGAATAACTCTTAGGGGATAATAGTCGTGATTATATGTATGTATTTGAGGGAAATCTCCATTTTCCATACTAACATTTTTTTCAGTTTTATTTACAACGACAAATCCAGAGATAACAATATTTGGCATGTATCATTAGACAAGCTTAATAGCATATATGTGTGATAATTGTCACAATCCATAAAAATTACTTTTATAATAAAAATAACACAATTAATTTAAAACTTTAAAAAAATTATCAAAAAAAATCTTAAGTGTTAAAAAAATGGGCTATTTTTAGAAGAGTTAATTATTTTACAAGATGGTCTGAAACTTAGTAGTTACGGACGAATACTAAGAGAAAAAAACACCAATTTCATAGGCAAGTACCCAATATTAAAATCCACTGCATTTATCTAGTTTAAAGTTTCTTTGTTTACACAAAAAAAAAACTATTATAATTAAAATAAAGCAGTGTCAATTGGTATTATTTATTTGGACGATAAGTTGAATTGTTATAACTTGATTAGGTCCACTACCGTGCACCCCTTTTATATAACATGGTCAGGGTCAGGGTGTTTCCAAAGGTTTTACTAAAGTAATTCGGAATATGTGTATAAGACCCACTTACAGTAAAAATGTTTCAACTTCGAATCAGTCTGTCAAATTTAGAATTAGTAATAGTAAATTGTTGATTGAGGTCAAAATCTAGTTTTAATCTAGACTTAAATTTTACTCCAATTGGGCCTTAGTGCACTCGCCGACGAGCTAATAATCGCAAATTTATTGTAGTACAAGATGGAACATATAGAATTCAATACTTCAACACCAATCAGCTACAAAATGTCGCTCTAGAGACTATATAGATAAGCGATTAATCTCTCGTGCGAGAGATCTTGTAAAAGAAGCAAATAAACGTACGCGAATCGTGTTTGTCGTCGAGCGGCGCCGGCGGCGGCGGCGGTGGCAGCTGCTGCTCGAGCGCGTTGACGCAGTTCATCATGCTGCCGTACAGCCGGCTGTCGCGGAAACTGTCCCTGCACACACATCACCGTCAACTGCCTTCGAACTCAAGTTTCGAGATGAGCACATACAATTGGTCGCGTTCCTTGGAATTCCGAAAGGCCGCTGTGCGCCCGGCGCCCTCTTCTTGGGTATCCGAGTTTAACCTTGAGAGGACAACTCATTCAATCCGCTTATTGAGGTGAAGCGAGCGCGTGTGGTGTGTGCCTAATGCCTACGCCTACTAATAGTAGCCTAACCTATGTATCGTAGCCTTACGCCTACGGATCGTATCTTAACGCCTACGTATCGTAGCCTATCGCCTTCAGATCGTAGCCTAACGCCTATGGTTCGTAGCCTACCGCCTACGTTACGCCTACCGATCGTAGCCTAACACCTACGGATCTGAGCATAACGCCTATGCTACGCCTACAAATCGTAGCCCAACGCCTAACGCTACGCCTACAGATCGTAGCCTAACGTCTATGCTACGCCTACGGATCATAGCCTCAACACGTTCAACACGTCTGTGCAAGTTTGAGTAGCTTTGTCTATGCTTTGAATCGTTTAATAGTAAGCGAAAATATTGCACTATTATCATATGAGTACCAAGGCTATGTTTATTCTGTTCTTAGGTATGGGCCTCGTAAAACTTAACCTTCCATCATTAACTTCTATGTATATTTTATAGTTTTACGTTTTGACAAGAATTGCTATGTAATGTCAATTAGTATTTATAATGCTCTTCCAATTACGATGAGGGAATTACCCTTATCATTAATTCCGTCGATGGTTAATTATATAATAATCTCTAAATAATCTCAGTTGTAAACAGTAGAAAAAGAGACTTTCTAGTTTTTTTCTATTATCTTCAAAACCAATATCATCATGGTTAGCTTCATTGTTTTTTTAATTGACAAAAATGAAGACTTCTATTTCTTTGTGAAGATATTCTGTAGTTGACAGTTCTTTATTTTTTGTCGTCCGATACAAACAAAGAGCTGGGTGTCATTTATTGCTCACATTTAATTTATTATAGGTGTTTGCTTGATGGAGACGGCTGATTGCTGTTGCCTTTGCCAGATGTGTCCATTCACGGAGATAGCTCATCTAACTGCTTGCCATATTTACATACCGTCTAACCTTTGATTCCAATCCCAAAAACACAATAAGAAACTTCAATTCCAATAGATGGCAAAGGCGAACAATTTCTTCCATCGCGATGGTGCGAAGAAACGGTTTTGTTATTGTATCTCTGTTTAACGATGAATTGCTACGGACATAAATATACAAAATCAGTGACCTTGTATTCAGATAATATATATATTTTTTATTTTTAGACTTCGATTTCACTTTCAAGTAAAAGTGGATGTTGACACTTTGTGTGTCTTAACTTCTTCTTATCATATTTAAAACAACTATTAAACCTGTTGGAACTTTGGAGTATTTACAATACACCATTTCTAGTAAGTAATTCATTTCAAATCAATTGTTAGCTCTAACATATACCGACAGAATTATGAAGTAGATAAGTAATTATTTATTTTATTTCATTGAAATGCTCGTGCAACCGCCTATCTTTAAGGATATTTTACTAGTACTGTAGATTTTTTCTCTTACAATATCAATAAAGTACGTGATTAAAAAGTCAACCTGTAATATTTGATTTTTTTACTGTAATCACCACAAACGAACCTTTTCTGATTTTCTGATCCATGATGTATTTACGTTTTCATTAAAACCTACTGTCGTGTGTTGTGTAGTGTTAAAATATTTGCAAGTGTTGTCGTGCAGTCGATATTGTACCTTTAATTACTTATGTCTAATTAAATCACTCAAAATATCTCAGAACTTTAATGCTATATTATTTCTAATAGAATTTCCAGTTATATTGGATATAGGAAATAATAAAATGACATTTGTGATGGTTATTATAGTACATAGAGTCATTCGGGTTAATTTTCAAATGGAAAATTCTCAATAGAGACACATTGAGCATAATGCATAATAATAATTAGAGATATAACAAAACTCCTATAAACTTTTAATTCAAAAATGACTTACGGTAACGATACGTCAAATGATTTGTGCTTGTGGTACAGGCTCGCGTATTGTCGCTGGAGCGGACTCGTCTCAGCATTTGTGCTGGCAATTATTCAGTTTCATATCCCCCATTTGTCCAAATTTAACCTCCAGGTGTCTCTTTGTGGTAGTTTATTTATTGTTCTCATATGTCGTAGTTGTTATGTCGTGGTTATCTTTTGATTTTAGGTCATATCATTTGCATTTATTCGCTTCGTACACGTTGAACATATATGCTGCGATGCAAACAGACATTACAAATCCAAGCCAATATTCGGAAACGTGTTCTTTGCCTACAGATTGTTATATTTTGACATTTTTTTCATAGAATTAATCAATTTTTAACCGTCCGCCGTGGCTAAAACGAGCGTTTTCAGAATCAATCAGTATTTGAATATATTCTCTAAATTTTTTTATTTTAATTTATTTAAAATAAAGATATTAGCTAGCATCATTAATATCAATAGATTATTTGACAACGAACCAAGACCAAGACACTTGAACTTTTTTGGTAGAGAAGCAGACGGTTCACGTTAACACACCGCGCAAGGATATCCTTACACGGACGTGCAGCTTCTTCAGGTGACATTAGAGTCTCACTGGTCAGGTGGCCACATATAGTAACACCAAAAAAGTCCCATTTCTCAAAGAGACGAGTAGCTCCGCTCCATTTTTGGAAAACTTATTATGTTGTCTCGGTCCAGAAATATAACATCGTCAGAATCGCGCGGCCTGATTGGGACCAGTTCAGCTCTCACTAGTTGACGTCTATGATTATTATTCCACGGAATATTTGAATCCAATAAAACCTTTATCGCTTCAGTCCTATTGCTATAAGCATACGTTATTTGTTTCTTTGCCATTTGGTACAGTCACTTGGTGTGGTTTCTGCAATTGATTAACATTAAATAAGAATGTGACAAGGGTCTTCTGTAAGGGTATGTTTGCAAGACTTTTTGCTTCATTTTTACATTCACTTATTTTATATGAAACGATAGAACACAAAAAGTCTGTCTCCACCGAGATACAAACTTTTATTATCCGCAGATGGTTGTGTGATGAATTCACTTTTTGTAATAGTTTTTTGTCTCGTTATTGATGTTTATAATGTTGATTTTGTACATTCATTACAGATTCATTATACTTACCTAAATATTAAGTTTATTTTAACGATTTGCTGTGATGTTTATGTATGAGTGTAAGAGTTCTATAAAAGTAATTTTGCTATGTTTGTTTGTTACACAGCTTTCTCTAATAAGCAACATGGCTTTAATATAACAACAAGATTGTGGCTTTCATTAATATTGTGTGTTTATAGGCTAGTAAATACGCAGTATGTATTATCCTGAATGACTCTATGTAGCATAACTTTTGTTTTGCTGAAAAAAAAGATTCCTGCATTTGTACTACATAATCGTAAAAAACGTTTGCATGTTAATTATTTCCCACGTTTTTTTCAATAATTTGAATGATTGTTTTTTTCGAAATTGATTAAAAATCTATTGGGCTAACTGTGAATCGACCGCGCGGCAACACCAGGCGAGCGCGGGCGCCCGGCGAGTCTCACCTTCCGTTGGAGTTGCGAAACAGAGCTAGAATTTCTTCGAAGGTCTTATTTTTTGTTTCAGGAACTTTTTTATAAGTAAAAATCCAAAAAATCGCAAGGAATACACTAAAAGGCAGGAATGTATAGTTCTCCAGTAGTGCCTGCAAAGAAAACATAAGGGAGTTGGTGACGTGGACAAAATTCGGACGAAGAGCTGTTGAGCAGGGTGTTTGGTACCTTCATGCTTGGGAATCCGATGCCGACGACGAAGTTGGCCATCCAGTTGACGAGGACCGCGATGGCCATGGCGCTGGGGCGCGGGCCTTGCGAGAACAGCTCGGCCGTGATCAGCCACGGGATGGAGCCGGGGCCCAGCGCGAAGAACACCACGAAGCCCAGCGTCGACACCACCGACAGGTAGCTCATCCAGTCGATCATTTCCTGCACATAGCCGAAGAACTCCTATCAGGGGATAGAATGACAGCCCTTTCCTGAGACCGACCGGGATTATAATCACAAACATAAATGCACATCACTGTAAGTGCATGTGATCCCCTGGGGGCGACAAGCCGCCGTGCGTGACGACCGCGCTAGAGTATGCGAATGCTAGTGAGAGTGCCTTCTGCTTCCGAGCAGTGTTCGTGACCGGTAGCGGCAGGGCGTGCCAGACTGCCTCGTTACACCTTGTAAGATGCGTGTCCGTGCCGTGTGAGTGATGTACCTATTTATATTTGAGATTATAATTTATTTACAATGCTTTCCTACCGAGAGTCCGGGTTCGGAAACAGGAAAGACGAGTTCGGGGGGACCAGCGTGAAGCGAAAGCGAAACAAAATGGTGGAAGTAAACGTCAATGCGGTGCGACTATTGCTGGGGATGACATGTTCTGGAGTAGAAGAACATTGGCGATGTTTGAGGATGAGTCAAAATCATAGTGAATAGGTTAAGTCAGAAGAGTAAAGAATCAAGAGTTAAGAATATAGAAGATAATAAAAGTGTGTGGGAAGCGATGCGTAAGCGTGCTATTTATTATATCTAAGGGCTCATTTTAATTGGTACTATTGCAGGATGTGTTCATTATTATTATTTGTTTATTCACTAATTATATAAATTGATCTTACAACTCACAAATCTAGAATAGAATATATAGTTTATAGATATAGAATTTAGAAGACCTGAATATTAAATAATAACAGTTGTGTAGCATCAGTATTTTTGCTTCACTGTTAATTTTTTTTAATAATTTGGTAGATTCATTTAACAACTTTTATTAATTAGCAATTGAAAGTCATGAATATACAAAATAAAAGCAATGACATCATGTCGTTATTTTATCTTTTGATCGTCGTTACACAACGAATTTATTTCCAAATTTTGTATTTTTATATATTTCTCAGTAGTAGTACCAACTAAAATATTTATATACGTAGGCTTCGTGTTTTAACGCTTCATTCAAAATTGAACTCAAAACACTTTCAAAACACCAAGCCTTTTACTTATATCTAAATCATTGAAGCAAGTTACAGTTGCGGACTTACTTCAACAATTAATGAATTAAGGGTCTTGCAGGAAATTTAAATCGAGATTTAAAACTAGATTTAGTGATTTTTTGACATTTAAGCGACAGTAAAATTATCAAATCTGACAAAATCGAGTTTAAAACTAGGTTTGAAATTTCCTGCAAGTGGCCCTTAGGGTTTAAAAGCTAAAACAAGAAAGTTTATGCCTTCTTTGTTACCTGTTACCTTAGTGGTCAAATCTCGAGTCGTATATAAACATTTATGTTCTGTCGTGTATTGTTTACGTTACATACGTGTTTCAAACAACAATATTGTTGTGAACCGGTATTCGTCTAGGAGTGTTGTTTATATAACGTTTAAGTTTAAATATTTGATTTTAAGATGTTTTGTAGTGGGAGAGACGTTGCGAAAGCCCAGAGACATATTTTATTAATTTAAATGACAATAATTTGATTTAAACTTTTTAATTGCTCTATAGCCTTTTATTAATTTGCCGTACCTATTGACATACGCAGGGTTTAGGGTTTTTAGGGTTTCTTTTCATTTGACGATACTGTAACACTTACAGCTATTTCGGTTCATTACAAAAGTTAAGCATGGAAAAAGTTTAAAGAATTATTTTTTATAAACTAGGAATCAGATTCATGTGATGGGAAGTGATCACCGTCGCTTAAGATGTTTGCTTCTGGTACCTCAGTTTCGAGTTAGGCAGAAAATGTCGGAAAAAATTTATTAACAACTAACTAATCAACCATACTATGCAGATGGGTATAACATCGCCAGTGTGGTTGCGAAACAGTGGCTGGGAACAATACTCTAGTCCGAACAATACTTTGAACAATCCCCTTGGTAGTAATAGTAACAATAGTACACGTGCTAAACTTGAGTTTATTAAAATAACTTCTGAAATAATAAAAAAAATTATACGCAAATTAACAATTTTGATTCCCCCAGTAGCCATTGTCTTTTGTGCTTGAATCACGTGAGTTCGATGCGTATTGCTTCCTTTTAATTTTATATTTAGCTGAATAAAAATAATAATATTGATTTCCATATTTGGATGCGATGAAATTTATTTTTTGAACAGTGACGATCTCGTAAAACTACCCATAACAGAAATTCCTATTAGCGCCGAAGGTCCCCAACAGGGAGTAAAGCACGCACCAGAGTATTTTTCTATCTTTCGGTCTGTGAGTTGGCGACAGACCAGTAAGAACATGTCAAACAGGTGAAAATTCTGTATTATTGTGTTGAGATTGCTGTATAATAAAGGTTCTTTTATAGTTTCTTTTTTCTGTCTGATGATGATGTCAGGGAGGCTGACAGTCTTGTTTTTATTTCGGAGGTTGCAATCAATCTCCTAAATAGGAACAAGACAGTCAGACCCAATGGTCAGATCGGTACATGAACTATTGCTTTTAATCTTTAAAAACAGAACGGAACAGAAGATGAGAACAGGTTAAAGTAAACTGGATAATTTAACTAATAGAAAAAATATTATGGTGTCAGTGTCTCGACACAAACGTTATCTCCATAGTTAGGAAACAGAGGTTGTTGCGAATTTTTAGAATAATAGTTATGTCAGTAATTATAGAAATCAATAGTCTTTCGGGAATTGATTTTAATCATAATTATAATGTTCAACTGGGCAATACCGTCTCTCCACGTCCAGTAAGTGGTAAGACACACCTTTATGAGAAAAGAGATGGTGATGAAGATGGAGAAGATGAACATGCCGCCGAGCCCGTAGAGGTGCAGTGTGCGGCGGCCGGTGCGGTCCATGAGCGGCAGCGACACCAGCGTCATGCCCACCATGATGGCGCCGATGCCCATGGTCGCGAACTTGGCAGACTCGTCCGTCAGTCCAGAAGAGGTAAACAGGAACGTGGAGTAGTAGAACACCTGAAGTTATATCACGGATTTGGTTAGGATAGCTTCCATAACTGCTGTATTCTAGTTTTATGAAAGATGTGCAATTGAAGAAGTAATTACAACTGACCTACAAAATGGATGAGGTAAAACTACTGTGGCATAAATCTTAATTAGAGCAAGCACAGCATCCAGTTTTGGCGAATAAACTGATTGGAAGTGAATACGGTATTTGGAGTAGCAACACCACACAGAGTTACTTGTCAATTTATGACACAAGCTGTGCTTGTATTGCGACAGAAGTAAGTGTGGCTACCTCCAGTACGAGACATATGTACAAATGAAGGTGAGTGCTGGTAGTTTTAAGAAAGGGAGGTTCTGGCGTAGACGTCTAAGTGTGTAATTACTGCATTGATTCCGCTGAGTTGCTGGGATAGCTGCATGACGACGCCGATGAGCAGCGGCGCGCGCAGCGTGGGTGAGCACAACAGCTCGCGCATCGAGATGGAAGCCTCCGCCTGCTGCGCGCGTTCCTCGGCACGCATCTCTTCGATATCTTCTTCAACCTTTAAAATAAATGATATCCAAACGTTATTGGCAGCTCTGTTCGTTTATACATTTCATGGTTGTGTACGTATTTTAGCAAGAGTCACCAGGTCACTAGATTCAGACAAGAAAAATGGTTATGGAGTTCCTTGGAGAAGTACTTTAACCTTGTACGGACAGTACGGACCACCACTTCAGCAACAAGTGTTAAATTAGGCCTAAGTGCCAGAATATACGTGACTTCTGTAATAATATTGTGCTTGATTCCACAGCATACCTGATTGCTAGCCCTAAGTCGTCGGAGTGCGCGGCGAGCCTCTTCCTCCCATTGGCGCGTGATGAGCAGGTAGCGCGGGGACTCGGGGCACGCCGGCAGGAGGATCAGTTGGAGGATTGCCGGGCAGATCGCTAGTCCTGGGAACATCACACAATTTCAATAGATTTTGAACTTGAAAGTAATTTGTAATATCTTAGAGGTTTATTAAGGTTTATTTAGTTGTAATTGTTTGTACTTATTTAGGGTGTAGGGTTGTTTGAGGTTAACTAAGACTTGATTTAGAAGAAATCAAAGTCAATAGAAAACCACAATTTTGAAACTTTTATATGTATTGGAGGTATATGCATGGATTGGAGAATCTTACCAAGTAGTATCGGCCATCCCTCGTCAGTGCCTAAGATCTGCTCGATGCCCAGCACCTGGGACAGCAGCAGGCCCACGGTGACGGCCAGCTGGTTGACCGTGCCCAGCCCACCGCGCAGGTTCAAGGGCGCTATCTCCGATATGTACATTGGCACTAAGGAGGTGTTCAGACCTGTACGGAACAAAATATCAGAATCAGTATTGTTTGGCACAAGATGGGAATTTAATGAGAATATAAGACGTTTGTAATAAAAATTATGGCAAGAAAAAAGTTAAATTATGTGTTTAACGCAAAATCTTAAAGAAGATATTAAAGATCTTTAAGATCTTGTTATACTTTACTTACCGCAGTTGACTCCTATGATGAACCTGCCGAAGATGAGCAGCTCGTAGCAGTGGGAGATCTTGGTGAAGCCCATGAGACTCGCGCCACTTATGCCCAGGATGTTATTGAGCAATAGGCCCCCTTTCCTGGTAATAATAATATAAATGTTCGTATTCGTTCACGTGCCCAAAACAAGACAGAAGAAAAACCAATTATAAGTACGGTGCATACATATTCGAGGTTATAATTAAAAATAATAAGGTTTTTGAAACTTAAAGCAGTGAAGGTTTGCACTTAAGCACGATGTATTACCTCCCAAATCGATTGGCAATCATTCCTCCGGAGAAGCCGCCGAGCATGCCGCCGATAGCAAAAATGCTGACGGCGATGGAGTACAGCTTGTTGACGGTGTCATCGTGAAGGTCCAGTCCATACCGGTTCTTGTACACATCTTTCATGAAGTTGGCGATGTTCTGTACAACGTAGAGATAATTGGTTTGTTTCATTTGGAATTGACTGCTAATGTAATTATAGTATTTAAAATTTTTATGAAAAGAATACTGACTTTGCCAGGAGCGTTGATGACACCGGTGTTGTACCCGAACTGCAGCATGCCCAGCACCGCGGCCAAGATGGCGTAGGACAGGAAGAACGTTAGGCCCTGGAATGATCCACACTGATGAAAGAATTGGTCACACAAAAGTGAATGGTGGTACAATTTATTCGATTTATTATATTAGCACAGCAGCAGAACAAACTTGCTTGTTTTCACTTGATGTAAACTTCAACAGCTTAATTAGAATAGCTAGAAAAACAAAGCGATTGTAATTGCAAAAGCTCCGTTTAGAATCATTCCTGCCTTCATAGCAACGTTAGTTATTGAAAGTTATTAAGCCCTACAACTTCCACTTGTCGAGACATCAGTGAAAAATGTAATATTTATGCAAACCGCCATTAACGATAGCTTATTCAATTTCCTGCAGCAAATCGTAACTCAATAAAAAGTTGCCGCTTGAAGTAGAATGAAATAAATTTGCGCCACCAATGGAAATGCAATCATTCTCTAGAGGAAACGCAATTAGTCGATCAACGGAAAGTATTTCGCTCAAAGATCCATAAATAAAGTTTTATTTCCTTTCCATATCGGATTCGATTTATTCAAATGACTTCTAGAGCAGATGGTAGGTGCAAAATATAAATATGTAGGCAAAGATTCTATTATTACCTCTATAGTGAAGTTACAAAGCAATATTATGAGCTTTGTCGTGTTATAGGTGTTGCATTTTATAATGGCGAGAAGCTTCGCTCTTAACGCCTTGGGATAGAGTCTAAGGTCGAATAATTTTAATTACTTTGTGAATTGCAATATCTATACTACTTTTCTTCAAGTAAGAAAATTTTAATTTTGGATCTAAATTAGAATTTCCTATCGCAAACTTTGTTAATCCTGATGCCAAAGTTGTTTATGTTCTTGGATCGACGTATGCGCTTGTTAGATTTAAAGAGATATTTATTGCAAGAAAAATAATTATATCTAAATTCCTATAATGTTTTGTAAATAATAAAAATTGAAGTGTTTTAACTTGATGAAATGAAATCATGTTCATTGCGAACTTGGTCGGAATCATAACATTAACTGAATAAATTAATACTCGGATATTTTTAATAAATAGCAATAACATAAGTTAGTTAATTGAAAACAATGTAAAACATCAATATGTGTGATGATAATTAATATTCTATGATGTTTTAGTTTCTGATAAATGTTTGCCAATTGAATGATGTTTTCAATGTTTCTGTACTATAACGACGACAGTCATAAATGTTACTTAATTATAAATAATCAATAATGAAATAAGATGAATATTGGAATAAATCATTAATAAATGACTTTATTAATTTGTTATAAAATTTAAGAAGTGATTTAACTATTTACAAAGCTGCTTACAGTTGGTTTTAAAAATAATTCAATATATGTGCTGATTTCTGATTGGTCCATGTAACAATACTCACTAAGCAGTATTGGGACTATTTTGTAAATATCATAATAGACTATAGGTCTTTGAATCGTTAGATTTAAGCAATACAATTATTGGATTTATTACATTTTATATTTAAATTAAATTAACTGTATTTAAAATAAAGTAGCACATGTTGCTCTGTGATTGGTCAATCTACCCGCCGCCAGGGTGGTTGGCGCCGCGATACGATTTATAAGGCCTAGCACTGAGTCGAGGAGATTATTATTGTATCATCCTTTCTAGACGAAATGCTGCTTAGTATTCAAGTTAAAAAGTACCTACATGGCTATATGGTAAAAGTTATAACGTATTATATGGCGATACATCATATTTGAGATAAGTATAATTCTGTTTAACTTTATACTGTTTTAACAAAGCTATGATTTTATGTTTTAATTGTTTCTGGAGTGTGTTAATATTGGTAATTATAATGATGTGAAGTTAGACTTTGTGATAGTTGCTATGGCAAGGAACTTCCTGTTGGTCGGAAGGAGAGAGTGTAAAAATGGTTGTCACCCATCATGAGGGGCGGGTTAGCGGCTCCCCATTTTCTTGCTTTATTTTATATAATGTATAGTTTCATCAATTCTTTAATGTTTATCAAAGCAGTACATACCTAATGTTGTGATCATTAGAGCAATAATTTGTTTTGTAATATTATATCGTACTGTGTCTGTTTACTTCGAATATTGTGGCTAAAAATAATGCAGGTTCTGGTTTTATTGTAAGCAAATAGAAGCTTTATGTATAAACTTGTTGAAATAAATGGATATTTATTTATGTGTACATATTGTGGTATGAAATAAATTAATTGGTTATTATTTGTCCAGTATTTATTCAAAATACCCCCTCCTGATTGATTTTTTTCTAACACGCTCTGCATTCTAAAAGAATGGTAACGCATGACGAAATTGCAAAACAAATAAAAACGGTGTGAAGTCTTCTAAATTTGCTGAATTTCGTCTGCTTAAAGCTTGTTGTAGATTAAAAGTTTCCCAATATAAGCCTAAAATTAGCAGCTATTAAAATTACACGTCGAATTTCAGATATCTATAGTAGGTATGACATGTGAGAACTGAACATAATAATAAAAACATCAATTTGTACCAAAATTGTTAACAAAAATATTTGATTAGAAACCTTGCTGTGGTGTTCTATAGCTTTGTTAGAAACACTGTCCTCCGGTCGTAACATATTCAGTTGCTGTCCATCCAATTGTCGGTTAATTTGTTATGAGTGATTCATGCGCTAGTAATTGAGATGTGCTAGTTGCAGGTGTCCAAGTTGTTCATGTGAGTCGTTTTTACATACACATACATATAATCACGACTATTATCCACTAAGGGTTAGACAGAGACTAGGCAAAAGCTCCCATAAGCAGTCCATTGCCATAGTCCGCGCTTCACCAAGCAGTGACTGCACTCAGCGTGACAGGTGACGAGCCTGTCGCCGCAATAAGCTATTTGATGGTTGTGCAGCACTAAGTTCATTAGACGCCTTTTACGGACACCCAAGGAAGAGATGGGTTGGTAGTATTCTTTTAATGAGCCGCTACCACGCGGCTCGAATATAGATTAAAGAAAATTTTAATATTGAGCATAATCTTTGTAATATTGAGTTCCTGTGGACTTTGGTTACATTCGCTCCTGCCCCTATTTCTACAAACTAAGCTCCTTCAGTTAGATTCGATTATAAATTAATATAAAATGTTATAGGGTTCCTCTCTAATAAACACATTATTTCTAATTCCATTCCATGTTAGAAATCCTATCACAGTGCATTTAATAATCTTAATGAATACAGTATCAAATTTAGGTAAAACCTATTACAGCAATTATCTGGCGATTATGCAATATTATATTAAGCATGAATTTTGGGAATCGTATTAGTTATTAGCGTTATAACGATCCTAACGGCAATATAGGAACTAATTAATACGAGAGGCATGATTGACGTAATGCTGCTGAATATTTGCATGTATTTCAGCAAACACGTCGCGACGATGAACCAAACCACGGCGGCCGCATAATTAAGCGTTGCATAGCGTTAAGCTTTATGAAGATATTAATTTTAACCAGCACAAGACTGTACAATTAATTAGCAAAATTTACATAATTGGTTTGAAAATAACACTAGCGACAATCGAAGACATCAAATCCTTAAACGTTTTTCGAACGAATGTATAATGATATCGATTTTGTATTAACTTACATGTGGTTTGTTCACATTATTTGTATTGCTTGAAATGTCGTTTGATTGGTTCATGATGTGGGATCGTACAAAGAACCTTTAAGGTGTTGATTGTGTCCTAAGCATTATTAAAACTACAGTAAGAAGTCGCATTAAACTATAAATGTAATATGATAGATGATAGAAGATGTGAAGTGACTCGATATATTGAATTCCTAATATTTTGTTTTTGTTGCTTATTGAGTTCCTTGCCCGGTCTCACAGCGAAGCCTCCTGGCTATTGAACGGTTGGCATCGTTTTTGACGTGTATACCGTGTGTACACCTAAACTGAACAAATGTCTTTAGACTTTGTGAGTTTTGTGACGGTGGTAGTGAGGTCTGGTGTACCGGCGTCTAGGTTGTCACCTGTTCGAGGAGCCGTAGCTTCCGCCGCTGCGAGTGCTCCTCCAGGCGGTCCACGTACTCGCGCAGCTCCTCGATCTCCTCCTTCACCTGCTGCACTGTGTCCAGCTCCTGCTTGATGGCTACCATGTCACGCTTCACCTGAAACGTCCATGGTGTCAGCATTGCCATCACTTGCATTAGTACATACCTATAGTCTAACTTATGTATCCATTATAATATTATTTAGTACTCAATTAAGAGTTGGATTCTTAATTTATGTAAGTCTTTAGTTATATTGCATTATTTTGTACTTTTACGGAAGCGGTTCATATAGGACAGTCTGCCAAGGCATTGATGGTGAGACTTTAGTCAGGAAGTGTTGGTTATAAGCTAATAAAAACTAATTTTTTTTACTTGCAATGCGAAATAATTCAATAATAAGTGTTAATTTCCTTACTCATCAATACTTTGAACGCAGTGAAAATTTTTCAAGGTAGTAAATTAAAACCGTGCCAAAATGTAGTAAGTAGCATTTATATATCTTTAACCATCTTTTCATGTTGCGAGGGCTTGCTCGGTATTTCGTGTTGCCATTTGCAGTTCCCTAAATTCAACATGAAAGACGCCGTAATGAATGCAGAGGCAGCTTGTATCACAGACGGACCGGCCAAATTAGAATTACTAATGGCAAGTCTGCATTGCCCATGCCACTAAAAGAGACACTGCCAGAGACGTCGCACATGACACGATGCTACATGACTTGGTAGGTAATGCATGCGGGAACACTTCGCTACGGGGAACTGATTACTCCATATTAGGATTGCGAAGTGGCGTAATTGGACCACACATACTTAAGTGAATTTTGACACTTGACAGGAAATTGGTTGTGCTGCCCCTTTATTCTAAACTGTCGGTTCACGGCAAGGTTCATGGATTCGATTCGGAAAGTCACGTCCCGTCTCGCTCTAACTCGCCGCAATAAAGTGACAGGAATAGAGAATCCGTGATTCGTTTAGTTTCCGACAGTTTAGAATAAAAGGTATGCTATTTCAAGTATAGATTACTTGATCTGATGAATACTAACTAGTTTAAGTAGTTTATAAGTGGATGTGAGTGACATAAAGTTCATAAAGTAATATGTGGACCACTTTCACTTTAGAATCAGTTTCAAATAATTTTAACTTAGTTCTACTGCTTTATCTTCTTCGTTCCAAGCTGAGTGAGATTTCTAATTAAAAACTATGTGTACGAGTATATAGAGTTAAATTAATTATTAGATTTCTCACCTCGGAGACCTCACTTTGACATGACTCGACGCTCTTGGTGAGTTCCTGCAGCTGCGTGCGGATCTCGCAGAGGGCGACGGTGGTCTCCAGCTGCCGGTCGCCCCGCTGCAGGTCGTCCAGCTTCGCCGACAAGTTCATGCTCATTATGCTCACCTGTCTCTGAAGGCTGGGGGCCAGAAACAGAAAGTTTAAGTTCCTCATCATCATCATATGCCAAAACTCTGACAAATTTCAGATTTGGACAAGTCATCTGTTTATATTTGTGTCAAAATTATGATTGTGTTTCAATACTTACAGTGGGATGTGTCGATGTTAGATGCGTGAGGGTTACGATAAGTGTGTGTGGTCGTGTGCTATCGATCAATGTATATGGGCTCCAAAGTGGGGGATAAGGTGCGCGGACGCTATTGTTGATACCACGTTTGATACTTAGATAATGTCTTCAGATTTTCAAGGTTAAGGATTTAAAAAGTTGATATGGTTTTTAAAAATGATAACTTTTACCTTTAAGTAATGTCAACATTTTTCAAATAATATTAAGACATAAAACCAAATACTTGAAGTTTCATAATTAATTAAAATCAAATAGTGATTCTGTTTCTGTCTAACTTATATCACAACTGCAGTGCGAGCATAGAACTTCGATAGCCGCCATATTTGATCGACAAAAGCATCCGTCCTTTTCACTCCTTTGGGTTATCTGTCAAATTTATCGACAATTGTCGATCTTAGACGTCAAATTGGGCTTATCGAATGTTCTATGCTCGTAGCGCGGTTGCTAAATATTGATAGGCTATTATAATCTTGTGTATAATATGTAAACAACTTGTGTTATTATTTTAACATTGTATTTGATAGTAATCTCAGCGTGCTCGTCTTAAGAGAACATTTATTGAATATGACTACTTTGCTATTTGCAATAATGTAACTGCACACTTGTAACGCAAATTTTAAGTACAAATACGCCAAAAGCAAAATTCTCATACTGTCATTTCATATTACCATTTCATGTTCTCACGCACCAAAGTACACGAGTTAAATGTAGTTGCGCCCAAAACACTGATAGTGGAACATTTGACGAACAAAGTGATTAATTAGCGACTGTCTATACAAAGCTTCCATTATTGATAACATATTAAAATGCACAGGACACGTGAACCAGTTACAAATTAATGAAAACAAGGGCAAAAATATTGTACAGCTCGATTTAAAATACAAAGACTAACAGAAACACGTTACTCGTCACGGCTCTTAAAATGGTGAAAATTAAATAACGTCAGCGCACGAGCCGGCCTCGGGGCGACACTGCCGGGCCATCCGGACGGCCGGTCCGGCGGCCGCAGCCGGATGAGCCGGACAGCCCGCCCGGCCAATCAGGCGGATGCTTCCTCTAATGCGAATTAGCACGGAGTCAGTTTGAGGTTAACATGATTTATACCTATTTATCGGATTATTTCATTCGAATCGAATCGATCGAATGTGTGTAAATCAATCAAAATAGGTACTTGTATGGGCGTGGTCTGATTTGTTGATATTGATAGATTTATTTTTGTCCATTATATTTGAATGCATAAATAGCTATTTTTATATTATACGAGTAATATTGTTTGTAAATTTCAATTCATATATTTTCTCGATATGGATAACACAAATATCTCATGACAGTGGTGTAAATGAACATTTTTCAACACAGCTCTCAATTATGGAGTGCACAAAGCGCTTAAGCCTGACGTGGGCCGTCCTAGCTAATAACCGGACCGAATTAATACCCCGATGATAGTGTACGTACAGGATGCTTCATGTGGCAGCGCCGGCGGGCGGCGCCCAACTAAAGGTCTGGTGAGCGGCGCGCCGCCGCCCAGACACTGTACCATTAATATCACTGCCAATTTAATGAAAAGATTCACTATCTCCATTCTAAAATAAGACTTGCATATGGGTATATAGAGAACTATTTACAGTGAACGATTATATCTTCGTCTCTGTAAATTATATAAAAGTAAATTATAGAAAATCTAACAATTTAAAACTACGAAGAAAAATGAACGATGAATCCTGTCAGTTGATCAATGCTCATGGTTCAATAAGGAATGATTGAAAGAACATTCTTAAAAAGTAAAGAGTTCAAAACTAAGCAATTATTATCAAAATATGTTAAAGGTTGGAAGTGAATAAGATTAATATTAAAGCGAAGCGGTGAGTCCTGTGTCAGTCATCTAGAGAGACGTACCGTGGCGAGGTAATGGAAGAGCAAGACGTGTAACAGTAATGAGTCGTCGGAGGCTAGTGTACACATGACAGTGAGAGGCATGCAAGCCGCGAGCGCGAGTCGCGGCCGTCGTCATGGCCATTGACGCTAACGGGCCGCCCCACCGCGCCCGCATCCACTATCTGCAATACAAGATATTTGGGATGCAAGCCAAGGTGAGATGTAGGAGGAACACATCGACACACAGACCGCTATGAATCGTTATGCAAATGAAGCCAGTAATAAAGGCAAAGCTATCGTCAATCTGTTCGCTAGGGTGTGGCACGTACCTAAGTAGAAGTTCCCTGAGTGTCGCCTCGTCTTCCTCCGTCGTCGCATATCGTGTCAGCTTGCCGCCGGCCTCCCGGGGCACATGATCAGGTACCGCTGCGCCAAAACTCCTTGTTTATTTTTAATTTACGCCTCTTGTGAGGAGTCGATGCGTCAAGAATCCAGCCGCGGCGGCCGGCACACGCCGACGCCGGCGTCGGGTCCCGATAGCAGGCGTCCAATCGAATTTAATTTCCGCAGCGTCGCGATATTGAACCAATGTTTTCACCGTATTGCCAATTAGCTTCAATGGCCACGACAGGCGGGATACTAACCAATTTGGAAACTAAGCTATCGATATGTGCGTCGCACCGAGCGGCGCCCTACCGCGCTCACACGGCAAACGAACGCTCACAATCTCCTTTCTGTTACACAGAACAATTCAAGATAATTAGCATGCTTTGATTACATAAATAAAAGCAAAATAATTTTGTGCGAATACAGTGTATATAAATGAAGGGGAATTGAGGGGGTGTGGGGCGATCGGAACTAGACAGACAGACATGATCACTCGTTCACGACGGGCTGCCACGCTGCTTCTACGAGATCCTGCTACTTCTGTGCTAGGAGATGCTAGAATACGCTTCGAATACTTGGGTGGTACGTTTGGAGCTCGTAAAAACAGCATGTGCTGGTATGAAGAGTAACATATAACGTTTCATTCAAACATTTAATCATCGAAATGTTATATATAGTAGACAATACATTGTAATAAATACATACATAAGACGACTTACGTAATTTAAGCAACAGTTTCAAAAGTACTTAAATCAAAGTAATAAATAAAGAAAATCAAATAATTATGTTCGATGTACACCTGATATAATATGTATGAATGTTGACGATTTTAAGTGCTATGTTTAGCCTATGAAATAAAATTATTTTTGATTTTGATATTGATTATGAGCTTTGATTTTTTGCAAACTTTAGGTAAAGTTTTATTATTTTCTTGTATCAAGGCCTTGGTTCATAACGTCATTCATAAAGTTTAGATTTGGAAGCAAGTTATTGTAAGATCATTGACCCGGCTGACAAACATGTTCCGAAGTATAGCCGGAAGGGACAGATATCTCGGCGATGTACTCGTACACATATAACTATTTGCAGCTCGTTGTTATTTATGAAGGCACATTTGTCCAGAGTCGATGACTCACGTTCTTACTAATGATTGCTATAAATATAGACGTCATTTTTTATACGTATTTTCCTTAGAATAAATGAGATGCTAAATAAGTACTTATATAATTTAAGCCTATTAAAGGTTCATATGCTTATTCAAATTCAACGAATTCACTTCATTAGTAAACGTACATAAGCTAAGAACATTATGGAGCAGGATTGGGTATGACAATAATTACTATGAGAGTTTAATTAAACAATAAATATAATTATGAGTTCTACACTGACTAAAAGTCAAAGCTAATTAAAAGTTACATTTGAACATCACCAATTTGCTTTAAATAGAGCTTTTTGACTATTAATTCGTTATTAACAGTCCCTAGCAATATTCTGTGCCGTGTATCAGATAGCAGTGATAACCGCAGACTCTCTGAGTGCATCGGCCGACCAACATATCAGGGCCGCCACCGCAATATTGGGTCCTTACCTATGAAATTGGTGTTTTTCTTCTCTCTTAGTATTTTGTTCGTAACTATTAAGTTTCAGAGTATTCTTAATAATAATTACCTCCTCTAAAAATAAACCATATTTTCGAACTCTTTTGATTTGTTTTGATATTTCGTTGTAAGTTTTATTGTGTTAAAATTGGACACGGAGACAACTCCTTTTCAGTGCCTTCCGAATACATAATTTAATTTTCATTCACATAAAAAAGATATTTTTTTTAAGAAGTATAGCATATAGCTAAAGCTTGTCTAATGATACATGCCAAATATTATTTATCTTTGGATTAGTCGTTGTGAAGAAAACTGAAAAAATGTTAGTATGGAAAATGCAGAGTTCCCCAAAATCTCCATACAAAACGGCAATTTCATAGGTAAAGACCTAATAATTACAGGAAAACTGGACTGCGTGTGAAATCAAGCCAAACGGTTTACAATCGCTTGGAAATCGGTAATGTAAGTTACATACATAGATACATATAATCACGAGTATTATCCCTAAGAGGTAGTCAGAGCAGTCCACTGCCATAGGCCGCGCTTCACCAAGCAGTGACTGCACTAAACGTGACAGGTTGTGAGCCCGTCGCCGCTATAAGCTATTCTATGGTTGTACAGTTCTAAGTCCATTAGTCGCATTTTACGACACCCAAAGGAAGAAATGGTTTGGTAGTGTTCTTATAATGAGCCGCTTCCACACGATTGGTGTAAGTTGTCTGTAAATATTGCGTTCTCGACATTTCATTGCTAGGACAAACTTTCTACATGTAAGAAGCGTGTGATGCTCAGATTGCAGGTCGTTTTAGTGGTATGTAATGTTGAATGTTGGAATTGTATTGACGGTAATAGCCTAACCTGCGACCCACGAAATTACTGGCAAAGTGTGGTGTGTGTGTGTGTGTGTGTGTGTGTAATGGACCTCTGACTATTTTCAACAACGATGACCAACATGTCAAATGTCTGAAATTTAAATGTACAGTGCCACAAACTTATCTGACCCGGCGCGGGTCGCTGTTGTCGAATTTAGGCCCGGCAAACATTATTGGCATCGGCACCGCTCAGGATTTTAGATGATAAATAGCATCACATATTAACTTCATGGCTACAAAGTAGAAATTTCCATGATATATGCCGTAGTAACAAAAATACCGCTTCGGTATGCTTGAGGTTGCTGAATCGGCGGCCTTGACGTTGCTTCGGGATACTTCGGCATCCTTCAGTACGCTGCCGCCGCGCCAAGGCAACACTCGGGGGTAGTTTGAACGGTACGGCATGCTTAAGGACGCTTCGGCATCCCTAAGGACGTTGCAGCATGACAAGGCATAGTTACTGACAGTGTGCGCTTGCATGTAGGGACGTCGAAAGATTCCTTTCCTCGCCGATGCCGATAATGTGCGCCGGGCCTTAGCCGCGAAAAACAACTCTCAGACAATATCATAACTTGAAATTGACAATACAATCATAATGGCGACACTTAGTTTCGATCTGGCCACCGTCAGATAAGTATGTGGGACTGTAGAACGGTTGATCAACGACCAAATGAATATGAATTTTAGACGGTATCCTACAAATACACACATCAACAAAGTCTAGGGATATCTCTCTAGGAATCCCTTTGATTATTTCTATCATCAAATATCTTAAAATCTATAAAGAATCTTCTAATACTGTATATGGACGAATTTAAAGGTCTTTAGGGCAAATTCGACCATATTGAGATTAGTAACACGGGAATAGTAATACCAAACTGAACTGCAACGATGGGTCGAATCTGCCCTGTGTCAAACGAGACATTGACACATTCGTGCGCGAAAAACTGCGTACTCCGTTAAAATAGTATTACTCGCGTGAAGTCAAACTTGAAAAAATTAAGATAGCTAATCGGCTCCGCCCTTAGGGCAGATTTGACCAATCATTTCAGCTCAGCTTGGCATTACTATTCCCGTGTTATGAATCTCAATTTGGTCGAATTCGCCCTTAATAAAAAAAATAAAAAAACAACAAATATTATTTTTTTTTAATTTTTGCAATCGTCGTAGAAAATTAGTATTACAAAAACCAAATTTCTTCTATAAATTGTCATTAAAATAATAAAGATCCAATAAAATCTGATCCTTAATATTCAGAGTTGCCATTATTAACATTAATTACACAACTGCAATGATTGTTTACACTTGAATATAAAATGCCAGCGCCTTACTGCGGTACTTAAGGTACTGTGGTCTTTGCATGTGTGAAATTATTCGCAAAATTGTTCTTTGGTAGTCAAATGTTGCCAGAAATCTACCATAGCTTTTCGTTGTAACAGTCCCAAACGTCTGCGTAGCACAGAGTAGAGAGACAGGATTGATTTCTCAAAATAAGTGCCTGAAGCCAGATCAATATCACAATCATGCAGCTGGTAAAAAGGCTCCAGGAGGACCACCAGCTGCTGGAAAGCAACTAAACTGCTCAAGGGAGGTTGCATGGAGTTGGTCTTCATGCTCGAAGACCGCTAAATGTTCCAGCGTATTGAAGTTGCGGCTTTCGTGGGTTCTGTAGCGTTTACTACGATGTGACGAACAATGTGTCATTTATGCTGGTTCCGATGAGTCCCGGCTTGGAATTCTTTTGATTCACGAAGGACACGTATTTGGAGAATTGCAGGAAGAATTTGCTGTGCATGGCACCCTCAGGAGGTCCCATGACAAAGCGAGACAACCGTGGTATTGGTGAGAATTCGATGTGACGAACGAAATCAGCTCGTTTAGATTTTAGGCACCATGATTGGCACAGAATCCAAAAGGGCCAGGAATTTCTTCTACTCATGCACGATAATGCTCGAATTTTGCGTTGGCCTGCTCTATCACCAGACTCAATTCCTATCGATCATGCTTGCGACATGTAACAACGAAAATTGTGAGAGACTTCCCGCCAAATTTGACGTCAAAGCAACAAATACGACACTTCCAAAGAACCTCGTACCTCATACCGCAGTAAGACATTGGCATTTTGATTTTTCATAGATTTTAAGATATTTGATTTTATGTAAATATCCCTAGACTGTGTTGATGTGTGTGTACGAGTAAGTGTAGGTATACTTCTGCGGTGAACACCAGCTTCGCTACTATGATGTAGTATAGTATGATTTTTTGGTGCCTTTACTCGGTCTACCTGTGAAACAGCATCACTTTCAAGCTTGTGGATTCGCATACCTCTTAACAGGTCAGTATACTAATAATAAAATTTCAGCTTTGCTAAAATCACGTAGGTTTCTGGGATCTCAGTCTATAATGTATCTTCTAGAGTACAAACAAACTACATTATCCTACACAGGAACTATACATAGGACAGTAAATTTTATATTTTTTTTTATTTTTCAGCGGTGTTAAATCACAATTCGGATAATGTCTACCCTTTGTGACTGACGAGCCTGATGCTGATGATAATTTTACAGGGCAGACTATGTCTTTAATATACAAACACTTGGTACAGAGAGAATGGCACTGGCGACTTCCCGATAAACGCCTAAAAGTTGACCAAGAAAATGAATTAATATTTCTCTCAGTTCTCAGCCTATATACGTCCCACTGCTGGGCACGGGGCTTTCTCATGGAGAAATAAATGAGGAGTATGGGCCGTAACACCATCACGCAGGCCCAATGCGGGTTGGTAGGAAGTAACAGATGCAATAGCAACCGGGACCAACGGCTTAACGTGCCTTCCGAAGCACGGAGGAGTTAGGGATCACAAAGTTTTGGTCACCCTCAAGACCTGAGCATAGCGAAGGTAACTTTGTTTTGTTTTCGGTATCAAAATCCAAAGCGTAAAACGTCACCGAGCACCTGTCTAATATTGTATATTGAAGTATAAACCTTGCATATTATGTGTTTAGCATCAAGTTGCATGGTAGTGTGCGTCAGTGCAAATATAAAAAGTAAAAAGGTTTTTAATTTTAAGACTTTTTTGACATTCCAGTAAATAATGTTTTTTTCATCAACACGAACAAGTCCATGTGATGATTCGTTGACGGTTTTGTTATTTATTAACTTTAACACTTTGGTAAGGTGCTGTATAAATTAAATTACAATTATCCAGCGGTGTCCCGTCCGCCAGCAATGAGGTCGTAAGCGTTGCATTAAAAGTCTTTCCTCTGCGTAATTTTTCCATGTTACTTAACCCCGGAACCGGGTCACTAGTGCCCGCTAAGGCGCGTTCACACCCACGTCATCATATAAAGCCATTCTGGAAAAAATCTGTGGGGGTATCATCTCCTTTTTCATAGTGACAATAAGTATTCTTTCTAAATAATCATAGTACATAACTATACGATGAACTACAAACTGTAAAACTTTTTTCTCGTTTTACAAGGTATTCTAACGAATTGTGGGTATGAACAACCGATCTTTAGGCTTATGTAGATAAATACGCGAACATTAAGAAATAATAAAAAAGGTTCAAAAAAGGTGTCAGAATTGAACCGAAATTTAATCACATTCAACTCTTGAAGGTTGAATAAAATCACTGTTTTTTGACTGGAGTGTAATTGGTGTTACAAGTATTGGGCGCTAATTAGTATGAATTTCGTGCCATCTATCACCTTTACAAAAGATTTCATTGAACTGTCGAAAACATTAAAACAATATAAAATACAAAGAGGCAATGCCTACGTAACAAATTTAAAAATTGGCTTTTTTTCACTAAGGAACCCTTTCATAATAAATATGAAAGAAGAAAGGCTGCAGAAATAAAACTCATTTAATAGCATTCTAGTGTGAAGGAGTCCTTAGCGCGCCGGGCACGCTTCCAGGCCGTAACTCCCGATCCATAGCATATGCATAAGCCAGCTCTGCCAGAATGTGATCCTATATGTTGTATGTGCGCGCCGAGCCCGGCTCGCTGCAAGCTAAATGCGAGTGACATAGCCTTCGATAATGATTGATAATAGAGATATATAGCTATATTTTCACGACATATGAAACAGAGTGACGTTAAGAAAATAATTCAATTAGGAATACTTCACCAATAATAACAAAGAAAACATTAGATATCAATTTTATTTACAGTGATTTTGATGAGGTTAGATATTCGGTTGGGATGGACGGGGCACTATATATTATCGTTGTGACCGTAACATAAACCCATTAGTTGTTTACTTTGGGCTAGTTGTCCTGAACAACAATGAAATGGTTGCCAATAAGGACCCCGATAACACCTCAAAGGAGTAAGAAAGTAACTACAATATGCTAACATAATCTTTTGAACTGAAACCTTAAATTTATATCTTAAACAAACATATAATGACGCCTTTCTCCTATAGAGGTAGGCGGAGATACATACACATACATATAAACACGACTATTACGAGTATCCCACTACACGACTATTTGATTTTGATTTTTTGATAAGGATTAGGCAGAGACTAGACAAAAGCACCGCAAAAGCAGTCCATTGCCCTGTTCCGGTAACAGGTGGTGAGCCCGTCGCCGCTATAAGCTATTGGATAGTTGTGCAGTTCTACGTCCATTAGTCCGCTTAAGCAGATATAACAATAACATTCATAAAAGATTTCATAGCACAATAATAAAGTCCGTTTTGTAAAGTCACAGTAACATCTCTGTAGAGTCTAACGCACTCTACAATCAATACCGCGATGGAGTCTTCAGTTCTGATTTACAATGTAATATCGTACTCTACGTAACTCCGTGTATAATGTATTTTGGTAGATTTTAGTGTGTTAGGGACGCTCTTGCTCGTTGCTCTCTCGAGCTAGCTAATTTTTATTATTATTTTTAATGTTCGTCTTATTTCTATAGAGATATTTTTGAGTTATCAGCTGATTTTTCTCTGAGCTGTTAAATGGCCATTTTTCATGCTTCTGTTTAAATATTCTTTGATTCTTTCCATCTGGGATCGAGTACGAGCGAAATAATATCAAAAATATTCTTTTACTTGCAGTTTATAGTGCTGTTTAAACATATTAATGCAGTAGCATTTTTTTTAAACAAAAAAAAATATTTTAAAGCATTTATTGATAAAAAAAAATTCGGTGGTAGGTGTTCTACGTAAGCTGGTAGTACTATCTTCGCATCTACTATATTTTGTAGTTATTTTAAAAGTATCAAAAAATTTCACTGCTTTTCAAACTGAATTTCTTATACCATTATTTATAAAATATAAATATCAATTTTAAATTAATAGTTCTGGCTTGAAAAGTTAGGCTGCTATAGAAAAGTTATAAAAGTCCCTAAATAAAATGAAAATTGTTTTAATATTTTGTAGAATTTTTAATGACGTAACAGATTATCTAAAGAAGAGATTCCAAAGAGTCCCGCCCCGTCCTGACCACTGAACACAAAGGTTTATTCTGACACTAACACGGTTTTGTTTCATAGCATCGTATTAGTTGTAACTCGTAATGTCGTAGGCGAACTCCATGTCGTAGCGTGCGTAGCGGTCTCTCGTCTAAGAAACTGCTACAAGTCAAGTAAAGCACTTAATTTTTTAAATGTATGGATAGTTGGAACAAAAAACTTGATAATTAGTAGAGGTAACTACAAAATACTGATTTTTAAGACGTATTTTCATTTATAAGACATTTTTGTATAGATACTTATTAGAGACTTATTAAAAATACAGACACGACAACTTCAAAATTGTACCAAATTTCGTGGGAACGAGTGACAAGGTGTAGTGAGTGTCTGTGCGTGCTAAGGGTGGGTGTTTACCTGAAATTTGATCGATTGGCGAGTATAGGGGCGGCTCGTCGCCTGGCTGCTGGTGCTCGAGCAGGCGGTGACACGACTGTCTCATGAGCGCTCCCGACACTGTTACACGAACAAATTTAAATGTTAGCTCTTACTCCATGTAAACTTAAAAATTAGTTAGATTAAATAAATAAGTGTCACTTGGTTCTATATCAGTACAAATTTTATGAAGAAATTTCCACTAACACTGATTCTATATCGAAATTTCTGACCTTAACTCTGTGTGCAATAAAACGTGTAACTACTTACATGATTACTGATATTTGAGTTTGATAATAAAAGGGAAACTTTTGAAACATTTTGTATAACTTGTTTATAAGCCCAAACAAATATTGCATCCGAAAAAGCTGCAGAGGGTGGCTAGTTCTATTCGAAGCTCGTAATTTTATTTAATTATTATTTTTAACAACTATCACATTTGAAAGCTTTTTGTTGTTTTTCAAGTTCAAACAGTAATAAAGATTCTCTTTAAATAAATATTCCACTGTTGGGTGATTCTAACATCTCCCTGGGTAGTAAATGGAACAGCCTGTATAATATGATGCCAGAGCGAGTTCGATGCAGTTGGCCAACTAGCCTACTTGCGCTCATCATGGAAGTACCTATCGTTAATGCGCCAACTATTTATATAATATGTTCATTATATATTATATATTATATAATTAAACTTCTTTGTCTCAACTTAAGTGTCCGCGCTCACTTAAATAAAGTATCAGTTAAAATAACACTTTCAATATTGCATGCTCAATGATGGAAATTTACTGGCTATTCTATGCTTTATTGCAGTCTATGGCTGCTTTAAATTTATTGGCACATCTAAAAAAAATATTACATTTGTTATTTATTTCTAATGTGCTAGTAAAATGTAATATTGTTTACAGTCTTGACAACTCTAGACATTCATTAGTTTAAAAAATGGGTGGCAAAATAAATACATGTTTCAATGAGGGCTATTGTGTATGAACTCGCCGCTAGGGGGGCTTGTGTAGCGAAATGTCTGATGTCACAGTTGTTGGGTTTGCTACGGGGGTTTATTTATATTATATTAATATTGTGAATATTTAGCAATATATTGAGATAGATTAATTATGGAAAATATAAATTATGGATCAATTAATGAGATAGCTTTGAGACTTTCCAAAATTATTGTATCCGTCTTTTCAAGCAAATAACGACTCTCAACAGTGTGACATGGCCAATAAGTTAACTATACGGTTCTGTTGTGTAAAATAAAATTTAAATCTTAATTTTTATTTTGGTGCCTGTAATAACATACATCAAAAGATAAACTTTAGGAGGTCGGCATCGCTTCACAGTGGCGCCACCCGCTGGGGCTGACAACGATAGCCCCTAACTTCAAACATATTTATTTACACTAGACATTCTACGTAACTAACTTCGCATAGCAGCCTGTAATTTACAAAGAACTAGTGCACACTAATTACTACACTAATTAGTGTGCTACACATTAATAAGGTATTTCTTGTGACTTTATTTAAACTTACCCTAATTCTTATTTAAAGATTATTAATCATTTGATTCCACTGAGTTTTGCTAACCATGCCTAATGGTAGCTCACTTTTGGTTCATGACATAATTCTTCATATGAATTTAAAAGTTATTTGAGTGTTCTTCCTACGTACAGATGGATAGGTGGCCAGTAAGTTAAACTGGTTAGTGGCTTTGGTCACATAGAATACAAACACAGGTATTTGTACATGTAAGTATTGTATTTATCAGCAAATCAAATAAGGATCGCAATGTACGTAGTCAAAGATACCCACAGAGTATTGTATTGTAAGCCGTGCTGGACATAACCATACAGACACACATTGTTATTATATATTTAAATTGTAATACTATTGATCCAATACTGAAACGTGATAATAATATACTGTCTCTGCTAGATTCGCAGAACTCATACTACGTTTCCTTTTTAAAACGTGCACGCTACAGGCTACGGACTACGGGCTACGAATGTTCAGTGCTACGAAGTGCTACGGAATGCTCACCAAAAATAATTATGTTCTATTTCTATTTCGTTTCTAGGAGAACCATTAGACTTCCAAGGCAAGTTATTTCAGCATACTTCTAATATTAAAATTGGTGAACAAGAATGCCGCAAAAGGAACTACTTATGGCAACAAAAGCGGCGGTTTCTTCAAAGAAACTGTTAAAAGAAAGAAGAAGAAATCTTTATTGAGTTTCTCGTCCATTATTATCAGTGCAGGCCTAGGGAATTTACCGGGAGCTCGGCAGTTGCGTAACTGATGCCTTGGCAAGGTAACTTCGCGACTATATTAGGTACAGCAACATCAAGAGTAATAACATCATACAAGTTTCTAAATTGAGTTTTGCAACTCACATCTAATTTGATCGCACTAAATAATAAGTACTTAAATTCGTTTATTGAATTAAATTAAGAATCTTTATAAGCAGAGCCCAAATTCAACTATTGTCTATAGAAAATTATGAGAGAAAAGCAGCCGAGTATGGTACACTATCTTGTATGTATAGTTACCTTTAATCTAGTTATTGTCATTTGTCTACCGCCCCCGGTTGTCTAAACGACGACATCTCGTCTGAAACAACAACACACATTAGTCAGTAAGTTTACAAACCAATTCATGTTCCTGAAATGAGCAAACTTAAATTTAAAATAATCTGCCATGTCTAGGTTTTTTAGCTCTACGAATACTAGACAATGGCCACTTAAAAGCAAATCAGCCAGCCAGCAGCTACATAATGCTTTTAAGTGGCTTCCGTGTTCTGTGCTTTTAACGACGATAATCGTTCGGGTATCTCCGGAGACAGTCGGGGATCTCGGAAACGCGGCGCGAGAATTCGTACGAATTATAAACGTATATAATCTTTCGCTTCACTTAACTTACGAAGAAGAATTTTACACGAAATTAATGGAGATTAACACTAATTCACAATTTTATATATTTGGATTGTTCGTTGCCAGCCTATTGCGTCCACTGCTGGGCATAAGTATGGGCAAATGACAAGTATGGGCCTTAATACCATTACGTTGGCCCGTGAGTCGAAAGGTAATAGCGGCTGGAACTAATGGCTTGACGTGCCTATATTTGAATATAAATATATTTTTAGAAATAACAAATAACGTCGATGTTCATGCATTATTCAAAATGAGGTTACTTATTTTGCATTAATATTATATGTATTATAATAATTATTAGTTGGATTCAAAACTTCAGAGCACTTGCTGTGAGCTCAGAATGACCCATCTCATGACAATTCTGAACTCAAAGCTGTTCAGTCGGATGCTGTGTTGGTGTCAGACGCGTGGTCACACGTCGCACAGTCACGGGAATGGGGGCAATTGTGAACATGCAGTAGAGGAGGGAATGTGTGGTATTGTAGGAATAAAGGATCGGTTTTCCATAAAATTAAAAAATATATATTTATGAGGAAGGCACACTGAAACAATTCTGTGACAGCTGAGGAAGCTCGAGATCAGTGGTGTTTGGGATGAAGTATTTAAAAAAGCATGAAAATTAAAATACTGATTAAACTATACAAATATTATAAAGAGGTACCACGTTATTCATAAAAAATAATAAAGTCTTAATAACCTATTTTAGTTACAGAGTGTCTTGTTTTCTTCTTTTAAAGACATATCAAATGTTTATGAGTTTGTGACATACATACTATTATAGTGTAGCCACAATAAGTGTATTATTTTTAATTTTATTAAAATTTCGCCGCTAGAAGAGGCCATATATTTGTATCTTGGGTTTTGTTACTTCATGTTCAAGGCTGGTTCAATACATTAATAAAAATGCCAGCAGCATGGGCACCTGTTATTTCATCTGGTGCAGCTACTTACGGGACATAGTGTCATGGTAATAGCCATAGTCAGCAGTGGGACGTCCTGACATGCCGTAGTCTCCTTTAGGAACACCTAGAAACACCTCGGGAACCGCCTGAACATACGTATTCTACGATGGAGACGGCTTAGCCGCAGAGCGCACTCTATGACCAGCTTTCGCTGTCAGAGCCTGGGACTCGAGTGTTCGGGATGCAGCCCCGTCACTTATTATTCAGTCCAGGGGAGCTGTGAGCCTCGCGAAGCCTGTCTACATCACAGCTCCACATGTGGCAGCGATTTAGGCGAACAGACGATTGGCGAAGAGCCACTGGACGATTACTGGGCAGGGTCTTTCCGGAACTGTTAAACCAAGGATCCTCACATATCTTTTGGGAGTGTTCATCCTCTAAGAGATGTGTTATTGCACCAACGTTAAAAATGCTTAAGAATATGTTGAAGAAGTTAGGGATCTGTATACTTACCTACCTATACCGCCTACCGAAGTGGGCACGGGTTAGCTAGTGATTTAATAAATAGGAATGGAATACTATTAACACAAATTACTTATTTTAATAACTCTCAAGAACTTTACTGAACGACTGCAAACTTCCTCGACTGTATGAAATATTATTAAAAATAAATCATTTGCAAGGTTTTAAAAAAAGAAGTTCCTAACACTTTCTCATCCTTAAAAATACCTTCAAAGCAGAGGTACCAGCTACCTACCCCTTAGTCTTTCCTACTTTAGATCACTAATCTGTACGGTTTTGTACGGGACTGTAAGATTCTTTTTATGAATAGCTAAATAGATACAATGCTTGCATTTTAATGTAGACATAATTAAAATAACAATTTTGAATGTTAATCAATTAAATGATTAATAAACATTGCAATTAAACGTATTTTTTATTTTTATTTATTTATTTACGAGTATTTAAAACTTAATCTATCTTTACAGGTTAAACCTAATGCGAATGTTAAGACTAAAGACAACTACACTAACATGTACACTTTTATATTAAAAATCATGTTTATAAAATAGTGTAAACATCTACATATAACAAATAATATACAATGCTGTCCTAGTGAATTCACACAGAGAGCAGTGAAACAATTCTTTATCATGTAAATGGTATTAACATTTATATTTTAAAGATCACCTTATGATGGTACAACTTAAAATTGACTGTGCTTAAAATAAAAATTATTGAAGAAAAACTTTCTTAGGGCCAAAATTTTATTTTTTTATTTTTAATTATTTTTTTTCAATATTTATTTACAGTTTATTTACAGTACACACAACAAATATATCTGTGGTGTGGCCTATTCTTAAAGAAATTTTAAGAAAAGTTATGTACAGTTCATTGTGAATATCGCTTGCCTCACATTGTGCCTCAACAGGCTCTCCATCTGTTACATGGATATCTGCATGCACCTCTCTCCATCTGTTACATGGATATCTGCATGCACCTCTCTCCATCTGTTACATGGATATCTGGCGAAATGTGGGTGTTTAACACCTCTGCCTACCCCTTCGGTGAAAGAGGTGTGATGATCTGTTATGTTTTTATGTTATAAATACTTACGATTAATGTATGAATACGAAAGAACCATCGAAAGTTTAATAGTAAATATTGTAGTATGATCAGGTCAAGGTAAGTTAGAATAGTATAACTCGAGTGTTTTATAACTTTATGACATAGCCCGGTGTCAGTGGGACAGTGCATCCTCGCAATGACCCGTGTTTTGACGGTCACCTGCCCGGAATGACGCGGTCACGGCGGTAATACAACATTGTTGTGCCTTATCAATAATTTTGTTGCCATCGAGTGAAAACAACACTTGCTGTTTTATACAGAGTGTGCAAGTGGTGCTGTTCGTTTTATTGGTTTATAATAACTTGGGCAAGTGCTAAGGGTCATAGAACTCATATTGCCATCTACGGATATTTGTCTTTGAAATTTGAATTTGAGTGTCAAAGGGTTTTCGATAGATATACAAATGCAAATTCGTAATTGCTACAAAAATTTTACGACGATTATGTTAAATACTTTTCTTAGTTAGCTTTTGATAAAAATAACACAGGAAATATAAAAAGTGATATAAAATCAATACTTTCGAAAATTGTATGTTGTTGTGCATACAGTTACATAAACACTGCATGTCATCACGCCTACATCGCCGAAGAACTAGAAGGAAATTTGTTTATGTGTGATATATCTCATATGCATATATTGCATTATAATGTATATAACCGACTTAATAAATAAATTTTGACAGCATTATAAACCCTGTAGGGCCCTGCAAATTGACAAAAGAGATGAGAGAAGAATATTATTTAACATAATTTAACAATATAATTGGCAAGTCAATATAGACATTAGACCAGACTTGAAGTGCCCTTGACGATCTCGGTCACTTATTAATTTTTAAACCAAACCGTCACATTTGAACAGCCTGTATACAGAAAATTGCACAACTCGGTGACAGCTGGCCTGATTGAGGCTTACATTATATATTATATTTGCGAAATACACAAATCATGGGAAACTTTGCAGCTGCCACGAAAGTTATGGTCGGGGGTCACAGGTACCAGTACACATGGTATTTAACCATAGTTTTAGGATACATGTACAAGATATACATAAACGGCTTGGCAACATGACAAAGATTTTACGTCATTTTGTCAATAAATGTCAAATTTCTTCGTCTCGTAGAACAAACGGGGACGCTATGGCCTCTTACTACTCGCGAAAACATAACCAATCTGCCACTCATTCGCTTTCTCTTTTCTTCTCGGGCGGTTTGTACTTGATTAAGATTTCTCGCTCCCACGCTTAATGTATCCTTTTGGCGTAGCTAACAAAATCATAAATCTATGTATATAACATTGAAATTGCATTAAAATTTGTCAGTTTTGTTTTGGTGTGTGTGAGGGTATGTGATGAGGAGGGATGAATGTCACATTACAAGAAGGATGCTGAGCATGGATGTGGAAGGACCTAGAGTGAGACGAAGACCAAAGAAACGATGGATTGAATGGAGTGTAAAATTATATGACAATAAAAGAAGTGGATGCTGAGCTGACGAGTGACAGAGGAGAATGGAAGAAAAATACCATGTTGTGCCGACCCCTCCTAGAGTGGGAAAATGGCAAGAAGAAGATGTTTTGTTTTGGTGTGGACTGTGGATAGTTACATTCCTATTTCTCAATACTAATGTTATAATCGCGAAAGTAACTCTGTCTGTCTTTCATGTCAAAACTACTGAACCGATTTAATTGAAATTTGGTACACAGATAGTCTAGAGCCTAGACTATCTAGTTCCGCGCGGGTGTAACCGCGGTTATCAATATTTGCTCAACCGAGTATTATGTGGCATATTCCGTCATAATGTATTTAATGTATTTCGAATATTAAAATTTCTCGGCATTGTAAAATAATGACACGACAACAGAGATTTATCACCATGACAGAAATCAATCAGATGACACACTGGTAAGAAATGCTATTAATTTTTTTTATAATTAGAGGTTTTAGTAAAACTATTAACAATCAACATTTTACTAATACGAGGTAGGAATGTATACTTGAGCACTTTGTAAAAAATCAATTCAGTGTTAACAAACACACAAAACACTTTTTGTAAACTTTTATCGGCGTTAAATCAATAGCCAGGCAAACGACGTCGCAGGCACAGCTAGTTAAATATAGTTTTCCTTTCCTTCCAGTAGCAACAGTGTGGGCTGGGCTTATAGTTCCCGGCTGCTACGATAATGGCTCACAGCTTTACAACTTCATATAAGCCCTTCGCTTGGCAGTATATTTTAATACTTACATTTATTCGTCGCTTACTGTTGATAGTCATGGACTAATTCAGCATTTTAATCATTTAACTAATTGCCTGTTCATAAACACTATTATTTCACTTACGCTACTTAGACCTCGCTTTCGAAAAGGCAACCTCGACTTTCCTGGCTAATGTAAAAGTTACAGCACAAGTGGGTCTTCATTTCGAATGTGGGATAATTTAACTTTGTATTACCTGGATATTTAGAAGAAGCAAAGTCAATTTAAACAAACGGATCGCATGAGAGTAGTCTGAGAAGTGCAGAATGGTGAAGTTGATGCTTTACATGGGCAAATAGACTGCTAAAGTGCAACTTCCACGTGCAATTTCCACGTCTTACATTGTGTGTTTAAATTGTGAGCTATTGTCTTGTCGTAATGTGCTTTGAGTCTTTTAAGTTGATATAGCTTGGATAAACTATGTCATCACACAGATTTTAACGTCACTACATTTAAGTTGTACCTTTTTTTATTGTCGTGTCGTAGTGCTTAGTACACTGTGGCTTAGTGCCTTCAGTGTCATTGCTATCTTCTTCCTATTCACATGTTGTCTGATATGCCGTCTCTACGTAAAAGAGTACCGGGACTGGTGTAAAACAATCAATATTTACAAGTGGGATTAAGTTTTGGACCTCTTGCACACACACAAATATAATTATTTATTTAATAACTTAAAAAATACGTTTTACTTTTTACAAAAATAAGACTGAGGTCGTTCTTGCAAAAGAAAATATCAAATGAAGTAAAAGTACGGAACTGTGACAAATACTCGATACGGAAATATCGCGGAGACATCGATAGGCCGCGAGCAGATGCCACTCAGTATCCAATTATGCATATTTGAAAAGGACACGTGTAGTTTCCCGGCGATAACTGCAGCAGCCAATAATAAATAGTTGTTTTTGACATTGAATTCTGTATTTTATAAATCAAACCTCTTTTATAGTCAAGGCAATTGCAAACTTATTTCTGTGTGTCTACAGGAGGCCCGGCCATCATCGCTACTCCTCGCCATCATAAAATACAACAAATAAACTAAGTCAGTTTATAATCACCACCTGTTTGTGCATCTGTTAAAGCTGAAACCACGAATGAGACCACCAATGTTTGGACAGGATTAACGTAATAAGCTAGCTTTATTGTTTTGATGAAAGAATTAGGTAGTTCGTAAAACCTTCAAAAGATGGCGCTGAATTCATTTATTCAATCAATATCTGGAATTAGTTCTGTTAGCCGCGTGATTTACATATTTTTGCGCACGCTACATTTTTGCTTGTTATTATGGGCTACTCTAGAATGTAAGGCGATGCCTGTAACCTTTTTTATGTACGAGTCTAAACCTATGCATATAACACACTTGGGAAAACTGCTCGTGTCAAAGTCACCGGTTCGATCTTAAAGTAACCGACACCGTAAATTTAGCTTGAACATACAACAAGGACTCCTGGTAGCTAGTGAACGGTCGGCATAATTTGACTTTGAATAAATGATTTGATTATTGACGTATCATGCGATATGTGCTAGGTGTACCTACGCTTCCGGTGGCTAATAAAAAATTGTTAGGTTTTTAGTAATGTTTAAAACCTTCTTACGAAATTAATATTCGAAGATCAACTGTGTAATAATAGTTCTTTACTTAATGTAAGCTGATTGACAATAATAAAACGAAAATCAATAGTTTTAATGATTATGTTTAATAAAAACAACCCACCTTCTATGAGGCTCAAAATAAAAATAAAATGTAAATATTGTGCCCATCCCTCATCAATTGCAACAAAAAGAGATGTACACTTGTTAATCCCGCTGAATGTAATCCAATACATCGCCGGATCAGCTCGGAGCCGCGCTAACAATGCAGGTACTGATTTTATTTCGTATGCAACAGCATAAATTGCGTATGACTGTTTCCAAGAGCAAATAAACCCAGTAGTGGGGAGGAGGGTATGGAAGTAGCACCCTCCTACCTCCCACCTACCGTGAAATACGCTTAATGATCGGTTTTGTTTCCTTCGAGGAATTATTAGTACGGGACTGAACCGACATTGCATAATATTCAATTCTTGTATTTGCCTGCATCCCTTTTCTAATGTAATGTCGTTCGTTTTTTAAATTTCTATTTGTAGAACGTGATTGCGGTTCCATCTTTACAATGCATGGCTGCGCGGATTGATACGGTTCCTCTCAGTAGGAATTTGAATGCACTCAAATCTTGCGACGGTACAATAGGCAGTGGAACTATTGTTTCTTTTCAATTCTACTCTTTTGACTAAAGGTTTTGGTTTTGGCAGTGGAAATGTATTCACTTCATTCAAAGCACACGTGGCAGTCTAAAATAAAAAGTAACATATGAATATTGTTTCGTCCTCAGCCGATATACGCCCCACTGCTGGGCCTAGGCCTTCCTCATGGAGAATCACATGAGGAGTAACACCTCATGTGTTTAGCCGTAGCACCACCACGCTGCCACGCTAGGTTGGGTAGAAACAATCGTTCCGAAGGACGGAGGAGCTCGAGATCACAAAGTTTTGGTCACCCATCTAAGGTTTGACCATGGCGAAGGTAGCTTTGTTTTCGATTTCGAATGCCAAAGCATACTAACCACTACGTCACCGAGGTCGTCGAATTATTTGTGTACTTGTAATTGAAATATTTCCCGACATAGTTTTGCAAAGGATTTAAGTAAGTGAATGAATTAAGAAATCCTATTGTGTGTCCTGTCTCTTGACTAAATTCCTGATTGGCATTTTATGATTTTGACCAACAAAAACCGCACATTGGAATCACGACACGCGGCCGGCAGACACGCGCCGCACTGTCAGAATATTATTATGTTCGAACTTAGATATTTTGACAGTAATAATAATAATAATACAGACAGTAATAATAAAATAATATTATTTGACAGAATATGTGCACCGACGCTCTTCGTGTCTCATCTCACTATTCAAATAACATGCTGATTACGGGCGACTAAAAAATAAACTGATAGTTTTAAGGTAATACTGCAGCTACATACTTAGATTAAGCCTAGACTGTATTTAAGTACAAATATATTTTTGTCTGAAAAGGTACATGCTGTTGGTATGGTCCGCTGCATTGGGCAGAAACCACATATATACTGCTGCATTTGTATTGAGACAAGCGTGTCAACTTTTAAACGTGTACTGTGACGTCACAGTCGTAATTTTGAGACAGGATATACAAGCTGATGGAAAGGTACCTGTTGAGGAGTGAACTGAGTTTATCTCAATAAAAGCACAACAAATAATAGCAATGATATTTACTTATTTTACCACTCTGACCTTACACACTAACGACTGACAATAATAACAAAAAACAAGACAAAGCTATCAAAATACAAAATAGTGTCAAAAGGTAAAATAGTATCAAAAAGGTTAAAAACAAGTATAAAAGAAGGTCTATCGCCAACAGTACCGATGCCGCCGATGTCCCTTCAATTATCACGCCACAGCAAAAGTCTTTGCAGCCATTCGGACGCGCGCAGACTAGTTAGGACCAAACCTAACGTTGGGTCGGGGTTTTGAACACGCACAGTATATGCTTTTATCATTGGCAGAAACCTTTAAGCGTGCTTTCAACTGAATGGAAGCATAGCCTAGTTAGGAACTCGTGCAATAGGTCGCTCTTGGTTTGAGTTTGAATGAACACTAGCAATGTCGCTTTTCTTAAACCAAATCCGATATTCGTGCGTACTTTACGAAAGGAGTTTTTTTTTAATCCGACGGTGTTAGGTCGTGTAGCATCAGGCCGATAGTGGAGGATAAACTTTCAGGCTCGTCCCCTTGTTATTATGACATAAACACATCAGGTGAAATGAGGGTTGGATATAAGCGTGATGATATGTTAAGTTAAAGACGCGATCTAATCGGAATAATCTAAAGCGATGGCAGTGTTTGAGGAACTTCTTAAGTACATATTTTTTAAATAAAAACAAAATAAACGACTACACAACTTGATGGTAAAGCAACAAGCTGAAGCAAAAAAGCAGGCATGAAACCCCCCCCCCCCCCCCCTGGCTGTCCCATAAATGGCCTTTTACGTAACTTTTGAAGAAACCCATGTTGCAAATTAGAAAGTACACGTGTACCGGTAGGGAATTCATCCATCCGCGCTCTGGATGTACAAAACATAATGCCCTGAACGAAAGTATGCGCAGACAAAAAGGTCACCGTAAATGCATGGCTCCGCAAACTTTCTTTGTCTTTTAGCTTATGTTGTGCGCGGTAATCCTCCCGACCCACAAAACTCTGTAAAAACCCCGCCTCACGTGTGTTAGCAGTACTGTTAAAAATCACGTGACACAAAAACGGCTTTTATGTTCGCGTTCCAATTTCAAACGGCCTTGGAAGAGGCCATTGTCGATGCCAGTAATATTATTTGTCGTTCGATATACGAACTACTTTGTTACCAGAATATTAATAAATTATATTATTATGAAAGGCCAAGTTCAAATATGAAATAGCTTTTAATCTGAGTAGATAGGAACCACAGCGCTATTATCAAAATTTGCTTTTAGCAGAGAACAGAAAATAGCGGAACTCCGCTGTGATATTGAACTAATCGTCCGAAATCAATTATCGTTGAGTAACTATTAAGTCAGGCTCGGTCTCGCCGGCCAGCGCACGATTCCCAGTTTAAACACCCCTTTAACGGCTTAGTTGAACCTCCTCAGAAGCCTTATTGTATTTACACTGTTGCAATTCTGCAGAATATCTTGATGCAGTTGGGTAATAAATCCGTTGGACTGCTGTGCTATTGTAGCTATATAGTTTTATATATTTGGCCGGCTTCATTTGGTCGGTTCGCAACTTTGTGGGTGTGATAATTTTTCTGTTGTCTCGATTAATTTCACTTATAATCATCTGAGCATAGACATGGAGTAAATAGCCAGCATGAGCCGTAGCAATATGATCTGGTGTAATTCGAACTGATAGTCAAAAAGGATGACAATATTTCACACATTTTGCTTTTCTATTTTTCAGGACATATAGAGCATGACATAGGCCCATCATCATGAATACACCCCCGAAGTAAGGCTGATATGCTTAGCACCCACAGTTTGCATTATGTGTTTGAATCCTTATAACGAGCCTTTTACCATGCAACAATATTCTTTTTAAGTTACTATAGGACTAGAAAAGACATTAAAGACTAATGTAATGGTATTGTAGATGTTAAATAGTCTTTTCATATAGTTAATAATTATAGAGAGTTTTCTACGGCGTTTACAATATTTATGATAAACACACAATAAATAATGATTCACAGTTCCCAGAGAGAATAGAGTATGACCGACGATACTATATTTCTTAAAGCTGATAAACTAAATCACAGGGCAACGGCACAGCATCCATACAGCCACCTCTTACAACAAATGCTGATATACCACCATAAACTGCCCTAAACATAAAAATATTGTATTTAAGCAAAAACCCTCTTCATTTCACCGAACGTAAATTTAAAGTTTATGATATGCATGAATATGAGAGTTGCCAGTGTTCGCAGTCCAATTAAGGCGGGAAAGCGAAAAAAGGCAAACCGCGATAATTGGTGGCTTTGATGGCAGCCGGCGGCAGCCGGCGGCGCCCGGCGCCCGGCGACCTCGCGAAGTAATATTTTGGGACTCGTGAACAAGCATAGGATCTCACTCTAAAACTGATATCGTTACCGTGTTAACTAAAACAAAGCTTTAAGAAACTTTCGAAGTTTTCGTGACCTTGAAAGCGCTGCTAAGATCCGAGTTCCCCTTTTAGACACTACATTTACTTAAAAGAGCTGTAGGTTTTTTAATCAGCAATTTTCTGATTGCAAATTGCCCATTCGACGGTAAGTGGCTTCAGTTGCATAGAATTGGTAAAGTAGAGAAGTTATTTGTAGGAATTGCGTAAATTCAATCCCGTACTGTGCAGTAAACCTGTGACAGTGCAGTAAAAACTCAGTACAAGTCTCTATGTAAAACAACGAACATATTGTTTTAACCACAGATACATTAGCATAGGCGACGCGAATGCATGTATTTCGCGTGTTCCTTTTCCCCCAAAAAACGGCGGAGTTGGCCACTAATAATGCGAGCGACCGAACGGCTACAAAAGGTGGCGGAGCGGTATCGGCGGAGCGGTATCGGCGGAGCGGTATCGGCGGCATCGCTATTTCTCAATCAGTTTAGACCTCCCGTCTCAAAATTAGGGTCCTGACAAAGTAGGCGGTAATAAGTAAACACCCTTAGTTTCAATACAAATCGTTATACTTGTGTTATCCATGTAAATGTACTGTGGTTTAAACAGTACAAACGGCTTTGATCAGACTTAAAGCTCAAGTTATGTTTTATATCTGACATATAGTAGAATCCCATTTGTAACTGACAGTCTCAGATTACCTTTGTCGATGCCACAACAGAGATAGCAGTTAAATAAACTAGTTCATAATAATTTAAATGACTAATGGCAGCGATAGAAGAGTTCGGAAAGCGGCTTTACCCGTGCAAGTGATTCACATCGCTGTACCACTGAGTTTATTGCGAATATCGCTTGCCTCACTTTGTGCCCGGTGCGTGGCAACAGGCTCGCCCCTCTTACATGGGGACTTACATATCTGGCGAAATGTGGAAACCTCTGCCTACTCTGGGATGACTTATGTACTTTTATTCAGCACTTCAAGGGTCGAGCAAATCCTATTGCGTTACATTAGTTTTATTTTTAACCCCTTGGCGGTTATCGCGAACACCGGTGTACGCAAACAATAGAAGTTTATATTGTGGTCTGACCATTGGCAAGTTAATGTTGTTGGTGTTATTTTGTTTAAGGAGTTTCTGGTTCTTTTCCCTAACGAGATACTTATTTTACTTTTTTTGCGTTCTAACGTCCTCTATGGGTATTATGTTTAACATAATATAACACAATAAGTGTCCCAGCAATTCCCCTGTTAGTTTTCTTAGAGAGTTATTGTACCTTTTGGTACTTGTAGTTACTTTAAAAGGTCTAAAAGGACTTCAGATGGAAATAAAGGTTCCTGGTCTTGAAAATAAGGGCATATTAAAAACGTACATATTTGGAGTGGTTAAGACCTCAGCTCCCAACACAACGTCACGATGAGCTCGGATCTCTCTATTCACCAAAGGAAAACAACACTACGAATACAATGTTATTTAAAACGCGTTTTCCAAGGTTATGTCCTACGTCTCATCACTTGCTATTGTGCTGGCATACATAATATTATAAAAAAATATGAAAATAATATTAGGTCCTTACCTATGAAATTGGTGTATTGTATGGAGATTTTGGGGAATTCCGCATTTTCCATACAAAATTTTTTTCAGTTTTCTTCACAACGACAAATCCAAAGATAATAATATTTGGCATCTATCATTAGACAAGCTTTAGTAATATGTGTAATATCACACTTCATAAAAATTATTTATCGTTTTTAAGTGGATTAATTATTTATTCGGGAGGCACTTAAAAAGAGTTGTCTCCGTGTCCAATTTTAACACAATTAAACTTACAACAAATTATCAAAACAAATCAAAAGAGCTCAAAAATATAGTCTATTTTTAGACGAGGTAATTATTTTTTAGGAATACTCTGAATCTTAATAGTTACAGACAAAATACTAAGAGAGAAAAAAAACACCAATTTCATAGGTAAGGACCCAATAGTAAAGTAATAAAACCTCTATGCGTAATCTCTTAATCTGTGCCTTCATGTCGTATAAAACACCCTCTCGAAAGCTACCCGCCTTATTACAGAATTTGCGCGCCTGAATTTAATGAATGCTGTTTTTAACATTTTTTATACACACGTGCTACCCCTGATTCGGTCGCCTTGCGGCGAGACGCCTCGTTTGCTCGCATTCAATGCGGTATACATAGTGCAGTATCTAGCTTGTATCGAGGAGAACTTTCTTACTTCGTATCTACGTGCTATCGGACCTTGTTGAAAAGATACGGTATCAAATTGACCGTCTTCGTAACTTCATGAAATAGTTGCAACACTTTAGCAAATTAAAACTTATTTCGTCCGGAGAAATTGGCCAGAAAATTGATTTAAAATGATTCGGTGTAGTACTTTATTATTTTTAAATTTCGCGTCTTTAAACTTGTGTTGAGTAAAATTTAAGCACAGTTTTTCTGAATATCGCTAGCCTCAGACTGCGCGGGCGCATGGCAAATCGCCCCCATGTAACACATGGGGACTCAAACATACCAGACGAAATGTGAGTGCTAACACGTCTACCTACCCCTTTCGGCATAAAAGCATGACGATATATTAATTAAGTATATTATAACGGAATGTAAATTCAAATAAGTGTTTTATGTGAAAGGAATAGGGTTTAAGTTTCAAATTAGTATTTAAAAAATTCTGGGCTCAAAAAAATCCATGAATTTATCTTTAAAAAAAGCAGCCTCATCGTGTACGCTCACTTTTGAAAGCTTTGCATCTGATATGCTGTTAACTGTAAATGCTGAAAATGTCCCTAGCTATTATATTTAATTATTTTGATGTTACAAATGGCAGTGTATGTTGGGTTTTAAAAAAACTATTGTTTTGTTAGCACAATGTCGTTCGGTGCGGTGACCGTCCACAGACTACAGTATCACTTTACAATTAGGACTTTGTTCGTTGTTGTTTCGTTTGTGGTGGCCACACACTGTGGCTTAACTAGTCTTCGGGTATTGAGGTAGAAACTGTTTATCTATATCCACGGTTTAAGACTAATCTATGAGCTTATACATGGATATTCAGTAGAAAAAGATATTTTTTTTATATTTCAAACAATAAACTAATTAAATAATATTTTATATGCCTAATTACATTATTTTATTTCAATGAGTTTCTTAGTTTTCTGTTTTAAAATAATATTGCAGCCTTTTTAAGTCGGTTAAAAAGCGTGATTCTATTACCAAGAAGACGTAGCTCCTTAACATTCTATATTCAAAAATATTTTTATCTTCTGCGTAAATGAACTTCGGGGTAAAATTTTGTGTTATCCCCAAGTAACTGTTAAGTCGCGAGTAAAAGTAAGTACACAGATAAATGTCTCAATTCTTAATTATTATGGCTAATAATAATTAGATATGAGCATTTTATTTGCGCGCACAATTCAAACAAGCTCATAACATTAGACCGAAAAGAACTTTTCGCTTGATTGTGTGTAACAGGAGGGGGCATTTTTCAACTGACTAATAATTTTACTCGAAAACGTCAATTCAATAGTTTCTATATTAAAAAGAATATGTTAATATTTAAAGTTCCGTTTGAGATATTATCTATTTATTTATTTATATATACTTTATTGCACATAATAATACAAAGAACTTATACGATAACAAAAAAGCAATTGGCGGCCTTATTGCTAAACAGCAATCTCTGCCAGGCAACCTGTTTGAGAGACAATAGCAAAAAAAAAAAAACAAAAAAAAGTGAATACGACAAAAAAGTGAACAATATTAGTGAATACGACTGCAGTTAAAATGTTTTATACAAGAATCCGAATTTAATTGCTTCTCGCAAAAGTTACCTGATACACGCCGAGCCTTGGTAAATAGTACCCGGATAAAAATATCCAGTGTCATGTCAAATTTAAATTACGACCGGACCACTCGCCCGGCGCTACAAATACTGACGCTCCAATGTAAAGCAATTTTAATGGAAAGATCAAAGATCTGTTTGACGTTGAGATAAAACCCTTTTTATTTTAATGTTGATAGCCGAAAGCGTATCGGCTGCTCCCTGTGACAGCCATCAAGTGCATCTTTTATCTTCGGTAATCGTGAAGCAAATTACTTACAAACGACCTTTTGTATAAAGCAATGTGATGTGGCATAGTCTACTGCTTTAATTTAGATATTAAAAAGCAAATGCAACGTTCTGATCTCAAGCTCTTTCGAAGTCATGTCGTTTACTTCATTGGTACTTCATACATACCTACATAATTTTTTATGTTAATTTTCAAAATATTAGGTCCTTAAGAGTTGTCTCCGTGTCCAATTTTAACACAATTAAACTTACAACAAATTATCAAAACAAATCAAAAGAGCTCAAAAATATAGTCTATTTTTAGACAAGGTATTTATTTTTTAGGAATACTCTGAATCTTAATAGTTACAGACAAAATACTAAGAGAGAAAAAAAACACCAATTTCATAGGTAAGGATTCAATAATAATAAATGTAAAAAACAGTTGTGAGTCGTGTGGTAGCGGCTCATTAAAAGAATACTGCCAAGCCATTTCGTCCCTTTAGCGACGTAAAAGGCGACTAATGGACTTAGAAGTGCCCATCCATCCAATAGCTTATAGCGGCGACGGGCTCACCACCTGTCACGCTTAGTGCAGTCACTGCTTGATGAAACGCGGACTATGGCAGCGGACAGCTTTTGCGGTGCTTTTGCCTAGTCTCTGACTAACCCTTAGGATACTAGATGACGGATAAATAAATTTAATGGATAAATACATATATCGTGAATATATATAAATATATATAAACATCCAAGAATGGAGAACAAATGCCTGAAAATTCATCACCCAAACATTTGCCCCCCCGGGGATCGAACCCAGAACCTCTCGAGATGGCGACGCCTTGAGACCGGCGTACAGACCTCTCGGCCACGGAGGTCGTCGTCGTCGTCATCTTAAGAGCCCTTTCACCGATCGTAAGCGCTCGACTTTAGGTTTTTAACGTTTTAAGTTTGTGTGCATATTTGACAGCGTAAGTGAGATATAGTCTGCGATATCATCTTGATTCTTTAAGTAGGATTTTTTTTTGTAATTTGGTTAGTACATTTTTAATGTTTTACCTACCTACTGCCCATATTTCATGATGCGGCCGCGTGGACAGGAGACACAGGTCTTACCTTGATGAGCGCTCGCGCAATACTGAAGAGCGCATAGCTTCGATGCGGAATATATAGTATTTTTAATAATTCATTATAATTACGATTTACAAATTAAAAATAAATTTTAATATACCAAAATATTCCCTGTAAATTAAAGTTTCATAAAATATAAATTTATTTGGTTTAATTGTAGTTATTTGGCTGTTAATGGACGCTGATTCAAGATGTTTTTTGTCTGAAATAGGCTTTCCTCGCGATTTTTTTTAATGCGCGATGAACGAATTTTAATAAATTCTGTTACCAGATATAACTAGTAAAGTATGCATTATATCTTGAGTATTTTTTTTAAATTCCTAGAATTGGTTGTATGGTGTGAATTACGGAGTCAAACTTCCATCGACACCAAATTTGCTTGCGATGTAAGTTTGTAAAATATTTATTATAAATTATTTGAATATAAAAATAAAAAAATATGACCAGACATAACAAGAACAAGAAAGGGACTATCGTTTTTTATATCTTGAAAAATTCAATATTGCACAGTTTCTTTGAAAATGAGCATGAAAAAATTGAAATTTGCGCCATTCTGCGCAAATTATGTCAATAAGCTCTTAATATGATATTAAGGCTGTTGTTATTCCTGTAATCACGTATCTATAGTTTTAATTTTTTAACTAATTTGTAAGTCTCAAACTGCATTCCCTCCTCTCATAAACTTACAGCCTCAAAGCTTTTCCAGTAAAGTGCGAATTAACGAGTATTGACCGATCGTCGCAACATGCCGGGCTGTTGTGTTTCAGTGACCGAGCGGAGTCCATTCGTCAATTCAACAAGCGTTTTCAGCTTTGGACTCGCATTGCATTGCCAGTGTCGATACCATCCAGCCGCATGTGACAAAACACAAAGAATAATTAAGCTGGGAAAGTCCCGACCAATGCGTTCGGGATAATTCCGTCAATCAAAGCAAGGGTTCGTCATCAGCCTATATCCCTGGTCAACATCATAGATACTTTTTATTCCGGAAAATTAAAGGGTTCCCGTGGGATAGCTAAAAAACCATAGTAACCGCGGACGAAGTCGCAGGCAATAGCTAGTATAAAATGTAACACATGTTGTCACAGTTTATGCAATAAAGAGCTTATCTTATCTTATTTCCTCTACTACATTTTAACTTTTTTTTTTTAAAGCATTCAATTTGATACAGCAGTTTCATGATGTGTTTTATCTTCTGCAACATTCTTGCTTATGCATTAATAAGCATGGTATAGTTGATGTCCAATGCTAGTAATATTAAAAGTGAAAGAAAGACAGACGTGTGAAAGCACCTGATGGGTCAACAAGGTGGTATTGGCTAGAGCTACTCAGCCCATATACGTCGCACTGCTGGACACAGGAGACAGGACATGCTGGACACAGGACATGGAGAAACACATGAGGAGTATGGGCCATAACACCACCACGCTGGCCCAATGCGGGTGGGTGGGTAGAAACGGTTGCAATAGCGACCGGGACCAACGGCTTGACGTGTCCAGCAAAAGGGTTAATGTGAGTGTTGGAGTGTAGGAGTGAAGTTGATTTTGGGATGCATGTATAAGTATCACCATGCAAGATTTCATTGAAATCAATTCTATTCAATTAGCCCGTACAAAAAGACAGAAACAAAAAAAATTTTTTTTTGATATTTTCCCTCTTTTCACATCCCCCTGGCTTGGTTTTAAGTATTTTCTGTCTATATACAGACATTCAACCTACAGTTTTATTATATGCATAGATTAAGAACAACCATTTGTCCGCTTCAGACGTAGGTACAATGTCAATAATTGTAAAAAATAAAATCAATCAATTGTCATTAAAATATTCATTTTAATTGTAATAGCATTTCTAGTGTTGTGTACGTGTGTAGAGGTGAGCAAACTGGCAGCAGAGTGAGCACAAAGTAAGACGCTATTTCATTTTATTGTTAGTAAACCTACATGCGAGTAGTTGTTGCATTTCATGACGACCAGTAGCTTCACTCTTAACCCTTTAAGATAGAGTCTTAAGTTGAATAATTTAGACGCCTCGCCTAGAACTCGTTCTAGAAGTGTTGAAAATCTTTAGCTTTATCTATTTCTGCCACGTATTGGGTATTGGTCTGATCAAAAATACGAGTAGGTATTATTAGAACATCCGCTGAGGTCACGGTGCTAATGCACCAATCGAGTTACTGTGGTTGCCTTGCCGATACCTTTAGTTGATCTATTGCTGCCTTCAGCACCTACTACTATTCGTATTGTGGATAGAAAACCGATTATAAATAAAAGAAACTATTTTATATTTTTAGTAGGGTCTTAACTGGCTTGAGAATGTCGGTAGTCTTAAAAATAGGCGAGAATAAAAGCCAATTACCCGTATACAAAAATAATATCTCCTACGTTGTCACTTATTCTTAATCCAACTAATACTGTATGCGCTCTAGAATTCATTTTTGATCAAAGTTGACACGACAGTTTAAAAGAATGGTTGTAACGTACAACTTTATGCTGGCTCAAATTGTTTTGCAGATCCTTTTGAGCAGTAATAATTATGAGAGTAAAGACTTGAGCTCACTAAGCATAGGACTCATTTACGATCAAAAACCAGTATGTACTTGCTTTATACTTAACTCTATTCTTATTTCAGAGCTAGGGTCCACAAGCATCTGGAGAAGAATCCATCGGTAAAAATAAAATCTATTAGCTAAACTTCATTAAAAGGTTGAAGAGAGTTTATCTTTATTACTCATAGAGTGATAGTTCAAAGTCATACGACAGCAAAATAATTAAAAAAAGAGAGATTGGCGAGTCACCTGTCCAATATCCGTGCGAATCCCTAAACATATTCGCTCATAACCGACTCTCATGTACGACTGAAATGTCAAAGGCAGTGTTTATGCAAACACCCCCGTCCTCGGGGGTCCCTCGGCGGAGCTGCGCCCACAAAGGTTGCACACTAACAGAGTTATCTCAGGAAATATTGGACTTACTCTGGAGATGGCCGTCTCGACACGAGGAGGCAATCCAATATTTATTTTACCAAACAAACAGGGACATATGCATCACAAAACTTTGCTGTGAATTTAAAAACTTTATTTTATTATTGTCGCTTTGAAGCGATTCACGCTTCAAAATAATGGGAATTGATGCTGCTTGAGAACTAATATTAACTTGTTGTACACAATAGAGAGAGGAGGGACTTTGACCGTGAGATATGAAACTCTTTACAACGCCGGAGTTCTAAATTGTTTATAAATCAAACGCCTCATGATGCAATTACATCTGTACTCGTAGTAATACATCGACGAAAATTGCAATATAATTAACTTGTGGCTTCCTACAGTCTCACCCGCGGTACCAGGTCCCATAGGAATATCAGCATAAAAAGTAGCATCTGTCCTTTCTCAGGCTTTCTCAGACTATCTGTGTACCAAATTTTGATTAAATCGGTTCAGTAGTTTTCACGTGAAACGGAGACCGACATTGACAGAGAGACTTAGGTCCACTTGCAATAAACTCAAAACTATATTTAGTTTAAAAATAAAATTACTGCAGATGAGTCTTAAAAGTAGATACGCATTGACAGTTGCGAAATAGTTTGCCAACACCATACTATGTCTCTGACTAAAATTCCCGTGTCGTCACGGAGGAGGATCGCCACCGTCATAATCGCGTCAGCCACACGTCACGTTACCGTTAACTCCACGTTTTACTCCATTTGTACACCAACTTCAATTCGCTTTAGTTTTTGTGACTAAGTTTTTAATGGAATTTTATTTTCTGTTCCAACGTTCTGTTCTATTCGTGTCGATGTATTTTTTCGCTCAAACTTTCGGATGCAGTTCAAAACGTCGAATTTTTTTGTCCTGTTATGTATGGCTATGTTTGACAACTTTCAGTTCGTATATTCTGTTTCGGCAAGCTGTTTGATGTAAAATTTATTATGTGCGAAGCAAGCCAGAGTTATATTAAAATGATCGAAATTCCAATTTTAAGTCTAAAGACAGTTTTAATTTTAATTATAACATTTTGCTGTCTTGTTTGATTAGCTCATATTCCGAGTGACTTAATTTTCGACAAATAAATAATAGTTATTATGATCAAATGTCTGACAAATGACTTTTCTTAAAACTATTAGTCAAAATAAACTGTGCTAAGCTTAAATTATCCCCATCAAAATGATCCATGACCTATTGAGCTATTTTTAAGTTAATCAGATGCGCTAATGCGCTTCCCGTCCACCGCGCCCCGCCTCAACTTTAAAGGTTAGTAAGTTATATCAAAAATTGTGTTTAATTATTATAGAGCTTGCACCAGTGCCGCAAAGCCACGAGATTAATTAATAATTTAATAATTGAAGAGTAAATTAAAAATTAGGAGGCTGTGGCCACATACCAGCGATCGTGACGTCACGAGCTCAATTACCGATGTGAGGCTGCCTTATTAAACAGGCCGCGGTAGTTGGCTAATTACAGTAATTTACTGCAAGTGCCACATCAATTTAGCCCTTAATCCTATGCACACACGGTACATGTACTATTAGTTTGACCTAACTTTGTAGATTTCAACATCTTTCTCAATTCTTTAACGCTCATTTATAAATGTTAATATCTTTGTAAATTACATGTTTCCTTGCGTTGAGGTAGCATTGATTACAGATTAAAATAAAAGTATATAACTATTTTTTAATGGCATTCCACTTAACGCAGTGATGACGTAACATCCGGTGCATTTTTTCATTTTGTTTATAATTTGGGCCTCTCGTCTCAAGACATATAATGTTTGTTGCATTGAAATAAGTGCCATCTAATCAACCGATGCACAGATTTAAAAACGGAATTTTTCATAATAATGACATTTAAAAAGACTGTCATTAAAATTGATTCGTAGAAACATAAAATATTTTTTTTTATTCGTCTAATTTTAAAACTGCAATGGTAGAAATTGAAACTTTTATGACAGTCACTAATTTAGATAGAACGTTTAATTCTTGAGGATCATTTATTTATAAGAAAGAAACTATTAAATCTAGCCTTACTACTGGAAGTACTTTGAATTTATTCAATTTAAAAAAAAAACTTTTTATATAACAAATTAAATCAACAACAACATCAACATCAACATTTGTGCAACAGGTATCAAGTACTGTCGTCGTCCTGTGCCATTGGCAAAGCTTGTTATATATTATTATTTTAGGTAAAAATCTGTGCTATTGCTAAAATCAGTCAGTTGGTATTAGAGTCAGCCATTTGTATTTGATTAAGGTACCTACTCACTAAAGAAGGAAAGCATCTAGCCATCATGACGCATCGACCTCGTTCAAGCTCATGTTATTCAGCATAATTTTGTCATTACGTTGCTTTAATTCAATAACTACCACAACATTGAGTCTCCTAACGTATGTATTTTTGTAAAAATTAAAAAGATAATATCTTCAGACATTATAACGACTAGCACATTGTGCCATTGTGTAACGGATACTAGATGACAGATAAATATATTTAAAAGATACATATGAATATGTAGAGTAAATATAATACATATAGTATAAACATCGAAGATGCCTGTATTCATCACACAATCGTTTACCCGTCGAACCCAAAACCTCTCGATATGGCGACACCTTGAGACAGGCGTACACATCACTCGACCAAGGAGGTCCTTGGAAAAAAATTTGAAAAGTTTTCATGGTTTTCAATATTTATGCAATATGACTAATCATCCTTTACAACCGGACTTCTTATTTAATAAGTATATGCGTAAATTTTTATTAGATAATTTTCTGACAGTAATTTTACATTTCCTTTGCTGTGTGGATTGACCCTAAACGACTCAGCGACAAAAGAAATTGTCGGTCCGTGTGAGGCGCCGCAGCAGGTGCGCCGCACACCCGCCGATTAGCGCGCCTCAAAGCATTGTATTGTGTATCTGTGATCCGCAAGACCATTGTCAGAACCGTTGTCAGACCTCCACAAAGATCTTAATACCGAGAATTGGAGCTTCTATTTTTACATGTTTATTTAAACGTAAAACCTCGGATCTCAGGATCTTATGTACTGGTAAACAGCAAACACCTAAAAACAGAAGTACATAAAATATGTTTTCGGCGAGGGTTAAGCGGTGTTCACACCCACGCTAAAATTTGCAATTTTTATTTTATAACGAACCCTCTGGAACGAATTCTATGTTTAAAACAATTTTGAATTTAATAACTAAACCGAGATATCATCAAAATGTCGTTCAATTGGGAGTAGGTAGAGTCTGTCATCTGTTGATAGCGACGGCAATAATTGAACTGGAATATTCAGGAATTTGTCCAAAGAGAGCTCGTATTTCTCAATCAGGACACACAGGTATAGGAATTTAGATCTCACAGTGCAATTCAAAGGAAAGTCCGGTCCTTTGCTGTCTCGATCGGGCTGTATGTTGTGCGCCAACCGCAGATTCCGAATTAATATGCCACTGCAGACAGGTAATATCGAAGCAGATATTTGTAATTACACTAGTCAAAGGGCTTGCAATGAATAGTCTCGCTCGGGTTTGATTAATTTTCCCAACTGTTCTCGAATGTTTGTTAGAAACGCTTTAGTTGTAGTGCTGCTATATCGAGCTGCGTCGATGCGTTGTTATTACGTGCAGGACTGACTTCACTTTACTCTGTATGAATTGTCTATTTCAATATCTGTGTGTAAAAAATACACATTTTTACATTTATTCATTTACTCGCATCAATATACGTGGTCGAATGAGGAGATACAAATATCACATTACAGGAGGATGCTGAGCATGAATGTAGACGGACCTAGAGTGGGAGGAAGACCAAAGAAGCGATGGAAAGTATGCGAGAAGAATGATATGAGAATAACGAAGTTTATGCTGAGTTGATGAGTGACAGAGGAGAATCGAAGAAGACATGTTGTATCGACCCCACCTGGGTAGGAAAAGGGCAAGAAGAAGAACAGAACACTTCTCATGAGTTTCTCCTTGTAGGAAGGTCTGGTGTGTATCTGTGGGTATGTGTATATGTGTATAAATTGTATTTAAAATGCAAGATAAATGCAGCAGACCCATAAATATTGATAACAATGCCGTAACTCAAGACGACGTCGTAAGACGTTCTTTAGAAGGGCCAGGTCATAAGTACCCGAAATCGCCGTTCGGAATCGCCGAAGGACTTGATGTTGATGAAGCGAAAAAAAATGCAGGGATCGTGGCAAGTGGAAGAATGTAATCTCTGCCTACCCCTGTGGGAAAATGGTGTGACTTTATGTATGTATGTGTATGTCGTAACTAGTTCTGGCACTTACAAATTAATTATAATATTAGTGTGTATACTGTGCGACGGTCAACAGAATGAAGGACTCGCAGCACTCGAGTCTCGAGTCAAGACCCGGCTCCCTGAGGTAAGCGTGTCGCTGGTTGGTCTCATGTTACAAACTTTGTCATTAATTCCTATTAAATTTGTTCCGTGCCTCCAATATATTTATTTATTTAATATTTATTTACTGCTTGGTGAAGCGCGGACTATGGCAGAGGACTGCTTTTGCTTTGCTTTTGCCTAGTCTCTGACTAACCCCTATGGGATAATAGTCGTGATTATATGTATGTAAATATATTATCCAAGATGGCTGCTTTGTCGTCATGCTCCTAGTACTTAGATACATTAAAATTCTAATACACACCCATAACCAACTGACTATATTTCACATCGAAGTATAGCATTTTATTACTTTGACATTATGAGATTAGTGTCTAGTGCTGGAACAGCCAATATTTAACCAAATCCTTAGAATGACACAGTTAAATTAGTACATCATTTTGCTCGTTATTATACACTATATTTTGTCTTCATGGACACAACTGATGAGGAACACCAACCACATCGCGCTGGGGCAGCGTGGTGGTGTTACGGCCCGTATTCCTCAATAGTTTCAATTCTATTTATTAATAATAATGTCGATAACGACGTCGTGACGTGTTAAGCTACTACTAAACAACTTTAATAATAAAATTACAGACAACATTTTGTTATACAAGTCAATTTTACGATTTTCAAAGATAGTCTAGGCAAGGAAAATTCGTTTGTTCGAAAAAATCACATTAATTCCTACAGAGAAATTTATTTTAATTATTGATTAGAAATAAGAATGCAATAATAATTTTTTAGTTTTCCCCAAAATTTTATTGGAGCTTATTAAAAAAAAAAGGTTTTAAACTTATAGCACGTCTATCATAAAAACATTAAATTCTACATGGGTGATTTTTTATGTAAGTGTTCCTTTTATTCAATAAACACGATATTTAAAATGTCACCCCCGTGGTGGCAAAGGGTTTGGAAAAAAAAATATGTTAAGAAAAAACAAGAATAACAACAAAACAAAAAATAAACAAATGGTGATTTTACATTATAATATGACTTATATGTCTACAAGTATTAATAGAAATATTCACCATGGTGACTTCAATAGTTTTTTTTTTATGAACATTTTTGTGTTTTTGGACCCCGCGCATTAATTCTACACTAAAGAGTTTTTCGGCATGTATTGTCTTAATTTATTAGATATTAAATTTTTAAAAATCCCCAAGGAATTATTGGAGCATTTTTTCTAATATGCAAAATTCAATGGGTGGGCGGGGAATGGCGCGACTACTTATAAGACATGTGATAAAATGTAAATATTGTTGCGGATCCAATAACCAGGTTTATGTGTGCATTATTTCAAATAAAAAATTACGAAATAAAGAATTTTGTATGTACAAATAAATTTAATTTTTCTCAAAATGAGTTAGATATTTAGCTTATAGTGGATAAATATAAAATATTTTTTCAGTTTAAGTAAAGGAAGTGTGTATATTTTAGAAACAGGAATTAATTAATAATTTTACCGAGAAATTACAAGTTTAATACAAAAACATCGAAAGCTGATACACACATCTAGGGTTGAACCGATTTCTTAAGAGCCGGCTGTCAAAAAAATCTTTTAGATGGCCCCCCGCCTACTACACCGAATACTTCAAAAAAGATTTGTGACAATTTTAATATATTTCTACACATTTAGTATTTTGCGCTCATACTTTTCATTTAACATCATGAAAATCACACAGGATGAATGGAGCAGTTTAAAGATTTTTTTATTATTATTATTATGAAAACAATATTCTTATAATGACGATTATAATTAGATGTGAAAACTTCGGAATGTTTCCTAATTTTTTGAATATTTCAGGAAAACTATCGGAAGTTTTCATAATAACTTCCAAAATTACTAGCAACTTTGGAAGTTTTCAATATAAACTGATGGACACATAAACTGCATCAAAGTAATAGACGACTTTGAAATAACTATTTTTTCAAAAGTATGCAAATTTTAATATACAGATTTAAATTGAAATCTCTAGATTGGTTCGTGAACTTTAAAACAGCGTAGGATCATATCATTAAGTTTAAGTTTGTGTACTGGAAAGGACTTTAAGACTTTTTTGAAGAAAATACAGATATTTAAGGATTTTTTTTTATGGAAATTGGATTTAACAATAAACACAAACTTTATGCAAGGGTTTATTTGTGTTTTAATAAGGTGTATTACCTCCACGTGCCCTTATTACGGATTCTTATCGGTTCCGCATAGATTTTATAAGGGTTATTAAAAGATCTTGTGGAATATTGTCCCATTCTTCTGAAAGTGTTGTCTGTCGTGGGCAAAGGGTTTCTCGCATATACAGCTCTTTTTAAATTGTCCCAAACGTGCTCAATGGGATTAAGATCCGGGCGGCGTGCTGGCCAAATCATTGTACGTATCCCAACCTCTTCGCAATATTGTCGAACATGTGCAGCACCGTGCGGCCGCATTATCCTGCATTAAAGCAAAATTTTCGCCTATGAATCCCATGTAAGGCACCACGTGATCTTCTAAGATCTCTGTTATGTAGCGATGTGCAGTCAAACCTCCTCTATTACTGTTTTGACGGACCATGTCTATAAACACAAGTTCTGTTCGCCCGTTCATCGATATGCCACCCCAGACCATACAGGAACCGCCTCCAAAAAGAACACGCTCCTCAATTCAACTTTGAGCATATCACTCCCCACCTCGACGATAGACTCTTCTGCGACCATCTGCACCACATAAACATGTTCTACACTCGTCCGTGAACAATACGGAGGCCCATTGCTCTTCTGTCCAATTCAGGTGATCACGCGCAAATCTTAAGCGAATTTGTCTGTGAACTACAGACAACTTTGGACCATTTGCTGGTCTAAAAGGGATGATATCCGCTTCCTTTAACCTTCTTCTTATTATTCGTGTACTCACGTTTACTCCACGCACTTCATTATGCTCTGTTTTTTATGTTAACTGACGTGAGGAAACGATTTCGCAGGGAAGTTATAACAATTAATCGGTCATCACAACCTGTGGTTGCTCGAGTCCTGCCTGTACCACGTCTCCTTCTGTAAGAACTTGTCTCCACAAACCTGTGTATTCTAGGAAGCGTAGACTGGTTTAAATTTAAATTTCTACCAATCGTTCGTTTATCCAAGCCCTCCCGCACCAATGCTACAATTTGAGCCGCTTGTTCGCACGAAGCATCCATATTATGCTTCAAAAGCTCTCGATGAGTTAAAAAAAGACGTGTGGCACCCGGGGCAGTAAAGCTATTGCATAGCATTTAGTATCAGCTTATGCAATTATAATTTTATTTATTTATTTTATTCATGCAGTATTTCTTTTTCTTTGATATTAATTCAAGTTACACTTTTTGAGCGTGGTGACTGGTAAGAAAATAATTTTTTTTTTTCGGACGAATACATACAATAACAAAACAAAAGTTTTTTTTTTGTATTTTTTAATTCAGCTGCTTATGTATTCGTCCGATTTCGGAGCAGCTCGTCTCGATTCGTGCGAGTTTCGTAGAGTCGTATAATACGTCTAATGGCACGCACACAACGCCGTGTCGAAGACTGCCGAACTGAAAAGACGTTAGGCGATGCACGGCCTTCAAGCCACACCTCCTTGCGCATCGGAGTGGTGAGCGTGAGGTTTTTTCGTTACGGAATTTCTGGATTCGGTCCCCGCGCTCAAGGTCCGCGATAGAAGCTATGCAATAGCTTAAAAACTAACCCATTAATTCTGCTGGTAACAATAATTCAATTGACAAAAGAATACAAAATCAATGAGAATCTATTTAAAACTTTGCTATAAATAACACGCAAATCTGATAGTAAATTTACTTTTCCCGCCAGTCTTTCCATATTTATATAATTTAATCTAAAAAGTTTGCATACTTATCATAAAAAAACATTTCAAAATAATCGTGAACTTTGATGCAGTTTATGAGTCCGTCAGTGTAGATTATAGAATTAATAAACTGGAAATACTTTGAACATTTCTGTGTTACTATTGCCAAATAATAAATGTTAAAATTACCTATTTTTTATGGTCAGCAATCAAAATCAAGCAAAAGCCGCTTCAAGTTTTTTTTTATTTTTATACTACCTATAATATAATAAGTAAATGTAATAAATTATAAATTGAAATTTTGCTTTTGTTAGAAAAAATATGTACATTGTTTTCTAAAAAATGACTGGTACTGGTACTGGTACTGGTGGTAAATTACTGGTACAGTGTCGACATTACCGACATTAGAATTTTGATGGAACATGAAAAATTTTTTGTTTTTCTATATCTTCTCAATTTTTGACGATATAAGATACTTTAATGTGTATAATAAAAAAACGAAACACCTATTTTTAAAAGTAGGTTCTCCAAATTATTACAAACGGGTTTATCAGAATGAAAGAGCTTTAAGATTTCCGAATTTGTTTGCAATTGTTTAAATACTATTTTTACAAAACGGGCAGGAGTCATTATTAAGACATAAATATCGTTGCAGTATATATGTCGCAGTAAGATGGATAAAGCCGTAGTACAATGACAGGGGGGGGGGGGGGGGTGTGTACAGGCGTGATTGTATGTATGTATAGTTCTATCGTAATATAATTTGTTAGTTTTATTGCTTTTTTTTTACAATAAACGTGTTTATTGAAACGGCCTTGTAAACGTAATTGCGATAAAGAAACTAATGACCAATACATTAAATTCAATATAATAATAAAATTTGCTTGTAGGCGACTCCCTGAAATTTTGTGCATAAACTTTTATGTTATAATTGTTGCATTTTATGACTGCGGTTGGCTTCGCTCTTATTGCCCTAAGATAGAATATTAATTCAAATGATTGTAGCGTACTTGTTAATTGCAATATCTTCAAATTTAATTCTCGAAGTTTTATTTATCGAAAAATTTTATAAACTAAATTAAAATTTTATTTAAAATTATGCACAGGCAAATATTATATATATTATATTACACCGGGCATTTTCTGTCAACACCAGTAACCGGTAACGATCAGATTTTTGTCTTTATTCCCATTTTTTACTTAAGAAGTGTGAAAATAAGATTATTTAAAAAAAAATTGAAAATATTGTCTGGATAGTCGTTTTTAATTGATTTACTCTGAGTTCGCGTAATCGAAGTATTTTTAAATAATTCTAAGCAATTCACATATACCAACATACCGTCAGGCCTCTATCCCCGAGGGGATAGGCAGAGGTGTTAACACTCACATTTCGCCAAAAATATTAACAAGGGCGAGACTTTAGCATGCAAAGAGCGCATTGAGAGGCAAGCGATATTTATAACAAATTCAAACTCAGTGAGATGCGGGCGACGGGGAACGAGTAACAACTATGAAATTTGTATAAAGTAAAATTTCATGGAAAGCTCTTCATAAAAAATGGTGACTTTTTTGTGGCGCATGCTAATTAGGGTGATAATTGTAGAAACCCAAAAAAAAATTGTGTAGAATTAATGTACCAATTATGTAGAGCATAAAAAAAGAGAAAAAACATAAAATTAATTAGTTTTTCTTTAGTCACCGGGGTGAAAACTTACTAAGGCATTCGGATATACATTAGGAATATATTCTGAAATTTTCACCAAAAGTACGATTTTTTAACTTGCATTTTAGGAGCTTAAAGAAAAAAAAACCTTCAAAATTGTTTTTCTCCGAAAGCTCCAAAAATTTTATGGTGATTTTTGAGTCTAAAGCTTAGGATAGTTAAACAAATTAAATCCTACTTAAATCTCCACTGTAGAATTTTATCAGCAGGAGTTATAGGGAACGAGGGTTTTGGGCCCGTTTCCTTACAACGCTCAACAGGGGGAGGGGGGAAAACTGCAAGGTGGACTTCCAAATTCCTTAAAGAATGCTCAGAAAAATAAATTTTGTGTGTAGGATTTAATGTGACTTTTAAATTATTTTGACTGGACTAAGATTAAAGGTAAAGGAGAAGAAAGAGTAAAGGTGTTAACAGACAGAGCTTTAATATACATTAATTTATATTATAGCACGATGCATCTCACTACATCTCGTTACATCTGTAATGAGACCACGCACGGCAGCTATAACACATATTTTTATATTTTCGTATCTTATGGATGATTTAACAATGGAAAACAGACTAACGAGCCATGTATATAAGGCATACTATTCTATGCGATACCTAAGACAGTCTCGAGAAGTAATTTAGATTAATGTATATTAAAGCTGCCGCCTGTAAACTCCAAATCAATTAAAAAATATATAAGATGCGTGGGTTTTTGGCGGCATTTGTCTATGGCGGACGTGATTTTTATTTCGAAGATTGCAATATTGTTCCGGACTAATTTTACGTAAAAATATCAATGGTACGTAAAATCTGTGTAGTTTTGTGTAATAAGTGTCTGTGATGATGTGCAATGTGGAGGATCATTGTCATCATCGTCCAATGGTGTGAAACGTGATGAGGTTTTTATACTAGTAATCCACCTCATCAAAGTAGGACCACAGTGTCCACGACGTCATTGCATCCTCCAGGATGCATTGAAATGACATCAGCATTTCAATACCAATGAAGACTTAATACTACTAAAGACTAGACTACACACAATGTATACGACTGAAGGACTCTATAAGCATGGTCATGAACAATAATAAAAAAATAGACAAAAATAGAACATTCAAAAAAATATAAAACTTTATTGAATGTCCTAAACTTACTGACTCTAAACATACAGGTGTACAGATTAGTCAGTTAAACTAATTGCCTGGGAACAAAGCGTCGCCAATCAAAGGACTTTACAATTTATGTTTATAGCACTACAATTTGGTTTAAATCGATTAATGACTACTAACCCGCGACATTAGTGGGTCCAATCGGCCTGCGATCAGTGGGACTATTGATCCAATATGACACGGACTTAACCAAGCGCGCGATTCAACCATTATACGACCATGTCACATTTGAGTACGATTAGCAGTGTGGATAATGTTTAATTAAGAAAATGATATGGTAATCGTACGGGTATTGTCTGTATCTAATAAACGGCTTCGTCTTGATATTCAGGATACATTGATTTTACACACGTGTTTAATTATATGTAAATTGTATTACTAAGGATCTCGGTGGCGTAGTGGTTAGTGCGCTTTTGCTTTAGACATCGAAAACAATGCTACCTTCGCCATGGTCAGGCTATGGGTGGGTGACCAAAACTTTGTGATCTCTTTTCTGCTTCGGAAGGCACGTTAAGCCGTTTACCCCGGTTGCTATTGCAACCGTATCTACCGACCAACCCGCATTAGGCGTGGTGGTGTTACGGCCCACTCCTCATGTGTTTGTTTCCACGAGGAAGGCCCAGCAGTGGGACGTATGCAGGCTGATGATATGGAACAAGTTGCGTAAATGATAATTCCAATGCTTACATTAGTTTGAGATGAAGAAAGAAATATCGTTAACATTGGATGAGTTACCAAAACGTTGTGAGCTCGAATTCGAAAATTCGAATTCCTCCGTTTTTGTACCGCAAGTTATGTCGTTCTATAAACACTTCTACCAAGCAATCCACTTTAGGCAAGCGTGGCTATGTCACGGCATATACCCTCCATGTTTTCTGCCTGTGAACAGCAGTGAGACTATATGTTTAGCCTGGTGATAATCGAACGGCCTATGCACTACGTGGAATCTAAATTTAAAACTACTTAAAAAATGAATAGAACCTAAGTAAAGCAGCTTAAAAAAAACATTTAATTGATTAAAAAAACCGCCTCCCTGGCCTCACCCCATTATGCTTTCTAAAAGCAAATATACGTGTCACTAAATACCGAAATCGCTTCAAGTGTGCTTAAAAAATTTGAAGAGTTCCCTCGATTTCTCCTGGATTCCATCATCAAGATTCTAACCTGATATATACCCGTGAAGCGTATACTTATAAACAAAAAAAAAAATTTCCGAATGAGTTCAGGCGTCTTCGCGTCATAAAAATCGGGGAACACACATAAAAAAAGGTGTCGACCGATAGAGAACCTCCTCTTTTGAAGTCGGTTAAAATAACACTGACACTATGAACAATCAGTACACCAAACTTCAATCTTCAATTTAGACTCTATTATAACGCTTTAAGAGCGTCCGAGGTCAAAATGCAACAACTTGAACAATGTACTGTGAGCTGTGAATGACGCCTTCGTTCAACGACAAAGTACATCTACGTTATAATGAATGCAATTTCACCGTCTCCGTGCGCTGGGAGACAGTGTCGGATGCAATAACTTAGTGATGCGTCGCGGCACGAGCCACGCTGTATTTACCGCACGTTTGCGAAGGTTGACGTGTTCATGTGTATTGTCTCCAGCTTTAATAGTATCTGTTAGTATACGAGAATACGCGGTCTTTTTTAAATCTCGTAACTTTAAAGTCTATTGATAAAAACATTGCAAAGAGTTTAAGACCAACTGCATACTTTCGTTACTAAATATTTTGACGACCAAAAAGAAATTTTTTATTTAGTTGAAAAATTTCCGTTTTTCTTAAATTGTTTAACTTTAAATGTTTCGAATAGTTATTCATAATTTATGAAATGAAATATGAGGCTGTTTTTAAAATTTGTGGTAAATAAATGATAATATCGTGGAATTCTTACTTAACCAAGTTAAGAGTTATTTGTTTACTTTGATGAATGTATGCCATCGTCAACTATCTACTAAGAAGCGTTGCTTTAAGAATAGGCAAGAAATTCAGCGAAATGGGTTTAATACAACTGATAATTTTTATTATAAAAATGAAATATCATTCATACGACATTCTATATTATTTTATATGGTCTCAAAATTATTGTAGAGTTCTTAAAATATCAAAAGGATGTTAATTATCATGTGTAATATATCTATCTACACCCTTACTAATAAACGAGTTATATGGAAGGAAAAGTTATTCAGTGTTTGTCACTTTCTGACAACTACTGTCTTCTGAATGTCTGATGAAGACAAAACACTGATTAACTATTTCAACCTTATACCTCGTTTATTAGTAAATAAGGGTGTATTAGGTCCTTACCTATGAAATTGATGTTTTGTATGGAGATTTTGGGGAAGTCTGCATTTTACATACTAACATTTTATCAGTTTTCTTCACAACGACAAATCCAGAGATAATAATATTTGGCATGTATCATTAGACAAACTTTAGCAATATGTGTGTGAACACGTTTGATAAAAATTATTCATCGTTTTTATGTTATTGCAAATCAAATGATGTATTCGGGAGGCAGTTAAAAATAATTGTCTTTGTGTCTAATTTTAACACAATTAAACACACAAAAAATTATCAAATTAAATAATACAAGCTCAAATATATGGTATATTTTTAGAAGAGGCAATTATTTTATAAGAATGTTCTGAAACTTAATAGTTACGAACAAATTGCTAAGACAGAATAAAAACACCAATTTCATAGGTAAGGACCCAGTATATAACGATATATAAATAATAATAAATAAATAAATATCTTCAAACATTCACACCTATCAACTGGCATCAATATAGAAACGCAAATACAAAATGGTCTACCCTTGTGGCAATAATTACATATGCAGGCTACAGGATATGTTATGTCTTCGGATGAACTTGAATAAAACCAAGGTCATGTTCAACGAGCACGTTGATCCGGGACCGATCACAGTAAATGGAGTATCTCTCGAGGTTGTACAAGAATATGTTTACTTGGGGTAATGCTCCAATTAGGCAGAAACAACTTCGAGAGAGAAGCCAATAGAAGAATTCAGCTGGGCTGGGCAGCATTTCATAAGCTTCGTGAAGTTTTCTCGTCACCCATCCCTCAATGTCTTAAGTCGAAAGTCTTCGACCAGTGCGTCCTTCCTGTCATAACCTACGGTGCTGAGACATGGACACTCACGGCTCGACTAGTCCACCAGTTTAAAGTCGCTCAGCGAGCTATGGAAAGGGCTATGCTCGGAGTATCTCTAATAGACCGCATCAGGAATGATGTGATCCGACAGAGACCTAAGGTCACCGACATAGCTCACCGGATTAGAAAACTGAAGTGGCAGTGGGCTGGTCATATTAGCCGTAGAACTGACGGCCGTTGGGGCCGTAAAGTTCTCGAGGGGAGACCGCGTCTCGGTAAACGTAGTGTAGGACGCCCTGCGACCTGATGGGATGACGATATTCGTCGGTTGGCTTGACTGGGCTGGATGAGAACGGCTGAAAATCGCGAGCGGTGGTGTGCATTAGGGGAGGCCTATGTCTAGCAGTGGACAGGAGTAGGCTGAAGATGATGATGATGATGATTTTGTCTTTGACATTGGCATTTGATCACAAAACAACAAATTTTGGAGCAAAATCCATCCTCTCAATTTTAAATCATTATCAAGCACTTGAAGTTGATGCCACCATTGAAACTCCTCGTCTGAAGCTCGTGTTTTATTAAACTCTATTAATGAAAGGTAAAAGACCTGTGTCAAACTACCAGGTACATGTACACCTTATGCGTCATCTTTTTGTGACACTCAAATAGCTCGACTATCAAAATGTACGAGTAACAACAAAAAGATAGTACTTATTGTTCTAAGGATCAAAAGAGGTGTTTTAAATTGATATTAAGCCTCTCTGGTGGTGGTTGACACCACCGGGTGTAGATAGGGAGGTCCAGGTATCGGTTCCCCACAGAAGCAGGGGTTTTTCTGCTCGGTTTGGTTGGTGGTAGGGCTTCTAAGCCCGCCTGGCTAGTTACCACCATCTTACCTAAATTTGTCACCATTATAACAATGTTATAAGCAGTAAAATAGCCAGTTCCTCAGTTGTTGAGGATAACAGGTGAAGGTCGCTTCCACCTCCAGCCTTATCGTCACGTCAGGTGAGATGAAGGCCAAGAGCTTACCTGTCATATTTAAAAAATATATATATACGTCACGATGCAAACTTATCGCCTATCATGGGCATGGACAAGCAATATTTAAATTAAACTATATTAAAGTTTTCGATCTAATGACTAATAACGACAAATACTCACTTAGCTTACAATAAAGCCATTTGAAATCAGGGATAACGGCATCTCTTGAACGAGTATTACTGATAATTCCACTAGGCCATCGCTGCCCAATGCTTTAAATCCCACTTGGTTACCACTGCCTAGTGCGGTGTATCCCACTCTCGCTACCTAATGCCGTTTATCCCACACGGCTATTAGGCTACAGCAGCATCAATTTTAAAAATAGAATAATTTTGAGAGGGCTCTTATGTAGTAAGTATCGTCAATAAGCATTTATCCCTCACAGTCCGATAGTATCTAGGAGCACGAGGCGCGCGTCCAATCGCAATGTTCGCGGGCGTCGGGCCGTGTTCAGCGGCTGCTGGCCGGACTTAACAACAAATTGAATCTCATCGAAGCACTTAACTTCGTCACCGACACAGCGACTTTGCGGCTTGGCATGACTCCCGAAATGATTGGGTTTGTTGTTATGTAAGTATCATGTTCAAAAGAAAAATGTTTTTGACTTCGTTGCTATGTGATTTTGTAAATATCAAGTTAGTCTGAAATAATTAGCCGCGATTATAGTCTCTTGTAGACGAACAATTACAAAACGCTTTCATTTTACTTACACCAATGTATAGAAAGGTGATAACACTCTCATTTTGGTTTTGATTAGATCTCTATTTAATAAGGAACAAGCTTTTTGTCATGTGCCAAGTAATAATAATGAATTAAACTTATATAAACTTATATAAGCTCAGTATTACAGGCAGGATTTGAATCAGCGACCTCTTGGTTAAGTGGTGCTGTATTTTCCCATCGCGACCTCGATACCTAATCCCCATGTTTGCTTAATTTTCTGCAGCTTACATTTTCTCGGACATACATAGACTTGCACACAACCTCACACAGTTTCAGATGTATTGTTCAAGCACACACACAAAATTGCACATATTAACAAATAAAAATAAATATGCATTCACACAAAAAACACACAATCTCATCTCAGTAAATTGGCAGAGAGAGCTACAAATACTTTACTTTGTATTTCAGTGTGTTCGTAATTCGCGCTTCTGGTAAAAATAATTCGTAAAAAACACTTCAAGCATCAACAACTTCGCATAAAGTTTCTGTTTAACATGTAGGAGAACCCTTAAAACTTCCCGATTTTACTTTATTCCACATCCCGAGTCAAGCCCCCAATTGGCCCCCAATTTGTTAGTTCTACACAGATTTCAATAAAAATATTCTGTTTACGAACATTCTGAATTGAAACATGTAATGAAAATAATTTTATACAACTTGAATAAATTCACGCCTTCTCATGATACTTCGAATACCATTCATTGATAGTGCTAGAATTGTATGGAGAGTTAACAAAGGGGTTGAAGGTAGAGTTGCAACGGGAGCTACGAAAAAAGTTGAACGCATCAGCACCCTGCGCCGCTTCACGCTTCTTTGAAATGAATTCAAAGTAACTAATTAAGTGGCCTCAAGCACTTATACAAAAAGTCCATGGTCCACTGAGGGTGAAAGTGGCTAACTGATTGTGGCGATATACTCGTATTATTAGGTCCTTACCTATGAAATTGGTGTTTTGTATGGAGATCTTGGGGAATTCTGCATTTTCCATACAAAATTTTTTTCAGTTTTCTTCACAACGACAAATCCAAAGATAATATTAGTTGGCATCTATCATTAGACAAGCTTTAGTAATATGTGTTATATCACACTTCATAAAAATTATTTATCGTTTTTAAGTGAATGCAAATAAAATGATGTATTCGGGAGGCACTTAAAAAGTGTTTTCTCCGTGTCCAATTTTAACACAATTAAACTTACAACAAATTATCAAAACAAATCAAAAGCTCAAAAATATAGTCCATTTTTAGACGAGGTAATTATTTTTTTGGTAATTTTTTTTACTCTGGTCTGTACTCTTGGCACTATGCTATAAGAAGATTGTGGTGACAAAGTTTGGTATTCTAGAAGAGTAGGTACGTAAATAGATTTTCAAGCATTTTCTAGCAGCATAGTCGGATTTTGTTTTATATTTAAGAAGCCTTAGGCTTGTTGTTCTCTCCAATGTATCTACCTCTATACCTCCTCGTATCGTGACTCTCGTTCCGAATACAATCTATGAATGCGTGCGACAAAAAGTTTACATTAGCAAGTTCCATAACATAACATATAATCACGCCTCTATCCCCGAAAGGGTAGGCAGAGATTTTCGCATAGATATGTTAGGTCCCCATGTAGCAAGTGACGAGCCTGTTGCCATGCACCGGGCACAGTGTGAGGCAAGCGATATTTACAATGAACTGTATTTATGTTTTATCCAGTGGAACAGGCGGTGGGATCGAATCCGCGATTCCCGCGGCCCTCGAACGAGTAGTGCCCCGTTCGTCTCAACTCAACTGCCTTTTTACAGTTACTGCCCCTAATAATACTTCCTACTTCTTATCTTATTACGAGGCGATCAACTTCAGCAACAACCCCGGGCAATATAAGTGGCCGCTGTAATGCCGGCCCCGCACCCCGGAGCACGCACTTGTTACGCCTTCTATTTGCTTATTTGCCCAAATATATTTGTTCGTAAATAATCAATAACAAAATAAATCCGAAGACTATTTATAAGCGCTACAAACAAGTTCTTAGAGACCGAGCTAATAACTTTTCAAACTTAATTTTTTTTTGTTTCAGTCATTCATTAAAATATCGACATTCATTAGTTTTTTTATCATTCCGTCATAATAACGACTAATTAGTTACAAGTAAAAATAATATATGTGTTTTTTACAGGACACAAATATAATCCGTTTAATATTGGACATCGAATAATTTTCCGGTGAATATCACCTGAAGAATATTCGACGCACAATATCTCACGTTAACTACACGTTTATTCTTTTTAATTAATTCCAAATCAAATATTTATGTACACTGTCTGGTAAGTATAACAGATACCTAAATAAAAATGGAAAGAAATAAAATTCCTTGCATTCAAATAAACCGGAATTAATAAAATATCAGGGGACACCAAGGCTACAGTTTGATAAAATATTCATTATATAAAAATTGAATATTAAATTGTGTTGTTTCACGACTCGGCGAAGTTTCGCAAGGAATAATTCAAACTACCCACGCTAGATGAATTATTTGGATCAAATAGTCGGTAAGACGCGATCATCTCAGTGACGCGGCAACAAACAACTACTTCACGATTGTTGAATGGCGGAGTTACGCTAACCGGGCGACTGATGGTCACCCAGCCGCCCCCTCACTCAACATTTTAGTACATCGGTAATTCTATGGAATCTGTTTACGTGTTGTAATCTTTTTGCTCATCAATTCCATGTGAATTATGAATGAATGCCAAAACTTTTCTCTCAAATGAAATTGAAGCTGTGTATTACAGATACTTACTAATAAACGAGTTATAAGGAAGGAATAGTTATTCAATGTTTGTCACTTTCTGACAACCACTGTCTTCTGAATGTCTGACGAAGACAAAACACTGAATAACTATTTCCACTTTATACCTCGTTTATTAGTAAGGGTGTTAGTGTACAAGTCAATCAATTACACTTACTATTTAGAGGTGTTACTTATATGAATTTCAGATAAATTTTATTTTTACATTGCTGAAAACCAATGCCGCGGGTCTGCATGTATATTGTCCCGTCCGTTTGACAAGTGAACAGTGTGCTTTTTTGTACATTAAGTTATTTTTCATTGCCAATATTTATGGCTTTTGGTACATTACTTACCGTACTTTATAATTCAGGCGTGCAACTTGATCAATCCCTTTGTCATTGCTAAAGGTTAGAAGCCAATTACTTAAAATATGTGCCATTTAGTTGCAGTTTCTCATAAGTTCGCGATGAATAGGGGCTAAAAGATTACGAAAATGGTTTCTTAGTGCAATTCGGTAAAATGGGTAACCACCACAATAATCATAAAACTTTATAATCTGGTAAATTTTGACATAACGTTCTTCGCAATCCGAGCAAGTCTCCGGACCAGCAAACTAACGCACTTTTTAAATCACCGCAATATCTATTTGTTAACTCTTTTGCTAACCTATTACAGAATTGTGAGTATACGGCATTAAGTCCGTTGAGCCGCTGTAAAATGAGTTTACCTTAAATAAAAACACTTCACAACCTTTTTTCGCTAAAAGTTAAGTAGTAGCCACCGGACTTTGCACAGAGACAACAGAGCCATCAAGCGTTGAGGACGCATTGAAAAGTTTTGGAATCCTTTTCTCACTTTTCCGGCCTTTAAAAAATATTCATAGTTCCTTGACATTTCTCTTTGATCAACACTTTACATTACACCTCGCCGGTATAAAATTGAAGGCAAGGGGTTAACACCCACATTTTGCCATATAGAGCTTACCTGTTGTATGTAAAAAAAACAAAATATTGCCTGATTTAAGTTCCCAAGTAACAGGCGGCGATCCTGTTGCCATGCACCTAGCACAGTGAGACGCAAGCGATACTCACAATAATATACTTAATATATTTAACTATTTTATAAAAATAATCAGTCTTCAATGGTGTACGGAAATAAAATGTTTATATAGTATTGGTTTTAAACCTATTTAACGAGAGTTGAATGCATTAAATATTTCTAGAAATAATTTATGGGATATTCCTCCATTCTGGTAGCAACTATTTTATGGTGCTTTTTCAGGGAACTCATATTTTAAAATGATACTCCGAACGTTGATGCAATTTAAGCATTCTAAAATCGGACAAGCTGTAATATATTATATAACTTTATGAAATATAATATCCATAAAAATTTTATGTATGTGAAAGTTGCAACCAATTATTGTTCAATGGTGGCTCGGGAATTCCATTAAAATAGAAACCAATTAGAAATAAGGTATTTTTATGCTACACTTCAGTAGCACCAGTAAAAAAAGCAACATGATACTTACCTAACGAGATCACAGCAAAAAAATCGCGAGCCCAAACGCGCCTATTAAAAATACTTTTTGTATTTTTGTAAACGAGCAATCGTCCGCGCACTGCGGCGTCGGAGAGCGAAGTGGCAGAGACCGGGGCAGCGTGCGCCCGGGAGGGGTGGAACGGGGCGGGGGCCGGCCACAGTCAACACAACCGCCAGTAGAAAGCGCTCGCAGCTTTCGGAAATAGTTCGCATACAAACAATGCGTTACATCCTATTGGCGCCCCAACTGGGGCCACTGAACGTTACTGGCACCCAACCAGTGTCCGCGCTGTATCTGTGACAACCTTCTAGATTAATTTAACACACTGAATTGCTCGCCTGTGTACTGCGGCCCGCAGTCCAAGCCTGGAACACTTTTTGTTTGATTCATACGACGATTGTCTGAACGAAAGAAAAAGATAACATTTCGACACTGCTTTGGGAACAAAGAATACAGACGTTACATTGAATTAGAAACCGATACACAGTGTTTGTATATGAAATGGAATGACTTCTAATTACGGTAACTGGATATGAGGTCGTGCCAGGAGATGACTTTTGACGGCAAACATTGTACTTGGTAACGATGTTTTAAATTGTATTATTATTGCTATAGCTGTGGTTATCCCGAGGAAAAACAGTGTGGAACTTTAGTAAAATAATTTTACTTGTTCCTTTGTAACGCTGTCAGATGTTTTGTGAAAAACCACTTTAGTTATTCTTGAGGCAAACAGTGCTTAGGCTTACTAAGTTTTTTCTATAAAACAAATTAATAATGAGAGTTTCAAAGGAAACTCTTTCTTTTTTATCTGCTCTGCACAGAGCAGTGTACGATGAATTAATACACGGCTTTACGGACAAGCAGCCGGCTTGGTGGCCTCACCTCGGGCCTTCCCGACAAAGGCTTGTGAAAAATAATTAATATTATCACGAACATTAAATAAATTCATCGAAAACGAGCTTCGCAAATAAATTTCTGGGATAAAATAAACGGATACTAACGACCGCCATTATAGAGCAGTAGATGCCAAATCTATAATTAATTTATACGAAAACAACACAGAGTTCAAGTTATATTTCTAGAAACGATTTCAATAAGCGATTTCCTGACTAAATGAAACAGAAATTTGAGAAAAAGGTTGAATAACCGTTCCAACCCAAGCCGCTCTCCTGGAGGTGGTGCTGTAAAAAAAATCACATACCTACAACTTCCATATTTGCCTTTTCATTAACATTTGCAGTAACACTTTCTAAGCAAGCTAACTTCTTACTTCTGCAGATTTCTCAGGGGACTCCGTGTCTATTTCGCGATATTTCTGAACAACTGCCGCGAAACTACCGCACTAACTAGGATTTATCATTTCTTCAGCAATTTCGGTGGAAAAGGGTGCTATGTGAGACACGTTACATATACTGCGCGGCTGCCCGGGACAATAAAATCTTTTTCCCATGGAAAGGGCGCAGGAATGTTAGGGGGCCATTGTGACAACTTACGGCTGGTTTCAATTGTCTATTCACAGATAAAAGTAGGCTCAGTTTTGTTCCTACCATTTTCGAAATCATTGCAAACAACAGAGGCTGCTCAGTAATTACCTGAAGTAGACTATCTGCGGAAACAATTGAAGGTTGGCCTTTAGCTGTTCTAGTTTAGAGTGGTTGATTCCGTACAACAATTGACTGAAGTATTTCTTTTGTTATGATTCCTATTTGATGGGAAAATGGTCGAACAACCATGTTTCATGTGCATAAATATTTTATTATTGATATTTTATAGAAATAGGGAGTAGCACATTTAAATGAGGTCTTAGGAGGAGGGTTTGAGGGGAGTGCATGACGCCGTCTTCCGCGCAAACTAACGAACCGCTTAAAAACCCCGTCAAGGGGTTTAATTTTAATGATTGTAAGTACTAAGTAGATAAATCACGGACGTATTATTAATTTATTATACCAATAAATCTGCTTTAAAATGTTTTATACTTACTGTATGATGAAGCAGATGTGCGTAGACGCGCAACTCCATAAAATACTTTAGTAGTCTTCTTTAGTATTTAAATTACTTATAAATGAACCTATCATCATTGTTGTGTAAATCACAGAAAAGTTATGTTTTTTTGGATATTGATTAGTTTTTTATAAGTACTACATTTTATTATTTTCACTGCAATCCATCTTCTGTGAACCAAATACTAAAAGTTAATGGTTTTCTATTCCATCTACCACGCAGATTAAACCCCAGTCCGCGTCTACAAGTTTTCACAGATTTTATTGTACAATTGACCATAAACTAAGAACTTCAAGCAACAGCGTGAGCACTGCCGTCACATTGTTCGTCACCTGAACTGTGACGACACTTCATTTATGTTGAGCGGAAAATAGAGGTCCTTTAACCTTCCAGTTTTCATTATGCTGAGTGGAGTACTCGGTCCCCATTCGATGTTTACAACAACTGACATTAAAAATATCTCACTGTTTAATCTTGCTTATTACTTACATTTCCTTGCGCTCAAGAATCTATCTCGTTACGTAAACTAGAAACAAGTGAAGCAATATGTCCGAAGTTAAATTGGAAATTGTAAATTTATTTTCTGCAACGAAATAAAAATAGGTTTCCTCCTTTGAGATATTCTTCGAAGCGGAATGCTCGAGTCTAGTCGATACTTTTGTATCTCGATACAAAACTAATAGGTATACTGTTTCTTTGTAGTTGATTTAATATTGGATAATTGTAATACAGCCTCAAAGCAATAGCTCTGTAGCTGTGCAAGGTAATTCTCGAGGCGGCAGGAGCGCAATGAATACCTTTGTTACCTGGCAATCCGAGCGGAACGTAATAACGTCTCGGCAGTAACATTAATGCACTTGATGAATACACTTCAGACGCCAGTCTCGAGATAAATGTTAGCTACGTTTAATTAAAAAGCAAAGCATTATTCCATTCGCGGAAAATGTTACTTGCAATATTTCATAGTAACATTTCGATTCCAAGTACTTTAATTAATAAACTGGACAGAATTATGTACACTGGATGTTTATGTAAACCCTGTACCACTCACAATATTGCGCATAATGGATGAACGTGAAAAAATATTTACGAATCGCGAAAATTGAAAAGTTTCCTGTGAACTGAAATATGTTATTTACATTTACAAAGCCAACCGAACGCCGGGGTGAAATCATTTTACCATTTATCACAAAGGGTGCATTGTTTTACAGTCAAATACAAATAGGTACGGATTCGTAAAATACGAATAATTCAATTGGATATTCAAATGAATATGAGGGAATCTCTCTGAAACATGAGTGGATAGTTACGGCTGCCACAGATATAGCTCGATGAACAGTCTCATCCGCCATGCAAAAATCCCGATGCATCGGAGGCACGCTCGCCCCGCTCGCCTCCCTCGCTCCGCAAACGCTCACGCGTGGTCACTGATCAAATATAACTAATCCGATTGCTTCGTTTTCGGCGCTTCTTTTATCAATCGTCGAAGTGTGCGAATCCGCATATCGGATTGGATTTGTTCAGTTACAAGCCGGAATTTTAAAACGTTTCTTGTATGAAGCTGCACAGCTCAATGTACATGTGGTCCTGAATAGATTAATAAAACTGTTGTTTGTAAAAAAGTGTACAGCTGCAATGTGGACAGTCATAGTTAAACTGGATTTTTTTACTCGGCAGTTGACATCATCTGATGTTAAAAGTAGATTAGTCCAAATACTCAGAAGATCTAAACCCTCATATATCTTTTTTCATTTATCTGTTTATCTTCTTTCAATGAAACCATCGCGACGTTTAGGCGAGTGCGAATGCTTCAAGCAAAAAAATTTATTCGCTCAAAAAGGACCCTTGATTAAAGAATCACTTTGTTCGTAGCAACTAAGAGTTGTGTAAATTTTTAAAATTTTTGGTTTTCTCAAAATGTATTTCATTGTACACTACAAATAATCAAGTTGGTCAATCACAGTCGGGAATATTGGATGGCTAGTATATTCAGAGTTTGTTAATTACAGGAAAATGTAATACCCCTCGGGCACCCGGTGCACAGACTTGTCGAAATCATTCAATTGTCAATGAACTAACCACCAGAACGTCCAATGCAAAGGTTAGTTTAAGAACAGTTTACTTTGTGTTGGCAAGAAATGTACGAGTGTCGAAAGTGTCTATTTCAATTTACTATTTCTGTAATATTGACTAAAATTACTAAATGGATCTAGTAGACCAAGGTACGTTCAAAAAAAATTTTACCTAATAAAATCATTATGTTTGTATAAAATACAGAGCGTTAAAAATGATAATCTAAAGTTTAAAGAAATTTAATTTGTACGTGACTTTTTATTAATTAATTCCGTTTCATTCCGTTATCAAATATTGACGTCATTATAGTATTAACCTTCTATTATAACAAAAGTTGCAACTTTTTGAAATCTTTGATTTGATTAATAATTGTTTCAGATAGAGCGTGTGGTGAGTTTCCTGGCAACGAACTCGTATAATCATTTATATTTCGGAATAAAATATGTAATACAACAACTAAACTGCCCACCACAACATCGAATAAATTCTAACAGAAATTTTCAATATATTTCAATCATCATTCAAACATATTCTATGAAATGGCGAGTCTGTGCGATGGCTGCAAACAGTTGTTAGTCGAACTCCGACGTGTTTTTTTATACTTTTTGTTTTTTTAACGAGAATCTAATTCGGGTGGGAGTCCGCGCGTGCGCCCGTCGATACTAGATATGCTGTGTGTAATTTTTGAGAGACGGATTTTGATGGAGCTGGACGGTGAATCATGTTCGAAAAAGGCTAACACAAATTAACTGAAACAAAGGGAAACGCTAACCAACTTTCATTCGGCGCACAGTCGACCAAAAAATTTACGTAAAATGACTAAAGTGTGTATTGGCTCTGTTTGATGATACAGATTTGAATTTAAAATAAGTATTTTGCGTCTTAATTTAACAGGAACAGGACATATTTTTATAGAAAGAATAACACCAATATACGCACTAAAAATTAATAAGATAAAAGGAATCTTTTAATCTCGTATCCGTCACCAGCTTATATACAGCACAGAGCTGAGCATAACCCTTACTACGTGGAGAAACACATGGGAAGTGGGATAACACTACCACGCTCTGGCCCAAAACGGATTGGTAGATAATACGGTGGTAGTAGCGGCGAAATAACTTGTGATCACAATGTTTAGGTTATCCAAGGACTGAAAAATCGATAGAAAGTTACTTTTTATATCGAAAAATACAAAATTAACATCAAACTTGATATTACTGAAAAACAGACAGAAGTGTTGGAAAGCAGTCAAAAGTCGAGTTGCAGCTCAGACGCTTGCTCGATGTAAACTATTTGGATAGCTCCTTTAAACAAATCTATTGATATTTACCATGCTTCCATGTTGGTGACAAAAAAAATCCCTTTTTAAAATCCATTCTCAAACAAAATAAACAAGAAATGAGCCTGATTCTAGAAATTGATATCTAATGCTGCTATATTTCAGGTTGTATAAAATTGTTTTTAATATAACCCAACAGTGGATGGAAATACTTTGAAACGATCACAATTTATTGCGATTGTTATTGATTGATAAAAAAAAATATAAATATGATGAAAGTGGAAATGAATGTTTTATTTTTTCCAGGCAATTATTACATTTAAAATATTTATTTGATCTGAGCAATAAACCTTGTTTTATTGCCAAGGTTAGAAATAAATTATAATGCAGGGTGTACATGATCATAGAGCATCCTTTGAAATGGCAAATACTATAAAATCAGGACATTCAAATGCAAAAAGAATTTTTTGGATATCACTTTTCGTTTCGGAGTTATTGTCGTTTAAAGTTTCATTAATTAGGTGCACCATTTGAATAAAACTACTTAATTTCTATAGAATCAATGATTTCAATAACTGGACAATTTGTATAAAATTTGAATAGCGTGTATAATTAACGAAATAAACGGCAAAAACGATTCCGAATTTTGGTATGCTTCACCTCAAACTTAGCCGATGGTTCCGCCATGTTTGTTTGTTAACGCCGCGCCTTATGATAGGTACCTAATCTGACCAAAACTGAACCTAAGGGGAAGCGCAATTTTTTTTTTAAATATTTTTTTTATAAATTCCGAAACGGAGAGTGATATCCAGAAAATTCTTTTTGTATTGGCCATTTCAAAAGATGCTCCATGATCATGTACACTCTGTATAAATTATGTTTCTACGACAGTGTCAAGAACACCTAAAATCAGAGTTTTTCCTTATTTTATGATAGACTCCGAAATCGCCACAGAAAAGGCGACCACTTTCATATTTCTACTTTGGTCGACTGATTTAAAATATCGAACAAGTTAGACTCAACAAAATGATCATAATTCTTCTATTAAATATTAACCTAATATCCTTAGATTTAAAGTTTAATAATACTGAGCAAATTCGCCGGTTTCTGGTTGTTCATCAAGCTGTAGTCTATACTAGGTGAGGGCTATTTTATTGGAGCCTCGATGGGTGACTAGACTTAATATTTAATCCCCATTGCATGCTCTAAAAATAAATGTAGCTTTACAGACTTGCCCATTACACAAAAGACTGGTTGGCAATCGATCGCTGCAAGCGTATTAAAATATGCTCGACCTATTTTAAAACATAAATATTTTGTTACCTCACATAAAGGGAACTACCGTGTATTAACTATATCGGAAATTTAAAATACGGGAGTTCCAATAAAATTTCCAGCAAATGTGGAAATGTATTTTGAATTTGAATTTCAGCAAAGTATCCACATTTTATGTAAAATATTTTCCGGGAAGTCCGAACACATAATATTGGAAATGGATTTCAGCATTAATTAAAATATAGGTACCTACTCAAGCGCAATGCTTTCAAAAATGTGGTAAAGTATCACGCATAAATAGGTATAAATATTTGTTTAGTCTGGCTTGGAATATTATGGTTTAAGATTCAACTTCTGTATGGACGATTCAACATGTAGCCTAAAATATCAAATAATAATTAAGAGCTATAGGCAGCGGTAGCCGAGTTGTGACAGTCGGAGCACTACCCGTTCGAGAGGCCGCGGGACTCGCGGTTTCGATCCCACCGCCTGTACCGCTGAGTTTGTATAAAACTTACGTAAGATCATTGTGAATATCGCTTGCCTCATATTGTGCCCGGTGCATCGTAACCTGTTACATGAGGATTTAACATATCTAGCGAAATGTGGGTACTCACACCTCTGCCTACCCCTTAGGTAAAAAGATAAGTTATATTTATTAAAGAGATATAACCGCTGTGATCGCAGGGAGAGAAAAGTGTGATTATTTATGTGTATTTTGGAGACAAATATCTTTTTATCTTGATGGTTTGGTACAGAATCTGTTATTTTTCATATAGGTTTTGCCTAACTAACATTTTTTGCACATCATGTCTGAACATATTTAATAATTCTTATTGGCTGTATTTTTTCCAGAACTTCTCTTTTGGGAATAGCCGCCATATATGAGCCTACAGGGAGAGATGGCGGGAGATCGTGCGGAGAGCTGTGTCCGCCTCTGCCTTCATCATGGATACCTCAGTGTGACCACGACCGCTCTGACAAGAGGGAGACGACTAAGAAGAGAGAAAGTTCAGTAAAAAAAGAATTTTAAGAAAATAACTTAACATTATCAACCCTAAAGGAAGCCTGTCTCTAAGTAATGACAGATCTTATTTTTACTCAAAACTTAGTCGTACAAACGGGGCTTGAACGGCGACCTGTAAAACACAACACAAAACAAAAGTAGTAATTCTAATACCAAACGAGTGTGTCCAGTATAATTCAGTTCAAACCTCTGCACATTTCCGAAACAATGGGCTTTGTGTACAGTTTCTCGGAATTGAATATAACTAGTTCGTCGGTTTCATACGTTTCCTAGTATTATTATATTAGGTCCTTACCTATGAAATTGGTGTTTTGTATGGAGATTTTGGGGAATTCTGCATTTTCCATACTAAAATTTCATCAGTTTTCTTCACAACGACAAATCCAGAGATAATAATATTTGGCTTGTATCATTAGATAAGGTTTAGTAATATGTACCACACTTCATAAAAATTATTTATCGTTTTTAAGTGAATGCAAATAAAATGATGTATTCGGGAGGCACTTAAAAAGGGTTGTCTCCGTGTCCAATTTTAACACAATTAAACTTACAACAAATTATCAAAACAAATCAAAAGAGCTCAAAAATATAGTCTATTTTTAGACGAGGTAATTATTTTTTTGGAATCTTAATAGTTACAGACAGAATAAAAACACCAATTTCATAGGAAAGGACCCAATATTTAGGTTTTACTAGGCTGCTTTAGCTTATGGTTTTCAGCTAATAGACCTAAATCCAAAAACGAGATGAATATTTGGAATGCCCTCCATTTAGACATTTTAAAGTAACGCTCTTCTAATAATACTGACTTTATTATGTAGGTATATTATAAATCAAATCTAAAAATCTATCACAATTTTTTGCATTTGACTACTGGAAAGCCTTAACAAGAGAAGATGCTTATAGGATACATAACAATAAATCTATCCTGCGTTTCATTATCCACAAATTACGATAAATAATAATTGATGAAGCTGTAATAACTATTTAAATTTTTAATTCCTTTATTGGCAATTAATGTATGTATCAATTAATGTTTGTTATAGTAAGAATTTTTACGGTAAAGAAATGTGCAAGCTGTGTTTTTTTTAAATTAATAATATAAATTAGTCGAGTCGAACTGTCCAATCTGAGAAAGATGTCAAAAGAGGACGAAGTAAATAGACATAAGTCTAGTTCGTAAAGGATTCAGTGTACTGATTTTCCAAATATTTTTTTTATAATGTAAATTCGGATATTCAAATATTACATTGCTTTAAATCTGGGAGGTTCCTTAGCCAGCATGCAACACGGAAGTTCTTGTCCAGAAATAAGCACCTAGATAAAGAAATTATTAAATACCAAGCAAATCTTTAGAAATGTCCAAACGATCCCCTGAACCAGTTAGCATTGAGCGTGAAGTGTGAATCGCCATGCGAAACTTAAAAAGCTGAAATAATAACAAGGGTCTTTGTCTAAATATTTATCCCGTCATAAGGGGTATTTTTTCATTATTTGGGAAAAAAAAATAACTCCACAATACAATTTATCTCAAATAAGTGTACAAATTAAAATAAACAAGATACTCAATACTAATAATTTCTTTATCTACACTCATACTTTTTACACAGATGATAAATACGAAAATTTAAAAATCGAAACTGTAACATAATGACCATTATGCAACAGGTTGGACTTATTAAGCAACACTTATTTTTCTAAGAAACGCAGAATACAATGGCAAATATTTTCCAGACAGCCAACAATAAATAAAATTATTTAAATTTTTTGTTTTATTTCTTTGAATAATAAGTGTAGATAAAGTAGTGTATGTAACTGCACATAATTCGGTATAAAAACACTCGCGTGATACTATTATAAAACTCGCCAATGCTAATTTTTAAAACTACCCTCGTGTTTTAATAACCTATATTATGTGACAGTTACATACACTACTATTACACCACACTAGCACAAACATGAGGGTTTATTATACAGCCTCATATACAGCACAATTACTCATTAGTCCTAATTTGTTATCTATTCATAATAAAACCGTACCGAATTCAATGAAATTTTGCATGGTGATAACTTATATCCCTGGTCATCTTAGATTCTTTTTATTACGGAAAATTAAAGGGTTTCCGTGATATAGTTAAAAAACCATAGCAAACGTGTACGAAGTCGCGGGCAACAGCTAGATATGTAATATTGAAATTGATATTAACTATGTACCATTCATATGACGGAGCCTGTTGTAACGTTTTTTCAAAACCACGATCCTTATTAGTGAGGTACCGACTTGAAGAGAGACAGAGAGAGAGAGAGAGAGAGATGTATCATTCGGATACTTCAATAAAATGTAAGAGTACATATAGGTAATACCCCTCTCTCTGCCATAACCGTTTCCACTTCTACGCAAGGACAAGAAGGGGTATAGGAAGCTTTCAGCTATTGGTACAGCCCTTACAGTCGTTGCTATCTATGAGACGAAAAAAGTTAATAAATGTTTGGTCTTTGATAATTTGTATTTGTTACGATTATTTTGTTACTAGGCCTCATACCATTTTATACACAAAATAAAGTTGGCAAGTTCCGTCATGAAATACAAGTGACCCCGCAAAGGAATGAGCTCGAATTAAACACTTGTTTCTTTGTCGTGGGTAACATACGCCACGGGCTGTCCCGACGCGAGGTCTCTCTCGCAACACCTCCACGTGGAGGGCACTCCACAGCTCGGCAGCGAATAGTGCCTTAACGCTTTAGTATTCCTATTTTCGTGTAGGAAGTTTAAATAAATGAAGCATTGTTATTTAACTCGTTGGTGGCAACGCGAACTCCGGCGTTCGTCATTACGAGATTACTGATGAATTTGGATATTCAGTTGTATTAATAATAAGTTCTGACTGTAAATCAAAGTTTAAAAATATAATGAAACTAGCCTCCAGTGTTCACTGAGAATGAACGTCAAAAAAGAGTGAAAAATTACACCAGTATAGGGAATTGTAAAGATTCATTTCTAATAACGCCCGCTGCTGGATATAGCCCCTGTCCCCTGTCCGCATCCAGCGAGTTCCCATGACATATGTCTACTATAGTTTCATTAGTTCATGTATCTAATTAATCAATTCCCTCTAATTAATAATCCTTGCTTATATATTATTGTGTGTTTACCGTAATGGATGGGTTACTTTGATCTAGATAGTTGGTTAAGCAGACTGACCGCACACTCACGGTTCGGATCAGGAAATCAGATTAGAACCTGCGGTTTCCTAATTCGATGATGGACTAACGGTTTGATAATTTTTGTACTGTCATTGACCGGTATAGGAATGGTTGATTTAAAATACATAGATTAGGTTATGTTTAGGTTATAATCCCCCTTTACAAATAAAGTTATATAGTTGTCATAACAGCATTTTGAAGTGAAATTTTGTTATGGAAGTGTCATTTTAATCAAGTGTTAAATACTGGTGTACATTGTTATTAGTAAATAGCCTATATTTAAATGCATGAAAGCAATAACATACCTACTTTAAAAAATATAAATATATTATTTCGAAAAAACTATGGAAACACGTTTGTTTTTCGTAGCCTCAGAGTAAACAGAACTGGAGTAGCCTTTGTCTAACATTCCCCTCTGCCAAATGCACAAGCATCGGATGCTTGCACATTTAATAAAACTAGTTGAGCCGCCATTTTGACAGCCATAACATTGTAAACGTTGCGGCGAACAGAGCTCCCGCAAAAATGCCTGCCTGTGCCGTTTTTTGTTGTAAAAATAAATAGAAAACATCGAGTATGCTAAAAGATGGTGTCACCTTTTATTTGTAATTATAATTTTTAAGATTTCATGATTATTTACTTCATTATTTCATGTTTTAGAATTCTACGATTTCAAATTTCGAACGCTAGTCTCGTGGGGAGTGCGGCTGTGACGTTGTCAAAACGCACACCCCACGTGACTATTTTAAGCGTGTGTGTGCGTGAAATTTAAATTTGTGTATCGAATTATGCATGTGTGCATTTGTAAAAACGGCTGGCTTTGAGTGTAGTGGTAACCTCACCCCCCGCAAGAAATGGCAGAAAAAAATGTTTGAGAAATTGACTAATGGCTACTCCAGTTCTGTTTACTCTGAGTTCGTAGCCGATTCTGCGTGTTTTGGACCCGGGGCTACTTACATAAAAAGTTTACCTGCATGGCAGATTCACAAACAAGAAGATCCACTTCAGAATAAAGTTCACCAACAAGGTCCTAGCAATTAGCAAGTATGAGCTTTATGTGGCAGTAAGCAGGGTACATCGCTCTTACGACTGTCCGCTGTTGGAGCGAAGGTTCTAAGCGCTATCGCTTACAATGGAGATCCCACAACCAAAGCTCTCGTTGTGAAAAACCGCTGAATGCAGGATCGTATCACGTACTTGGAGTTTTTAGGTAAAATAAATACTTTAATATTAGTTTTCTTTAAAACCTTACATCCCAAGGCAAAAAATGCCGTTAAACATTCGTCCCACGGATAAGAACAGAATGTCATACATAGATAAACACATTTGAAGTTCGAGCCATAACACGACCACGCTGTCTCAATGCGGATTGGTGGATTGAAACAATAGCGAACGGGATTAATGAGGTAACGTACATTCCGATGTATGGAGGAACTCAATATCAAAAAAAAATGAGCAGGGGTAATAGCTTTGTTATATCGTAGGCCAAAACGAACGAACCATTACACCAACGAGCTCTTCCTGCGAAGATGGCCGCGTCTCATTCATTCAAACCAAACAAATTACGATGTCACAAAGATTTACATTGAAAATACAGTATTATTTGCCTTGGAAGGAACTGGAATTCTAGTATATAATATTTGTCTGTGCAATTTATATTGTGTGTCTGTGAAACGCTGGTCGCATCCAATTCGAAGTAGAATTTACAGGATATTCTCAATACTCGGACTATTCAATTCACAATCCGATTTCCGGGGAAAATTAATATAAGCTGAGGACTCTATGCTAGGGAGTTGCTGGCGTGCAATAATTATGGCGCCTGGTGTGAGCGGTGTTAACAGCTTTGTGTGCCGTCTGGAGAGACAGCTCCGGGCTCTGCTGTGAGAATATTATATGTGTAATCAGCAAACCTAGGTACAAAGTTAGGTACTGCAGATATAATTAATAATGTTATGGTTCAATGTAGTCGAAAACATGACGAATCGGTTCCTTGACATACCTTTTCACGTTTTTTCAAGGAACTCGTTATGTAGTTAGAACAGAACACGTGCGCCGTACATCCTTTTTAACATTTCTTAGCGTAAAACAATGAAAAGAGTAAGTAATTATCACTATCAGCTAAGGGATGCCTAGTCCAAGGTAAACTCCGTGACCTTCAATGTCTTTTGTCGGGCCCCCATGTCCCGGAGCTATTCAAGAATTATCTCAAACTTTTGAACCTGAAGAATCTGATTTCATCAGGAGGAAGTATATGATATTTATTACGTACGAGTTTAAGGTCATAGCACATTATATAAATTCGTATGCGGAACATAGCAGTTCAATATTCTGTTTATGAAACTCCCTACTGCACGCATACTCCTATAATCGGAATCGTAACGTATTAGCTCGCCTTGGGACAAGTTCACGACTTGCCCTTCCCGCGCGTACGCCTCACCGTACGCTACGTTACGACTTTCTGCTACACTTTACGTTTGGATGCTGAATGACCCGCGTGGCCCTTCTACTAGCCGTCAAACGGCGGACTGCGTGCCGTAAGCGCTGCGAGGCGTTGCCTAGCCGTAGCCGAGTTGACAGCGATACGGTGAAGATCTCTTTCCGAGTTGATAAGTGTGCTACGACCTATGTGGTAAGTGACATGAAGCATTATCTGTCTTCCTTTATTGCAGGGCATGGCATGGGCATGCACATTGCAGGGCGGCCTCGTCCGCTTTTAGGGGACATGGGACATAAAAAGGTGTGGTTGTACTCGTACACGTCTGTCTACCCCTCGGGGTGATAATAATTACACTCAATTTTTTGTACGAATTTGAAATATTTTTTTTCTCGTAATAATTTATGGTTCAAGCCATGGTACGGTACTAAAGCCTCAGAAAGACAAACAGACAAATTCGTTTTTTTTTGTACAAGTATGTGTAAGTTTTACCGATTTACATTTTGGTAACCGATTGTTCTTATTCGTTATACGTTTATGGTTTTTAACACCCAGTTTTCTAAATGAATCTTCAACGGTCAACGCCGCCACAGATACAGCCCCTTTCTCTATTAACCTCTTGAGGTTTTTATATTGTTTCGTTTTGTAGCCTTTGAAAAGTGAAGGATTTTCGCACCTAGCTACAGATTAACATACCTTAACTTGAAGACATACAAGAAAATGTATTTAATATTATTCGTGTTTATAAAGAGGTGGAGAACAATTATAAATAGTACCTATCTTACTGCTTTCAGCTAGCCAACACCGTAAAAATCTCTAATTTTATAATAAACTTTCATCTGCTGTACCTACGCTGCCCGCAACTAGCGACTTCCTGCGGCCCTCGCCACATCGTCTGTCTACATTATTGGGCGCCTACCAACGTTGCGCCTCCAAGTACGTGGTCGCCACTTTTGCGCTCCAACGGCCGTCAGCGTCTACGAGCAATGTGCCCTGCCCACTGCCGCTTAAGGTTCGCAATTCTGTGGTCTATGTCGGTGACCTCAGTTCTCCCATGGATCTCCTCATTTCTGATCCAATTACGCAGATAAATTACTTTTATAGCCCTCTCCATTGCCCTTTGTGTGATCTTCAGCCTTCTTATGAGGCTCATTATAAGCGGCCACGTCTCAGTAGGACCGTATGTCAACAAGCACGAATTGAAGACCTAACTTTCGCACCCAATACTTAGTTTTATTTTTCCGCGCAGTAAAAAACTTTATTGAAGGCAACCGAACTTTAAAATTAACATTACAAGGGTAAGGGCGCGACCGCCTGGCCCAGTGGCTCGCTACAACAATGTCACACGGTGACGATTCTGTACGTCACGAGCGCAATTAAGAACCATTATAGTAACCTTGTCATTTTAAGCTTTTAGTTAAATTAATAGTTCTGGCATTGACACTAGTGACGTCCAAAACGACAAAGCACTAAAATGATTACATCTTTACGCTACGTACGCTGCGATAGAGTACGAGATATAAAGTATCGAATATTTTGTACACAATAGTGTAGTACTGTAGTACGTATTAACAGAACTATTTAACCGGTATAACATTGCGTTTTATATTTTAATACAAAATATTTGTAAATACTAAAGTTTGAGAGATTATTTCTCAAATATACCTACCTAATATATTATTGCGCTGACGAAGATTATTTCATCACACAAACAGTCAAAAGTTGACCATTTAAGAATTTTTCGTAATAAATAATTCGAACAAATGACATGACGGTGTCCAGAAAATTCACATGAAAAATATGGCACAGTACTAGAGTGATAAGCCACTTTTGATGCTGACTGTACCCATTGTTCTTAATCGCCAGAAATGCTTGCTCCATGCACTTAAACTGTCCGATACATATCTAACTAAAGGCTAAAAATTACGATGAAGGGAAAATAGATAGGTAGATTGTTTCTTTGGCATTGCAAGTACATAAGTAGAATAAACAATATAGATGAGTACCCGTATAATATTATTTAAATAGATATATAATTTTTCGTTGTATGTGTATGCATTAAATCTCTTAATACCTATAATATTATGTGTAATTATATTCATAATTAATTAGTCAGTTTAGTCACTTACTTTCTATAAAATAGTTAGTTCTTTGTTTAATATCGAACGTAGTTGATAATATTCTTTGAAATTCAATAGTGTGACTCTGAACAGGCAGGCAAATTAAATTACTGATTTCATCTGTGTTTCATATGTATAATAATATTTATATTAATTAGTTTTGGTCTACGACTGACCTTCATTTTGGTCTACGACTGGATTCATTTGTTTTTTTTACGAAGTTATAAGGAGACAGACGATTGCAGTATACGAAGTTAGATATATTGGTATTTGCTTCTACAGTGTAAAAGAATTCTATTTAAGCAAATAATTTACACCTACAATTTATTTTTAATTTATATAATTTTAGTTATTTGAAAACCACCTCTCAGGTTAAATGCCAGTATGTAACTGTATGACACTAACTGAACTATTTTCTGTCAAAGAGAACTAGTTTAGTCTAAAATTTCGAGTTAATAATAAATCTAACAGTAAGGACTGTGTTCTATAGTAAATTGTATTAAATACTGCAAACTTGGTTTGATTTTACAAAACCAATCTAACGCGTAGATCTGCTCGAGTGTAGCGGTCGTAGTTTCATTGCGAAATTAACACATTCGGTTCTTTTTCGGATTTTGGTCGCGAACACTCAGGTATTAATAGGTTGGGGAAAAAGTTTCTTCGCATTTTTTAAGAAAATTCAAAACATTTTTAATATAGTTTATTTACATTTAACTAAAGTATGTAGGTACCATTTTGTTCGATAACTTTTTGCCATTTTGTAGGTAGGGACATGATCCCATTGCTATAGAAATTTTGGGACTTCTGGTCAAAATACCGCGACAAGTGGTTTTGGCAGTCCTCTCGTGATGTTAACCTGACACTGCCTAAAGAATTCTGAAGAGACCGAAACAGGTGGAAATCTGTAGGTGCAAGGTCAGGACTATACGGCGGATGCATTAACACCTCCCAGCCAAACTCTCTTAATTTTTGCTGAGTGGCTAAAGATGTGTGAGATCTAGCGTTATCATGATGAAAAACCACACCCCTTCTGTTGATTAATTCCGGCCGCTTTCTCTCAACTTCTTGCTTTAATCTCATCAGTTGTTCGCAGTAGAGTTCAGAATCGATGGTCCTGCCTGGTGGTAACAGCTCATAATGAATAATGCCCTTCCAATCCCACCACACACACAGCATGACCTTGTTGCGAGTTAACCCGGGTTTCGCCAGTCTGTGAAGCCTGACCGGCCTTTGACCACGACCTTTTTCGCACGTTCTTGTCGTACGTGATCCACTTTTCATCACCAGTTATCAGCTTCTTCAAAAATGGTTCGGTTTCATTACGTCGTAATAAAGAATCACAAATGAATACACGGTTCATTAGGTTTCTTTCAGTGAGCTCGTGTATTTGGGTACCAAATGTCGAGCTTTTTTGTGTACCCAGTTTTTTTCAAATGCGCCAAAACTGTTTTGTGGTCAATTCCCAGTTCTTCAGCTACGTCGTAACTAGTGACATGCCGATCTTGCTCCACTTTTTCAAAAATGGCATCCATTTTATCTGTAATAGGGCGACCAGAGCGACGTGCATCTTTGACATCAAAATTTCCGGATTGAAAACGCTTAAACCAGATTTGTGCTACTCTCACAGACACTGCACTAGGTCCATAAACATCGCAAATTTTTTTCGCGGCTTGCGTTGCGTTTTTACCTTTTTTGTAGTAAAATTTTAAAATGTATCGAATTTATTCATTAGATTCACTCATCTTGACGGTACGAAAAACAAATGAAAATCACACATTTTCCTAATTTGAATTTGGAATTATGTTCTTTAAAATTTAAACTTTCAATGATACCAAAACCAGCCAGATACAAATAGTATAGCCAAAGAGATTTTATTACAAGTTTATACATACTATAATGCGAAAAGACTTTTTCCCCAACCTAATATATTATATTTCAGACGTATCCAGCCGCAGAGGAAAAAATCTTGAAAAAATATTGAGATTTTTATGTAATTACGAGTAGTATTTAAAGAAGCCAGAAAATTATATAATAAAAACGCTAATTTGCTTTCTTTTATTTAACATACTATTTCTAGCAGACTGCCCACCTGGTGATAGGTGGCTAAAATCTTTAGTTTAAATGTTATTCCTGTTAGATTTACCTTAAGAGGAGACAATAGATAGACAATAGATCTGTTTTAAAAAAGTATTGCATCTGCTTGCTACTTTTCGGAGATCACAGTGGCGAGTAATTGCAATACACTTTATTTTAATTTTATTTATTTAGACACACAACTGAGTACAGTTTATATAATAAATTAGGTATAAGAATGGGGTACAGACTGTACTTCAACAAAATGCATTCTAAAATTAACGATGGTTCTGTGAAACAAATTTTAGACATGATGACTTATGTTAATAGATGACAAATTTTAAATTATATTGCTAATATTTATAAATATGTGTTTATGGTGTTTTTAATTTAAAAATATAACACATCGGCAGAAAGGTTAGATAAAGGTACTGAGTGCTTACTTTCCGCTCAAAGTTCTTGATGATATTTATAGTGAGTCAGTTCCAGATATTTATAGTGAGCCAATGAGGCTGAAGCATTTTTCTGTGACCTTTGTCTATTAGTTAGACCACTATGCACGCTCATTTAGCTTAGTGGGTGGCAATTTATAGCGCGTTTACAGGCCGGTGCGCTTCGGACAGCGTCCACTTTTAAACGAGGTCTTAACTCCTAATCAAACGTACCAAGATTTTATGTTTTTTCCTATAAGAATAGTTGATATACCTCTGACTATAAACAGAACCATCTTATGAGTATCAAGTGTAAGCACAGATATACATTTACATATATAACGCTTAACGATTCGCATAGAAAACCAAGCGTGTCAACTTTTGAACGCCTACTGTGACGTCACAGGGGTAATTTTGAGACGGGAGACCCGAACTGATTGAAAGATACCGATGCCGCCGATGCTCCGGCAATTATCATAGAGAGGCATTTGTTTTACTTTTTGCAGTCATTCGGACGCGCGGAGACTAGTTCGCGGCCAACCCCGACGAGTGGTCGGGGTTTGCAAACACGCACAGTACATGCATTTGCGTCATCTGTGTAAATGTATATCTGTGCGTGTACGTAATAATAATAAGATAGATAGCTGGCAAGAAAATAAAGCGTAATTTAAAACAAACTAAGATATTTTTTCACATCAAAACGTAATTAATATTTTAATACCTTTAGCAATTTTCGTACATTGGTGGAAATTACTCCTAATTTTTGCGTAATGCGCATAGAAAAATCGACTACTGATTTAAACATGGGTGGCACCTACCGGGTTCTTCTCATGAAATGCCTTACTCTCGGAATCCGGTCGCTTGTATCGATTACAACCACAGTCAAAGCGCTATGTGGATGTACTTGCTACAAGCGCTCGCGGCAGTGAATTTTAAGTCTATTTTGTCAATTTTATGATTAAAATTTACTTTAAGTATTATTATTATATTAATGTGACTATGTGTGAATGTTGACGATTTTAAGTGCTATGTTTAGCCTGTGAAATAAAATTATTTTTGATTTTGATTTGATTTTGATTATGTGAAAACGCTGATAATTTGTCAGCAATTCCGTAAGCAACGAAAATATATCAAACTGGTGTCTATAATAACTTTTAGAAAATTCTAAAAACAATTATAAAAAAAGGAATGTAGAACGATCATTTTAACACGTGCCTAGTGACGCGCAGTATGATATTAATATATTGTTTTTCTGATAATATTTTGATCTCAACCCCCATTACTCCCACGCGCGCCCCCACTTGTTTAGTCTAAAATAATTGTTTGTTTCTCGAGGCGGACTTATTGGGAAAATACAACGAATAGCCACTCAACTTGACTTGTTGGCAACTTGAATGGTACAGGCAAATACTTTCCTAATATAAAGATTAATCGAAGCAAAGGAATATTGAAGTATTCTGTGTTGTTGTGCGAAAAAGTACAGTCGACAGCACGTCAGGTTCAGCATATCTATCTTTGGCTTAGCAATATTATTGTAAAATGCAAAATTATTCAGGGAATTCGACAGTTCAGATCATATTGGCGTTGTTTCATATTTTAATTTTTTTAATTACTCTGGTCTGAAATTCAAAACAATATGGTATGCTTAACATAACATAACATATCACGCCTCTTTTTCCGAAGGTGTAGGAAGAGGTGTTAAACACCCACATTTCGCCAGATATAGGTCCCCATGTAACAGGTGGCGAGCCTGTTGCCATGCGCCGGGCACAATATGAGGCAAGCGATATTCACAATGAACTGTACTCGTACATGAGTTTGGGAAGTAATTAATTAGACAGCCATTAAATTATTTGGTCAGCAAACAAATATTTTGTTAGCAATATAATTATTTGGGCAGCAATATGTATGTTATCGGAAATGTATAAAATCTAGGAAAAGGATAAATTAAAGATCAATAATCAATTCCTAGGAAATGTATTGTGATAGATAGTAGGTTAAGGTTATTTTTTTATTAATATTTGTGTCATCAAAACAATTTGGCAGCAATAAAAACATTTGAGTTGCTGCACAATTACTCATCTTGCTGACAAATAAGAAATATCCAAGCAGCCTATAAGTTGCTGCCCAATTAGTTATTCTGCTGACCAATTTAGAAATATTTGCTGCCCATAAGTTGCTGACCAATTACATAATTTACAGACCAATCGTAATGTTTTGCTGACCAAAATTCGAATATGTACAGGCGGTAGGATCGACCCCGCGTTTCCCGCGGCCTCTTGAAAGAGTAGGGCCCCGTCCGTCCCAACTCGGCAAACAACGCACTCACTAGATTCCTTTCACTTCAGATTATATTGGTTTTCACTAGTGATGGCGTCATTTACAGCAACCAAGGAAATGGTGGGTCGAAATTAAGGAAATCATTTGTGTGGATGGTGCGAAAGTGACGATACGGAATGCGATCTGATGAACCTCGATATTTATTGCATTTATTTTTGCTAGCGGGGAAGCCTAACCAAGTCGGCTCCTGATAAGGCCAGAGGCCCGAGGATCCCAATATGCTAAGATCTCAATAATTCCACTGCCTTCCCGTTTATTGTTTTGTATTTATACCAATACAAGTCTTTCACTCTTCGGTGCAAAGCAACAGGTGCGCCCCTTGTCAGGCTCATAAACAAATCATCCAATCGTATTAATATCAGCGTAACAACAATATCTACAGTTCACATTTAAATTTTCGGTAAGAATCCTCGGTTAGCTTAAGCCCGACATTTTTGTTCTGATGTATTAATTTTTGCATCGTTTGTTTCCGCCCCGATAAAATATACTTATAACTTTTACCTTTTAACTTATTTAACTGCCAACTTATGTATGTGTGCTAAAATTATATCATGCTGTGTGTACATGTTTTTGGGTTACATGCTAGTGTGTGAAATAACTACTATTGTATGCGACATTATTATTGTATGTAATCAGTTGTGTATACCTTAATAAATAAATAAATAAATTCCTCGTGGCAAATTTTCTTCCACGTGGCACCTTATCACATTTTGAAAGTCAATAGAAAAACAAAAAATAATTCTTATTATAAAGATCTTACTCTCCCATTTATTGCATTTGGGGTGGGGCGCCCCCCTATACTAACATGTTACGCCCATTACACATTGTACATTGTAATTATACATGTTACTTTAACGAAGGATTGTTACTAAGCAGACTATAGAGAGATACAGTACAGAGCATAGATATATAATATGTCTCATTGAATTAACTGATCATAACAGATAACCGTTAAGAGATGAGAGAGATATGTCACGTTCATGACTAGTCGGTTTTTGGATCCGTGGTCAGATTGACCAGCAGGCCTAGCACGGCACGAAGACAAAATGTCTCCGGGGAGTGGAGAAAATTTTGTCCATCCCACCTTCTCTTTCCCTTTAGCTAGCACGGCGTCGGGGAGAGACAAGTTTGTCTTCGGAGACAACGTTTCTCCACTCAATGCTACCAATACACAAAAAAACCTTTGACCGATCCTAAATCTATGATTTCCGTAAATTACCGGTTTTTAAAAAATATTATACGACTAAATTGACGAAACCTAACAACGTGCGTAAAATTAAGCGCTATAGTGACTTTTTAAATTATTAGTACTTCGTTACAATGACATGTGACGCAGTCTGTCACTGTTTAATCTGTGCATCAATCGTACATATTTCCAAACTGCATAATATTAATAAAAGTAATGTACAAAAGAAATTAGATGAACTTGACAAACTTATCAATAGTTCTGCCAGTAAACCATATTCATTGAAGATGTTGAATAGAATTCAAAAGGTTTTTTTGAAAGAAAGAAAATGAGTGAAATCCCTAAGAAAAAATTGTAAGTATACTGCAATTATAAATACAATTTTTAATTCCCTATAAACATCGTTAGTTACAAAACATAAACAATTTTAAGGGTGAGGAGCTCAGCCGCTCAAATCAAGGTGTTAGTTGTTAAAGTTACTGGCAGGCAGAAGACACGTTGTGAGAACAATAATATTGCTAAGCAACAGTTGTTGACTGCCAATTGTACTTTTTGAATGTCTGAAAATTCTATGTTGAACTGTTTTTGTATTCTCGTATTATTTATTACCTAAAGTGATTATTGTGGACATAAGTGAGTGTGTTATAGTGTGTAAGTTTTGTGGACAATATTGACTAAAGTTTTTGTGTGGACTTCGTATACTCTTCATCTTAATCTTTTACACTGTTGCACTTACATCTCTGAATTTCAAGTAAGTTTTAACATTAGTCGACTATAATATGTCGACAATGCATGTGAATTTATCTACTAAAACTTATTACCTAGAGATACTACATCTGCGTAGTCAAATTTGGAGTGTTTAATGCAGAGTCTGCCCTCCTCTAATCTAACACTAAAGTGAACCCCTATGTGCCATACATACATGTACATAATCATGCTTTTCTATCATTTGGGGTTCATAACTATGTAGTCTTTTAACTCTCACACTTTGTAATCAGTTTAAAAATGTAATTGTATGCAATACCTAATTTGTTGTTTTTGTTTCAGAAGGTTGTTGAACTAATGGAAGAAAAAAATAATTTGCTCAGAGAGCAAAATTCTATTTTAAAGGAAGAAAGAGGATAATTAAAAGAAACTATACCTTTATATGTTGAAAGAAGAATCAAATTAGCCTAGGGAAAAAATTGGTCCCTAAAAGACATATTGTAGGCGAAACTTCCACTCACATTAAAAAAGAAGGCTATGGAGTCTGTTATTCTGCCCACACTGTTGTACGGATGCCATACATGGCCTCGAACAAAGGAAATTATCAAATTTAAATGTTATTTTTATGATTTGGAAACAAAGAGGCTTATTATTATTATTACTTTTATAGGTATTATCAAATAAAAATTTCAGATTATCTCATTTGTATATTTATTTTTCATTGCATATTGTTGTCATTCAACACCATTATCTAGGAGATATTAATTCCCAATTCTTGCATTATGTAGCCTGTTAAGTTCTGCCTCCACTGCAGAATTGTTAAAAATGAATTGGTCGTAGACTCTGCCTGGATATCTAGCAATAATACTCAAAATCTTGCAATTCTCATCCACAACCTAAAACATTAAGATTTATGTCAAAATATATAGAATACTTGAAGCTATTTATAACATAATAGACATAGGTCTGTAGATTAAGGCCCACTACTAGCAGGAAATTCAAACCGAGATTTAATACTTGATTGAATTTTTGCCTTTTTGGACATTTTTACTGCGACCAAAATGTTAAAATTTTATAAATGTAATTTTTAAATCTCAATTTAAATTTACTGCAAGTGGGCCTTAGTTACTTACCAATTGGGTGTTTATTGATGCGAAACCCTTGCGATTTCGATATTGTATTCTCTGGGGATGTGGTGGTGAAAATATTGTAACATGAGTACAGTTTTGCACGGAACTCATGTGCCACTTTGTGCCTCTGGCCTTCAGTCCCTGGAAATATTACCCATTGCGGTAATAATCTGAAAGAAAAAATATTTGTGTACTTATATTGTGTACCTATGTACTTTATCAACTATCATATATAAACTAGGTACAATTTCTATTGCGGGTCGAGCGAAATACAAAAAGACTTCATGAAAACATTGCACTTACATTGAAATTACAGCATCTCAATTCTCAGCATACGCAGCTGAATTCTTTTTGCTGTGTTTCTAGTTCACTTAACACAACCATATTAAAGTATCCTCGAGACATTTTAACTATTATTTAGAGAAAACTACGATGGTATAATTAATTGTTTTTAGGTTAAGACTCTTGTCCCCACCTCAATAGTTCGAAGACTAATATCTCCCTATAATCTGTCAAAAAGAGACATAGTTTCTCCACTTTACGGCCGCCGTGCTAAGCAAGTGGAGAAATAGTCCCCTGTCTACGTCACAGCGAGAGACATAAATTATCTCCACTGGGGCCGTGCTAGCTATAGTGGAGAAACGCTTTTGTCTCCTGTCAAGTTGACATAAGCGGTGGAGAGAGATGTTTGTCCCCGTGCCGTGCTAGGCCTGCAGCAGTTTAAAATGTGGACCAATGGCGAAATGTTTTGATTTCGTGATATGACAGCTATAAGTCAGTTTTTTTTAATATATTACTTTAATAAAATAATCAGAGGCAAGTTAACCCCAACACGATACTTGGATTAGTAAAATTTTAACCTGCTGGTAAATCTGACCTCAAATCTAAAAACCGTCCCCATGTGTCTAAAGTGTAAAACAAGCATAACTTATTATTAATTATAACATATAAAATACAACATCAATAATAACAGCTAATATAACTTAGCTACCATTTCGTCGTGGAAAACTTGGATGAAACGGGAACCGTTCATAATACAAGCAGTCACCTTTTTCCAAATGGGGTAGATAGAGTAAGCGAGCAAAGGAAATCGTTCAATATCAAATAAGCGAGTGAGATGTAAGAAAGGTATAAAAACCAGTTATTAGTGCGCTTATAGCGTCGGCAGCGGTAGCCGAGTAGGGACGGACGGGCACTACTCGTTCGAGAAGGCCGCGGGAATCGCGGGTTAATTTCCACCGCCTGTAACCACTGAGTTTGAATAAAACTTATGTACAGCAAATAAATAATAAATAAATATCCTCAGACATTCACACCTTTTTTTTTTTTGTTTTTTTTTGACGCTGCGGAAATGTTTACGCAGAAACGCCCATCGGGGGAATGGGCGAGTACTGTGATCACGACTAGTCCCATTTAAAGCAACTAAATGTATGCTTGTGTTACGGATACTAGATGATGGACAAATATATTTAATAGATAAATATATATAATTATTGAGAATATACATAACATAATACATATATATATATATAATTAATATCGAAGACTGGAGAACAAATGAGTGAAAATTCATCACCCAAACACTTGCCTTCACTTAGGTTCGAACCCAGGACCTCTCGAGATGGCGACGCCTTGAGACCGGTCGATAGACCACTCGGCAACGGAGGTCGTCAAAATTGTGGGTGTTTAACACCTCTGCCTACTCCTTCGGGGAAAAAGGCGTCATGAATGTTACGTTATGTTCCAGCATTGGCACCGAATGCTTCGCTGTCTGCGCGTGTCTGACCATCGCAGGTGAGGCTTCAGAGCAATGTTCTGATTGAGTTTATTACGGACATAACGACCTATTTTTTTTCTCTTTATTGGGGTAAATAAACAACAACTATACATGTTTTGAATGACAAAAATAATTTTAAGTATGGCTAGTATAGCCACCAACTACATTTACCGCATATTACTAGACACACATTTTTCTAGCTTGCGTTGATACATTGCGTACTATGTAAATAGATTGTATAAACGATCAAAAATCAAAAAAATGAAAAGCATTTATTCAGTTTAGATGCGTCTTAGCGCATGCTTATGAATGTCATAAACATTTTACAATATCTCGTGAAAAAGAAAAATTACGCCATCCGTTCACAAAACTACCAGGAGGCCTTGCTCTGAGAAGAACGGGCAAGAAACTCAGCAAGTTTCTACCCATAACCAAGCAAACAAAAGTATGACTTAAATCAAGCAGCACACTCAACACACACTACACTTTACGAATACTTATAGGTGTACGCGACTATTCACGACGCAAGCGAACGACGGTATGATGAAATGATGACCTATTTGTACTACTGTTAAAAGTTCGGCCTGCAGAGATTCCATTTAGTGATATATGTACGCGGGAAACGATGACCTAACACGAGAAGAGACATTTTCCAACTGAGCTTTTGCTGCATCGATGAAGCAAATGGAAACTTACGTACGCTTTGACTTTTGATATCGAAAACACAGTTACTTTCGCCATGGTCGGCCCTAATATGGGTGACCAAAACTTTGTAGTCTCAAGTTCCTCCGTACTTCGGAAGACACTTTAAGTCCTCATTGGTCCCAGTCGCTATTGCAACCGTCTCTACCCGCCAATCCGCGTTGGGGCAGCGTGGTGGTGTTAAGGCCCATACTCCTCATGTGTCTCTCCATGTAGGAAGGCCTGTGCCCAGCAGTGGGACGTAATAGGTTGGCAACGAACGAACAAACCTGGTAGAAATCTTTTCTAGTCACACCAATATAAAGATAATTATACTAAGATGAGTTATATAATTTCAAAGACACATTGCTACGCAAATATCAGACGTAAGGCTATGAGAATACGACGTAAATAGTAACGTCAGCTATTATCTAAAATAAAATCAATTTTATAATGAATAGAAACTAACAAAGAAAACAACACAACGTAGACACTGGAGCTACGTACTACGCACTACGAGTCTACGAGTTGCTACGACGCTACGAGCTATAGGTGAGAGACATGACGGCGCCGTGCGTCCTACGCATATGTATGTCTTTATTTCTTAATTTATGATAATTTTATGAAGTTAATGCAATATTATCGGAACCAAGATATACATGCCCCTGCGTGTTTCTTATTGCTATTGAAGTAGGGTTCATGATCGTACATTCAATATCTATAATATTTACTATACGTGACCTTGGATATTCTATAGTATTATCGACGTCACATTAAACGTTGACCTCCGTTTTAATAATATCTCTCTGATAACCTTGGCATGAGCGATGTGTGGCTTATAGGGTTTTTTCAAAACTTTTTCATATATATCTTAGTGCATTGGCTTATTTGGCTATAGCCTTCATATACTCTTTGTTATTTGCATTGGGACACTTCGCTTTTTCATAAATTTTCTGTAAGAAATCAGACAGATGGCATCCTTTCAAGGCAGCGGTGGCCGAGTTGGAAAAGACGGCACATTCAAAATATCGCGGGATCAATCCACCCCGCCTGTACAACTTAGATTGAATAAAACATAAGTACAGTTGTTTTTAATATCGCTTGCCTCACATTGTGCACAGGGGCAATTACTTATGGGCATATTAGGTGAAATGTGGATTTTCGTCTGGTTTTTAGATTTTTTCTTTTTCAGTATACATGTAATCGAAGATGGATGTGGTAAACTGCAAAATGTTACAGATTTTATTTGCTGGTGAAATTGTAATGATATTGTATTTTATTTTCTAGGCTAATTTATAAGCGATGAAAACTTTCTTGTCCATTCTTTTTAGAAGGCTGTGAAAGACAGTATAGTTTTTCTCTGTCCAGAGTTTTTGATACGTTTTTGCTAATAATTGGCGAATCTGACGCAACTAATTTTGGAGAATGTTTTTTCCTTTTTTTCCTAAAAAGCACAGTCGGCCGTCTCGCATTTAGACAGTGGAACCGTGCTGTTGTTGAAAAACCAATGCTTCAAAACCTGTATTTCACTTGAAAAGTCGGAGGCTGGTGACTATTGCCGTCACCAGGCACAATGAGAGTCAAGCAGTATTCATTATATGAGATCGAGATCGAACTAGCGTCCCCGTTTTCCTAACTCGAGTACTACAACTCTGATCTGATAATGACCCTGTTAAAGACCCGCCATATTAGCTTACATTTCAATATTTTCAGTAAACCGACAAGATCCTATTATAGTATGTGTATGCATACATACCTAAAAGGACATCCAAATTAGAAAAAAAGTTAGACTAATTTGCATCTAGTTCAGTGTTTTTATTTTGAATGACAAGAAAGACATTTTTCACTCAATTTCAAGGGTGCCTTTCCACCAGTGGTATGCCACGTAGCTATGTTGTGTGCGAGGAAAAATAGACCAATAGGATCACTTCGTTTAAGGTGACTCCCAAAAAGGTGCCACCCCATTGGTCTATAATTTACCCTTAGGGTAAATTATATTAGAGTACAATATATCTTTAATATGGTTTAATTATCATAAGAGTTATATAGAGCCATAATTTATATGATAGTCTGCATGTTACTAAGTCATTATGTACACACCACACGTATAGCAATCGTTGTTTGATGTGTAACGTACTTACCTGTAACAATAGATGAAAGTTTTGGTAATTATGTTATTTTAAAAACTTGACTCGTTCTTCTTATAATATCGCTTGGCAATGAATAACAGAGCGTGGCAGAGGTATTCAAAGCTATACACAGTGGACGAGTATAGTTTAAAAAAATATTAATACATAATTATGGCCGATGCACAGTTTTAACTTGTGAATGTTATTGTCATTAATATTTACACGCTACTATGGCAAAATAGGTTGAAGCGTCTTATTTTATGATTACCTTTGTAATTACCCTGTTTACTGCACATAGGGTAATTACAGAGTTACAAAGAAGAAAAAATCATAGCGGCGCTTAGCTGGGGCAATGTTTCAGATAAAAGGCGCGTAAGGAAACTATACGAAGAAATTAACTGTCGAGAGATAGATGTCCATACAGTTCGTGCAATGAGATTAATTATATAGTTATAATGTTTTAAGCTTCAGAGATCAAGGACTTGATATGAATCAAATCTAGTCCTCAATTTTGCTTTGATAAAGATAGAAAATAAAGCAAAGAATATGAAAATAGACATTTTTATCTTTTGGTATTAAACCAGCGATAAGTAGTACCAAATGCAGAGAATTTCGATGGAATTCGATGATTTTCTAACTTACGTGAATCGCTTAACAAGATACACTATAGAAGCAATGAATAATAATAATAATATAATCTTTATTTCTTATCCATATAATATGCGACTGTTCGAGTAACTAGGCACCGCGTTGCAGTCGAGGTCACCTGCAATAAAATGTATCCGATCCACTTGTGTGCTTACAGCGTTGCAATAAGACTCTAATTTGAATAGAATTGTATAGATGTTAATGCTCGTGACTGTACTCCTGATACTAGACCGGTTTAATTTTTGCGGTCACTCCTTTGAAACGCACTCGTTCCCTAATTTAAGGTCTTTGGTGCTTAAAACCACATACGGGAGTACTCATTGCTAACAACAACGAAGGAAGTACAACAAAAGAATCAACAGAGTTTATTAGAAATATTTAATGTTTACTTTAAATTCCATGGCACAGGTACATAAACATATCACTACGCCTTCTCCTCGAAGAGGTAGAGGTGTTAAACACCCACATGTAACTGCATGCCACAAGTAAAAGTATTTGTAGGTGTATGAATTTGATAACAAACAACAATAACATTGTAATTAAAATTTTAAAAGCAACATACTCCTAGATCGTACGTGATGTATTTTTTTGTAAATAATATTAAACTCTTTATTGCACCAATAAACATAATTACAGTTAATAAAAAAGTATGCAAAGGAGGACTTATCTCTAATAGAGACCTCTGCCAGCCAACCTATCACAGGTGTGTGATATTTAGCAAAGACAGTGAAGAGAGAAGATAATAATAGATATTCGATTTAAATTAATACATATTTATAATAATAAACGATTCATTTTTGTATATTAGCTTACACCCATAATTTATCTGTGTACAATTTGACATGGTACAGTCGCGGTCAGAAAATGTTTACCACCTGAAGTATCACAATTGCAGGCATACATTTAAGTCACAAAGTTCAAACTTCAAAGTCCCATATCATATCATTTTGATTAACCATAGATTGTATAGACCATAGATTGTATAGATATATTTGATTATTCTTTCAATAACTTGAATTCACCCTCAAATTATGACTGTAAACCAAAAGAGATATTTTACTAGCAACAGCAATCAATGCACACATGCAATGCCGATGTGGCGCCGACCATGCATTATAAAGTTTGTTTACGTGCGACCTGTAATCTTCACATGACTAATAATTTATAATACTGTCTGTTTATAGGCAGCGATGTGAACATCGCACCTGCATGGCAAACATATAAATCCATTATAACCATTCCCATGCAGTATTATGGAATTGTTATCAATTATTTAAAAGGAGCGACATTTATATTTGGTGTTGAATGGGCGTGACTGATAGCTGCCAATACTAACGTGGCATCAAATAAGGAAGACAGAATATGACTGGACAGCCAATCGGCGGCGGCCGATTACGAATGAGATGAGATGTTGATCGCCAATTGGCTAACGCTCAACGCCAGAGTTATATGCCGCTACTTGTAAGAAAGCACCTTCATTGACCTGCGTGTATTTAGACAATGAAATCAAATGATTGAAAGATGTGCGTCAGGATCGTGACCAGTGTAAAGCCTGTAATCTCTGCCTAGCTCACCGGGATAAAGGAGTGAGTGTATACGCATGTATTATATACTAAATAATGTATGTAACGGGTGTTTTTTAGTTTTTTAAATGAGTCATACTTGTTAATTTGACCGTTGGTGGTGTTCAGTGGTATTTGTGTTCAGTGCGTTTTGCCATTTTCACAATAAACACACTTACTTAAGAACAACGCTTAGCAAATTGTGTAAATTAATTTTGAAAATCATGGTTCAGTTCGCCAAGCTTACTGTGCGCCACGCCCATTTCACGGTCGACATAATCGTTCATCCGAGCAAGATAATCTGTATACCATGGATCTTTTTCACACCACGCACACTCTAGTTTACCATACGCATCCAAAAAGACGCCAGACAACGCGCACTGAAGTTACTGATGCCGTGGATCGTAATGTAGAAGAGCGAAAATCAAATTTATGTAAGAAACATTCGATGAGCGTTCAATTTCCCATGAACTGGCCTCTGCGATCATGTGATCTCACGCCTATGCACTATTTTCTTTAAAAATATGTGAAGTCACAGGACTACGCAGATAAAACACTGACGTTGGACCACTTGGAAGCCAGGTTATTACCAAAAAACGTTCTGTTGTTGCTCGAAAGTGGTCGAAAACCGGACTTTCCGATTACGCTTCATTTTTACTAGTCGTGGCACTTAATCATTTTTAAACTCAAATGGTATAGAATTCCCCTTAAAAAGATAGCAAAATCATAAAAATTACATCTATTTTTAAGTGTTTTGTACGCTTGTTTTGTAACACTTTGTTTTATACAATTTAAACTTGTATACCTCAAAATCAAAACAACCTATATATTTTTGTTTTCATTGTTTAAGAGTTTGGAATAGGTTTAACATTTCGCTTCATATGCTTAGTCTTGAAAATAAATAAATGGGCTAACTTTCACACCGATCATGTGGCTCAAATTAAGCAGCGGTGTCGTTATTCTCTTTACTGCGACTGTCGAAAATCTCAGTGTAATTATAAACAGCTTCACCTGGGTCTGTGTCTCCAGGCAACTTCAGGATTGTTTTCTCCTTCGGCCTCCTTAATAAGATTGCGTTATATTTGCAATTTTTAAAGTCATTTGGGTATACACTTTAAACTTATGAACGTCGAGGCCCTGAAAAGAAAAGCAAGAAACTCAGCAAGGTTCCGTTTGTTCCTGTCCAACGTACATGCCTATTTTTTCATTTCTTCGAATTATACTATTTTTAACCTTATTTTTATATATTACTGTACTGTGATGGACATCAAGTCCAAAGTTTTTTGAGAAATTTGAAGTTCATCTGATAATCATATATTCTGGTCCCATGGGTGAGTCGTCCCACATGAAGAGAGCACAGTGTGAGATATACAATATTCATAATAAACGTCCATACTACATACATAATACGTACATAATAAAAAATGTACAGTCACGAGCATGGACATGTAAACGTTTGACAGTCAATCACTTCTATTATAAGCGACATCTATATCCTAATTTCACAGTAGAGAAAGCGGCACTTGTGTAAGTGGCCAGTTCAATTCCCACCCTTACAACTGAGTTTGTATAAACATAACATAACATAAAATAACATGACATAATATAACATTATAACATAACATAAAATAACATAACATACTAACAATAACAAAATAACACCCACATGTGTCCACTAGACACAACAGCAGTTCGAAACATGAGTATATGGGTTGACCATAATTTTTTTTGTAGAGTGCATTAGATTTGATTGCTTGTTTGGTTGCAGTACTTGAGGAAAGTTTATCCGATCCTCTAGAAAATAGTATAGATTATATAAATATTACGTCGCATATTATCTGGCGCTTATCCACATAGAAAGCTTACTATGTATCAAGAGAAAATAAATGAGCTTACTTGGAATCAAAAGTAAAAAAAACACAAAGAAGAGAAATAAGCATCGATCTCGGCCGGTTCTCAGACAGTGAGGCTAGGAAATGCTAGGTTATAAAGAAAGGCTTTACAAGTTACCCCAAGCAGCCATAAGATGTGGAAAAAAAGAATGTGATCAAAAGTGAAGCGATCAATCATTTTATCGTCTTACGAACCGTTTGTAACAATTAAGGACTGTTACACTTGTCATTCGAAAATCGAGGATCTCAAAACAGTGCACAATCTCAGATCGCAAAGTATACGCAGAACACACTGCAAATGATATGATTTGAAATGAAACCTTAAACAAAATCATATGCATAATTTGTAAATAATTTTTATACCAGCCATTGTTATATTTTTGTTATAATAAATTGTAATTCCTGAAAGGAGAGTATAATAATAAAATGTGATTTGATTAGTGTTTTTTGCCAAATTCTCTTCACCATTTTCGTTTAAATATTTGCCGGTAGTGTGACTGTACTGTTGGTTGTGGGATCGAACGCCAGATTACTGAACGAGTATCTTTCGCAAATCGGTTACCGTTGCCATAGTTTTGTTATCTTTCTCATCAATACAACGTGACGTCACCACAAATATAGTGAAAATATCTTCATTCGCCGTCTACGTATGTTATTACGGAACAAAGCTGAGACCTAAGTATATTTAAACAATATAAACATTTTCCCTTACTCGACGCAAGCCGGGTTGTTTGTTGTCAATCAAAGAGTATTTATGAGTTTGATTCCATTTTTATTATCGAACTTTGTAAAGAATTGGCAATCACAACTTTGTTGACCTCCGTGATCACGAGTCGATCGGGAGCTTTAGGGTTTTCAACGAAATTAGGTTTCTTCATAAAGTATGGCTGATAAACTAATTTCGTAAACATCGCACGAGATTGAAATATAAATTTTACAATAACAAATGAAGTTGCATAGAAACTTACAGTTTTTTAATGAAGATGAGGAAAATTCTAATGAAATACGTAATTATTATTGTGTTTGAATAATAAATAATAAACAAAAGCACATCCAATATCACCATTGTGTGCCTTTAGGAAGAAAGCTCAGCAATGTTGAAACTTGGTTGGTTGTATCTCTCCCCACATTCAGGGTACATCGTCCTCAGACTCAAACGTCAAACTTCTGGGCACAGGCCTTCCTCATGGAGAAACACACGAGGAGTATGGGCTATAACACCACCACGCTGGTCCAATGTGGGTTGGTGGGTGGAAACGGTCGCAACAGCGACCGCGACCAACGGCTTAACGTGTCTTCCGAAGCACGGAGGTCGAGAACACAAAGTTTTCGTCACCCATCCAAGGCCTGACCATGGCGAAGGTAGCTTTGGTTTCGATCGAAACCAAAGCGTACTTCCTAATACGCCACCGTTAGGGTACAGACTGTTTTATTATTTAAAACTGACTGTTAGCAATGAAATTGTGGGAGTCAATCTATCAAGCCCAATGGCTTATAGATTGCTGATAGGCTGATAGATTGACTCACAAGATCTACAAGATCAATTTTGTTTCTATTCGCTCGACACCTCCCAGACGCGCAGCTAACTCACTGACGTTGGAGGCCGCGATACGACTGTACTTCCTCTGACTAGTCTTTAATCTAATCAAGGTTTTGCTGATCTTGTACTGCTTTGTGCAGTCCTTGTACTGTCTCTCTTTGCGCTTTGCGCTAAAATTTGATCGGACATTCCATTCATGTATATGTAAGACATGCGATTATATGATTGTTTTATGTTAAATGTATTGTAATCCAATCTAATTGTAATCTTTATGTGGGGTAAGAAGCTCGGTGGCGTAGTAGTTAGTATGCTTTGGCTTGAAAACTCGATTGAAAACAAAGCTACCTTCGCCATGGTCAGGGCCTGGATAAGGGTAACTGAAACTTTGAGATTTCGAGCTCCTCCATGCCTTGCTCCGGCCTTGGCCCAGCTTGGTGGTGTTACGGATCATACTCCCCATGTGTTTCTCTATAAGGAAAGTCTGAGCCCACCAGTGGGACGTGAACAAGCTGAGGACTGGATTCTAACCTAATGTTGATTCAATTATCGATACAATTAATTTATAGCCTTGGACACTTCTGAAAGCGGTTCAGAGAACTACTGTGATGGACCGAAGTGCCGCCTGCGGAAAGACTACTGGGCATTTCGGGGTGTTTTAGTGGACAGCGCTGGGTGCCCAGGCATGCCTACTACCAGATTACACAGAAACAGAAGTGGTAATTTAACTTTATATTGGAGTCCACAATACTAAAGAGAATTCTCAGCATTGGAAGTGACTGTGCCTTTAGCGGCGGCCGCAAAGCAATATTCGCTCGTAACGTGCGGCGAGCCATTGAAACCTCTCCGGACTTTGAAACGCAAATCAAGCCTTTGTTTCCTGCTTTCGTGTAGTTGTTTTCCAGTCGGACATTTAAATGAAGACATTGAAACAAAACCTTTGGAGCATTTCAATCATAGTGCGCATGGAATGCAATTATATGCAAATGTTTTATGAAGTGTTTTAGAGGAACTAATTAGTAATTTCTTTTTGGTTTTTATTGAAAAATGTCCACTTGAAAAGATTTGAGGTAATTAAATAGTTGACTTTATTTTTGTCGTCAAATTGAATTTATAATGGTGTAAAGGCAAGGTTAAACTTATTGAATTTCTTGCGTTTGTTTTCCTCAAAACAAGATCTCCTGGTTAATGGGAGTCATTATTAACGTTCGCAACGTTTAACGTTTTTTCTTTAATAAACCGACATTATAATTGATTATATGTGTTAGGTAAAACTTAACAGTTTTTCCATCTTTTGATGAGGATAGCGACAGTAATCAGTATAATTTATAAAAGCAAACGTTTTTTTATAATATTATTATGTTCCGTTAAATCTAAATGGGTTAGTGAGGGGAAATCTGCAACAAGAAAGATAGCGACGAAATCTGTTCTTAGGAACCATGGCTTAGATTTCCGGGAATCAACGATAATCGAAATAAAAAATACGTTCATAATATTGTTGGTGTAAGTCGTACGTCACAAGGAACACATTTTAAATAAATTCGTGTTAAAATACCTATATGATAAAAAAACCTCAAAATTTGATGTATTTTTTTGAGAGTAAATATTAAAAAATAGTGGCAATTTTCCTTGATGGCACGTACAATGTACATACGATCACTAACACACAGGAAACACACATCAAACATAAAAAATTGGTTCCCAAAGCAATTGTTTATGTTTGATGTTTGTTTCCGTATGGACGTATGGACGGCATACGCGAACACGAACGCGAACATAGTTCGAATTCCATCTATACCATCTATACTTATAATAAAACTATAGAGTAAAATTTATATAATTTTTTCTATGTACAGACAACATAGAAAAAAATGCCTAAAATCAAATCAGTGGCATTTAAAAGGACCAAAAAAATGTTTTTATTTTTTTTATTCTCTGTCTGTTTGTCTGTTTATACGGGCTAATTTCCGAAATGGCTGGACCGATATGTAGTTAATTAAATCTTTGAGAAAAGTATTCGATCCTCACTTGTTTGTTAGTGCTAGGTCAAAATCACTCACAAAGTTATAGTTCACACATCTCGTCTCCGCTCAACTCTAGTGGAGATCGCTAAGCGGAGAAGTATCTTAAAGATTGCAGAAGATGGAACATTTTACTGAAAAATTCATGGTCTTTGTTTTATTTCTAATTATTATTTTTCTCGGGTAACGGGTTCCACATATAATACAACCATGTAATTATTTTAATATCTATGGACGCCGTATAAATTGTTTTTGAAATTCAAATAATGTATTTTTTCAGTAAAACGTTCTATCTGCAATATTTAAGGTACTTTCCCACCATGTGGCATAGCCGTAGGACGCCCTGTATATGTATAGCGCGATGGAAGCGAGATGTGAGCTACCTCGACGATGCTTTGATTGAGTCCGGGCCTAAGCCCTAGTGGTTATTATTTTCGATATTTATCTCGATTTTCGTACTTTTACTAATATCAGTTAAATGCAAATTGTCACAGAAGTCAGTCCAATTGTTTAACACAACATTTTTAAATATTTTCCATTGCGATTGTTACTCTATTATTAAATTGATAAAGTAAAGTTACAGTTCCTGTGGACCACAAGCATATTGTTTTAATTTTGAGCTAGAATCAACGTAGGTGGATAAGGAGGTCGAAAGGTAAAAGTGTACTCACATGCGAGCGGAAAGGTAATAGCAATTTCAAAGGCTGGAAATGTAATGGAAGTAAATACCTAGTATTTTTTAATGGCGCGGTATCCTGGCAAGTAGAAAAACGTAATGGACTTGTGCAGCAAGTCACGTGATGTTTGCTAGTTGCCTGGCTACGGCATACAGCTTTTTAGTAGAGTTTAGTTCTCGTTTTCATAGATGGAGTAAATATTCACAGGAGTACATCGCCCCCTTAGTGTGAATGGATTGGAATTTTTTAAGGACGACATTTGTTAATGTGACATTAAGACTTTAAGATTCATTAAATTTAAGGTTGTCACACAAAACAGTTCTAGTTAATGTCTCTTTAGCATTGACAGGGTGCTAATGTCGTTTTGTGCAACGTAAAAACTACGCTAAGGTGTTCTTTTGACACTTCAATAAATAAATTTAATGGAGCATTAGGGATAATGCCGACATTAAATTTTAAAGTTCGTTTCTGCAACTGGGTGTAAGAGTCGCCAAATCTAGACTGAACCCGAAAACTGTCTACTCCAAAATTATGTTAACACTTTTGACAGTAAATATCTCTAAAGAAATAAAGATTGTCACCTCTAAAATGTGTACTCATGTACTCGACTGTATCATGGCGTTTTACTAATAAGATATATTAAAAAAATATTGATTCTAAAGAAATTAAAATAACATCTACATAATTAGAAAAATAACCAAATTCATGAGAAACTTATGAACATTTCTCTTGAATTTGATATTTTCCTAAGTTACCGATAATTACCTAAGCTTTACCGAAAACTTTCGTTCTTAGGAAGTAATGTAGACATGTTTTATAAGGCCTGGGAATATCTAACACAGGATAAAATTTTTAAGATGGTGATTAAGATCCGAGAACTGGCCTAAGGGACCATTGTCGTATTCGCATGTTCCTTGCAGCGATCGCGCAAAACTTTCATAACGCAATAATTAGTTTGGGGTGTTTAATCAGTTCAAGGCTTTACACGGCCGACCAACCAATGCAATGACCTTCAAACGACGATCTGGTGAAGGTCCGGGAAAGCTTATGTCCAGTACACGATACCCGGCTGGTGATGATCAAGTCTTTAGAAACTTTTTGATTCGCAATCACTATGTCGCAGTACATTAGGAGTGTACTAACGGATGGGTCTAACGCATTGTGAGTTGTTGTGTAACAATAATCGAACTTTATTAGATAGAAAGAGAGAAAAACATTTACCGACAATGTAAACACAATTAACAAAACAATAATTAACAAAAAAAGGAAAGTACCACAGAGTACAATAGGACAAATACACAAAATGGAACCCTTCTTATTTGAAAAGAATTTTTATTTATTACTATAATAGATTTTCAAAATAGTACTGTATGATATAAGTGCGCAATGTTTATCATTACGTATGTACGAGGTGCTTTTGCAACACAAGCCGAAGGCGAGCGCAATAAGAAAACCGAGTCGAACTCGGTTTTCTTATTCTATTTATTCTATATTATTCGATCAGAACAAATATTCACTAAATAAGTTCCGATCGAATAATATGCAGAGTCTAAGAAGTCAATCAGACTGCAGATTCTTTTTAGTGGAATATATTATCTGTAATATATGTTTTTAATTTCTATTGCTTTATTTTTATACCTATTAAAAACACAATTTACTTGTACGTATAAATTAATCACTTTTCTCAATTCCAGTCTCCAAAAACGATTAGATAATATTCAGAAAAGATATCGCTCAACAAGTGTTTGGTACGGTACCCTAAAACGCTTTTAATATATATTGCGTTTTCCTAGTTTGCTCTCCCTAACGCGCGGATAAACACGTTGTAAATTGGTTCAGCATCATCTATTTTGGGAAACACTAAATTATTTTTGGTGGTGTACAATTTTCTTTCAGAAACGAGGCACACTCCTGAAAATGTATTCATATTTCTTCTGCCCTGCTTTCAATTTCATTAGGGGTCGGCGCAACATGTCTTTCACTCTCTCAACAGTCAATGTCATCACTAACTCCCTTCCTCGTCATACGATCTTTCACACAATCCGTCCTCACACAACCTTTTCATCGGACTTCCATGGTGACAGGTGATATGATCATTCTCTCTCCTTATTACATGTCCATGCTAGCAAAGTAGTTTTTCTCTCCATTTACCTGATACGGTAGTTAATATTATTTAAATAAACCAAAAACTTATTAATTTTAGTATAAAGTAACTAATAATTTTAGTGATTTTCAAGTACGTTGAAAATACTCGTAGTTATTTAGTCAATGGGTTTATCGAATCGCACACGATTAATTGTAAATTTAAAATTAAATAAACCATTCTAAAATAAGGGCAGGTGTTCTCACTTTTGCATATTTGGAAACCTGTTTAAATCTCAATTTAACAGTTATAAAAAATCTGCAAAAAATATAAATGTCAACGCGGTGCAGAAAGTGACCGAAACACCCATGTCCGGTCTGATGTGAATAATTGACGACAATATGTAAAATAGAACATAAAATCTATATGTTATTAAAAATCTTTATTGTTAAAACATTCTAGTATGGAATGACCCCCATCTTGCACTCCGCGCCCCCTAGAATTGTGAGTTTTTCTGGGGGGTGCGGAGTACAAGATGAAAGCCAATGCCAATGACGACCAAAGTCTAGATACCATATCATTGATGTCGTAGGGGAGGGTTAAACTAAAAATATGTTAGTGGAGAGTCGTAGACGCAGGGCCTATTGATCAACATTCATTCAAAATGTAGTTATGTTCCATCTTACAGAATAATATAAAAAATACGAAAGAAAATCATTTTGATTGCTAAATACCCGAATTTGCCGAACATGGCTGAGGACTGTGGTGGGGGAGATGAAGCTAAAGATATGTGTAGGGATGCAAGTGAAATGAAGTAATCTCTGCCAACCACTATGGGAAAAAGCGTGACCGTATGTATGTACCTCCATATTTATTCATTAGGAAAAAAAGTGATAACTTTTTGGATTGTATTTCTACACTTTTATTTCAAGACGTTTACAATAAACGCTCGCCATGCAAAGCATTTGTAAATTTTCTTAATTTGAATTATTTAAAAAGTCCTTATATATTTGTCAAAAAAATCTAATCAATACACTCAGAAATGTAATTTTGGTTCTCTGCAGGCATAAAAATCAATCTCAATCAAACTTACACGGATATAAAAATAAGTCAAAACTATTATGACGCTATGTTTAATTATTAATTCAAGAATAATATTAGGCAAAGCTAATGAATTTGTATCTTAACTTAATAAATAACTAACATTTTCGATAAATCAAAACCAATTAAAAGTTATTTTCAGCCATTATTATGAAAATGGTGTAGCCATTTTTATTAAAGTAAGATTGGGCAATAAATCTTACGTACTTTATTAGTGATTTCGCTAATAAAACTGGATATCGGTTGGAGATCTCTCGCAGTTCAAACTTGTCACTACACCATTTTCATAAAAATGGCTGAATGCATGAAATGTCATCCGTAATGACAACTAGATCATCCATTTCTATTGTATGCACAAAATGCGTTTACAAATGTGAAGCTACTCTTATTTTTTTTAAGAAAACTTTTTTAATGTCAAACATTGGTGCTCTGTCGAAGACTGGGTGTTTTCCCTTAGAAGTTGGCGAGTGCTATGATTTAATTCCTGACTGCCAAGAGAAGGGTTATATTTTCACTGCAGAATTATGTGTATATCAAATGAGTGAATGTAATGACCTGCCCCTTCCGGGAAGAGGCGTGATGATGTGTTATGTTATGAATGTAATTGAAAAAACAATGAATAAATGAAAAAACATTAACAAATAAAAATAACCTTTTTATGGAATTAATAGCGCCTCTTTGCGCTGGTGCATTTACGCATACCCTAGAGGATGAGCACTGAGCAGCGCCCCTGAGTTATGTGAGGCTCCCTCGTACAACAGTTCTCAGAACGACCCTACCCACTGAAAGTCCAGTGACACGAACTCTGTCCGCCTTAAATCGCTGCTACGCAAACGAGCTTACAGCTCCCTGGAACTGTATAATCAAGTGACAGAGCTACATCCCGAACATCTGAGTCCCCGACTATGGCCGCGAAAGGTGCATAGGAGTGCGCCCGGGGGCTTAGCCATCTCCTTCGAAGAGAATGTTCTTTCTGCATTCTCCTCTTGGACTATGATCTCGTCACAAAAGAGAATACGGCAATCCAGGACGTCGCACTGATGACTATGGCCCTGACCAGTTCCTATTACTTACAGATAATTATGTTCTGTTAAAACTTTGATATAATACCACTCAACGATCAGCGTCAGACTTTCGAGTCATCCCTTCCCCGTAGAGCTCTGGCAATATTACACACCAACAGATCCACAACACCACAATTATGTAGTGTCATTCGACTGTGCTCATCACGTGGAGGTGCTACTTTAGTTGAAGCTCGCAGTTTTTGTTAGGATTCCTACCAAACCCCTTTCAGTGGCACGCTGGAACTTTATGCTGGACCAGTTTTTTGTAAATGCCCAAGTTTTTTAAGCGAATATCATAACTGGTAGAACACCTTAGATTTGTGGTATTTGTGGTTTCAGAAACATAAGTCCTGGAAATAAACCGCTCATCGCTCTGTTTATTTTTCGTCGCCTTATATTTGCAAAACAGAATGATTTATGTCCATTATTATATTCTTCAAGTTGCAGACCGCCAGCTCTTACTTTGTGCCATACGGTAGCCAATGCTGATAAGTGCTTCTTACACGTTTTTTAAGATTTTTTTTCTATTTCATCTGCTCCTCTTATCTATGTAAATGTCAAAGAATCTTCTACGCATTATCTCAATAAATATTTAATCTCCAATATAATATATGTAAGGACCTAATATCAGATGTAAAGTCACAGTGCGCAGAAACTGCACTACCAGTCGTCCTCAGGCTGTTCACGTCCCACTGCTGAGCACAGGCCTTCCTTATAGAGTAACACATGAGAAGTATGGGCCGTAACACCACCACGCTGTCCCAATGCTGGTTGTTGGGTAGGAACCGTTGCAATAGTAATCAACAGCTTAACGTGCCTTCCGAAGCCCGGCAGAGTTCGAGATCACAATGTTTTGGTCACCCATCCAAGGCCTGAATATGGCGAAGGTACCTAGATTAGTTTTCGATTTCGAACAAGAGTAGTCGTAGGTTCAGAGATCGGAACAGCCTCCTACTAGTAACTGAAGATAATAGAAAGTTCGCGTGAATTTCTTGGTAGTTGTCAATAATGACGTCTGTCAGATTTTAATTCAGACGTAAGTAGCGTAGTACGCATTCTGGTAATCGTGACATCGCAAATCCACGGCACACTCAAAATAATATCCACGCTATTGACTTGAATGCGTACAAAATTTTATAAAAATTAAATAAATCAAAGTAAAATAACAGCAAAACAATTTACGAATGAGAATCTCGCTGCGTCAAGAACAACAAATGATTTTTTAATGTTCGTAGCTGTGCTGCCATTATCGGAACGCTCTACTATTTAGTAGGACTGGTATAACCTCTACGTCTGTTTACGTTGCACCCAAAAATTTGCGCGTTGTTTACTGGCAAATACGTGTTTTTTTATATATTTTATTAACTTATCAACCAATTGCAGAGAGTAATCGATAAAAGGATCAATAGAAACATATTACTTAATTGCATATATTTAAACAGAAAACTTGTTGTTTTTTGGTCATAAAAAATTAAGAAGGGACACGAATCTAACACACCATATATCTATTGCGTTTTGTTAACGATAATACCTATTATACAGCCTTATCGGGGCACATTTACGTTCCGTATTTGCGTACAAATAAATATGAGTAATTTGCATAAAGGTAACAAACAATAGGTCAAAAAACAAAGTCAAAGCAAACAATAAACACTCAAGTTAAGTTAAGGCGATCAATTGGTTACTGGCGCTTTTCTTTGATATGCGCGAAATTTGGAAGAAACGACATTGATAAATAGCTATGTCTCCATTGGAATCTATCTAAATATCCGAACAATATGGATTGTTAATAATAAGAACAATTACAAATTAAATAAGTAAACAAGCTAATTGTACAAATATATTTGGTATGTAGGTCATTGGTGTCATTCCGCGAGCTCATCGGAGCTGCTCCTCTCTCGCGAACTATTCGCTCGACCGGACCCTCGAGTCGATCGCCTTAACTTAACTCTAAAGAAATGTGTACAGCATGAAAAGGATCTGGTAAGAAGGAGGCTGATCATAATGCATTCGCAGTGCGATATGGTCTGACCCAGTTACACGGCCTCCGGCAGGTTACGTGGCCAGCCTGCCCGGGCCCGTCACATCACTCGCACATACTTTCGCAATGGTCAATCAGAATAAACGCCAGCAGTAAAACCAAACGCTACAGCGTGCGCAGAGCCAACTGGTCCAGGGGAGGCCGGGGCCTCGGGCTCGGGCTCGGGGCCGGCCGCCCGCCGCCGCTCGCGGTACTTACATAAACGGCAGGCGGAATACTGCATTAGGCGCGCGGCGAAGGGCGGAGCGGCGGCGAGTCACGTACCTGGTCGGAACAAAGCCCGTGGAGCGGCGGCGAGCCGAGGCCTCGATCGATGCTCGCCAGGTGCGGCCACACATGGGCGGGCGCGAGCTCACCGGCAGGCCGCAGGTCGCGGGTCGATGCGGCGGCTCGGCCGACTCGCGCTGCACTGGCGCCCGGGCCGCGCGCCCGCCGCGCCGCGCCCCGCCGCCGCCGCCGCCGCGCCGCGCACGATCGATGCCGCCGCGCCGCCCCGCCACCCCCGCGCACATATACGACACCCTTTATTTATATCATGACGTTGGGAATCGACGTCATAATGAAAATTGAGCGGGCATCCGACGCCGGCGGCTGCCTTATCGCCCGCTGCATGCGGCCGCCGCCGCTGCGACGTAAACACGCCCCCGCCTCTGGTATTCCTATGTCATTTAAGGATGCTTATTAATAGCGCAACGTTGTAAACAGACCACTATTATCTCTGAATAGACATTTCAAAGTTGTGGCGCTTTAGAAACTATGTCAAACCATGTCCTTCGGGCGCCCTCGGAAGGAAAGTGACAGTTTTATTTATATTACCCGCAATACACACACCTGACTAATTTTAGATTAAACGATTTCTATTTGTAAGAGAGTTGAACTAACGAATTTATTTTGATTGATATGGCATTTGTGTGTGAGACTAGTGCCTTATAATATTATGAACTAATATTATAGGGATAGTCGGGATTATTAAAATTTATTAAGACTAAATGTATGTTCAATTCAGACACGTAATGAAGGGAACAAGAAAAAATAAACAATTTGATTTGAACATCGGGCTAATGACACCTACGCCTAAAGTTGCTGAATACTTAATCTAACATTAGTTGAAAAAACAGTTCTGATTTTTCTCCGAAATCTTAGAACAGTGCAAGAATCCAAAATGATTTAATGAACTCTAAAACTTATTTGTGGTTGGTGCGTACCCTCCGGTAGATGGCGCGCTTCCTTCGGAATGGTACTGTCGCCAGCACGTGAAACAAAACAAAACAGACTAATTCCACAATACGACCTTGACACGTAACATAACTGAGCAAAAATGATTGAGGATGATTAACAGTTTGCGGAAGTCAAGAGCTGTAAAGTTCTTTAGGGGCCTTATTACGTGTGATCAACGATGTTAGTGGCAAAGTGTGGGTGCGTAATGCTATTCTTACTACCCCTTCGGGGATATTAGTTTGATAGTATGTATGTAGGAGTTATACTTCTTAAGTGAAGTGACGGCGAGCTGATCACGATCTGCAATTCACACTTCCATTACTAAATATTTTATTTCTAGAGGCGCAAGAGTAAACAGTAGTAATTGCAGAATGCGCGCCTATATCTTTTGGCCCGTGGTACACATAGTAACATACACATAGTAAGTACACATAGTAAACGTTTAAGATAATAAATATTACTTGTAAATGTAGGTACGTTGTGTATATTAATAAGCACTGGATGTAATATATTATGTTGTGCGACGAAACGAGTGCAAGACCGAATGTATCAAAGAGAAATTATACATAAAAAAAAAAACTGCATCGGTTAGTAACCAGTTACAAAAACGCGCATTTTTTTTATTTTATAGCTGGTTTGGGTCAGCGTAATGAGAAATCTGTGAATTCAGTTTGTCACGTTTCTAAAAAATTTTAATAATATTTAGAAGAAGAAAATGAACTTGAATATCTACGAGTATCTATAATGAAATGAAATGAATTTTTTTATTTAATCATTTAGGTAACAAGTAATTACACTTACGAGTATGACACGTCAAAAATAATAAAACTTAAAAATCAAATTATATACTTCTACTTGTTTACCTGTACATTTTTTTTCCTGTTCACTACCGGGAGGCCTTATATTAGGTCCTTACCTATGAAATTGGTGTTTTGTATGGAGATTTTGGGGAATTCTGCATTTTCCATACTAAATTTTTTTCAGTTTTCTTCACAACGACAAATCCAAAGATAATAATATTTGGCATCTATCATTAGACAAGCTTTAGTAATATGTGTAATATCACACTTCATAAAAATTATTTATCGTTTTTAAGTGAATGCAAATAAAATGATGTTTTCGGGAGGCACTTAAAAAGAGTTGTCTCCGTGTCCAATTTTAACACAATTAAACTTATAACAAATTATCAAAACAAATCAAAACAGCTCAAAAATATAGTCTATTTTTAGACGAGGTAATTATTTTTTAGGAATACTCTGAATCTTAAAAGTTACAGACAAAATACTAAGAGAGAGAAAAAACACCAATTTCATAGGTAAGGACCCAATATGTCGCACTATAACCCTAATATTGTTATATCCCTTGGAATATGTACCAGAACATACGTATAACAACGACTATTATCCCTTATGGGTTAGTCAGAGACTAGGCAAAAGTACCGCAAATTAAAGCAGTTCATTGCCCTTGTCCGCGCGTCACCAAGCAGAGACTGCACTCAGCGTGACAGGTGATGAGCCCGTCGCCGCTATAAGCTATTGGATGGTTGTGCAGTTGCAAGTCCATTAGTTGCTATTTACGACACCCAAAAGAAGATATGGGTTGGTAGTATTCTTTCAAAATCATATTCTTCTTTTCACGACTACATAGATATGATACAGTTATAATACATTTCATGTTTAGTGTTTTCAATAAATTATAGATTAAGATTAGTAAAATTATTGTAGGAGTGCAGGGTCAGCTCACACATAGACGCAACGCGGCGCAACAATGCACGAAGATTTTTAATAGAGTGACTTAAAATATACTTTATTTACTACACGAAAAGATAAAAATTTCATTGTAACAATTAATTAATAAATTTCAGTGTTCTTCGCGTATCGCCGCGCCGCGTCGCGTCTATGTGTGAGCTAACCCTAATGCGAGTCAATCTACATTGAATTGCAAAGAAAAAGGGTCGGTTAGAAAATTATATTGCTGGTAAGATAGTTATGATTCGCTATGGTATAACTATGTTCCGGTATATAATTATATTCCTAGGGATTTAACTTTATTACCGCTATTTCTATCATATTGCGATATATACATTTAATAACCTGTGTCTGTACATTGAATTGAAATCTTTTAATGAGGGTCTTTGCCATATCGCCATTTTTTTTTACATATTGTCAGTTTGTGTGTGTGTTTTTGATATTTATTATGGCGATAGATTAATATCCTGGTCAAAATTTCAAATAAATAAGCCACGTGAACGTGGAGAACATAGCTAGTAAATTATAAATACAATATTTAAATCTTACTTCTTCTTTGGTCGTCCATAGATTTTCCCCCTGTCTAATAGACACTCGATCACGTCGTGTTGGCCAGAGTCGCCATTCGCAGGTACGGTCAGCATCAGAAGTAGCTGATCATTTTTGTACTGTGTCACAATGTACGACCTAGACTCCATCATGACATTTGCTTCGACATTTAATTTGACAAGGTTTTTAAATGATCATCAACTTTTGGTGCTGACTGTACTATTCTGTGCCCTTGGACTGGATAAAAAATGGCGATCGCCCTCTGGAGGGTCACTGAAAGTATCCAATCACGCGCGTAACCTGACCCGCGCGTGGGCGCGTACAGCTTGTTAGTATTAATACTAAGTAATATCTAGCTTTGAATAATTCAAATAAAGTCTTGCAATTTGAATACCGTATCAAATACTTAAGTAGACTCAGCCACGAGTACAAACTTTTAGCTATTTTAGCACTTCATAGTTTTGATAAAACTAGTGTCTAGTGCCGCAATAGCAAATCCATAGTATTATTATAAATGCGAAAGTAACTCTGTCTGTCTGTCTCGCTTTCACGTTAAAATTTAAACTAATAAATTTACAGACATTATTTTTCTGTAACTGGGTGTGAACCAATTTAACCGAAATTTGGCACACATGTAGTCTAGAGTCTGAGAAAGGACATAGGCTACCTTTTATCCCGATATCCCCATAGGAACGAGTGCCATGCGGGTGAATGTAAAAAAATTTATTAACGCCTCCAAAAAAATTAAGGACATATTTACGTCACCATGAACTTTGTTTCTTATAATAGAGTAAGAGTAAATTTTCAATTTCACCAATTGAGGCTACTGTTCCAATTCCAAAAGCTAGTTCTCGTATTTTAATAACACCTCAAAATGACACGGTACAAAATTTTGGTGATGTATGTACTGCATTTCAGCTGCGAAGATGCTGTTTGAACTTTCCATGCCGTTAGTGAAACTGCTATAGCATAGTTCACTTTCAGTCTTTGATGTAGTCACCACTGGTCACCAGTCCCAGGCTGGGCACAGGCATTCCTACAAGGTACCGTATGACCGGTACCGGTACCGGCCGTAGCACTACCACTCCGGCTTAACGATGATCAATGGCCACAAATAATTGCAATAGCGACCGGGACCAACGGATTAACGTGCCTTCCGAGACACGAAGCAGTTCGAGATCACAAAGTTTAAGGCCCGTATTACGGAACTAAACTCAAGCGTAGATCTCTGCTTGAGCACTGTTAGAGAGGGATAGCGCTATTGATCCCACACAGCGCCATCCCTTTTTAACTGCGCTCAAGCAGAGATCTACGCTTGAGTTTGGTTCTGTAATACCGGCCTTAGTCACTAATCCAAGGCCTGACTTGTACTTGATATCGAAAGCCAGAACTCCTTGGTGCGTTCGCTTCTGTATGTAATAATTTTCATAATAAAAGCAACACGCTAATATTCTAAGTTCTGCGAGTTAAACATGATACCTAACTAAGGAATCCACGGCCACTTCCTCCCTGTCTGTGTGTGCTTTATAAGAATTCCCATCGACGAAAATTTAATTCTGTGATTTTCCCAAGAGCGCAGTACACTTGAAATTAGCCACTACCCAGTGCCAATTTTCTTCTTTAAATCTATGGCAGCTTGAGGTTTTTCAATAGGGGCCGTCAATAAATTACGTCACACTTTAAAGTGGTGGAAGGGGGTAGACCTAACGTGACTTCGTGTGTAAAGGGGAGGGAAGGATCTTTAATTTTTAAACGTCACATTTCAAAACATGGTTAAAGCACCTTTTGCTGATTTCGGAACTTTCTAGATGTAAAAAGGCAAAATATGTGACGTTACACTGGGGAGGGGTCCAAAAACCATGTAATTCGTGTGCCGTAATGTATGGATGGCCCCATAGCGGCGATTAGGTAAACAAACTAAATTAGATGCTGTACGTTCATCCTTACGAGCACATAAGTACTCGTAGACTACTTATAAGGTCGAGGGATGCTGCTTTATTTCGGTCTCCAAATAAGGAATTTGGGTAAGCATTTAAGCGGTATTTTAATTAATATTTACACAACTACAGCCTAAAGTTGAAAATATTTTTTTATTTATTTATTTGGTTTGGCAGTAGTAGTCACAATGTTCTTATCATATAAATACATATAATATTGCTTACACCTAATTATGCTACAAATTACAGCGTTATTAATGTGCGTTTACAAAAATACTTAAAATTAATCTTAACATTTTAAATATGATACATACACAATAATTAATTATTGGAACGCAATCTCTGAATGTCGTAACGGTGGTAATTCTTTTATTAATGTGCTACGATTTAATGTAATATAATTTAATATTATTTTGATTTGATTTTTATTAAAGTTTGTGTAAACCATCGCACCAATCAATTCAACATTTAAAAGCCCCATAGACACTAGATCATTGCTAAGGTCTTAGATTTATCTACTTATTTAAAACTTTCATGTCTATAACGTAGTAATATTGATGTAACACGTAGAGTCGATCATGCTCGCGTGGCCTACTTCCAAACTTCGCCTTAAATTTTAAAAGCTGTAAGTTGTTTGAAGTAGTTATACATTGATCGATGTCTGGTTATCTGTCCGCAGCTCCGCACACATCTGGGATCGAGATCATAATAACAGATTCATAATATGTGCAGTAAACATTAAACTAAACCACCACAAAAGGTTAAGGTCGATAACCGAATGAGGAGTCTAAACAGTTTTGTATCAGATATATATTAATATAGATGATGCAAGTGCACACACGAACACGGGCAGTTTGAAAACCCCAACTAAGACTAAACGTTGGAGTTGGCCGCTGCTAATAATTAGTCCACGCGAGTCCCAAAGGAAGGAACAAGTGTTTCCGATCGATAGTCGACTATCGATGATTAATCGATATCCTATCGAAAGCCAGCCAATCGTGAGACTATCGATCGGCCTATCGACACTATCTATTTTATTTGCAACAATGCTTCCGATAGTATCGATAGTGTGTTATTAATGGCCATCAACTACATTACTGTAAAACCAATCCTGATACTATTGCAAATTGTTAAACTATCGATAGACCATCTTTGCAGATAAAATCGATAGTATTGCACTCATTCGATAATATTGCCAAGTTCTGTGCTATCGATAGTATCGATTCAATCGATAGACCTATAGATAAGGTACATGATTTTCGATGTAAACTATCGCTAGTTCGGCAAAAGGCAACACTAAACAATATCGGTCAAAATCCCGGAGTGGAATAAAACTCTACACTCAGAACGGAGGCTAATTTATTATCAAAGTATATTATACATGCCAGATACATGCACAATCTCATTAGCGTGCTTTACAGGTGATTAGCGCCATCTACTGGCACATCTAAGAACAATAGGGAAATGAAAACATCATAAAGGTAGTAAAATTAAATTGTCAGAACAGCAGCAGAGGAACTCGCTAACACTGCAAACAAAAAAAAATCCTCGTATGATAATTGGCGGAGGAGCATCGGCGGCTTCGGTATCTTTCAATCAGTTTGGAAATACCTATCTTCAAGTATGTTATTATTGAAGTCTCCACAAACTATGACATATTTTCGTTTTTTAGTTAATATTTTAAGTACATCTTCCATTACTGACTCGAATTTGTTGTAATCTCCGGAAGGGGGCCGGTATACGTATACAATAACATAGTTCTCCAGTTCTATACAAGATAATTCAATAACACATTCAATTGAAAGACCTACTATATCTTTACGCTCTTTATATTTTAGTACTCTTTAATAGTATTAACGAACCGCCGCGAATGGAACTACTTCTCATGAATACAATTTGTCAATAACAATCGATTCAGTATTTCTAAACCAATGTTCGGTAATACAAATAACTTAAATAACTTCATATTAAACTATGTCTTTGCAGTGCAATTAATGGTATAGATAGTTTTTATGGCTATGAATTTTCTATCGGAGTTTTGGCAATCTTATAAAGCGTCTAATTTTTTTATGTACGATGATTATACGAGTAAATTATTATTTTACCACTTAAATTACGAGTTATTTTAACATGCTTACATAATACATACATGATACATGATATAATATATGCGATATGTAGTGTTCAGATATTCAAATATATATTACAATATAACATAACACGATGTTATATTATAACACTATATTTATCACGTTTATATCCCAAAAAAAGTAGAAAGGACCCATCGTCGCCATCAGCATATATACGTCCCACTGCTGGGACAGGCCTTCCTCATGGAGAAACACATTAGGAGTATAGGCCGTTACACTACCAGACCACCACGCTGGCCCAGTGCGGGTTGGTGGGTAGAAACGGTGACAAATGCGACCGGGACCAACGGCTTAACGTGCCTTCCGAAACACAAAGGAGCTCGAGTTCACAAAGTCTTGGTCACCCATCCACGGTCTGACCATGGGGAAGGTAGCTTTGTTTTCGATCGAAGCCAAAGCGCACTGACCACTACGCCACCGAGCTTCTCCATATACACTGGTCCGAGCACCCATATTACACTGTATTTTTGATCAGCACCCCTAGTATAAGTTGTCATTATAAAAAACTTACCTCTTTTAGCTGCGTAAAAAGAAGCTCAATTTCCAAGCAAACGTGATTTCTGATATTTTCCGCTAGGGGCGCTTTTCGTGTTTCCCATTAGCTTCTTAACGTAATTTTAAAAAAGTAAAGTTCTTTACTATTATGCCTCACACTAGGGGCACAGTTTTGCAATGATGCCTCACACTAGGGGCACAGTCATTGCAATGATGCCTTTTACTTGGGGCACGGTCATTGCAATGATGCCTTACACTAGGGGCACAGTCATTGCAATGATGCCTTAGACTAGGGGCACGGTCATTGCAATGATACCTTACACTATGGGCACAGTCATTGCAATGATGCCTTAAACTAGTGGTACAGTCATTGCAATGATACCTTACACTAGGAGCACAGTCTTTGCACGTGTAGTATCATTTCCCAACTCAAACAAAAAAAAAGTACGAATATATTTTAGATAATAATTGTTTCAAGGAAATTATAGATCTAATTATTATTTTCATGTTGAAGTCTCCTCAACGCCGCTCTTTGGCTTGCTGGCCCAAATATAGACCAAACTTTGCGAAGTATCGAAGGCACACCAGTCTAAGTTTACAAGTCTCCGTTACATAACTCTTCGCCATTCTCGAAGCACGAACGACAGATAGAATATAAATGTTGGAGGTAAAGTTTCAGATAATATTAAAAAAGCCGGGCGATATTAGCGTGGTACTTCGCGGTTCCGTGTCGACTTCATGGACCTACTATGAACTTCGATTTTCACATATACTTGTGATGACGAGTTACATTACATTGTCAATTTACAAAGTACGTAAGTAAAACAAATATTGACTAAACATTAGATTAGTGTATAAAAGTAACAAAAGTAATTTTAATAAAAACTGTTGGTTGAATTTTATTTATTTTATTCAGATAATGCTTTTTAATTCAGTTTTCTGATATTAGGAAGGTAAAGAGTTAGTTTTCTTTTCAGATACATTGATAACATAGCATTTTATACTTATTTAAGTTTCACATCAGAACTACTAAAGTTCATTGAGTTTATTTATATATATCTTCAGACATTCATTCAACAACTTCATTCAACTAGCCCCTTTTTAAGCAACTAATGCTGCTAGTGTTATGGACACTAGATGACGGATAAATATATTTAATGGGTAAATACATATAAATATCCTGAATAGATATAAATATATATAAACATCCAAGACTGGAGAACAAATACCTGAATTCATCACCCAAACATTTGCCCCCACCGGGGATCGAACCCAAAACCTCTCAAGATGGCGACGCCTTGAGACCGGCGGCGTACAGACCACTCGACCACGGAGTTCGTGAATGTTTTATTTTTGAATAGTTTTAGAAAACCATCGTACATTAGAAAAATATATTCACAAAAAGTTTTAAGCCTGGTCAGAGTTCCATGTTTTGTTTTTTAATCAATCACCGGATTGTGTATTGAAACGTGATCATGTAATGTGTTATGTTGTCAAAACATACATTTATTTTAGAACATTATCAGTATGTTTAAAAAAAATATTTTGTAGTTTTTTGATATTTTCTATTTAAAATATTTGAAACTGTTTGTAAGGACGCTACCTAAACCCCAACGGGAAAAGGAATGATTGTATGTCATCATTATCTTGCCCTTTTCCCAGTTTCATTTGAGGTCGGCGCAACGAGTCTTTCTCCTCCACTCTCCCCAATCACACGCCATATCAACATTCACTCCCATTTTAGCCATGTCCTCATTCACACAATCTATCCATCTCTTCTTTGGTCTTCCTCTCCCTGCATTACCATCCACTCTCATATTCATAACTCTTTTCGTTACATGCTCATTCTCTCTCCTCAAAACATGTCCACACCACGACAGCCGCTTTTCTCTCAACTTCTCTATCACTGAAGCAACTTTCAGGCATCCCCTGATATACTCATTTTTCACTCTATCAATCTTCGTCACTCCACACATCCATCTTAACATACTCATTTCGGCCACATGCAATCTATTTTCATCCATCTTTTTCATAGCCCATCATTCCGATCCATACATAACAACAGGTCTTATGATTGTTTTTTTTATATTTTCCCTTTCAATCTAGGGGAAATGCGTGGGTCGCATGTAGGTCCCGTGACCTGTCGCCATTTCATCCATCCTGAACTAATTCTTTGCTTGACGTCTCGATCTATTTCCCCGTTATCCTACAAGATTGAACCCAGATATCGGAACTCTGAACAGACTGGCAAACGTCGAGAGTAACCGGACAGGGATTGGAGGGACCGCCAAAACCGCAGTACATATACTCGGTCTTTGTTCTGCTGATTTTAAGGCCCACACTCTCCAGTCTCTGTACCCACCCATCCAGCCAGTCTTGAATCCGGTATCCCTCTTCGTCTAGAAGGACAATGTCGTCAGCAAACAGCATGCACCAAGGGGCCTCGTCCTGTAAATCCGATGTCAAAACATCCATAATCAAGAGGAAGAGGTAGGGACTTAACGCCGACCCTTGGTGCAAGCCAACCACCACTCCGAACTCATCTGTGGTCCCCGCAGCCGACCAGACATGGGTACTAGCTTTGACGTACATCGCTCGAATTAGCTCCACATACTTACCAGGCACACATTTCTCTTTCAAAGTCCACCACAAAACCTCACGGGGTACACGGTCATATGCCTTCTCCAAATCCACGAATACCATATGTAAGCTCCTCCGTGCTCATCTGTACTTTTCGCACAATTGTCGGAGCGAAAATATGGCATCCGTGGTTCCACGACCAGGCATAAACCCAAATTGGTTTTGTGTTATCTGACATTCATCTCTCAATCGCTTCTCAATCACATTCTCCCATACTTTCAAACTGTGTGACATGAGCTTTATCCCTCGATAGTTGTTGCATTCCTGTACATCCCCTTTATTTTTACAGTGAGCTATGGCAACATTCATCTGGAATGACCTCTTCTTGCAACAACTTATTGAAGTATAAACTCAGCCACCTACATCCATCTGGGCAAAAACACTTCCATATTTCCACTGGTATCCCATCAGGTCCTTCAGCTTTCCCATTTTTCATACCCCTCACAGCCACTCTCACCTCATCTATTTTCACCTCATTCACTAGCCCTAGATTCGTCCGCACTTCAGCTAATGTTCCCGACCACACAATCTCTTCATTCATCAGCTTTTCAAAATACACCTTTGATTCGCTCTTTTACATTCTCATCCGTAGTCTAAATCTTCCCCGTTTCATCTTTCATACACTTCACATGCGTAATGTCTCTTGCACTCCTTTCCCTATCACGTGTTATTTTGTACAGGCACTTTTGGCCCATATGACTTGAAAAGGAATCTGAACAGGAATATGTAACCCTGCCTTATTATATCCCCGTATGGCAGTAATACAAGGTACAAGCGGCGGGGCGAGCTTGTACCTTGTACTACTGCCATACGTGTCATGCATTGGTTACAGTACCAGAGATCCCATATCAAAACTGACAGTGTAAACTGCTGAGTTCCGCCGGGCAGCCATTTTATTGAAATAATGTCAAAATTTATGTTGCTAGAGGTGTGTTTTATTTACCCATTCAAAAATTATTAGTGTTGCCATAAATTAAAATTAAAGATAACGTGCATATTTGTTAATTATTTGACATTTTTTTTTGTGAAGTTCATGTATGTCAGGACATACATTGCCAAATTAAGGGTTAATTTCGGATAAACTGATGACTAGGGTGTAAAAAAGATTAAAATACAAATTGATTTTCTTAAAAGCACAGCAAATGAGTGCACTTCCTGATAGAAAGCTATTAAATGCGGCCTTCCGCGGAAATGGCTGCGGCACAGAATACAGGACGCCTCGCTACCTCCACCCAGTTACCCTTCCTGATATTGTCATTTTACAATGTAACAAACGACGTCGTACGATGAACGAACACAGTATGCACCTTTGTAAAACAATATTATAAGAAGGCAACTTCATATAGATACTAAAAACGCATGTAACTCTGCATATTTTGTGTATCTTACGTGTATCTGTGGACGTCCTCAAGGAGCTGGCGGAAGAGACCTGTTTCTGTTACATTGAGCGCACGCGCAGAGAACCAGGAAAATGCACTCAATTTCCTACACTAAGGCCCGATTTTTCAATCCTCAGATAAAATTATCCGCCATTTAAAACTATCACTGTCACTTTCTAAAGTCATAAAAAGGAAAGGGACAGAGCTTACATTTGACTGACAGATAGTTTTATCTGAGGATTGAAAAATCGGGCCTAAGTCTACAAAGTAAGTGATATAACAAAGTTGACATTTTATGCTTATACGAGGAGATGGCGTTACTTTGCGGTAATGATGTGATTAGTTGATGCACCGCCGCCTTTGACAGGAACTAGCTCCACTTAAAATTAAATTCACTTAGCCCTATACTTAAGCGTTTTACGATTCTAAAACCATTACTTTATATAGGTTTTGCATATTGAAATATGGTTCAATCAGTAATGTGAAAAAAGATTTAATTTGACAGCCGCAATTTGAAATCGATATAAGTACCCTAGGGACGAAAAGAACAACTTTCAACCCTGCGCTTACTTTCGCTTTTGCCGACCTACTTTCAGTGTATGAGTGACAAAAATGATATGAAAAATCGTCTGATTGTGATTTGACCATATGCATGTTAAGTCCCTCGATGTTCGTAGTTTTCGTCCCCCCTGGGGGGACGAAAAATAACACACACTACAAATGAAAATTCCCGAACGGCAAGTTATTTTAATATAGCTAGAAGCGCATATCGTGCAAACCATGCCGCTCTATTTTTTAGAAACAATGCGCAAAACATTTAATTTATACACGCCACAAATAATTACAACAATTAAGAACATTATTTGGATATATTCACACCCATATTTTGCATCCAACAAAACAATTATAAAATTATTTACCAGGTCATAGTTAAAAATCATTTCAATAATAATTTGCCTATTAGAAAGCCTGTTAATGATAATTTTTTTTTTTTTTTTTTTTTATTAATATTTATGGCAACAAACAGTCGTACATGGAAAAAGTAGTACTATGGTTACAGAATATAATATTTTTCATTGACCTATAGTGCCAGTAATTTAAGTATTTTTACAATTCATATTGAGAGGTTTTATGTAAAAACATGGTACAAACTTGTAAGGAGATTTGATTTGATAAGGAGACTTAAAAGTAATTTCATACGAAAACAACAGTTACAAGTTCATACGAAAACAATAAAAGTAAATAATTACAAGCTCTTCCGAAAACAATAAAAATAAATAGTTACTTAAATAATAAATAATTACATGGTACATTTGAGTGCTAATTGTTTCTTTAGCTTGACAAGTGAAATATTAAAGATATCTATATCATTAAAGTCATTATTGTACATGTTGGTGGAACGATAAATAAAAGAATTTCTTGTGTATAATTTAGTAAGTGTTGATGGGACAAATAATAATCGCTTGCGAGAGGACCGCATCGGTAAGCGCGCACGGCTTACGAAATTAATTCTACCTAGAAGTACAGGGGAATCAATTAAATTGTTGAGTATTTTATAAAGAAATATAATATCAAATATGTTTCGTCTATTTTTAAGGGTTAGTAGTTTATTTTCTTGTAGAGAGGAAAAACGGTAATTTAATGACATTACAAACTTTTTTTTGGACTTTTTTCAATCTATTTATATGGATTTGATAGTAAGGATTCCAGACAGTACTGCAGAAATCTAAAATAGATCGAACATAAGCGAAATATAATATTTTAAGCGTATTTGCATGTTTGAACGGCTTACTTATTCTGAGAATAAAACCAAGATTTCGAAACGCTCGGCTGATGACATGGTCGATATGATTTGTAAAGGATAACTGTGAGTCCATAATCACACCCAAGTCTCTAATGGAGTTTACTAATTTAATAGGGCTGTTATTTAATCGGTATTCATATTTGATTACTTGCGATTTGCGGGTATAAGTCATAACGCTACATTTATCAATATTTAAAAATAACTGATTAATTTCGCAATATTTTTCTAATGATTTTAAGTCCTCCTGCAATTTTATGCAGTCTTCATGTGTCTTTATAATTCTAAAAAACTTTGAATCGTCTGCGTATAGTAGGTGATTGCTATGATTGAGGGAATTTCCAATATCATTTATATAAAAGGAGAATAACAAAGGTGCGATGTGTGATCCCTGAGGCGTACCAGAGGGCACTGGCAGGAATTGGGAGCGGTATCCCTTTACGCAGACAGCTTGACTTCTGTTTGTGATGTATGACTGGATCCATCTCAATAAACTGCCGTGTATGCCGGCTCCTCTCAACTTCCGTATCAGCAATATATGACTAATTTTATCAAAAGCTTTGGAGAAGTCGGTGTACACTACGTCTACCTGACAGTTGTCGTTAAGGGCCTGTGATAAGTGTTCCACAAAATTGATCATGTTAGTTTCTACGCTACGTTTTTTTAGAAAACCATGTTGTTGCTCAGTTATGAAATTTCTATAAGCAAGATATATCTGAGCCGTTACAATTTTCTCAAGAATTTTTCCTAAAACACAAAGCTTAGAGATGGGTCTATATTCAGTGATCTGGTTTCGTGTTTTATTTTTTGGAATTGGGGTAATCAAAGATTTCTTCCAGGCCATAGGGAAAATACCAGAAGCAAGAGAGGCTTCGAATATCATTGTCAAGGGCAATGCAAGCTCCTTGGCGCAGTTTGAAACAAGGAGAGGATGGATCCCATCATAACCGGCCCCTTTATGAATATTCACATTTTTGAGTTCCTTAAGAACCAAGTTATAATTTATATCTATGCAACTCATTTCCAAAGGGGACACAGAACTCTCAAACGACAACTCATTGCCTTCAATCGTACTAGGAATCACAAATACAGAACTAAAATACTCATTAAAGGCTTCACAAATGTCGTTTCCGTCCGATAAGGATGTGTCCTTATAAGTCATATATTCTGGAATATCGCTATTTGATTTTTTGGATTTGATATATGACCACAGAAATTTGGGGTTCTCACGTATTTTATTTTCAGAAAAGGAAATGTAATTTATGTAAGTCTTGCGTTCTAATTTCCTTAGTCTTCTTCGTAACATAGAAAAAGTGCGATAGTCCATATAATTACCATAACACTTCCATTTTCTGTGATATCTACATTTCTCATTTGATAATTTTACAAGTGAACGAGTGTACCAGGGCGGATATTTTTGTGGTTTGCTTAACTTACGTCTGGGCACATACTTACTAATAAGTTCGTTAATAATTTCATAGAAATAAGTAACCATAGATTCAACGTCGGTCATAGTACTAAACTCTTGTTTCCAGTCAATAGAACGTAGTGACATTTTAATTGAGTTATACTCTGCCCTAAAGAACTGATATTTACTCGTACCTGGGGAATATTTTAATTTAGCCGGATAATTCGTCAATTGTTTTCATTATCTTATCTGATGAACCGATTAGAAAAAATCTTTCACTGTTGGAATGCTATACTATTCCTGAGTGACACAAGTTACATTATATTTTCGAAACAATTACTTAGGGATCCTTATTAAAACTCCATTAATCTTGTGTTAAAAAAATGGTGTTAAAAAAATTCCAAAGATATTCTCTTAGGGTGTTAAAAAAATACCAAAGATATTCTCTCCATCGCTTGCGCTGCAAAAACTATTGATCATAGAATAAAATGATGTACTACAACTTTGTATAACATATTATTATTTACAAAAAATGTCGCGACAACATATGTCTAACTATTATAGTTTACCAACAATAAGTGCTTTTTTTAAATATTCAATTAAAATTTTTTTAAGACTATATATATTTTTTTGGATTATTTAAGCGGACATTCCGTTTTTAAATGCAAAAACCCATACTCTATGTCATGTCGATTCTATCCGTTGTTGTGATGTCACAGCTATTTCGGCGGCCTCTCGGTGAACTTCGCTAATAATTTGAAAATTGCGTCAATTTTGCTCGTAGAACTGTGTGTTATGGATTTCTTAGCTGTATATATCTGCGTTCTCAGTTAAAATCGTTACGGATCCTCATTATAAGCTGTTTTTCTGCTGGTAAGCAGTAGGTGTTGAGTCAGGTACTGTGCTGATCCATCATGCTAGTCTAAAAGGTTAAAGGGCCTAGGGTTAAAGGTAAAAAAGCCAGCCACAAATAAAAGCACAAAGCACTATCCTTGCACAAATAATACTTAGTGTGGTTTTCCTCCATGATCCATCTTCATGTATTTCAGATGCTGTGAGACACAAGCCAGACATACGGACAATGGGTTGGCGGTCCATTCATCGGAAAGCCAGACAAAACCCAAATAGGTCACATAAGCATTTACTTGGAAATAAATGTGAAATTTGCCTAAACGAACCATTTTCTGTAAAGTTTAAAAGGATTTCACAAGGTGAGCTCACAGAAAAATTTCTTCAATTTTACGAAACCAATGAAAGGTACAATTAACGATTTTTTAACGAATAAAATTGATTGATTGGGTATTGCAATGGATACTAACCATAAATGGAAATCCAATGGTATTATTTTAAAACAAAAATATAATAATAATACCTATATTAAAAAACAAATAACGAATTCAATATATATAATTACTTGTAAACCATAATTTTTAATATTTGTATACAATGCTACAGATATGGGTCTGTTTTTTCTCTATGATAAACACCTAATCCCGCGGTAATTTCACCAAAACTCGAAAGAACATAAAAAAAAATTATAGGTATAATAAACTTCATTACTGGCTATTTATATCATAATTAAATATCTGTCGTGTTTGTGAAAAAACTCTCAATAACTCTATACACTTTCATAAGAAATAAAAAAAATCGAATATATCCGAGGCACCTAATTCCGACGTATGTGATTGCTAACTACCAGTGGCCAAGATGTGACAAGTGGGGAGAATTAAAACATGATGATCAAAAATAATTTAAATTTAAATGTGATGCCTCCGTCCCAATTCTCGCAGGTGCGTCTCATTATGTACTCTCCATAGGCGTTGAACAGAAAAAGCAGCGCACAAAATGCATCCCTGGCGTACTCCTTGTTGAAATTTAAAGGGTCTTGAGGACATTTCATCGACTCTTACGATACCCTGGCTTGAGCTATACAGAGTGTGAAGTAGAGCAACAAGGTGATTTGGCACTCCAAGCTCTTGTAGGACCTTCCATAAGCAGCCCCAGTTGACATAGTCGAAAGCCTTGCTATGATCGACGAAACACATTATCATTGGCGTTTCAAACTCATATGCCTTCTCTACGAGCTGCATGATATTGAGAATCTGATCTCGAGTGCCCTTGCCGTTCACCAAACGCGCTTGCTCCTGCGGAACTTGCCAATCCAGGTAGTAACGGATGCGATTGTTGATAATGTGGAGCAAGATTTTGCTAGCATGTGAAATGGGGGACAAGGTTCGATAATTGCCGCAACTCTTGGTTGATCCTTTCATATGCAGCGGAAGAATTACGGATTCCGACCAGTCTTTTGACCAATCACCGGTTTGCCAAATGTGTGAGCAGATCTTTAAGAGTGTCTCAACACCCAAGTCACCCATGGCTTTAAGTACTTCTGCTGTTATTTGGTCATTACCAGGCGCCTTCTTTTTCTTAAGGGACTTTGGAGCAGCAGATATTTCAGAGCGAAGAATCATGGGTTCTAATTCAAGAACCCTCCAGTCTGGGTTAGCTCCACGCGTAGAAAGCGGATCAGAGTACACTGCTTACAGTAGGCACGCCACCTCTCGGCAGTGCGGTCGAGCTCGTGAAGTACAGCGCCATCGGCATCTTCTATGACCCACGATTTTGCCTTAAACTGCTTGAAAAGGACTCTAACTTTCTTAAAAAGGTCTGCAGTTTGCAACCTGTCCGAATGTCTCTCGATGTCGCTGCAGATGCCCTCAATAAAGCTGTTTCTATCATGTTGACAACTTGCTTGGATAGCTCTGCAGAGCTCGGAGTACTGAGACAAGATTGCACGATCTTGCTGACCACTAGTTCTCAAGTCTTTCCTGCGCTGAATAAGCGCCCACGTATGATCGGACATCCAGCATTTCCTCCTCCGCTCTGACTTCCTCGTCTTAGACCGTCCAGTGCATCGTTTATATGACCTTTCAAGTGCTCCCACTGTGCGTTAGCGTTAACGTTTTGCGTTGGACAATCCTTCGGTATCGCCTCTAACACCTCTCGAAATATAGGCTGTTTAGAAGGATCCAAATTTCTGGGCTTTGGTGGCTGATGTCCAGGCACCTTTAAACGATACTGAGGATCTCCACGGGTATCTAGAATAATGTAATCGATTTGATTTGTCTGCCAATCACCCGGGGATCTCCACGTGTACAATAGTCATGGATGATGTTGGAAGTACGTGTTCATAATACTAAGATTTCTATCAATACAAGACTCGATCAGTGTTTCACCCCGTTCATTCCTAGTGCCAAGTCCAAATTTCCCAACTGTGCTTCTGATATAATCGTCTGCAAGTGTACTACCGACTTTTGCATTCCAGTCACCAAGGATTATTTTAATTTCCCGACCAGGAATTGAGTTTAACGTTTCCTCTAGTTTTCAATAAAAGTCTTCAAGTACGTCATCTTGAGCTTGTGCCGTCGGTGCTTTGAATTTGTATGATATTCAAAACACACGGCTTGGTGTTCGGCTTCATTGTCAGGATTCTATCAGACATCGGGTTGTAACCGAGGACATATTTGTACATGTGTGGCGGCAATATGATTCCAACTCCATTCCTACAAGAGTTTTCGCAGCCTGAGAAGTACATGGTGTTCCCCGTAAAGTGACCATTACCGCGCATACGTGTCTCACTGATATCTAGTAAGGAGATTTTGTGTAATTCCATTTCCCTCTCCACAATGGTCAGCTCTATTCGTCGGGTCTATTCAGCGGGTCGTCCGCCATTAGCAGACTTCTGGCATCCGAGCGCCGCGCGGCGGCAGCGGCGGCGGCGGCGCCGGCGCGCGGCTGCGGGCGAGAGGCTCGGCTGCGGGCGCGAGCACGAGAGGCGCAGGGGGCGGAACCCGCGGGGGCACGGGACGCTGGCGGTGTGGCAAAGGCCACCCGGCTAACCGTTGTCGTTTCGTGAATTACAATTGTGATAATTGCAATCGGCGCGGCCGTTTACGTGTGATGTGCAAAAAGTGCGTGATCGTTCGGGTTCTTTTTCGGCCGATGCACGGCATAATTTTGTGGATGAGTGTTCGGAAGAGAATGAGTTTTTCAACATTGCGGTATCATCGTCTCGAAGTAAAGAACCTTTCTATATTAACGTTCAGGTAAGAGATTTCTGATTGTGGTCGATGCACACTCGAAATGGATCGAGACGGTCGCTATGGCGGGTACTTCAGCGAGTGCGACTATTATCGTTTTACGCTCCATTTTTGCTAGATTCGGTATTCCCTCACAACTAGTGACCGATAACGGCCCGCCATTCTTTTCTGAAGAATTCAAACAGTATTGTGTAAAGAATAATTTGAGACATACTACATCGGCGCCGTACAGACCTCAAGGTAACGGCGAGGCGGATAATGCTGTGAAGACAGTTAAAAAAGTTATTAAACGGGCGATATTTGAGAGAATTGACACCATGACCGCTCTGTATAGATTTTTATTTCAATACCGCAATTGGGAGCATGCAACGACGGGTGTCTCGCCCGCGGTCGCATATTTTGGGCGTCGGCTTCGTGGACGTCTAGACGCGCTGCGCCAGAAGACAAGCAGGCTGCGGCGGCAGGCGGACAATACACCCCCCTCGCTACGGGCGATGAGGTGCTCGCTCGCATTTACTCCAAGACGGGAACTTAGTGGACGAAAGGTCACGTCACAGAGATCACGAGACCGGTTTCCTGTAAAGTAAAAGTAAGAGAAGCTACGGAATGTCGTAGACATCACGAACAAATTATTCCACTTAGAAACCGTTACTCTCTTTCGCGAGCGAGTGCGCAGCCGGCGAGAGAGACGACGGAAGGGTCTGACGGACTAACCAGGCAACAAAGTGTTGTAAGGGGAGAGGAGGACGGGGCTCAAAGCGAACAGATTGTTATTGAGACTGATCCAAAAGACGAGTTCGAGGACGCGCTAGAGGACGCTACGCTGTCGACTCCGCTAGAGCCACGACCTTCTTTACCACCCTGTGCCTCCGAACGCACAAAGAGACTGTATAAAAGGAATAAGGAGAAACAAAAGGAGTTTAAAATGTAAACACAATTTATTTGAAGTTATTACCTTAATTTTGAATGTTGTTATCTATAATTTGGTGGTGGATGTGCAAGGTATTGTTACTAGGTGATGTAACGAAACGCAATAAATCAGTTAGCCTCCAACCGGCGTTTCATTGACTTAGCACCAATGTTTGAATATCAATATTATTATTTGTTCAAAAGCAAGAGGGAAAAAAACATTTAATTGTATCAAATAAAGTGAGAAACGTGATTCCAGATACTTCCCGCCAGGGGCGCTTTTCGCGTTTCCCAAGAAAAAATGATTTTTTTACAATGACAACTTACAATTAATGGTGTGTTCAGACTGGTGATACGTAGGTAACATACAATGAAGGGGGACAATTTTGTATACCGAAAGATTTTGAGCAAGTTATGAGGCATAATAAAAAATATATCTATACCGTAACTATATTTAATCATCTTTGATATTATAAACGAAAAAAAATATCTTCTTGTAACATTTTAAAATTAAAAAAAATATTGGCCCGGGGTGTTCTTTAGACGACACACATTTTAGATGATAACGGATGATAAATGATACGACAGAGTCGGTTGCTGTGTGAACTCACACTCTTTATTTCATATATCAGTTGTCGCGTCGTTGTTACAGTGAAATGCTACACAATGCAATAAAATGTAAAGGCCTGAGATTGAATATAATTTATTATTCATAATGTGCAGTAAGTCGTACATGTCTCATTCTGCCCTTGGGATGGGACATCGTTAAAATAAAACCCAAAATTACCTAATCTAGAAAATTATTATGGATTTTGTAGCAATACCTACAAACCTCTCATTATTAGGAACATATAGAACACATTATAGTATTTAGAAATCAAAAATGTTTGGCTTCTTTCTTTCAAATATTTTTGGAAACCTTTTTGGCTTCTTCTATTTTCATAGGTTGAGCTCGATCTCGTTTTTTTCACGTAACATTAACGTAACGTTTTGCCATTTTATTTATTTTGTCAATCAAATATAATTTTTGTCAAAATTGTATAATAGTCAGTGTTGTTGACTACTCAGTTCATAGGGTAGTTAATTCATTTGTCCCATTCAAATCTTGTCCCATTCATGGCTCTTTCCCTTAACACACAATGAAATAATTTGCGATATACATCGTCGCAAAGTAAAGTAACAGAATTCCTATTGATTAAAATGCTCCTTTCATGTTACATTGCATGTTACATTTCGCCAATCTGTACACACCTTAATCAATATTTCGATCAATAAATACAATATAAAAACTTTTTGTTGTAGCGCCACATACGCATGTCGTTCAGAAAAAAGAATAAAACAAATTTTGAAATTCGACAGCCAATTGTTGAGAACTTTTGTTTTCCTACCAATTTGATGTTTGGTGTTGCTCTAGAAGGTTCGTGTTGATATTTTAAGAAATATTTAATAACTAAGTGTACAGAAAAGTGATATAAAATGCGTGAGTGCATATCTATACACGGTGGACAGGCGGGCGTCCAAATCGGGAACGCTTGCTGGGAGCTGTACTGCCTGGAGCATGGTATCCAGCCCGACGGGCAGATGCCCTCGGACAAGACGGTGGGCGGCGGCGACGACTCGTTCAACACGTTCTTCAGCGAGACGGGCGCGGGCAAACACGTGCCGCGTGCCGTGTTCATCGACCTGGAGCCCACGGTGGTGGATGAGGTGCGCACCGGAACCTACCGGCAGCTGTTTCACCCTGAACAGCTGATCACCGGCAAGGAGGACGCCGCCAACAACTACGCGCGCGGCCACTACACCATCGGCAAGGAGATCGTCGACCTCGTGCTCGACCGCGTGCGCAAGCTCGCCGACCAGTGCACCGGCCTGCAGGGTTTCCTGATTTTCCACTCGTTTGGCGGTGGCACCGGCTCCGGGTTCGCCTCGCTGCTCATGGAACGGCTCTCTGTCGACTACGGAAAGAAATCTAAACTGGAATTTGCAATATACCCCGCCCCACAGATCTCGACGGCTGTCGTCGAACCGTACAACTCGATCCTGACCACGCACACGACGCTAGAGCACTCTGACGCGGCCTTCATGGTCGACAACGAAGCCATATACGATATCTGCAGAAGAAATCTGGATATCGAGAGGCCGACGTATACTAATTTGAACAGGCTGATCGGGCAGATTGTGTCGTCGATCACGGCCTCGCTGCGGTTCGACGGCGCCCTCAACGTGGACCTGACGGAATTCCAGACGAACCTGGTGCCATACCCTCGGATTCATTTCCCGCTCGTGACCTACGCCCCTGTAATTTCGGCCGAGAAGGCGTACCACGAGCAACTGTCAGTCGCAGAGATCACAAACGCGTGCTTTGAGCCCGCTAACCAGATGGTGAAGTGCGACCCCCGCCATGGGAAGTATATGGCTTGCTGCATGCTGTACCGCGGAGACGTGGTGCCCAAGGACGTGAACGCGGCCATCGGCACAATCAAGACGAAGCGCACGATCCAGTTCGTGGACTGGTGCCCGACCGGGTTCAAGGTGGGCATCAACTACCAGCCACCGACCGTGGTGCCCGGCGGCGACCTGGCGAAGGTGCAACGCGCCGTCTGCATGCTGTCCAACACCACGGCCATCGCGGAGGCGTGGTCGCGGCTCAACCACAAGTTCGACCTGATGTACGCGAAGCGCGCCTTTGTTCACTGGTACGTGGGCGAAGGCATGGAGGAGGGCGAGTTCTCGGAGGCGCGCGAAGATCTGGCCGCGCTCGAGAAGGACTACGAGGAGGTCGGCATGGACTCTGGCGAAGGCGAGGGTGAAGGCGGCGAAGAGTATTAAACTTACATTTTATAACGTTTTATTTTTAGGACTATTTTCCATTCACGTAGGTCTAAAATGTTGTATTAATTTATTATTTAATTTGGTAGTTGATAAATAAATTTTGAAAGTGATTTGTGCAATTTGGTTTTTTACACAATTTATTATCAGTTTCTATTGGTTACATGCTAACTACAAAATTGTGAGGAATAGGTACACAAATTATCGAGTCAATGCCTCATCAATCAATGCTAATCAGATTTAGATTTAGTGTCAATGACGTCTGATCACACACAAGGTTTAATCTTTTAGTCGCAGAATAGGTAGGTACCTAATTCAAAAGGACTAATTTGCAGAATGCCTAAGTCCCAATAGGACCTACTTCGCAAAAGTACTTACACACTACACATAGATAATAATAATATTAATGCACGTCAAGGTGCGTACAAAGTATGTAACATACATATATTTATAACTTGTGTTTTATAACACGTCCACTTGTATCCTTCATCACTTGTCCACTTGTATATTCAACATTGCAACATAAAACAATACTGTACATATTATTACCAGTGATGTTAGGGAGCTTCGTAACCGTAACCAAAACTATCGGATATCCGATATAAAATAATATCCATAGCCGGAACCGAATCCGAAATAAAAGTCGGATAATATCGGATAGGGGCGGAGCCTAATTACGACACGTTATAACAGGTTGTTTTGATCGGCCGGGCAGCGGCCGACACACTCGCCCATTGTTTGTTTTTTTTCTGTTGTCGTCTTATCATACTCGTAACGTAACTAACTTGTGAGCAATGAAACATTCACGAATAGTTCAAAAAATAAGTGAAAGAAAAGTTTTGTGTTTCGGAATTGATTGAGTTGTTACAAAATGCGTCCTAAGTCGAGTGTAATTTGGACATTCTTTGATGACTTGACTGTTGATTCCACAAAATGTAAACAATGTAGTAATATAAATAGCTAATAAAAAACGTATTTTATTAGCTATTTATATTTTACTTCTGAAATTCCTTAAAAATCTAATATCCGTAACCGAAATTATCCGAAACTAACGAATAATAATCCGAAATAATTTCATCTGGTAAAATAATCATTCCTATATTCGTAGGTATCCAATCCGTATCCGAAATTTCGTATATAACATCCCTAATTATTACACATAACAATGCAATAAATGATATCTACAGAAGCGAAGCGGCTCTTAGTGATCTGTGATACCTACCCATTGTCGCTTGTTTTTCTTCAGTTTAAGTACACGTGACTTGTACATGACTATGTTATCTAACATTGTTGTACATATTAATAACATGTTTTAAAACATTCAGTGTCCACATTATCTGTAACATGTTATAAGTAAAGCAATGTTGTATAACATGTTGTTTACTTGTACGCATCTTTATATAAATGAAAAAAAAAATTTGCATTATTAAATAATTTTGGAGAGCTTTGAATAAAAAGTTACCGATTTTTTATGGGCGTTGCTTTGTTTTGATATTTAACCAACATTATTTATTAATGCAAGTTTTTTTTCATGTAACTAGAGTAGGCGTATGCGCAAAGGATGTTGAGTGTGTGCGAAAAATGAGGACCGCGTTCTGTAAATGGTTTTGAACTTTCTGACAAACTGAATTTGGCTAGCATTGGCTATGTGTGTTACATCGTTGGATAGGTATTTTTGAGCTTAATAAAAGTTGGCGCCTAGTTACAAATATTAGAGTAATATTATCAGTTCAGTCAGTCAGAGTCAGTCAGAGTAATATTACCGTTCAGTCAGAGTAATATTATATTAAACATAGAAGTTATACGCGTTCTGTAGGCTCTGGTGCCACCTTCCAATAGCTATGTGTGATACACAAGAATTTTGTACTCTATATGGATGCCAAACTCCCATACATTAGCATGAGGCAATGTTCTGTCTCGATCAGTAGGTGTTCCCTCTCATTCTATTACTATTTATGAATGAAGGCTATACGTGGGATACACAGAACAGTGGGATATCCTCTTCCTCTCTTTCTATCCATAGGTGCTGACGTGCGTTGTTTTATGTTGTGTCATTTCACAGGTGAGTCAAAAATTACATATTAAATGAGAGTATTTGTTTGAGAAATTTGTGTGTATTTTTGTGTGACGCCATTTGTAGTAATAGAAAGCTTTACTACGAATTGACAAACTCATTCATTAAAGTGATTGAATGAAAGGGAACACCTACTGATCGAGATAGAACATTCCCTCATGCTATTGTATGGGAGTTTGGCATCCATCATAAAGTACAAAATTCTTGGTGATACATTGTTGTGTAAGTATTTTTAAAAGAATTCAAAGTTACTATAGCGCTAAGTTATAAATCAATTTACTACCAACTCACTCATATCCCAAACTACCGAATAAAAAAAAATGGTCCAAGAAATCTCCTGGCAACATTCAGATAATAATCTACAAGCTTTTTTTGAGTTTAAAACCATTTATAGAACGCGGTCCTCATATTTTGCTTAGTCAATATCCTGTAGCGCCTGCTCTATTACGTTCATATTATTATCTATGATAATCAAGTGTTTTGTTAGTCCACGGTTAGCCCTTTTGCGAATTAGTCCTCTTTTGAAAATAGTCCTTTCGCAAATTAGTCCTTTTGAGACCCGAAAGGCATTTTGGGGCTAATCGGGTTCAAGTAACGCACGTTACTCACGTTGACTGTAGTAGGTAGATAGGAATGCCTAACCACATGTAGCGTCATACCGCATGAGCGGTAAAGTATGGCTATATATAGGTACCAAATTTTTTTCTCTTTGTGGTATAAGTATAACCCATTTTTATTATATGATGTATGTACGATGACACAAAAATCGTTCGTCTGCCAAGTTGCTTCCAAATTGCTACTAACACTAAATAACTGACATTGTAGCTACGAATTGGTGGTTTTAAGATGTCTACTCACATTCTTTTAATCAGCCCTTAATTAGGTCCTATCGGCTGCTACCCTACACACTAAAAATCGTAACGATTTACCCACACACGAGGCGATCTAGGAGGCAGCTTAGGGCGCTCCCCTCCAATGCCCCGATCGATGCTGCCCCGACATTTCAACACACACGAGGCGATCTAGGAGGCAGCTTAGGGCACCCCCTCCACTGCCGCGATGTTGGCTCTGATATAATAAGAGACGTGAGACCCCTTTATAGTCACGGCCGGCCGGCGCCGGACACGCGCGTGCTCACACACGAGATAGTACCAGCTTTTCGTTGTCATGAAGTTCAAAACGCGGCGTTCGTGTCTCAAAATCTAACACGCTGTAGAGACGCGATTGCAAACATGATAACTTTTAATGTGCATTTTTTAAATCACAATAATATTATTGTTATTTCTTAGTTAATAATTAAACCGTGTTATTCATAAAAAAATATTATTATTATTTAATATTTATTTGCAAATGTTACATAATATAATAGTCATCGCGTATAAGCAATTTCTCTTTTGCCAAAACTGGAATGATAGACGGGCCTCGGATCACCCTTTTCGACCACCACTGAGCCAATTGATCTGAAAAAATACAATAGGTGATTTATTGAGAAATCCATAATAATCAAACTGTGATAAGTAGTATAGTTGTAAAACAACACCATTTATTGTAGATTCTGATGGTGACGACAGTTCCACTGAATTTTAATTGCTTGCTGTGCTGCGCCCGGTTCATGGCAACTGGCTCGCCCACTGATTTTTTTTAACCCACACCCAGGTGTCCGAAAATAATAAGGTGGATAAAGTGTCAAAAATATACAAACTTGTCTAAGCAGAGCGCCCATTGAAAGTGCGCGAGATAGCTGAGATTAAAAACCGCGTGGAGATGAAACTCAAATCTGCACCAGAGACCAAGGAAGAGTCAAACCATGGGACTTCGGCGAACGCACCCTAAGAAAGCAAAGTCTGTCCCATCTACCGAATAGGTGATAACCGCTGTTTTATGTAAAATACATGGTATGATCTACACCAACTACCTGGAGAATGGTAAATCAATCACAAGACTAATAACATATTATGCCGAATCTTTGGGTTGATTGGAATTTCCGAAGAAATGGCCCCATCCGACATTGAAAAAAGTGGTATTGCAATATGACAACGCACCAGCTTACGACTCCGCCGGTACCACGGCCAAATTGGTACCATATTCTCTAGATTCGATCCTCCCGAAATGTATTTTTCAGTCGGGTCAAAGAAGTCGGAGCTTCGCTGGGTTACGTGAAAAAAAAGGAACAAAAGGACAAGTTTTATGTGGGATTACTAAATTTTGAGATCATATCTATACAGCTATAAGTAATTCGTTTTCTAACTTTTGTAAAGATAGAAGGTGCAGATTACTTACCACGGGCATTCTGTAACTCTTTAAATTTTATTAAGGTCTCCGACTGTTCCACATCTGCGTCCCACTCCTATCCGCTAAATACAAATGCACAGTATCTTAGTACCTCTTAATCCATCTAGCTGCACCGACGATAGCCAAGGCAGCGTCGAAGGTCATACGGTAGAGGATGGCGGCGAACACCACGGTGTTGGTCAGGACGAAGAACGTCACGTTCGTCAGGTCCTTCAGCAGCTCCGCCCACGAGCAGCAGCCGCCCGCGCGGCGCAGCGGGCAGTGCCTGCCAAGGCCGACATCATATCAGGGAAACTCAACGAATAAAGCAACTAGCGTGTCGAAAATGTTGACGATTTTAAGTGCCAAGCTTGGCCTATGAAATAAAATTATTTTTGATTTATTTATCGTGTACTCTCAACACAGACATTCATTTATTTTATATACTTTTAAGAGTGTCAAGTTCGCTATCAGAAGACAAAACTGCCTATAAACTGATTTGTATCTATCTCTAAATCTATCAGCACCAATTACGTTTGAGGACTGAATAAAGCCTTTTCATGTCTCAAGGAACCGCGGTTGATGGAAGGAAAGAACACACTTGTTGGTCGCCTATTCAAATTATAGATGACGAAATAAGAAATCTGGCAGAGTGGTTTAATGTAAGCTTAAAAGCTGCTGCTACTAGAGCATCATGTAACAGATACGGACAAGCGTTGAAAAAAAATCGAACCTTAAATTATACCCGGCACATTTTTCGTAAATTGCATTAATGGCTGTCAAGGCAAAATTTTGTTTGAGTGGCCGGCCACTGGTGCTTCGGCTGGCCACAGTGCGGTTGTAGTATGTGCTGTCTCTCTGCGTCAGGATCATCACCTGGCCGTTTGTCATGGCCACGGGGTACACGGGCGACCGCAGCGTGCAGCGGCACTTCTCGCTGTGTACCCCTAAACACTTGCATGGCATCGTACAGCACGCATCTATCCTTACACAAAACTCGTCGGTTGAACGCACACTGCTTGGACTTGCATATTTTGTAGCCAAGAACTTGTATTTGTCATTGGGTTTTAATATTTTTTAATTCCAATGGTTTCCAGTAGTGTAAAGTTTGATTGTAATTGACGACTGTGACAGTCTGTGACACATGGTTCGTTGATAGCATGAAGACTTAGCATGAAGATTAAGGTTTCTGTAGGAAACTACATACTCATTGGGTGAGTTCGACCCTGGTTCGACCATAAAAGTGATAGAAGCCTAGGCTAGTTGACTCATATCAACAGGAATGAAAATAATGTATCATTCACATAGTATTTAGTACAAGGGTCCGAAATATACCAAGTTCGATAAGGTTGACTTTTTTTTTTATTGGGCCCTAAATGATTAATAACTGATAGCCATCAACATAAAAAATAATACATTTTTTTCTGAAGCCTATAACACAATTAATTTGTAAACCATTCAATACGCATGCGTGATATAGCCGACAGTTATGCTTGATTGGTTGCGACTGAATTATTTACATGAAGCGTTACTCAATTAATTTCACGAACATGGTGGATAGCGTTTTTGACAGATGAGAAAACGAGTAAAAATAAAACATATTTAAATTGAATTTCTACAGCAATCCCTTATTTATATTTATCGAACTTGGTATATTTCGGATCCTTGTACTAAATACTATGTGAATGAAGCATTATTTTCTTTACTTTTGATAAGAGTCAACTAGCCTTCAGTAGGTCGCATAAGTGGCCAATTTCCGAGCTATTTCCCCTTTATTAAAACGCGATTTTTTTGTCTTTTTATTATTTTGCATTTTTTAAATTCATTTGAGCTTTATTATGATTTTTGTGGTTTTTTATTGTTTTTGATTTTGCTTAGATAGTTTCGATTGTTTATGATTGTTTTAAAAACATTCTTTTCACGGCCAACGCGAGTCGATTCGATTCGAGCACGTCCACGTCCAACCTGTATATCATCAAATCTCTTCTTTTTACTATTTTTTACTACACTGATAAATAATCATTAAAGAAAATGAAAATAATAAAATAAAAAATATATTAATATTAGTTAAAAAACCATAAAAGCGATAACTAAGGTAAAAGCATAGATAAAGAATACGGTAAAAGACAAATTTAAGCATATTTGTGAGCCAGACCAAGGACGAGACACTGGCCTAGCAATAAAAAATAAACTTCTGACGTTATAACAAAATTGATGTTGTTGTTATTTTTAATTATGTCATTTACAATGTGCATGTAAAAATCAAACAAAATCAAAAGAAATGCAAGTTTTGGAATACATTTTACAAGTTTTATAAAAAAAAATATTTATGCAAAAAAAGTATTTGTCTCCATCAACAGGTACGAATACCTACCAACCCATCTCTTACATATAGTCTGCTCTTTTGCGGTGTTTTTGCTTAGTCTCTCACAAAACCTTATGGGATGATAGTCATGATTCTATGTATGTATCAACATACATACATAATAGGTTGGGGAAAAAGTTTCTTCGCATTTTTTAAGAAAATTCAAAACATTTTTTAATATAGTTTATTTACATTTAACTAAAGTATGTAGGTACCATTTTGTTCGATAACTTTTTGCCATCTTGTAGGTAGGGACATGATCCCATTGCTATAGAAATTTTGGGACTTCTGGTCAAAATACCGCGACAAGTAGTTTTGGCAGTCCTCTCGTGATGTTAACCTGACACTGCCTAAAGAATTCTGAAGAGACCGAAACTGGTGGAAATCTGAAGGTGCAAGGTCAGGACTATACGGCGGATGCAATAACACCTCCCAGCCAAAATCTCTTAATTTTTGCTGAGTGGCTAAAGATGTGTGAGGTCTAGCGTTATCATGATGAAAAACCACACCGAAGGGGTGTGGTTTTTGTTGATTAATTCCGGCCGCTTTCTCTCAACTTCTTGCTTTAATCTCATCAGTTGTTCGCAGTAGAGTTCAGAATCGTTGGTCCTGCCTGGTGGTAACAGCTCATAATGAATAATGCCCTTCCAATCCCACCACACACACAGCATTACCTTGTTGCGAGTTAACTCGGGTTTCGCCACAGTCTGTGAAGCCTGACCGGCCTTTGACCACGACCTTTTTCGCACGTTCTTGTCGTACGTGATCCACTTTTCATCACCAGTTATCAGCTTCTTCAAAAATGGTTCGGTTTCATTACGTCGTTATTAAGAATCACAAATGAGTACACGGTTCATTAGGTTTCTTTCAGTGAGCTCGTGAGGTACCCAAATGTCGAGCTTTTTTGTGTACCCAGTTTCTTTCAAATGCGCCAAAACTGTTTTGTGGTCAATTCCCAGTTCTTCAGCTACGTCGTAACTACTGACATGCCGATCTTGCTCCACTTTTTCAAAAATGGCATCTATTTTATCTGTAATAGGCCGACCAGAGCGACGTGCATCTTTGACATCAAAATTTCCGGATTGAAAACGCTTAAACCAAATTTGTGCTACTCTCACAGACACTGCACTAGGTCCATAAACATCGCAAATTTTTTTCGCGGCTTGCGTTTCATTTTTACCTTTTTTGTAGTAAAATTTTAAAATGTATCGAATTTCTTCATTAGATTCACTCATCTTGGCGGTATGAAAAACAAATGAAAATCACACATTTTCCTAATTTGAATTTGGAATTATGTTCTTTAAAATTTAAACTTTCAATGATACCAAAACCAGCCAGATACAAATAGTATAGCCAAAGAGATTTTATTACAAGTTTATACATACTATAATGCGAAAAGACTTTTTCCCCAACCTAATATATTGTTTTTATTGTCAGGTGTTACAAAAATGTTTATTATTTTTTAATAAATAAAATAAATAATAATATCAGCTAAGAAGATCGGTTACCTAATACCGATCAAGGTGTAATCGAAGTGCAAATGTACAGAAGAGCTTTCACATAAAAATACGCTAGCGCAATAATAAACTTAAAGTATTTACAAGCGCTGGTTACGGGACACCGCTGGGGTGAGCGATGCAGGACAATTTATATGGAATTCCTCGTGGGAGGCCTACATCCAGCAGTGGCTGTGTACCGGCTAATATTAATAATATGGTAATCATATTACAGAATGAAACATATTTTCAAGATATTAAGAACACAACAAGGGATTTAGTTCTTATGATAGACACCATAGTAAAAGTAGTTAGGTTTGATGGCCCAAATAAAACTTTCTCTTTTGCTCATTTTGGCTCTATAAATAGGATTAGAAATATGATTTTTATTTAAATGGACTGTGTTTTAGATTCTATTTCAGAATATCGCTTTTGTTTTTTCAGTTTGCTCATCTGAAAAACAATATATTTGATTATATTCCAATGGTTATTATGTAAATCAAATCCGCTCAAGATATCAACAAATGTAAAATGACAAACGATAGTCAAACACGTAACTACAGAGAGAATTTCAATAGAAAAACTAAAAACAAAAAACAGCAAGTGAAATTAAGAAAACGTGATACCAAACTAATAACACTTTATAGAAACGAGAATGCTAACCGATACGATTATAGCGTTGAGCGTGAACCAATACAGCAATACCGAGATGAAAGCCCTTGTAAGGATGTCGAAAATGTAAGCATATTTGTACATAAAAGGAAAAAAGTATATAAAACGAGAAATGGAAAATACAAAGTACTCAAGTATGATAAACAAACATTTTTAGAACATTTTAACATCTTTGAAAAATACGACACAAGTAGTACCCCTGAATTCAAAAGGAACTTTAATGTGAATCCTAAGTACGTTAGAAAAGGTAACAGTCGATTACGAATGTCATCCTGTAACGCATATAACACAAAATATACGGTAAATGTAATATCTGAACACATCGTGCCCGACGTACGTCAATATGTAAATCCTATAGCGCAAGCTCGATGGAAGGTATACAGATGCCAGCTCAACGCAAAAGAGGAAACCTGTTGTTGTTCATGTAACTCCGATGCCATGTTTGAGGTAATGAAAAGTCTTTACGACTGCTACAAGAAAAAAAACTGCGATCATTGTAACTGTATTCTTTGTGGTCATTTACCAAGAGAAGAAAGACGACTTGGCGAACAGAGAAAATCTGAATTGGCGATGGAAACAGCCAGTGCTAAATCGAGAAAACGGAAACAACAAGCGGACGTGCTTGCTGAAATAGAAGGTAAACCTACCGCTGAAAAAGAAGCAATTTTAAAAAGGCATGCCGAAAAAGGACTCGCTCTTCCTGAGGGTAGAACTGCGTCCGAAAAGGCGATTATCAAGAAAATCAAACAAGGTATGCCGTCCAAAAAAACACACTCTGAAAAGTTGCGGTTAGCCAAAGAACAAGGTTTATTAACTCCACTGGAAGGCAAAACACCAGAACAAAAGGAAAAAATCTTAAAAGGCCTGGTTTCCCAAGGGCTTCCATTGCCAGAAGGTAAAACAGCATCCGAGAAAAAACTAATTCATAAAGTCAGGACTGACATGGGACTGCCACCTGAGCCAAAAACCGCTGCAGAGAAAAAGAGATACGAAAAAGCCTTAGCTGCAGGTATAATAACACCCTTAGAAGGAAAAACTCCTGCACAGAAAGAAAAAATCTTAAGGGCACAACAAGCTATGGGACTGCCTTTACCCGAAGGAAGAACAGCATCTGAAAAAGCTCTATTAGCCAAACTTAAAGCCGCACCAAAAACACCTTTTCCTTCGGGAGTCTCAATCCCGGTGGAGAAGCTTAGGAAAGCTAAGGCTGCTGGCCTGATCACACCGTTGACAGGAAAATCACCAGCAGAGAAAGAAAACATAATACGAAATTTGGCGTTGAATGGACTACCCTTGCCGGAAGGAAAAACTGCTTCAGAGAAAAAGTTAATCGATAAAGTTAGAAACGACCTTGGTTTGCCTCCAGCACCAAAAACCAAAGACGAAAAGGCAAAATACAATAATGCATTGAACAGCGGCATCATTACACCATTGGAGGGTAAAACCCCGGCTCAGAAAGAAAAAATCCTGAGAGCTCAACATGATGCGGGCTTACCGTTACCTGAGGGAAGAACTCCATCAGAAAAAGCATTAATAGCTAAAATTAGAAGCGCTCCGCCGGGGGCACCAGCAAGTACTCCATCAGAAAAATTAAGAAGAGCTAAGGCTGCCGGTCTTATAACTCCACTAGAAGGTAAAACACCAGAGCAGAAGGCAAAAATCTTAAGAGGACTAGTTTCCCAAGGACTTCCGTTGCCAGAAGGTAAAACAGCATCTGAAAGAAAACTTATTGACAAAGTCCGGACTGACATGGGACTACCACCTGAGCCAAAAACCGCTGCAGAGAAAAAGAGATACGAAAAAGCCTTAGCTGCAGGTATAATAACACCCTTAGAAGGTAAAACTCCAGCACAGAAAGAAAAAATCTTAAGGGCACAACAAGCTATGGGACTACCTTTACCCGAAGGAAGAACAGCATCTGAAAAAGCTCTAATAGCCAAACTTAAAGCCGCACCAAAAACACCTTTTCCTTCGGGAGTCTCAATCCCGGTGGAGAAGCTCAGGAAAGCTAAGGCTGCTGGCCTGATCACACCGTTGACAGGAAAATCACCAGCAGAGAAAGAAAACATATTACGAAATTTGGCGTTGAATGGGCTGCCCTTGCCGGAAGGAAAAACTGCTTCAGAGAAAAAGTTGATTGACAAAGTTCGAAACGATCTTGGTCTACCTCCAGAACCCAAAACAGCACATGAAAAGGCAAAATACAACAAAGCTTTAAATAGTGGACTCATCACACCATTAGAGGGCAAGACACCAGCTCAGAAAGAAAAAATTCTGAGAGCTCAATACGATGCGGGCTTGCCATTACCCGATGGCAGAAATCCATCAGAAAAAGCATTAATAGCTAAGATTAAGAGCGCTCCACCGGGTGCACCAGCAGGTACTCCATCAGAAAAATTACGAAAAGCTAAAGCCGCTGGCTTACTTACTCCTCTGGAAGGCAAGACCCCAGAACAAAAAGAAAAAATCTTAAGAGGACTAGTCTCCCAGGGCCTACCATTACCAGAAGGTAAAACGCCATCCGAGAAAAAACTAATTGACAAAGTCAGAACTGATATGGGACTACCTCCTGAGCCAAAAACTGCTGCAGAAAAGAAAAGATATGAAAAAGCTTTAGCGGCTGGCATAATAACACCCCTCGAAGGAAAAACGCCAAAAGAAAAAGAAAAAATCTTAAGAGCTCAACAAGCAATGGGCATACCACTGCCAGAAGGACGAACGGCATCTGAAAAATCTCTTATAGCTAAACTTAAAGCCGCACCCAAGACACCGTTCCCCTCTGGGATATCTATTCCAGCTGACAAACTCAGAAAGGCGAAAGCTGCTGGTATAATTACTCCACTAACAGGTAAAACTCCAGCAGAGAAGGAGAAAGTTCTGAGAAACATGGCGTTACATGGGCTGCCACTACCAGAAGGAAAAACAGCTTCGGAGAAAAAGTTAATCGACAAGGTTCGTAACGATCTTGGTCTACCTCCTGAACCCAAAACAGCAGATGAAAAGGCAAAATACAACAAAGCTTTAAATAGTGGACTCATCACCCCATTAGAGGGCAAGACCCCAGCTCAAAAAGAAAAAATTCTGAGAGCTCAATACGATGCGGGCTTGCCATTACCCGTAGGCAGAACTCCATCAGAAAAATCATTAATAGCTAAGATTAAAAGCGTTCCACCGGGTGCACCAGCCGCTACTCATTCAGAAAAATTACGGAAAGCTAAAGCCGCTGGCCTACTGACTCCTCTGGAAGGTAAGACCCCTGAACAAAAAGAAAGGATCCTAAAAGGACTAGTCTCTCAAGGTCTTCCATTACCAGAAGGTAAAACACCGTCGGAGAAAAAACTCATTGACAAGATAAGGACAGAAATGGGACTTCCTCCGGAACCAAAAACCGCTGCTGAAAAAAAAAGATATGAAAAGGCTCTCGCTGCGGGTATTATCACACCATTAGCTGGAAAAACTCCAGCGGAAAGGGAAAAAATTCTACGAGCACAACAGGCCATGGGTATACCACTACCAGAAGGACGAACTGCTTCCGAGAAAGCACTTATAGCTAAGGTCAAAGCCGCACCTAAGACACCGTTTCCCTCAGGCGTATCGATTCCCGTGGACAAACTCAGAAAGGCAAAAGCGGCTGGTGTTATCACTCCACTAACAGGTAAAACTCCAGCACAAAAAGAGAAAGTATTAAGAAATATGGCGCAACATGGACTACCCTTACCAGAAGGGAAAACAGCATCAGAAAAAAAGCTAATCGACAAGGTTCGTAATGACCTTGGTCTTCCACCAGAACCGAAAACTCCAGAAGACAAGGCAAAGTACAACAAAGCGTTGAATAGCGGTATTATAACCCCACTAGAGGGCAAGACACCAGCGCAAAAGGAAAAAATCCTAAAAGCTCAATATGATGCCGGATTACCGTTGCCCGAGGGAAGAACTCCGTCAGAAAAAGAATTAATAGCTAAGATTAAGGGTGCTCCTCCAGGTGCGCTAACGGCTACTACATCAGAAAAATATCGGAAAGCTCAGGCCGCTGGACTTATTACACCTCTGGAAGGCAAAACCCCTGAACAAAAAGAAAAGATCTTGAGAGGACTAGTCTCTCAGGGTCTTCCATTACCGGAAGGTAAAACACCATCGGAAAAAAAACTTGTTGATAAGATCAGGACGGAAATGGGACTTCCTCCGGAACCAAAAACAGCTGCTGAAAAGAAAAGATATGAGAAAGCTCTCGCTGCGGGTATTATCACACCATTAGCTGGAAAAACTCCAGCGGAAAGAGAAAAAATTCTACGAGCACAACAGGCCATGGGTATACCGCTACCAGAAGGACGAACAGCTTCTGAGAAAGCACTAATAGCTAAAGTGAAGGCTACACCTAAGACACCATTCCCTTCAGGGGTATCGATTCCCGTGGACAAACTCAGAAAGGCAAAAGCTGCTGGAATCATAACACCGCTAACAGGTAAAACTCCAGCAGAGAAGGAGAAAGTTCTGAGAAACATGGCGTTACATGGGCTGCCACTACCAGAAGGAAAAACAGCTTCGGAGAAAAAGTTAATCGACAAGGTTCGTAACGATCTTGGTCTACCTCCTGAACCCAAAACAGCAGATGAAAAGGCAAAATACAACAAAGCTTTAAATAGTGGACTCATCACCCCATTAGAGGGCAAGACCCCAGCTCAAAAAGAAAAAATTCTGAGAGCTCAATACGATGCGGGCTTGCCATTACCCGTAGGCAGAACTCCATCAGAAAAATCATTAATAGCTAAGATTAAAAGCGTTCCACCGGGTGCACCAGCCGCTACTCATTCAGAAAAATTACGGAAAGCTAAAGCCGCTGGCCTACTGACTCCTCTGGAAGGTAAGACCCCTGAACAAAAAGAAAGGATCCTAAAAGGACTAGTCTCTCAAGGTCTTCCGTTACCAGAAGGTAAAACACCGTCGGAGAAAAAGCTCATTGACAAGATCAGGACAGAAATGGGACTTCCTCCGGAACCAAAAACTGCTGCTGAAAAAAAAAGATATGAAAAGGCTCTCGCTGCGGGTATTATCACACCATTAGCTGGAAAAACTCCAGCGGAAAGGGAAAAAATTCTACGAGCACAACAGGCCATGGGTATACCACTACCAGAAGGACGCACTGCTTCCGAGAAAGCACTTATAGCTAAAGTCAAGGCTTCACCTAAGACACCGTTTCCCTCAGGGGTATCGATTCCCGTAGACAAACTCAGAAAGGCAAAAGCCGCTGGAATCATAACACCACTTACAGGTAAAACGCCAGCAGAGAAGGAGAAAGTTCTGAGAAACATGGCGTTACATGGGCTGCCACTACCAGAAGGAAAAACAGCTTCGGAGAAAAAGTTGATTGACAAAGTACGAAACGATCTTGGTCTACCTCCTGAACCAAAGACAGCGGATGAAAAGGCAAAATACAACAAAGCTTTAAATAGTGGACTCATCACCCCATTAGAGGGCAAGACCCCAGCTCAAAAAGAAAAAATTCTGAGAGCTCAATACGATGCGGGCTTGCCATTACCCGTAGGCAGAACTCCATCAGAAAAATCATTAATAGCTAAGATTAAAAGCGTTCCACCGGGTGCACCAGCCGCTACTCATTCAGAAAAATTACGGAAAGCTAAAGCCGCTGGCCTACTGACTCCTCTGGAAGGTAAGACCCCTGAACAAAAAGAAAGGATCCTAAAAGGACTAGTCTCTCAAGGTCTTCCATTACCAGAAGGTAAAACACCGTCGGAGAAAAAACTCATTGATAAGATCAGGACAGAAATGGGACTTCCACCGGAACCAAAAACCGCTGCTGAAAAAAAAAGATATGAAAAGGCTCTCGCTGCGGGTATTATTACACCATTAACTGGAAAAACCTCAGCGGAAAGGGAAAAAATTCTACGAGCACAACAGGCCATGGGTATACCACTACCAGAAGGACGAACTGCTTCCGAGAAAGCACTTATAGCTAAGGTCAAAGCTGCACCTAAGACACCGTTTCCCTCAGGGGTATCGATTCCCGTGGACAAACTCAGAAAGGCAAAAGCTGCTGGTGTCATAACTCCACTAACTGGTAAAACTCCAACAGAAAAAGAGAAAGTGTTAAGAAATATGGCGCTACATGGACTACCCTTACCAGAAGGAAAAACAGCTTCAGAAAAAAAACTAATCGATAAGGTTCGTAACGACCTTGGTCTTCCACCAGAACCGAAAACACCAGAAGACAGGGCAAAGTACAACAAAGCGTTGAACAGTGGTATTATAACACCACTAGAAGGAAAGACACCAGCGCAAAAGGAAAAAATCCTAAAAGCTCAATATGATGCTGGTTTACCGTTACCCGAGGGAAGGACTCCGTCAGAAAAAGCATTAATAGCTAAGATTAAGAGCGCTCCTTCAGGTGCGCCAACAGCTACTGTATCAGAAAAATTTCGGAAAGCTCAGGCCGCTGGACTTATTACGCCTCTGGAAGGTAAGACTCCAGAACAAAAAGAAAAGATCTTAAGAGGACTAGTCTCTCAGGGTCTTCCATTACCAGAAGGTAAAACACCGTCGGAAAAAAAGCTCATTGCCAAGATCAGGACAGAAATGGGACTTCCCCCGGAACCAAAAACCGCTGCTGAAAAGAAAAGATATGAAAAAGCTCTCGCTGCGGGTATTATCACACCATTGGCTGGAAAAACGCCAGCGGAAAGAGAAAAAATTTTACGAGCACAACAGGCCATGGGAATACCGCTGCCAGAAGGACGCACTGCTTCTGAGAAAGCACTTATAGCTAAAGTGAAGGCTTCACCAAAGACACCGTTTCCCTCAGGGGTATCGATTCCCGTGGAGAAACTCAGGAAAGCAAAAGCTGCTGGTGTCATCACTCCACTAACAGGTAAAACTCCAGCAGAGAAGGAGAAAGTACTGAGAAATATGGCGTTACATGGACTGCCACTACCAGAAGGAAAAACAGCTTCAGAGAAAAAGTTGATTGACAAAGTACGAAACGATCTTGGTCTACCTCCTGAACCAAAAACAGCAGATGAAAAGGCAAAATACAACAAAGCTTTAAATAGTGGAATCATCACACCATTAGAGGGCAAGACACCAGCTCAGAAAGAAAAAATTCTGAGAGCTCAATACGATGCGGGCTTGCCATTACCCGAAGGCAGAACACCATCAGAAAAAGCATTAGTAGCTAAGATTAAGAGCGCTCCACCGGGTGCACCAACGGCTACTCCATCAGAAAAATTACGGAAAGCTAAAGCCGCTGGCTTACTGACTCCTCTAGAAGGTAAGACCCCTGAACAAAAAGAAAAAATCTTAAGAGGGCTAGTCTCCCAAGGCCTTCCATTACCAGAAGGTAAAACACCGTCTGAGAAAAAACTAATTGACAAAGTCAGAACCGATATGGGACTTCCTCCAGAGCCCAAAACAGCTGCAGAAAAGAAAAGGTATGAGAAAGCTCTAGCGGCTGGTATAATAACACCCCTCGAAGGAAAATCGCCAAAAGAAAAAGAAAACATTTTAAGAGCTCAACAAGCAATGGGCATACCACTGCCAGAAGGGCGAACGGCATCCGAGAAAGCTCTTATAGCCAAACTAAAAGCTGCACCCAAAACACCTTTCCCCTCTGGTATTTCAATTCCAGCTGACAAACTCAGAAAGGCGAAAGCTGCTGGTGTATTAACTCCACTAACAGGCAAAACCCCGGCAGAGAAGGAGAAAGTACTAAGAAACATGGCTTTACACGGACTACCCTTACCAGAAGGAAAGACAGCTTCAGAAAAGAAATTAATCGATAAAGTGCGGAATGACCTTGGTCTTCCACCAGAACCTAAAACAAAAGACGAAAAGAACAAATACAACAAAGCGTTAAATAGCGGCATCATAACACCTCTAGAGGGCAAAACACCTGCACAAAAGGAAAAAATTTTGAGAGCACAATATGACGCCGGTATCCCACTGGCTGAAGGTCGAACACCTTCAGAAAAAGCGTTGATAGCTAAGATTAAAAGTGCTCCGCCAGGTACACCAGCAGCTACTCCGTCAGAAAAACTAAACAAAGCAAAAGCTGCTGGTTTGTTGACACCACTAGAAGGCAAAACACCAGAACAAAAGGAAAAGATCTTAAGAGGACTAGTCTCTCAGGGTCTTCCTTTACCAGAAGGTAAAACCGCCTCCGAGAAAAAACTAATTGATAAAGTCAGAACTGACATGGGCCTCCCTCCGGAGCCAAAGACTGCAGCAGAAAAGAAAAAATATGAGAAAGCTCTAGCTGCTGGCATAATAACTCCCCTTGAAGGAAAAACCCCAAAAGAAAAAGAAAAAATTTTAAGAGCACAACAAGCTATGGGCATACCACTGCCAGAAGGACGAACCGCTTCCGAAAAAGCTCTTATAGCCAAACTTAAGACTACACCTAAAACACCGTTCCCATCAGGTATATCTATTCCAGTAGAAAAACTTAAAAAAGCCAAAGCTGCTGGTATTATAACTCCACTTACAGGGAAAACTCCTGAAGAAAAAGAAAAGATTTTAAGAAATATGGCCTTAAATGGACTACCCTTACCAGACGGAAAAACTGCTTCAGAGAAAAAACTAATTGATAAAGTTCGCAATGATATGGGTCTTCCTCCAGAACCTAAAACTGCAGATGATAAGAAAAAGTATAATAAAGCTATGAACAGTGGCATTATAACACCACTAGAAGGTAAAACCCCTGCACAAAAAGAAAAAATTCTGAGAGCGCAATACGACGCAGGTATACCACTGCCTGAAGGAAGAACACCATCAGAGAAAGCATTAATAGCTAAAATTAAAGGCGCTCCTCCAGGCGCCGCAGCCATCCCATCAGAAAAATTGAGAAAAGCAAAAGCTGCTGGCTTAATAACGCCCTTAGAAGGCAAAACACCAGAACAAAAAGAAAAAATCTTAAGAGGTCTAGTAACTCATGGTCTACCATTACCAGAAGGTAAAACTCCATCCGAAAAGAAATTGATTGATAAGGTCAGGGCAGATATGGGTCTACCTCCTGAACCAAAAACTGCAGCAGAAAGAAAGAAATATGATAAAGCCTTAGCTGCTGGCTTAATCACCCCTCTGGAAGGTAAATCACCAGCACAGAAGAAAAGAATTCTGCGGGGACAACAAGCTATGGGTATAGCCTTGCCAGAAGGACGAACAGCTTCTGAAAAGGCTCTTATTGCTAAGGTGAGAGCAGCTCCTAAAACACCATTTCCTTCAGGTGTTTCTATTCCTGTGGAAAAGTTAGCAAAAGCTAAAGCAGAAGGGTTATTTACACCATTGGCAGGAAAAACTCCAGAACAAAAAAGGAAAATCATCAAAGGATTATATGACGCTGGCTTACCACTTCCAGTAGGTTCTACTCCTTCTGAAAAAGAACTCATTAGAAAAATACGTACAGATCTTGGACTGTCAGCCGAACCAACTCCTTCAGAGAAAAGGGGAGTAATTAGAAGCAAATCCAAAAAAATCGGTGCTGATGCTTTGAAAAAATCCGCGAAAGGGATTGTTACAAGATCTACAGCAGGGATTCAAGAAGAATTTGAAGACGTAATAAAAACCACTACATGTGATCGTGGTTGCGGTTGTGATAAGAAAAAAATCAAATTCAAACACAGTTATGTTAAAATTCGAGTAACTTCTCCTGATATATCTTCTCTATGTGACTGTCCTGAGGAATGTTTGCCAGGTGTTAAGCATGGAGTGTTTACTGATAATGAAGGAATTAAAGTTACTGTTGGAAGTGCTTTAGGCTTCCCATCATACAACGAAGCTTTTACACGCAGCAAAACACTTAACACCCTATATACCAAAGCGGAGTACAAAACCGGTAAAGATAAAGAAAATGAGATAGTCACAGATTCTAAAAAGAATTACTCGAACAAAGTTATTAGTAATTCAGACCTTTTACAAGAAAACGCATACTATAAAGAAAAAAGGAAGACGCAAACTAAATTAAATAAACACATAAAGCAGAGTAGAAATTTGTATTATATGTACCCTTACAATCTGCCGTCATCTACTTGTTTATCAGTCTCTTCAGAAAGCTATTCCGACAGCATTGAATCTGTGCTGCTAATAAAAAGTGAATCTTCGATCAGCTTGACTACAAACACTGACATTAGTCACGATGCCATGAGCATTGTATCAATTGTAGGAAGTAGTTTTTCTTCAGATGTTAGTTATATCTCACTAATAGAAAACGAGCCTTGTTGCTCTTTCTGTTCATCCAGTAAAAGCTACGAAACGATGGACGTACTTATAAGGTTAGTTTTATTTATGTTTTCTAATCATCGATAAGTTTATGTTAATTTAATTAAAGTATCATTATTTCTTGTTATAATTATTTGTTTCAGCTATGACAAAGACGTCATTACGACTGTTCGTTCAATAGCACAATATGAAAGTAGAAATTGTCGGAGAAATATAATTCACAAGAATTGTTTAGATAGAAATGTGTTCATTTTCAGACTGTCACATACAGATCTGTCGAAATTTAAAGAACTATCAAAAAGATGCCACAACTCACGAGTCAATAATTCACTTATGGTCATTAGCGACATAAATAGTGATGATAACATAATCGAAGTCGTAAATAAGCTACTTCTGAAGAAAGCATTGTCTGTAGATTCATCCTTATTCATTGTGTTGCCAACGTCAGATGATAACGATAGCGACGCGTCGTCGGCGCACACAGATTCAACATTATATATTCAAGTTTCGCAACATGTTTGTAAATGGGAGAAAAGAGCTTCTCGAAAAGGTAAAGCTTTTCCAAAGCAATAAACAAGCTTTTCCAATTTTAAAAATAAATACAAATAAAATGTACCTTTTTATCCCACCATCTCGGAAAGAGCATTTTTGCTCTTCGATATCTGAGTGGAAAAGCCTTTATTATCCTCTTGAGCGGCAAAGTAAATTTGAATTTAGAACATCGTAAACAATGAGTATACAACACAATAAGTTTGTAATTTTTTTTATTGTTTAAAAATTCAAATTTGGAAGCTTCTTGGTTACTTTTTTTAATTTCGCATTTTTTTCACGTTTGATCCGTCGCTGATTTTATTTTAGAATCCTTCGCTGGTTCGATCATCAAAATTGAGCACGCGATTAATAAACCTTTTTGCACTCTTTTATAACAAATAACTATTTCATCAAAACGTGTGTATTGTCAAAAATACTTTGCGAATAGCTGACTGAACTTTTAATGACTGTAGGTCTTTCAACAACAATAATAATAATTCCTTATATTGCTATAGCGCGGTATATATGTAACATGATAGTGTTTAAGAGCACAATGTCTCCGCGCAATATGATTCTACACTTTAATTTGTCCATAAAGTTTCAGAATTATTAAGACAAAAGTCGCCTGCTGGAGTCAGAATTACTAGAAAGGGCAGAAGACCAGATTTAGCAAACGATGTCTCGAATTCAAAAAGCTCGTATAGCAAGGACAGTAATTTTTCTCGAAAACCTTCAACACCAGCTCATAATATAAAACCGACCAGACCTATAGAGAAAAGGACAGTAACTATAAAGCCAGAGAAGACGTATCGTGCTGTGAGCGTGGACACGTTCCAGGACCGCCCATGCTGCTGCCAGCCCGCGGAGTTACAGGAAACAGACGTCCAGAATAGTAAATCTTCTACAGTGGTAACTGAAATATTAGCACCTATCATGAACGAAGAAAGTCTAGCTCAAGGTACAGAAAAGTTCTTATTTTATTTTAAAAATGCAATACTTGCATTGCATTGAATGCGAAATAATTGCTTCTAGTCTAATTAATACACTCCAAGAGACATAAATTTTCTCAACGTAACATAAGTACATTAATTATTTAATTTATTTGTAGGTCTTCAATATCCAGAATATGAACCATTTTATCCAAGAAATTCGAACTCCATAACATCACAACATCAAATATCTTCCATGACTCTCGGAGAGCCCGTGACGAGGCTGTCTGTGTGTCGTATTCCTCCTTGCCGACAACCTCATGGTTCGCAAATAGGAACTCAAGTGTCCCTGCTAGTTCCTCCCGTCTACAGTGGCTCTAAGTGCGCGTGTTCCTTGGAGAAATTGAAAGAATTACTTGATATGGCAGCCAAACAAATGATGTCTATTGGCATTGGCGGGTCAATACAATCGATGAATACATGTGGTAAACCCAAGCCCAAATGCAAGCCTAAACCTAAGAAGGAAGCTGAGGGTGAGTTTCATAATATACATATCGTTGGAGATAGTGCAAATCCGCGAATCTACCATGGGTACCATAGCTTTTAACCGCATCTCTGGTCCACTCACACCACCTGCTGATCAGGAGGTCCGGGTTCGATTCCCCATGGGAGCAGAAGTTTTTCTCCTCGATTTGGTTGGTGGTAGGGCTTCTAAGGCCGCCTGGCTAGCTACCACCGTCTTACCTAAATTTGTGACCATAATAACAATGTTTTAAGCATTGTTGTGTTCCGGCAATCAAAGGTAAGATAGCCAGTTCCTCAGTTGTTGAGGATTACAGGTGAAGCTCGCTTCCACCTTCGGCCTTATCGTCACTTACCATCAGGTGAGATGAATGCCAAGAGCTTACCTGTTAAATGTAAAAAAGGTACGTAAAGTCCGCGTATATGACTGGAAAGCTCTTGACTACTTTAGATTCAAAAAGGGAAGGAGAAGTTAGTTGAATTTAAGTGAGGTGACATTGTTTTCTGACGTCTCTTTTAGAGACGCCAGAAAAAAGGATCAAATGGCCTTTGGGTAAGATAATCCAAATTCGTTCCGGTAGAGATGGGGTTCCCAGGACCGCTAAAGTCCAGACTTTCACTGGAAAAAGGTCCGACCATTCAAGCGGCTTCGATTTTTTGTTGCGAGTGTGTGTATGGAGTGTCACGTCACTTTTATTACGAAAAAAATAGCTGTCATGTTCTACATTGCTCCATTCGCGTTTTTATTTTTCTATATTTTCCACAAAAGTCATAGCGTGGATTACACGAAAAAAGTATAAAAAAGTAAAAGTGAAGTCGTCGTCGCATGTAACGTCGTCATCAACCTTCGCGGCCACTCATGAAACCGGTCTTGTTTGAAAGAACACATCAAGGAAAACAAATACGGAGCCTATATAGCTAAACTATATAGCTAAACTATATCGGATACATTCTTAAGGTTTATTTTACTCTGATAATATTTAGAAACAGCTTTTTGATGAAAGGGTTCCGTATCCATCGGCCACTTACAATAGAAGATTCGCTTACAAGTAGCAAAATATAACTTTGGTGTTAACCGTTAGCCAATCGGTGCTCAGCATTTTTTCTCATCCGTGATCGGCGGCCACTGATTGGATCTTAAGATTCTTAAGTCGCCTTCCGTCTTCCTAATTGGTGCCACTTTAGTACCCCATGCGCAGCTATTGTGTCCACGTCAAGCGCAGACCATACGAGGCGAGCGAGCCAGGCGGGCGAGCATCGTTTCACCTCACACAATACATCGGTTCATAACGCGAACTATCTAAGCTTTCTAGCTAAGCTACAAGCAGCGATGCGAGAGAAGCTAACAAAATATTCAACGACTCCAGCGCAGCTACTCGTTCACCTCGTTAGGCGCGCCTGGTTCGTTAACTCGCTCGCTCTCTAAGCTTTGGAATATTCAACATTAAATTGCTATAATTTAATTTCCGTATGACATGCCTAAGCGTGCATCGCAATAACCCGTTGTTGTGTCTGTAATGCTACAATAATACTAAATCTTGACGTTTATTTTCAGCGACCCTAAAGCCAGGAGAAGATAAAAAGAGAAAAGATGAAAACTGCACTTCCTGTGGTCGTCCTGTTCAAGGAAAAGTCGCATGCGCATGTCATGGTAAGATTGAGAAAAAATTTAAAAAGAATAAACTCTGTCCCTGCCAAATGTATACGCCGTCATCATATAACTTTAAGAAAGACAAAGAAGAACCAGTCTGCGACGAGGAAGACCCAGCGGACCACAAAAAGGGGTGCAAATGTTGCATATGCGCGGGCGGCAAGGGCGTCCAGGGCCGCACCTGCCTGTGCCCGGACAACACCTGCCTCAAGGACGCCAAGCGCCGCTGCGACTGCAAGGGGGAGCCAGAACTCAATATTGATTACGAAGTTCTGACAGAAATGGTGAAAGAAAATAAAAAACTTGAACAAAAGATAACTTTAAAGACTAGATCTGATATGACCCAAACTAAATCTGGCTTTAGTATGAAGTACAGGAAGAAACCTCCTTCGGAAATAAGCTTAGAGGATGCAATCCGATTTTTCGAAGAGCATCCTGAAGAAATTCCTGATCCACTTCCAGATCCGGACGAATGTACTTGTGAAGATGTAAATAAAAATGAAACAAAACCCCCACCAGCAGCGCCAGTAGATGCGGGGCCTCCTAGGAAAAAGTCTACTAGACTTTCATTCTTTAGGAAGAAAGCAAGATGCGAGTGCCCAGAAGACGAGTTGGCAATAGGTAGCTTAGGCGGCGAAGAAGGGAAGCAACCAAGTATAAAGAGTGAACCAGGCGCCGAAGGGCCGCCGAAACCTGGCCTTACTGGTGTGCCTGCTGCGCTCTCGGGAATAACAGAGGAAGACCTGAAGGGTTTCAAGTTCTTCATCGAAGGTAAAGGTTCAGGATCGAAAGGGCTCTCTGGTATTTGTTGTTTCGATCTTTTACAACAATAACGCAATGTTTAGAGCCTTTACTAGATTATCCAAACCAAATAAGATTTTCTAGACCTAAGGCACGTATTTTTTTAAATCTCGCGCAATTTATGTAGCGTGTTCAATCTTACGATTATGGATGTCCTTTTAATTGTTAAGTTGACCCAGGAACCTTAGCATCGTCAGTCATTCTTCCCTCTCAGCGCCTGAACGTTCAGGGCCGTCTTCGACTGAGATTCGGTTGTGGTAAATATGTACTAATTTAACGCGATTGGGACCCAGGTGTTACTTGAACATGCCGCGCACCACACGGTATACCTACATTATGGAATGTGTCATGACTATCGTCTGTTATTATTGTCATTTTGTCTGTAAACAAACTGTTAGTCATATTATTTTATAAGCCTATATCAAGTGTAAAATCATTTACATTTATGATGAATCAAGCTTAATAAAATTTTTTATGATATTTTGTTTCATTTTTATACAATTCAATTAAGTCAGTACAATTATTAACCTTAAGCGCATATCTTTATTTACCTTGCCAGAGAGAATAACACTCTCCCCCTAAGGTAGTCCCGTTCTGTTCCAAAAATAGGTACGAGTATATCTAAGGGTATTCCTATAAAGTATTCCACTGAACTCTAGCAGGAATAATCGAATACTTAAGTAGGTAGCTGAGAAAAAATTGTTAGTCCCATCATGGATTGGACTTTGGAGTGCATTCAAGACGTGAATCAATCTTCAATAACGGCGCGAATGAGCTAAGGAAATACGCAGCTTACAACTTCAATGAACTAGAACATTATGTTAGAATGAAGTTGCTAAATCATAATTTACCTTATGTTAATCCTACGTTATCCTTGAGTTTACTCTGAGTTAATCCGTTGGTCCCGGTCGCCTGTTGCAACCGTTTGTACAGTCAGCGTCAAATAGTTAGTGACACTCAGGATGTTCAAATAAATAGACACTACCAAAACGTCAATAATATCGGTACAAATAAAGTTTCCATATTGTTGACAACACAAAAGACTTTCCATATTGTTGACAACAAAATGAAAGCTTTATATGTGCCCATATTATTGACTTTTTGGTAGCGTCTATTTATTTGAACACCCTGAGCGTCACTAACATTTTGACGCTGACTGTACCACCAACCCGCATTGGTCAGTGCCGTGGTATTATGGTTATTCCTCATGGGAATAGCTCAATAACGAATACCTGTGCCCAGCAGTGTGACTTATGTAGGCTGAGAACGGACGGACGTCCCTCAGTTTACTTTTACTCAAAATAAATGGCACACCATCAGGTACCCACTTTTGGCTGTATCGACACCACCCTTGGTCTGTCATTTATAAGGAGAAATTAAAACAATAAAAGCATATACATGTATTTTTATCTCAGAGTAAATAGAACTGGAGTAGCCTTTGTCTAACATTCCCCTCTGCCAAATGCACAAGCATCGGATGCTTGCACGTTTAATAAAACTAGTTGAGCCGCCATTTTGACAGCCATAACATTGTAAACGTTGCGGCGAACAGAGCTCCCGCAAAAATGCCTGCCTGTGCTGTTTTTTGTTGTAAAAATAAATAGAAAACATCGAGTATGCTAAAAGATGGTGTCACCTTTTATTTGTAATTATAATTTTTAAGATTTCATGATTATTTACTTCATTATTTCATGTTTTAGAATTCTACGATTTCAAATTTCGAGCGCTAGTCTCGTGGGGAGTGCGGCTGTGACGTTGTCAAAACGCACACCCCACGTGACTATTTTAAGCGTGTGTGTGCGTGAAATTTAAATTTGTGTGTCGAATTATGCATGTGTGCATTTGTAAAAACGTTGTGCGTTGTGCTGGCTTTGAGTGTAGTGGTAACCTCACCCCCCGCAAGAAATGGCAGAATAAAATGTTTGAGAAATTGACTAATGGCTACTCCAGTTCTGTTTACTCTGAGATTTTTATTATATAGAATACCAGCCATTCCTACAGACATTTTCATGTTGGTAACACTGCCTCATTGACATTATATCTGTCAATAGAATTCCAGCCGAAATTAAAATGACCAATAAAAATTTAAGAATGATGTACCTCAATGCGAGTATCCAATGCTGTAAAACTATAAAAAAAATTTTTTTTCGCGGCATCCCCCATTGTGTCAATTCAATAAAACGCTGTCTTCTTTGCTTGCCTAGCTGTATGTGTGGATCGCGTACTTTTGCTTCAGATTTAGATTTTGGATTTTCATAACATTCCTGATTTAGGTATGTAAGCGAAAAAATCATAAAGAAATAATATTATGCTGTTATGATAATTAAGTGTATTTAAAAGTAAATAAACTTATAAATATAAAGTGGCACACGTGTCGGTGTTTCGTCGGTCAGTGTATTTTGTGTTCGATGTGGGTGTTGTTTATATTGAATTTGTTCACGTTGATAACAATTTAAATACGATTGTCTTACCGGTGTGCTGCATCATAACGGTCACACGGTGATTGTCGCAATTCATTGTACTTAATTATATGTACCTCTTATTGTAATCAACGGTGGTCGGTGCAAGGTAAAGCATCAAACATTAATTCAATAGATAATGAAATCCTATGTATAGCTTGGAATTAGTTGATAATTTTTATTTATCCCATTAAACATTACCCTTTAATTCATCTGTAACGTATTCATTCACTAGTCACAAACGTAAATTCGCCTGTTTCCATGGCCATTGATAGTATGTAGTTTAATAGATACAAGAATAGTTTAAACTTTATTTTGGGAATTAGTAGCGTATACAAATATAAGTGTTAGGTCTCATAGTGATCAAATGTTTGTAAGATGAACACATGGAGTCACAACATAATAATCAAGTTGATTTGAATACAGCTTATATACACCTCATGGGTTTTTCCTTGTGGGAAGGGCTGTACCCAGCTGTGGGACTTATATAGGCTGAGGATGAGTAGAGTTTACATGATTACACAATAAATTGTCAAAATATTGTTATTACTGTATTGAAAATCATTGGGCTTACACCAATGCGAAAAAAAAAGACAATTGTGTGACTTTATGAAACATGACAAAAGAAATATTCTCAACACAAACTGGATAGTTAATGTAAAAGTGGCATAGATAAGATAGTATGTTTTACCAAAAGATAGAACAACTGAAATTATATCATAGATTGTGCGATGATGATTCTTCATCATCTCACAATCTATGATATAATTTCATGGACTTCTGTCCATATTCAGAATGTTTTTGGGCATCGAAGCATCTATAAATGAAGTATCTCAGTACCCTAGATAACACAAAATCTGAAGCAAGAGGAAGAAATTGCCTTTACAATTAACTGATTTACTATTTTTTTTAAGTAAAACTACTGATCAAACCCCATTTGAACACATTGCACAGTGTTAATTTGCACAGTGCAAGTAATATTTAGAGGAATTAAAGTTAGGTTTATTCCTACCCAGTGTTTACAGGTGGGGATTGAACATACAATCATGCCAAGTATTAATACAAAGATAGAATGAACAATCTCTCTTTTTGCCTATACTATATAATAAAAAAAAATATGAAGTTTTAAAGTGTAAAAAAAATATATCACTGCATAAAGAAATCAAGACAAGAGTTTTAAAGTTAAACTAGTAAAAGGACTTTGTTTGTGGTATGCTACCTTTATGGTCCCTGGCAACAAAAAAAAGTTAGATAGGTGCACCACTGATTTGAGTAATATATAACATGATTTTATCATAGTGAAAATCACTCTCTTTTAAACATTTTGTCAAATTTTATACACATGCAACCTGTGCAGCAATTACACCAAAGCCTTCAGTTCCCTCCGCAACCCATATAATAACGCCTTCAGGGGGTTTTTAGGCCGGCCCTGGTGCTGCAGTGTCTCAGGAATACAGTCTGCATGTGGGGCGGTAGCAGCACTCTCCTGAGGATGAACAGCCCTATCTTAACGCACAGGATCCATCCATACACATCCAAACTAACCCTAATTTTTTATTTTACTAACATTATATGGAAACAATTCTGAAATAAACCATTCCATTTCGTTTCTTTTATTATGAATATATGGCAATAGGCTAAATCTATCTATCTTTTTCTGTTAGATAGTATCGGCTCAACAGGTGCACTGGTCAGCTCAACATTCACTTCATTCAACCCACCACTTTCTTGTCTATACAGAATACTGTTCACAGAATGTCTACATTCGTGGGTGGGAAGCGAGCGGCGCCGGCGCCGGCGCGCGCGTCGAAGGCCCGCAAGCCGCGCAAGCCGGTGTCCGAGGACGAGGAGAGTGACTCTTCGCTGTCGGACCAGCAGCCACAGGAAGTGCCGCAATCACTCTCCCCATTACCAGACGAGCCTGGTGTCAAACTACCTGATGTAAGTTTACAGTAGTTTACAGTTTAAAATATTACAATACAAATGTTAAAGAAGTACAAATGTTTCGATGGGCCTCATTCTGGCAAGGGTGGTCAGGAAATAAATCATCAAAAGAGAGTGTATGTATGATATTAGGTCCTTACCTATGAAATTTGTGTTTTGTATGGAGATTTTGGGGATGTCTGAATTTACATACTAACATTTTATCAGTTTTCTTTACAACGACAAATCCAGAGATAATAATATTTGGCATGTATCATTAGACAAGCTTTAGCAATATGTGTGTGAACACGCTTGATAAAAATTATTCATCGTTTTTATGTTAATGCAAATCAAATGATGTATTCGGGAGGCAGTTAAAAATAATTGTCTCTGTCTGTAATTTTAACACAATTAAACTTACAAAAAATTATCAAATTAAATAATACAAGCTCAAATATATGGTCTATTTTTAGAAGAGGCAATTATTTTATAAGAATGCTCTGAAACTTAATAGTTACGGACAAATTGCTAAGACAGAATAAAAACACCAATTTCATAGGTAAGGACCCAATATAAAGATATGGAAAATAAGATTTTAAAGTATTTATTTAATCTGTTAATAAAAACTATGCTAATGGCTCTGAGACTGAATGAGACTAAAATATGTTTTGATTTTTTAATTTATTTTGCGCACTCTGACTGTCATTGTCAATGTACCTTTTTGTTGTGTGTGTCTCATGTGTTTTATTTCTTTTATATTTTGCCTGTCATTCTTCTGTGTATCTTTTTTCTGCAATGCGTCTTTATACCTTGTCCCTAACCCTTTATTTTTTTGCTCTGCCTACCTCTATAAGATGCTATTGCTAGCTTGCTTGTTACCTTATGTAAATCTTGTAAAGAGCATGTGCAGTTGGATTTTATGTACAAAAATACTTAGTTTTCTTCATGGATTATACTTAGCCTTTACCCTCGGCCGTCACTGAGATAACTTAACCACTACTTACCATATCAGTCTCTCGTCATGAGATTAGGCTTTTAGATATTGCTATATTGCTGGCAAAATAGAAAATACTTGGAATTTTACAATTGCGCTCGAAAGCTAAGCGGAAGCTCTGCTAGAGATTTATCGAACAATGCAAAGGCCAAAATGGGAACTCATGCAAGAGGCCGCAGGTTCGATCCCCACATCCTAACATACAGTTTATTGATTTACCCCTTGTTACTGGGGGCTAAAACATTTCAATCGAACTGTGGATGTTAACATTTTATATAACAGGCGGAAGAAATGGGATGGGTTATTGCATGTTCTTCTCTGAACAAAGACAAATTGTATGGTTTCACTTTTTACATACATCTTCGTCACTTTTAAAACCCTACTTGAAATCGTCATTAAAATATAAATAAATATAAATATCCTCAGACATTTATACCTTTCAACTAGTCCCATTTTAAGCAACTAAATGCTGCTTGTGTTACGGAAACTAGATGACGGACAAATATATTTAATAAATAAATACATATAATTATTTACAATATACATAATATAATACATATAATAGGTTGGGGAAAAAGTTTCTTCGCATTTTTTAAGAAAATTCAAAACTATTTTTAATATAGTTTACTTACATTTAACTAAAGTATGTAGGTACCATTTTGTTCGATAACTTTTTGCCATCTTGTAGGTAGGGACATGATCCCATTGCTATAGAAATTTTGGGACTTCTGGTCAAATACCGCGACAAGTGGTTTTGGCAGTCCTCTCGTGATGTTAACCTGACACTGCCTAAAGAATTCTGAAGAGACGGAAACAGGTGGAAATCTGAAGGTGCAAGGTCAGGACTATACGGCGGATGCATTAACACCTCCCAGCCAAACTCTCTTAATTTTTGCTAAGTGGCTATAGATGTGTGAGGTCTAGCGTTATCATGATGAAAAACCACACCCCTTCTGTTAATTAATTCCGGCCGCTTTCTCTCAACTTCTTGCTTTAATCTCATCAGTTGTTCGCAGTAGAGTTCAGAATCGATGGTCCTGCCTGGTGGTAACAGCTCATAATGAATAATGCCCTTCCAATCCCACCACACACACACAGCATCACCTTGTTGCGAGTTAACCCGGGTTTCGCCACAGTCTGTGAAGCCTGACCGGCCTTTGATCACGACCTTTTTCGCACGTTCTTGTCGTACGTGATCCACTTTTCATCACCAGTTATCAGCTTCTTCAAAAATGGTTCGGTTTCATTACGTCGTAATAAAGAATCACAAATGAGTACACGGTTCATTAGGTTTCTTTCAGTGAGCTCGTGAGGTACCCAAATGTCGAGCTTTTTTGTGTACCCAGTTTTTTTCAAATGCGCCAAAACTGTTTTGTGGTGAATTCCCAGTTCTTCAGCTACGTCGTAACTACTGACATGCCGATCTTGCTCCACTTTTTCAAAAATGGCATCCATTTTATCTGTAATAGGGCGACCAGAGCGACATGCATCTTTGACATCAAAATTTCCGGATTGAAAACGCTTAAATCAAATTTGTGCTACTCTCACAGACACTGCACTAGGTCCATAAACATCGCAAATTTTTTTCGCGGCTTGCGTTGCATTTTTACCTTTTTTGTAGTAAAATTTTAAAATGTATCGAATTTCTTCATTAGATTCACTCATCTTGGCGGTTCGAAAAACAAATGAAAATCACACATTTTCCTAATTTGAATTTGGAATTATGTTCTTTAAAATTTAAACTTTCAATGATACCAAAACCAGCCAGATACAAATAGTATAGCCAAAGAGATTTTATTACAAGTTTATACATACTATAATGCGAAAAGACTTTTTCCCCAACCTAATATAATGAACATCCAAGACTGGAGAACTAATGTCTGAAAATTCATCACCCAAACACTTGCCTCCACTGGGGATCGAACCCAGGACCTCTCGAGATGGCGACGCCATGAGACCGGCGTACAGACCACTCGACCACGGAGGTCGTCATTAATAACTAGTTGCTGAAGCCAAATTTATCTTTACTGTATTTTATCGTAGTCGGTATCAATGACAGCTTTTTAAACTTACGACGCCGTTTATAAATCGTGGAATAATACAATTTGCCCAATGAGAGTGCTAAATGTTAACTGGATAGACGTAGGGGTGTTCCAGAGTATTCTATCCGTGCCAGTATCTGATGCGAGTAGGATGATCTGTCTGCTCGCCTGTAGGCTATTGGAGGATACTTGAATTTTATCTTTGTGTACTATGGGACTGACATAGTCGACGAACGACTCAATGTCCCGGAAAATATATAAGAAAAAAAAATACAATTTGCCTGCGACAGATACATTGTGTGGATGAAATGGCTAGAAAGGGCGATGGTATTGATGTACTTAATCAAGAAAACGGCCGATGAAGATTTGTTCCAGTGACCACATTAATATTGGGAGGATGACAACAATATGATATTGGGTAAACTATCTATCCATTTAATAAGAATCAATATCTTTGGAAACAAAAAAGGTTGATTTAAATTAAGTTTTAAGATAAAAAAAAATGTTTATTTGAATCTGAAAAAAAATAGATCAGAATTTTTTATAATAGAAATTTATTGAACAGGAGCTGCTGAAAACGTTCTACAAGAGTCCGGGGATGCTGCTGATCGCCGGCATGGTGTCCTGGGACCTCGTGGCCAAGCGGGAGAACAACCCCACCAAGCGGTCGCACCCAAACCTCTATACCTTCCACAAGTTCACTGATCGGCGGGTATGTTGACAAATTTTGCAAAGTTGGTTTTTTATGCCATTGAAGTGGCCACCTCTTCCTACCCCTTTGGGGCAAGGGCATGATCATTTGTTATGTTATATACGGTCCACTTGACAGGAAGCAGTTACCGTAGCCTACGGACGCTTTCGACACCAGGGGTATAATTCCCGCGTTGCCGATCCGTCAAAAACTTTGTCATACTCTTGAAGAACCTCATGCTGTAGTACTTAGGGAAAACCATTAGGTTGGCTATTTAAATTACACACACCATAATAGAATCTAGCCGCCTCTCTAGTCGCCATAATTACAATGTTATAAGCATTGTTGTGTTCCGGCAATCAGAGGTAAGATAGCCAGTTCCTCAGTTTTTGAGGAATACAAGTGAAACTCGCTTCCACCTTCCTTTCCTTTTTTTTTACCACCAGGTGAGATGAAGGCCAAGAGCTTACCTGTCATATGCAAAAAAATCACAAATTTACATATAACATTTTTTTACATGAAAATTTATTAAGCAGAGGTGTATAACACAAGACACCCACACTCTGCCAGTCGGCTCACAAATTACAATAAAAATAGAAATAGTTTCTCTGACACATACAAATAAGACACAGCGGACAGTCGATAAAATTTACAGAGCCTGAATTTGGGGTAACTACTAGTAAGTTGATTGGGGGGGAGGGGGTGCCAGAGCTCCATATATATTGGGTTCTAGGATTGTTTACAAGGAGCCATGTGCTTGTCTGCCATCCAAATAACCGTAATGATCAGTTTACTTGACTTTTCTTTCAATTGTCCCAGATGGCATTCTGGCATGCCAATACAATAGATTTTGCTATTGTGTCCCACTCCCGGAAAAAAAGAAGTTGACTATGGCAATGGACTGCTTTTGCGGTGCTTTTGCCTAGTCTCTGACTAACCCTTAGGGGATAATAGTCGTGATTATATGTATGTATTTCAGGATATTCTTTTCATTGATATTATTTAAATCTGTTTGTTTAGTACCGACTCATAGTGAGCGGGTGCAGCGCGGGGCACTCCGTGCTCGTGTCTGAAGAGGGGGAGGCGTACACATTTGGTGAGTACTTCTAGCATATATTTACAAGAATACTTTAATAACTAAAACACGCTTTTAGCACGCACTAAAAATTACAAATGAAAGATAGCGTGGAGCGTTTTGTTAAAAAAAAGTCATGCTAAAAGCGTGTTTTTTAGTTTTTAAACTATTATTTTTATTTTATACTTTTTGTCTTCTTATTATTCAAACTTAATTTACTACTTGGGACGGCCGCCATGTTGAATTTAGGTCACGTGAAAATTTTTTTCGTATCCCATTCAGCAAACCCTTTCATTTGATAGCCATATCATGGGGGTGGATTTCAAACAGCCAGTCCGCCATCTTGGGGATGCCGCCATATTGGATTTGTAATGACTTTTCTTACCTAGTCATGTATGCCATCAGAACTCGGAGCGTTTGGAAAAATTTATTCTAATTGAAGTCCGGAAAGTGGGTCAAATTAAGATTCCAAGATTTTCTTACATACATAGTTACAAGTGAAGCTAAATTTTTCATAATTGTTGCTACTGCGTATTTCATTATTGTTTGAGTTGAGACGTGTGATGAAGCTGTTTGTATGAATTTTGAAGTTTTTAAAGTTAAGACAACATAGCAATGCGTCTTCACAATTTATCTTGCCTTCTATGGAAGATCAGTGTTGTGAGGAAATTACATTTTCGCAACAATATACTGAGTAGCACCTTTTCTGTGGCACATTTCTATTTTATTAATATCTGTTGCTCGCGACTTCGTCCGCGGTTATTATGGTTTTTTAACAATCCCACGGGAACCCTCAAATTTTCCGGAATAAACACTATCTAAGATGTTGACATGCAAAATTTCAATGAAATCGAGCCATTTCGGAGATGAGCCCGCACAAACAGACAGATAAACAAAAAAAAATATTTGTATTTTCCCTCTTTCTCGTCCCCCTGACTTGGTTTTAAGCATTTTTTTTCTACATACAGACAATTGACCTCTACTGTTTTAATGAATGTATAGATGTGTGCCTAGATATTAAGTTAAGATGCCAAAGAGTAAATGCTTTTTCTTTTCTTCTTTTTTTGTAAAATTCTCCCATGCAGGGAAGGCAAAGGGAACAAAGCCCATACACCCAAGTCTTCAGTATTTCATTTCTTCAGTAGTTTGCATTGAAATGCTAGTGTAATGCATTTCAATGCATCTTGGGAGAGTTTGACTTCAAACGATTGATGGCAGACACTGTGGTGCTACTTGGATGAGGTGGATCACCACGATAAAAAACTCATCACTTTTCACACCACTTGACGCTTATTTCGATAATCCTCCACATTGCACATCATCGCAGACACTTATTACACAAAACTACACTGATTTTCCGTAACAATATCCACTCCGAAACAATATTACAACTATCGAAATAAAATTCACGTCCGCCATTAGTCAAATGCCGCCAAACTCCTTTTTCTTTTCTTTATTTTCATTCTTTCGGTCTTAATTATTATATGCATCTTAGAGATACTTACAATCAAGCCAGTGGCAGTGGAGAGGTAGAAATCTCTAGGAGGGATAAGTTTGCAAACTACTGTTTTGTAATGTTTTCCTTTTTTTGTCGGAAATAAAGGGTATTTAAAGATAAATATCCCAGAGTCGAGAACCGCTAAGTAAAGTGTTTTCCATTCGTCATTAGTACAACTAATTAAGTATAGGTACTTACACTCTCTTTTTATTAGAGTTTGTCATAATATATCATCACGCCTCTTTCCCCGAACCGAGCCTGTTGCCATGCACCGGGCACAATATGAGGCAAGCGATATTCACAATGAACTGTACATAAGTTTTATTCAAACTCCGACGACGACTTCCGTGGTCGAGTGTTTTGTATGCCGGTCTCAAGGCGTCGCCATCTTGAGAGGTTCTGGGTTCGATCCCCGGTGGGGGCAAATGTTTGGGTGATGAATTTTCAGGCATTTGTTCTCCAGTCTTGTTGTTTATATATATTCAGGATATTTATATGTATTTATCTATTAATATTATATTTATCCGTCATCTAGTATCCGTAACACAAGCAGCATTAGTTGCATAAAATGGGGCTAGTTGATAGGTGTGAATGTTCAAAAAAAAACTTTGTGGTACAGGCGGTGGGATCTGACCCGCGCATCCCGCGGCGTAGCGAACGAGTAGTGCCCCGTCCGTCACAACTCGGCTTCCGCTGCCTTTTTTTTGAGTTGAGCTGAGTTTTCCTGCCATTAAATAATCTATGTTGTTTATTCGTCACATCAATTTGTATAATCGAATTTAGTTTGGTCTTAATGAATAAATTATAAACCGATATAAATTTTCAATAAAGATTGCAATTTGCGTTTGCTTCAAAGATTGAGTATGTTGGCATCGCCGCGTCCTTGCCACTCAATAATTGAGAGGGTTCGCGTTCAAAGAGCCTGGAAAATGTAATCGAGTTGCTTTATCGTAACTTGCTTCAAAGTCTCATGTAATAATGTTTTAGTTTGTAGTCGAGCCCAGATTTCGTTATATCTCAGTAATAACGGGAAATTATTCAAATTCAGCTCGGTGGCGCAGTGGCTCGTATACCTACTATGGTTGCTATATTGAAATCATTAAGTTTCGCTGTGAATTGACTTTGGATATGGGATCAAAACCATGATCTACCGTATAGTTTGTGACCAAATCTGTTATCATATTAGATTTTTCTTTTGTATTTAGTTAGTACATAATAATACCAGTTTCTGGTGAAATATTACGGAAATTAATTTATTATACATACACCTTATCATGTACCATATGCCATATACAATTAAAAGTTTGTCTTTGAAGACCAAAACAACCGAGTTGACCGAGTGCCCATAAACGGACTTCACGACACCGATATAATTGACGACATTTCAAAATTTTAAGGTGTATATTTTATTGTTGTAAATAAAACAAGATAAAAAATTTAGAGACACATATTTTTTGCATTTTCAAAATATCGAAATTTTCATTGATCTTTTTAAGTTTAAAGATCAGCTCATTCTAAAATGTCGTAAGCGCCAAATGATATCATTCATACATGCGGAGGAATAGCGTTTTGCTTTTGCCTATGTTTGATTTCAAGGATTTCAATCCGCTGATTTCAATCAAATTTGTTATTTTTTTGTAAAATTCTCCCATGTAGGGAAGGCAAAGGGAACAAAGCCCATACAGCCAAGTCTTCAGTATTTTATTTCTTCAGTAGCTTGCATGGCATGGCCACAGATTATACAGAAAAACTTTTTTCCTGTTTCGAATTTGGCAAGGGGGAATCATTATTCCTCCGTATGTATGACGTCACGCGTACGATTTTAGATTTTTTCAGTTTTTCTCGAAAACTATACAACAAAAAGAAATTTTCTATGTTTTTCGGGGCTTTTATAGCAAAATGTAGAAATGTTTGTTTTTATTTTAAGGTGTATTAGAAAATGAAATGTTGTCAATTGCAGGGCGCAACAGCTGCGGGCAGCTGGGCTTCGGGGACACGACGACGCGCAACGCGCCCGAGCCCGTGCCCGCGCTCCAGGGGCTCAACATAATCCACGCGGCCGTCGGCAGGAACCACACGCTCTTCGTCACAGGTACACCGCCATATGTCCAGTTCCTCGCGACCCCGGCCGCGGTTCGTCATCAGCATATATACGTCCCACTGCTGGGACAGGCCTTCCTCATGGAGAAACACATGAGGAGTATGGGCCGTAACACCACAACGCTGGCCCAATGCGGGTTGGTGGGTAGAAACGGTCACAAATGCGCCGGGACCAACGGCTTGACGTGCCTTCCGAAGCACGGAGGAGCTCGAGATCACAAAGTCTTGGTCACCCATCCACGGGCTGACCATGGCGAAGGTAGCTTTGTCTTCGATCGAAGCCAAAGCGCACTAACCACTACGCCACCGAGCTACTCTTCTACGTCCGTGGTTACTATGGTTTTTTAACTATCACGGGAACCCTTTTTCCGTAGTAAAAAGTATCTAAGATGATGACCAGGGATATAAGGTCCCCATGCAATATTTAATTGAAATCGCTCCACCCATTTCAGAGATTAGCCCGTACAAACAAACAAAGAAACAAAACCTGACTTAAGCATTTTCTATGTACAGACATTCCACCTCTACAGTATTATTATATTAGGTCCTTATCTATGAAATTGGTGTTTTGTATGGAGATTTTGGGGATGTCTGCATTTTACATACTAACATTTTTTTGAGTTTTCTTCACAACGACAATTCCAAAGATAATAATATTTGGCATTTATCATTAGACAAGCTTTAGCAATATGTGTGTGAACACGCTTGATAAAAATTATTCATCGTTTTTATGTTAATGCAAATCAAATTATGTATTCGGGAGGCAGTTAAAAATAATTGTCTTTGTGTCTAATTTTAACACAATTAAACTTACAAAAAATTATCAAATTAAATAATACGAGCCCAAATATATGGTCTATTTTTAGAAGAGGCAATTTTTTTATAAGAATGTTCTGAAACTTAATAGTTACTGACAAATTGCTAAGACAGAATAAAAACACCAATTTCATAGGTAAGGACCCAATATTTATAGATTGCGTTCGTCACATACAAATGTCGAAGCAAAGCTTCGTTGTTAAATGCAAAATGAGACCTTATCTGTGTTGTTTTAGATACGGGCACCGTGTACGCGTGCGGCGACAACAAGAGCGGGCAGTGCGGCGTCGGCAACACCACGCCGCAGATACTGAAGCCCACCAGGCTCCGATACACGTGAGTGACCACCCTGTATACTCATACATACATGATTATGTCGGATGATGGACATCTACATATATCTCAAGGAATATAATGTAACGAGGCACCATAGCTATATTAGCGCCTCGTTGCTGTCATTGCGCTCTTCTCTGGCCATTTTTCTCTTGGTTTCTGATTTTAAATTGGCTGTTTGTCTCCTTTTATTTGTTTTGTTCTCGAAGTTCATTCTTACAAGAGCCAGCGCGTAGAGCGGTTGACTCACTGCTAACAATAATTGTAATATATTTATAAAGTGATGATCAATTTTAATAAGCTTAAACTAAAAGTTACAACAACCCACAAGATCAGTTCCTGATAAATAACAAAGTCCATAAGTCTCTTTAAGGAACTATATTGTGCCTTAATTCCTTAATATACCTAAGTGACGACCCAGCGTCTTTCATTTATCCCTGGCTTCACCCCGTCAGAACTATATACCGGAACCTATCTTACAAGGAATATCATTTTCTGAGCGACCGTTTTTCTTTGCACTTCAATGTAGATAAATTCCTACACTTATGTCACTAAGCTTAATCTAGTAATCATACTTAAAACTCTGAACTGCATTATAACTATGTTCCGATGTATAATTATATTCCTAGGGATATAACTGTATTACGGTTTTAACTATCTTACTGCGACACATACCTATCCCCGCCTAGTGTTGCAAGCAGAGATTGCAGGTTTCCACTTGCTACAAGAAGCGGCATATAACATTGGTGTTGATCCGTTGGCCAATCAGCGCGCAGCTAGCGTTGGATAAATTACCATTCGCAAGCATAAATAATTGCTAATATCGAACGGCGAAACTCAATTTAGTTCTTGAAAAAAAAATTAAATAAAAGATAAAAAAGGCCGGAATTGAAAACTTTTACTTTAAATATTGTTTGTTTTTTGGATGTTTTTATAATTACGTGCTAATTAGGGAAAAAAATATGAGTTCTGCCAGTGATGAAGATATAATAAAATGTTTTATTCTTGTAATGTCGATTTTTTTCAACTTACCTCACAATCGAGATTTAAAGCAGAGTAGTTGGCTCGGGTGTAAGCATCAATTGCACCCTCGAACTATAGGCGCCCTCGCTGGTGCGCCTAAATATCTCTAGCTGCAATTGATGCCTTACAGCCCTTGGTTACTAATCCAGTATTATTAATAGCGTGAATTCGTATAGTTGCGTTCTGCTGCTAACATATGAAAAAAGCGACGACGCTGTTTCACGCCGCGCGTGCTAATGCTAATTACGTGAATGCGAAAACGAATTAACACGATTGTCATCGACTGGTCCCGACCGCTCGCCGGCCGGGGCGCCGATCAACAGTTATCGATAGCTAAAATGTTTTGAATAATAATTCGATATTATTCGCAATTAGCATAGCAATAGCACTTAGCATGCTAAGAATTTGCATGCTAATGAAAATTAGCAAAGATTGCTATTACAACGCACAGCATCTCAACTCATCCGTAATCGGCGGCGGCCGATAGGCTCTTCATTCGTATTTCGCCTTGCTCATTGGTGGCACGTTAGTACCCCATGCGCAGCTATTGGTGGCTATTACTCTACGCAACGGTCACGCCCAACGGTCACGCCCACTCAACATCAAAGATAAATCAATACGGCAGATTTCGCCTAATATGCTAAGTCCCCATTAACAGTTGGCGAGTTATTTTCACATGATCGTTAATTACTAGATAAAAGTGATGGTATTGTATTAATTCCAGCGGCGCGCCCGTGGTGAAGGTGGGCTGTGGAGCGGAGTTCTCCATGATCCTGGACTGCAACGGAGCCCTGCACTCGTTCGGTCTCCCCGAGTATGGCCAGCTCGGTGAGTCTCGCCACTTGGATGTGTTTTGAATGAGCGTTTATATACATTGTTATGCTATCTGAAGAGCTTAAAATTCATATTCACCGATACCATTTATCGTGCCGTATCTGATGGTAAGCAACTACCGTCGCACATTGACACTCACAACACCAAAGGAGTCACAGGTGCGTGGCGGGCATATAACTAAAGATTATAGTGCTGTATATTGCCCGAGACGAGACGAGGTGGCGGTTTTCTAAATTTGGCCGGAGTAGGCTGGATAAAGATAGCTGAAGCTCGAGAGTAGTTAAATTTAACTTGACTCGGTGTTCAACATAATAATATATTGTTTCCCAGGCCACAACACGGACGGCAAGTACTTTGTGACGTCGACGAAGCTGTCGTACCACTTCGAGACGACGCCGAAGCACGTGGCGCTGTTCTTCGAGAAGTCCAAGGAGGGGCACGTCTCGCCCGTCAAGGACGTCGACATCGTCGACTTCTCCTGCGGGAACAATCATACGGTACCTACTCTATGCAGGGCTTTTTATACAATATTAGGTAGCTGACATCATACCTAAATAAAATCATTTCTTCTACGATTTTATAACTCGATATAGTAATTAAGAATTTACAAGCTTATAATGTTCTGCCGTGACATTAGTAAGCCTATGTTCCGTTCATACGAAAAGGCGGCATGCGACGCTCGCGCGCGATGTGCACAGAGTTAAGAACATTCAGATATTGATATTTATTTTTGTATGAAAGTAAAATGTATCAAATTATCAAAAGTCGTGTTGTTATTTATGATGGTTGCTATCTAGTATTGCTAGGTTGTTGATTCATTAAAAATAGCCCTGTGGAAACAAATGCCAAATAACAAACATTTGGAACTCCACCCACTCGGAATTCAACTGAAAATCTCGAGATGGTGACGTCTTGAAATCAGCGTACAAATCACGATTGTGTGGACTGGTTTTTTTACATATGACAGGTAAGCTCTTGGCCTTCATCTCACCTGAAGATAAGTGACGATAAGGCCAAAGGTGGAAGCGAGCTTCACCTGTAATCCCCAACAACTGAGCAACTGGCTATCTTACCTCTGATTGCCGGAACACCACAATGCTATAACATTGTTATTATGGCGACAAATTTAAGTAAGACGGTGGTAGCTAGCCAAGCGGGCTCAGAAGCCCTACCACCAACCAAACCGAGCAGAAAAACTTCCAGTCCGGACCTCCCGATCAACATCTAGTGGTATTGTAACGAGGCACTATGGCAATATTAGCGACTCTTTGCCGATATTGCGCCCTTCACTGGCTATCTCCTCTTTGTTTCATGCACAACATGTCTTCTTCTTCCATTCTCCTCTGTCACTCGTCAGCTCAGCATCCAACTCTTTTATTCTCATATCATTCTTCACGCATTCAATCCATCGCTTCTGTGGTCTTCCTCTCACTCTAGGTCCGTGACAGACACATAAGTGAATAAGGATAAAGGCATTTTATTGGGTCCTTACCTATGAAATTGGTGTTTTTATTCTGTCTTAGCAATTTGTCCGTAACTATTAAGTTTCAGAACATTCTTATAAAATAATTGCCTCTTCTAAAAATAGACCATATATTTGAGCTCGTATTATTTAATTTGATAATTTTTTGTAAGTTTAATTGTGTTAAAATTAGACACAAAGACAATTATTTTTAACTGCCTCCCGAATACATCATTTGATTTGCATTAACATAAGAATGATGGATAATTTTTATCAAGCGTGTTCACACACATATTGCTAAAGCTTGTCTAATGATACATGCCAAATATTATTATTTCTGGATTTGTTGTTGTGAAGAAAACTGATAAAATGTTAGTATGTAAAATGCAGACATCCCCAAAATCTCCATACAAAACACCAATTTCATAGGTAAGGACCTAATATTTATCTCCGGGTCCACCATGTCACAGTGTGATCCATTAACCAGAGAGCCGGTTAAAACATGTTGGGGAGGTAGTGTGCGGGGCTCGTATCGTGACAGTGCGTTGTCGGCGCAGGTGGCGATAGACTCTAAGAAGCGCGCGTACAGCTGGGGCTTCGGCGGGTTCGGGCGGCTCGGGCACGCGGAGCAGCGCGACGAGAGCGTGCCGCGCCTCATCAAGTACTTCGACTCGCAGGCACGCGGCGTGCGCGCCGTGCACTGCGGCGCCACCTACAGCCTCGCGCTCAACGAGACCGGTGAGCACAACACACACTCACACTTCATACACAAGGGTTTCGGCGGCATTCAACTATGGCGGACGTCATTTTTGTAATATGATCGGAGTGAACCTTGTTTGCTGATAAACTGAGAGAAAAACGACTTTCTTGGTATGGACATGTAATGGAGAAGAAAGGAGAATGATCATGTCACCAGGAAAGTTATGGACTTGAAAGTGGATGGGCGTGTGGGGAGAGGAAGACCAAAGAAAAGATGGATGGATTGTGTTAATGATGATTTGATGAGCATGGGCGTGAGTGTTGACTTGACGAGTAATAGAGGAGAGTGGAAGAGGAAGACATGTTGCGCCGCCCCACATAGAATTGGGAACAGGGCAGGAAAAAGAAGAAGTAGAAGATCGGAGTGGACCTTGTTGCGTAAAATCAGTGTAGATTTGTGTAATAAGTTCATGCGTATGGAGGATCATTGATATAATCGGCAAGTGATGTGAAAAACGATGGGATTTTTATCCTGGTTATTCACCTCATCGAGTAACACAGTATCTGCCATCGATTGTTTGACGCCAAACTCTCCCAAGATGCATTGAAATGTTGCATTGCATTTCAATGCAAAAACTAAGACATAAAAACATGAATGTATGGGCTTCGTATATGGGTGATTTTTTCAACAACTAAAAAAACAAAATATTTTCTAACATTCACACCTACCAAGTACGTGTAACGTCAAAAAAAGAAAAAACCATACCTAATTATCGCAGTGTCAGCACCGCACATTTTGGCATCTAGCTTTAAGCATATTTCTTGTGATTTTCCTTTCTGGCGTATAACTCAATGAAGACTTTTGTTGTTATTATAAAACGATAAATTTTATGCAGATTTTGCACAATAAATCAATATCGTCAGATATTCCTATCAACTAACCCCATTGAAGCAACTAATGCTGCTTATGTTACGAATACTACATGACGGATAAATATATTTTATATAAACATCCAAGAGAGAACAAATGCCTGAATTCATCACCCAAACATTTTCCCCGACCGATGATCGAACCCAAAACCTCGCGATATGGCTAGATGATGGATGTATATACCTAAACTAAATAAATTATTTCAATTTGACTTTGAACTAAATTTGTGATTTGTCCTCAGGTGCCCTGTTTCTGTTTGGGCAGACCAAGCGGACCGGGGAGGCCAACATGTACCCCAAGCCCGTCCAAGACCTACACGGTTAGTGATCACTGTAATGTAATTTAATATTTTGAATGTAGCACTATTAGTCGAACATTAACCAGTTGGCAGGCGCCGCGAACACCGGTGGTCGCAAACAATAAATATTCAATTCAATTAATTTTATTTGCAATTGTGGGTACATTAGAATGGTGTTAACATAAAAATAGGAACAGCCAACATCCTTTTGGTATGCAAATCACTGATAAAAATACAATTCATAATATTAATCATTACATGCATATAAGCAAACAATCAGTCAAAATGTTACTACTTATTAATATAATCATACACAAACAATAATAAAAATAACCATATAACATTCAATTACGAGTAGATACAACACATAAATAAATTTTCACATGTACAGCAGTAATTCATGATTAAAAAGTGCAAATGTCAGAAAAATAATTTATTTGAAAAATGTTATGTCAATAAAATATAGGTAATATTAAAATTATTTGTTAAATTGTTAATAACTTTATCACATAATGTCAAAGCATCACATCAGTAGCATATTCCTATTGTGTAGATATTTCTATTGTGTATCGTTTTGTGCCCGTTGACTTGTTGATAATTAGTCTTTTTTGCTTTCTAAAAAGGAAAATTATCATTAAAACAAGAAACCTGTGAATGGTCTCCTATGGTCAAGCGAGTACAAAAATATGTATACACATTTGAGAGGTGATAATCTTTATTTCTTTCTAATACCTAAAAGTAATTTACTGTCAAAAGTGGTTACATATATTTCGAGTTGACTGGACCTTTGGTAGAAATGCGTGACTGTATGTATCGGCTAGTGTATACACGCCCTAATGTTGGGGTCAGACCTTCCACTTGGAGAAACACATGAGTGACACATTCACGCGCGGTGATCTGTCAATCGGTTGGTAGAAACGATTACAATAGCGACCAGGAACACTGACTACGTTTATATTGTCAATTGTGTACATAAACATACATATCATCGCGCCCTATCCCCGAAGGGCTAGGCAGTGGTGCTAGCGCCCACATTTCGCCAGATATGTCAGTCCCCATGTAACAAGAGGTTACCATGCACCGGGCAGTGTGAGGCAAGCGATATTCACAACCAGGGCTTGTTAACCGGTTAATTTTTAAACCTAAACCACCACAATTATTGGGTCCTTACCTATGATATTGGTGTTTTTATTCTGTCTTATCAATTTGTCCGTAACTATTAAGTTTCTGAACATTCTTATAAAATAATTGCCTCTTCTATTTGAGCTTGTATTATTTAATTTGATAATTTTTTGTAAGTTTAATTGTGTTAAAATTAGACTCAAAGACCATTATATTTAACTGCCTCCCGAATACATCATTTGATTTGCATTAACATAAAAACGATGAATAATTTTTATCAAGCGTGTTCACACACATATTTCTAAAGCTTGTCTAATGATACATGCCAAATATTATTATCTCTGGATTTGTCGTTGTGAAGAAAACTGATAAAATGTTAGTATGTAAAATGCAGACATCCCCAAAATCTCCATACAAAACACCAATTTCATAGGTAAGGACCTAATATGTATGGAACGTTTTGAAAAAGGTTTAACCTAAAAAAACCGGCTCCGTCATAAGAGCAATATTTATGGGTTTTGACTTAATTAATCGGTTTATATAGGTTTGATTCGATCTTATAAAGGGTGTAAATAATGCTTTTCCGTTTACGACCCATGGCACTTGTTTACTTAAATTTACCAGTAATATATTGCAGGATAAACTTTGACTATTGAGCTATATTCGCACGCTTCAAATTAAATGTTTAAAATGCAATGAACGAACTAATAATGGAAGCATGCACACATAAAGTAAAATGTGACGTAGATTTATTATACTGCTGGCAGTGTTGGCTTAAACCGGTTTATTAAGGTTGTTGAAACGCTCTTTTCTCAAATACGCTCCGTCACTCGGAACCTTTAGTAAAATACCGCTAAAGACCTTCATTAACCGGTATTTTTGAAACCGGTTGCAAGCCCTAACTAATTGTACTTAAGTTTTATTGATACTCAGTGATACTGGCGGCCTCTCGCTCGAATAGAGCCGTCCGTCTCAACTCGGCTATCGTTGCTTTAATTTTGTGTATAAAATCGTTTGTGACTTTGTGTGTGTACGTGATTGTTGATTGTGGACGACAGGTTGGAACATCCGGAGCGTGGGCACCAGCAACACGTCGATCGTGATCGCGGCGGACGACTCGCTGATCGCGTGGGGCGTGTCCCCCACCTACGGGGAGCTGGTCAGTACATCCATCAAACACTTCGTTTGCACAAAACTCATTACAAAATAATTTAAATGCTTTTTTGGTTGGTTTTGCGGTATAAATTCTTGATTGCACAATGTTCTTGTCTGTGTACAAAGGTAATGTTTTTCTTTGGCAAATCATGTAGCCAGATACGCGAGAAAAAATCAAGGATCTTTATATTTCTGATTTTTTTTTTTATAATCAGCCGAGCAAATGACTCAACACCACGCGAAGGATGCTAGGGCAGCACCAAAGGATGCAGGCCTAGCGACCTCCACCTTGCTGGCTCATAAGATGCCTTTTCACGCCTCATTTGAAGGAACCCATGCTGTGGGAAGGAGGGAACACGTGTGCCGGTAGAGAATTCCATGCTCTGGATGTACGAGCAAAGTATGATTCGAAAACTACGAACAATTGTAGGACATACATAGATGTTATTTGATCCTGCCTGCATGCACTATCTCTATTAACAAACCGCTTTGTGTTGCGCAGGGCACGGGCGAGATTAATAAGTCGACCGCGCGGCCGAAGGAAGTGTCTCGCATGGAGGGACTCAACATTACTCAGGTGAATACACTGACGGCCGCACTCAGGACGCCATTTACCTTCATCATTTACGTTCATTATCGAATTTATAAATATTCAACTCAGCAAACCATTATCCTGGCGAATTCAAACGTCCCGTCGCCATTAAACGAAGAATAAGAATTTAAAAAACGTCTTTATGTGTATTGAAATAAGTGTTTAATTTTTGTTCTAAGTAACCATTGGTACAATATTGACTAAATGTGCAACGTAAAAAAAAGAAAAAAAATACCTAATTATCGCAGTGTCAGCACCGCACATTGTGGCATCTAGCTTTAAGCATATTTCTTGAAGACTTTTGTTGTTATTATAAAACGATAAATTTTATGCAGATTTTGCACAATAAATCAATATCTTCAGATATTCACACCTATCAACTAACCCCATTGTAAGCAACTAATTCTGCTTTTGTTACGAATACTAGATGACGGATAAATATATTTAATAGATAAATACATATAAATATCCTGAAAAAATATAAACATCCAAGACTGGAAAATAAATGCCTGAATTCATCACCCAAACATTTGCCCCCACCGGGGATCGAACCCAGAACCTCTCGAGATGGCAACACCTTGAGACCGGCGTACAGAGCACTCGATCACGATTTTATTATCTTCGCAAATTCTAATATGAATTTTCTACTATTAAAATATGCGTGTTCAGGTGGCGATGGGCTACTCGCACACGCTGCTGCTGAGCAGCGACAACACCGAGGAAGTGAAGACCAAGCTGGCCTCCATACCGGAGTTCTGCCCGTGAGGCACCCCGCAACCCACAACCCGCCACAACCCGCAACCCGCCACAACCCGCAACCCGCCACCGCTCCACCAACGTACCACATGCTTTCTACTCTACTCGATATCATTTAACGTGTACGAACCCGCTTTTATATTACATGTACAATTATTACCATATAAACATTTTGCTCAAAATTTACAGTCTGCTGCAAAAATATGTGAACACCATGTATCATCGTCCCTATCATACTTACATTTAAACAACTCCGACTTTAATGGCTCTTATAAAAATAATGTTCATGTTGACATATTTTTTCAGTGAAACTGTACATGTCAGCTGGCTGACTGTTCACAAGGACATCATTCTCATGTCATCAATTACATCCCTACATTCGTGTTACATTATCAAAGTGTGTTGTTTTTTTATACAGGGGTCCCTCGGCCGTTACACACCTAAGAAAGTATATCACATATTGAAGATTCCCAGTTACGCCAGGTTATTTTTTATATATGAATACAGTTCCAATTATTATAAAAAAAAAAGTGATGTCTTCTTTAGGTAAAATATCCAATGTTCAATATTTAATATACCAGGCCGTGGGCAGTGTATAAAATAACACTGTTGTAGGTACTTGTGTTGTATTTTTTTTTAACTTTCTATTGCATGTTTTTAGTATCATAGATTGGTAAGAGGTTTTAAACATTTTATATGTCAAGTAATGTCTGTAATTATAAATGTATTGCATCTATATTTATACTGTCTGATATAATACTTGACCAATACATTTATATATTTACTTCATACGCCGTCGGCAATTTAAAATATTTATTACGCTCTTATGGTAACAATTCGAACTTAACTCTTGTGAAATTGTTATTTTAGTAGGATTAAAAAACAATGAGAACATATATCTCACCTGGAAAGGTTCAACATATACTTTCATTGTTTTTATGTATTAGTCTAATTTAGATTTTAGGTCTTATCGTTAGGGATGTAAGAAAAAAATTTCTGATTTAGTGAATATTAGAAGAGGTCAAACATTTTAAAATTAAAAGACAGACCTATTGTTAATTTTGAACAGCAATTGACTCATTTTGCGTGAAGGTTATATGATTCCCGTATTGAGTTGATGTGATACGAAACTTTTATCAATAATTACGATTATTTGACAATTCAAGAGTGATAAGAAAATTATAATGTCTAAATGGGTCGTGCGTTATAACACAAGTGTTGTTAACAAAGAGATGAACATCAGTTAAATGTTGCTGTTCAAAGTTATAGCTCAGATTTTTCGATGTCCTGTCGTTTGTTTTGAACGCGTTTGATATTTAATCCAATGCCAGGTTACCTGACCGCAGGAACGAGCCTCTTATATAGGTGTTACCAAAATGTCTAACAGTGGCGATCGCTCAAATGTTACGGCTACGACTTGGTCCGTCTTGACGTTTCGTTTATCTGAAAAAAACGTCTCCGTTGTCAATATTTTCTGACGGATATATATTTACGTAAACTCTGTATACACGAGCATGTTCGATAACGCGTTGTCTGTGAAACTATTCTTGTACTTAATTAATAATAGGATGTATTTTTACTTTATACTGTACTGCTGCAAAGGCTTTCAGTAAATTGAACATATTTTTATGCCATTGGATGGAATGCAGACGGTGTGCATCCTCAGTATTGCACACTATGTTTGAACAGTGCCGGGCCTCAATAGATTGCCTTGCTCGGCCCAGTTACTGAATGCCAGTTAATTCTTGGACGCACCAAGGTCCGACTAATCACAAGATCTCCCAATCGCCGCCAATCCCAATCCCAAGCGCCGGTCACGCGCTAGCGTTTCAAAGTGTATAGACATATTGCGGCCGGCGTTTCTCTGTAACCACCCATAGATGTAATTTTTACGTTTTTATTAACTCACTTGTCATATTGTCTCTTTGTTTGTCCGGTTGGATTTTTGTATCTCAATTTTTAAGGCACTTCCGGACTAGCTATCGGGCTGAAACACTGAGAATAGTTCAGAACCCGGCGACAAAGTAACTTGCAAGTACTTTCTACGAGCACTTTCAGGTCTTAATTTCAACAACTTTGTGGTTTTGTATGGAGAGACTACGCACATCGCCATCTATTAATTGGTGTTAAATCACCAAATAATAGATGGCGCTGTGCGTAGTTAATAATATTAGATTAATGAGGGGTCACTCAAAACGTGGGGGCGCATCTTTATAACTTACGATGTAGACATGCCATGTACCTTTTCCATTAAAATCGCTATAATATAATGCATGCATAGATCCTAAGTAATAAGTGTAAGATGCGACCCCACGTTTTAAGTGACCCCTCATTATACCCGCGTGTTCGTTTATTATTTTGCTCTTTTTAAAAACGTGGGATTTTTAGATTTTTAATTTTATTCTTAGGGTTGCTACGTACGGTTACGCTTAAACAGTTCATAGGCATTAGGCAGCCTTACGGTGATTCTACGAGTACGTGGCTCGTCAATTAAGTGTGTAATTTCGAACACTTCCAACACCGGTATTTGTATGTAACAAGGCATTATATTGGGAGATACTGGCTCACTCCATTATTATGTTGTAACAGCCTCTAATTTAAGGCTACTATCATTAAATTTTAAATATTAGTAATAATAAGATCTAAACTGGGAAAATGGGAAATAAAGGGTCGATGCGGACCCATTCTAAATTATATTCCAGTGTTTTTCTGTCGTATGTGTATTAAAAAAAAACTTGCTCCCTCACAATAATCACAACGAAGTGTGAATTTTAAGTGATACTTATACGAGACAGGGAAATAATGCACTGCTGTTAACTCACACGCTTTCTGTCATTCTTATATTTAAATATTGAAACCGATAGTACACCACTTTGATATTAGTCGAAATGAAACCAAAAACAATTTATTGAATGCATTCTTATTATTTTTAATCGACATTACCTCATATCGCCGGTTTTTGCGAATAATTCTTCAAGACGGCTTTGATTTTGTGAGAATCGAGATTCAGGTTAATACAGGGGGTTTATTAGTAATGCAGGTTCGTCGTGCGTTACGGTTACTCAACCTGTATACATGTATCAAGTAAGACTGAACGCAGTATTGTCACTGACATAATATGCGAGGAGTCTCGTAGCGGTTTTGGACAGCGATCTGTCCAATCAACACAAATAGCTGTTTGTTTTTAAACAAATTTTATATCAACTTGGCTTATTTAATTTCCGTTCATGTGATATCTTATTTTTTATGAATTTAAATATAGCATTAGCGGAATATTCGGAATAATCATGTTGATTAGTTTGCGTCCCCAATATTTCTAGCCCAGTAGCCACAAATACAATTAACTACCTACTTTGGACACTTCGCAGTAATTTTCCCGAACGTTTGCCTATTCTAGCGTGAATGACAATGAAAAATGAAAAATATCATTGGAAGATTTTGATGTATATTAGGTTGGGGAAAAAGTCTTTTCGCATTATAGTATGTATAAACTTGTAATAAAATCTCTTTGGCTATACTATTTGTATCTGGCTGGTTTTGGTATCATTGAAAGATTAAATTTTAAAGAACATAATTCCAAATTCAAATTAGGAAAATGTGTGATTTTCTTTTGTTTTTCGTACCGCCAAGATGAGTGAATCTAATGAAGAAATTCGATACATTTTAAAATTTTACTACAAAAAATGTAAAAATGCAACGCAAGCCGCGAAAAAAATTTGCGATGTTTATGGACCTAGTGCAGTGTCTGTGAGAGTAGCACAAATTTGGTTTAAGCGTTTTCAATCCGGAAATTTTGATGTTAAAGATGCACGTCGCTCTGGTCGCCCTATTACAGATAAAATGGATGCCATTTTTGAAAAAGTGGAGCAAGATCGGCATGTCAGTAGTTACGACGTAGCTGAAGAACTGGGAATTGACCACAAAACAGTTTTGGCGCATTTGAAAAAAACTGGGTACACAAAAAAGCTCGACATTTGGGTACTCATTGTACTCACTAGAGTACTCACTAGTAGAATCACAAATGAGTACTGGTGTACTCATTTGTGATTCTTTATTACGACGTAATGAAACCGAACCATTTTTGAAGAAGCTGATAACTGGTGATGAAAAGTGGATCACGTACGACAAGAACGTGCGAAAAAGGTCGTGGTCAAAGGCCGGTCAGGCTTCACAGACTGTGGCGAAACCCGGGTTAACTCGCAACAAAGTGATGCTGTGTGTGTGGTGGGATTGGAAGGGCATTATTCATTATGAGCTGTTACCACCAGGCAGGACCATCGATTCTGAACTCTACTGCGAACAACTGATGAGATTAAAGCAAGAAGTTGAGAGAAAGCGGCCGGAATTAATCAACAGAAGGGGTGTGGTTTTTCATCATGATAACGCTAGACCTCACACATCTTTAGCCACTCTGCAAAAATTAAGAGAGTTTGGCTGGGAGGTGTTAATGCATCCGCCGTATAGTCCTGACCTTGCACCTTCACATTTCCACCTGTTTCGGTCTCTTCAGAATTCTTTAGGCAGTGTCAGGTTAACATCACGAGAGGACTGCCAAAACCACTTGTCGCGGTATTTTGACCAGAAGTCCCAAAATTTCTATAGCAATGGGATCATGTCCCTACCTACAAGATGGCAAAAAGTTATCGAACAAAATGGTACCTACATACTTTAGTTAAAAGTAAATAAACCATATTAAAAAATGTTTTGAATTTTCTTAAAAAATGCGAAGAAACTTTTTCCCCAACCTATTATGTTAAGTTTTACTTGTAATGTATCCTGAATCATGTATTTACATATTCTTATTAATTTATTACGTGCTGTGAATATAGACCACCTTTGAGTAGTAATGCATAGAAATCTGCCTGTTACAATAATATTGGCTTTATATAAATAGTGAACAAAATAAAAATTCAGCAGATGTAATGGTAAGGGAGATTCCCTACGATTGAAATAACATCACGGACGCTACTAAGCGTTATTACTTGAAGGTACGCGATACTATTAAATAATCCCAAATGATAACCACATTTGCCTTATAATAACCCACCTCCGTTCAAAGTTGTAGTATACGGCTGTAACGTTAACTCTATTATTATTGTATCTTGATTGCATTGTGCGATTAAGATTTTTTAGTAATATTATTATGGTTAAGGTATTCAACGCATAATTTTTAGTGTTAATATTTTTAGTTAGTATGTAAAACTATTGTCAAACATTCCCTGCCTACTGGGTCACTTCTGTCAACCGAGACTGATTTTTTACTCATGTTTAGTGACTGAAAAAGGAAATATGATGTAATCATTGTCTGTTTAAGTAAGTTTACGTGTTTGGGAGTACCATACGTGCTGATTATTATCACGTCTCAAACGAGGGCAAAATCTCTCACTATGAATAAATGTAATAACGGGTACAAAACTATTGTCATAATAATTGTCTTTGCCACGATGATTATCTTGTGATTTGATAAATAAAGATTTTCTTTTCCATTGATCTTTTTTATTTCATATACATTATGTACTGGAATTTAGCAAACTGTATTAAAAATATTTTCTCATTGTTTTCAATGATTATTTATTACACGTGCGAAGAAAGATTGAATGCAGTTTTCAGCAATATTACATTAGGTTAAAGATAATATTATCATAAACTGCTATAACCTACTTGAAAGGAGAATGGTCATGACCCATATCTTAAATCTTTTTATGTTCAGTGTGCAATTTTAATGGCCAACATACAAATATGTTATAATATGGAAACGAGTAAGCGTCGAGTAAGCCTGAACTGAGAGCTCCAAAAGATACTCGGTAAATGTCTATATTTAGTACTATTCATTGATATTTGGACTTGAGAGAAGGAAGGAAGCGAAAATAAGTGGTCAAATAACCGAATGTCTGTACTAAAATCTCATTTTGAGGTCTTGGTCCAGGGTTTCTGATACCTGGATTGCATCGGTAACGGCTTTTTGGACGGTGTTTACGGCTTGCTTCGAGCGCACGATTTTGAAATGAAAAGTAACGCCCGCCGGCGGCACGCGCCGTTGGCCAGCGCGCCTCAGCAACGCGCGATTCATGTAAGACGCGTTTGAACTGTGTGACTGAAACGCAGCTGCTATCTCAAAAGCGCGCGGATTTCGGCGGCGGCGCTGATCAAACGCGTGACTGAAACCTTGCCTAACCCCATACATATCCAACGGCGCTGCCGAAACGCGTAACAATAAAACCACTCTATCATTTATTTTTACAAAAAAAAAACACATTTGAATATTTTATATATTTAATTATAAAAGATATAGGTATAAAAGACTTCTTGCGTTTTTACAGAAATATATCGCTAGATATGATACAATGACAAGGCTAGACCTATCAGTCACACAGCTTTTATCACAAATACATAGGGTCATGGAGGCAACAGTGACTCGGTCGGCTACAGTGGCTCAGTCATGTTTCGACCTGAAGGGATAGGAATATATATTTGTCTCTTTTACCAATTCGAAGGCCTTGGTACTCGTGCACGTTTAAACCAGTTTGCTCGCCGTTCGAGCGCCGCGCGGAAGTGTGGGGAGTGTTTTTTGTTTTCGCGCCCACTAAATTACTTTCTAAGGTGAGTTTCGATTGTTTTCATATCTTTGTTTGTTGCTATAGGTAATAGCCATTATTTTTATCGGATAGTAGGTCTTGTATCAATTGTCTTTAACCCGTATTTTGACTTATTTGTTTTAAATCTCGGTTGTTGTGATCAAATATTTTCAAAATGGCGTAAAAGTAAACAGTGACTCAATTTTTACAGGTACACAGTGGCTCATGAGCCACTGTGTACCTTCTTAATTTCAATATTTTTGTAGCTTATACAAATTCAATATTTTTGTAACTTTTAAATCAAATTTTGTTATTTTATTTATAGAATGCCACGGAAAAAGACCGCCAGGAAAATAGGGAACACTTCGCATGAAAAAATTAAAGAAGGCTTGCAGTTTATAAGGTCGGGAGAATCTATAAGAAAAACATCAACAAGAGTTAATGTACCGTTTGCTACACTTAAAAGGTATTATTGGAAGACTAAGAACTGTGAGTCACTTGATGAATTGTTACCCTCGGAGTTAGAACCTAACTATTCGGTCAATAAAATATTCACCGATAGCCAAGAGATTGCACTTAGAAACTATTACTCGCATTGTGCTCTTTTGTTTTATGGATTGACCGCCAAAGAAAGTAGAAAAGTAGCATATCAGTGTGCTAAAATTAATAATTTAAAAATGCCTGCCTCTTGGGAGACGAAGCAAATGGCTGGCAAGGATTGGTTAATTTCATTTAGACGCAGACATAATATCACATTAAAAAAGCCTGAACCATGCAGCCTCAGTAGGGCAACAGCTTTCAATCAAAGCAATGTCGGGAAATTTTACGACAATTTAGAAGATCTTATTTCAAGAAACAGTGCTTTCTCTGATGGAACCAGAATATTTAATCTGGACGAAACATCTACGACGACGGTACAAAAACCACAAAAAGTGCTAGCCCCAATAGGTCGAAAAGTCATTGGTAAGGTGACTAGCGGAGAAAGAGGGACATTAGTTACGACTTGCTGTATCGTGAGTGCCAGTGGAAATTTCTTGCCACCGGTCATGGTCTTTCCTAGAAAGAATTTTAAAGATCACATGATTAAAAATACACCACCGGGAACTCTCGGATTCGCTACACCGACCGGATGGATGAATTCGTCGATATTTCCAGAGGTTATGAAACATTTCGTTAAACATACAAATGCTTCGAAAGAAAATCCATGCATTTTAATCATGGATAACCATGAATCACATTTAAGTCTAGAAGCTCTCGATTGCGCCAAAAATGCGGGAGTGCATATTTTGACTCTTCATCCTCACACATCAGCAAAGTTGCAGCCCCTAGACGTTGGTATCTATGGTCCATTCAAAACATATTACAACGCTGCCATTGACTCCTGGCTGTTGCGAAATCCGGGTAAACCCGTTACAATTTATGATTTAGGCGAAATAATCGGATCTGCCTTTCAAAAGGCAATGACGCCAAGAAATATAACAAACGCCTTTGCAAAGTGTGGTATTTATCCATTCGACCGACACATTTTCACAGAAGAAGACTTTCTTCCTAGTTCGGTAACTGATCGTCCTTGTCCAGAAGTTCTACAGGGTAAAGGTAATTCAACACCAGACTCTATAAGTATTCTCGAAGAGTGTGGTCTCGAAGCTCTTGTAGAAGCACCTGAATCAAATGTTATTACGCAACCTGATTTAAATATGTCACCTCCCATTAAAAGTCCTGAAAAAGTCGGTTTAAACATAGCTGATGATGCAAAAGAAATATCTGAACCAATTTTTCATCAGTCTGCTCACTTTTCTGGACAATCCACATCTCAGAATCAATCGGTCAGTCAGTCTCCAGATTCTACTAATAGAAACACACCACCAAAGTCAGCCAAAGAACTGTCTTTCAAATCGCCTTTTGATTTTCGAAATCCTATAAAAGCTGGTCCAAGAAAAACTAACAGGAAACGAAGGAAGCCTGGACGTAGTCTAATACTTACCGACACGCCAGAGAAAACTTTGATAGAGCAAGAAAAAAATGCGGTTAAAAGAAAGACCGAGGCAAAGAAAAGTAAAATTATACGCACGATATTAGATAGCGACGATAAAGAAAGCCTTGATGAAGTTCAATTTGCAGAATCCGATGATGACGATGGATGGCTTGAATCACCAGTAGAGGATCAAGATGATAATGTGAATATTCTAACAGAAAAAGACCTAAAGAATCCATTACCTCATCCACCCAAGGAAGGAGAATATGTTATAGTTGAATTGACAACTAAAAAGCAGAGGTCGTTATATATTGGGAAGGTAATAGAAGAAAGAAACAATGAGCTTGAATACTACGTATCATTTTTGAAACGCAAGTCTGGTACTTATAAGTTCCATATGCCTACTAAACCTGATCTTTCACTTGTGAAGGAGAATGATTTAAAATATATTCTTCCAAAGCCTATATTAGTTGGTACGTCTTCTAGACCATTCTACAATTTCTCGATTGATTTTACTCGTCTTATCATTTATTAGAAATTAGTTGCTACCTTATTATTGTTCTAACGATAGTACAAATGATTGTTGTTTTAATAATGTTATGTTGTTTTCATAAACCATAATGTTACCCTAATGGTCATTGTTATTGTTGATTGCTTAAAACATAGTATTTACTAAGTGTAACAGATGTTAATATATCATTGTATATGATATTATTTTGAGTAATTTTGATTTTAAATGTTAGTTACATAGGTTGTTAATTGATAAAAAGACTAAAATTGTTAACGAAGAGACTGAAATTACTTACTTACTGAAATTATTTAGCAATAAAAGTCCTAAGAGTCGTTGATTATAATAAAAATAGCTTATAACAGTTTTGTTATTATTTCTAATAAAAAGAGCTACGTGGAATGGGCATTATCTTTTCTTATAAATACCGCCGAGACACCGTGTACCACTAGAGCCACTGTGTACCACAACAGAGAGTCAGTGTGTACACCTAGTTGTCCACAGTGGCTCAGTTATAATTTTTTTGTTTTATGTTCCTAATTTGACATAAGTTATAAATAATGGAGAATTATGAGTGCTCAGTCACAGTTCAATAGTGTATCTAAAATGTGAGCAGATTTTCGCCCAATATTAAAGTGATATCTATTTTTTTTTAAGCTTCGGAAAAAAAGTGAGTCACTGTTGCCTTCCTGACCCTACACAAAAATAACGCATATCTACAAAAATGCTTCTGAAATTGCGAAAATAAAGTATAAGCAATCGATAAAAAGTCAACTCATAAGACTCAAAATAATAAACACACAAAAATCTTTAATTAGTCCATTCAAAACTAAACATTAAAAATATACAGGTGATCGATCCAAATGGGTCAGTGAGGAGAAATCCGAAACTATGAGAGATAGCCAAATCTGTTCATGACATCGATTTTAGATAAATTAATAACGGCATCCAAACTTTTATTCAAACAATCATACTTAAGCGGGAGTCGATAAAAAACGAAATAAAAATACCGTTGTTTTTGTTGTAGATGTAAGTCATAAATAACAAAGAACAAATTTTAAATGACATCCTGTGACAAATAATTAAGAAAATACTTACTCAAATTTTATTTTTTCAATGTACATCTATGTTGAGATCTTTCCGAGCTTCTTGTTAAATAATCAACAGTATCTTCAAAAGATTGAAGTAGGATTGGTATAGATTCAATACGGATAAAGAACCTAAAAGTTCAAAATGGTAGACATTTTTCTATCTGTCATAGTTTCGGACTTCTCCCCACTGACCTATTTGCATTGATCACCCAACTTACATACTATAGTTTACTATAGTTAACCAACTTATTCTATATTATTCCCTTGTATCCAGTTTTGACTTAGCTTATAATATCCTAAGTATAAGTAATACTACAGAAAAAAATTAATCTAGAGAGATCCAACCACTATTCAATGGACACAATGAGCATCATAATAATAATGGTACAGTCGCCATCACATAGATATGAGCACGCTAGGTCCTCAACTAGATCTTACAATATCAACTCAAAGAATTAATTAAGACGCATTTACTACTAGACAGTAGTAAATGATAAAATCGACGCCATGGTTTCAAAGAATAGCATTATCTCTCATAATTTCAAATTTCTTGTAATTAAACGTCCAATTTAAATATCATAATAAGTTTAATTAATTATAACAATCGTGAACGAGCTTAATAATGTGGGTATATCAATATGGCAATAATCAAAACCAATTATTACTTTTAACATGTATGCAAAGACTAATTTTAAGGTTATGTTTAAAACTCAAGGAAATCAGACAGAGTAACGATCTCAACAATACTTTAACTAATTCCTTGAGAGACTAATTATTGTTAGCTCAAGACACTTCTAAACGCTACGGCTGTCGAAAATATCTATCGTTGTCGTTGGAAAATGGCCTAAATCGGCGCGTCGACGTAGTGGGGAGTCTGCAAGCTGTGACGTCACTCGCAGTGCTGCCAGCGATAACATTCTTCATACTGACCCATTACGATAAATCACCTGTATATCTGACGCTGACTAGATGAGTTGGTAGGTATTAATTTTACCTAGTGTCACGAATATTTAGTGCTATATTTGATGGCGACTGTACTTGTGTAAATAATTTATACAGAAATACAATTTGTTTCAACTTCTATTTACACTGGTGATGATGGGCCGGTGTATTTAATCAAATACGAAAAAAGTATTGTTCACCAAATAGAAAACAATGTTACTTGTGGTTCAGACAAAAACTTTTCTTTGGAATATATTTGATGAATTTGCACAATCTTCGGCACATCTCTACTAAAAAAAATTTAATTTTTTGGTTCCTCCTAATAAATGACACTAAATATCTATGACATAAATGGCGAATTCGACCATATTGAGATTAGTAACACGGGAATAGTAATACTAAACTGAGCTGCAACGATGGGTCGAATCTGCCCTGTGTCAAACGAGACATTGGCACATTCGTGCGCAAAAAACTGCGTACTCCGTTAAAATAATATTACTCGCGTGTAGCCAAACTTGAAAAAACTAGGATAGCTAATCGGCTCCGCCCTTAGAGCAGATTTGACCAATCGTTTCAGCTCAGCTTGGCATTACTATTCCCGTGTTACTAATCTCAATTTGGTCGAATTCGCCCTTAATCAGTCAATACGTAATTATAAATAAGCTCGATCCGGTGGTGCCAAAGTGCTGACACCTTTACTCCTAACACTTCAATAAAAACTTCAAAGTCATAGTCATACTAAACATGTTCGGAAGGTGTAAGGATGCAGAAAATATAATTAGCATAATTATATTTTCTGCATCCCTACACCTGAGAGAATGTTCATGAAAACCCGATAAGTCCAAGTCAATGAAGAAATTGAACAAAAATCAAAAGTTAGCTTGCTGACTTAATGACTTAATGAAATATACTCTAAAGAATTCGACCTAAACTGTATTAGATAATAGCAGGCACCTAAAGTTTAATTAAAAATGTTATACAGGTTCCCATATCATGTTTAATGTTACTATTATTCTAGACCTACACAAATTGACTGCACCTAAACAGTACCTAATCAAAATTACAATACATAATGAAAATCATTATTTAAAAAAACACGAATAAAAAAATATTATTTCCAGGCGGCAACAGGGACTTGTTACCTAACCTTTCGCTGTTCTAAACATCAATGAATTCGATTTCATACAAAGAATCCTTCGACGCCATCGTTGGTCAACACACACTTTCTATTTAAAAAATATAAATTAAACTTAGACGTTAATAGAATTAACTAGTACATAACCAGATTGAAAATATATAGACTTTTGACCGAAGAACTTCTTTATTCCCTTGTAACAGGAATAAATTACAGTGCGCACAGTTACGATGCACAAGTGTTCATCGTATCTAATGCTGTTTGATCGAATGATCTACGGGCACAGTGCCATATTTTAGGTTAGTTATGTGAGGATGTATCTAATGTATTGTTGATAGAAGGTTATACTAAAGGCTTAATTACTATTGAATAATAATATGTAGTAATTAATACTTAAGAAATGTTACTCACTTGTATCAAGTGTTGTTTTAACCTAATACTACACAAATAATAACTAAAAATAAAACCAAAGAGCTGCCCGCGTAGACAATGATCAAGGGTATTATAATTGACAATGGTCAAGGGGATTATAACTGTATGACGCATGCAAACTGCAATTATTGAAAAAAGAAGGAAATTAAATATTAAAAATCATACAGGTTGGAAAAGATGTAAAAATATAAAAACAACAAAATTGCATACTGATTTCTTAATAGCTACCACTTAATTTCTAAGCTTAACAATTAAAAATTAAATCAGTTTAGTCCTAGGACAATATTTAAGCTCGATCTAAATCTCGGATGTGCCTTACAAATCTTATTTTCAAAGTGTTTTCGTGCAACAACAGCGCTAATGAATAATAAATTTAACGACTTTAGTCCAACTACCTAAGATCCAAATGTTGTTTTAATTCTATAAAATTTTATTATTGGCACCATTATCACAAATTTCAAATTCATAATATAATTATAGTAGTCGTATAAACAAATCGTTATCATGATTGACGGTGTAGCAAGTGATTGTTTCTGTCTGTTTCATTTTTTTTATTGAAAATAATAATTGATTACTCTTTATTTCTAATTTGATTTTTTTATTGATTTCATAAGTTATTAACACAACAATCTTCCAAATACAATGGAATAAAAGAGAATATCGGGGAAAAAAGTAAATTCATAATAAATTTACAATAACTGGTACTCAAGATGACTTATATCAAATACACGTCAAAATTAATCTCAAATATAATTGCATTTCATATAAATAACCTTCCATGGAGTTTCTGACTTTCCATTTTAAACCCTATATTGTAGGTGTTTTGTGTGTGCATTGGTGTGGTTGTGTGGTGGTCTCTATTGACGATTGGTAGATTGCCGAATGTATAAAACGTAAGGACGCGTTCCCACTATAGGGTAGTAAATACATTTTTCGTGTTTTTAACGGTCACAAAATGTATACCTTGTGTTTGATACCATTTACGGATTTTTGGGAGTCATGCACGGTACAAAGCAAGGTTATATGTGAAACTAAAAATTGAAAGATAACCAACTTCAAATTGATAAAAAAAAATATTCGATAAGCAAGTAAATTAAAAATATGTAGCCTTGGTTGAACAATTGTAAACGATATTGACCACAGATATACATTTATATAGATGACGCAAATGCATGTACTGCGCGTGTCCGAAAACCCCGATAAAACGTCGGGGTCGGCAGCTGCAAATCGTTATACTTGCGTTCGTTATAATCTATGAAAATGTATATACATGATATTGACTTTGGTGGTGTTTTGATCATTGAGTGCTATATCTGGTGTGGAAATAATAATTAGTGGGAACGCGTTGTTAAGTGTGTAAGTTACTGCATGAGTCGCTTCTCAGCGGCGGCGAGCGCTGCCACCAGCTCAGCCTCCTGGTAGAAGAGCACGAGCGTGGGCGGGGACGGCGGCGGCGCGGAGGCGGAGGCGGGCGCGGACAGCAGGCGCAGCGCGTGCGGCAGGCACACCGCCGCGCGCTTGTTGATCAGACCCGTCACCATCGACAGGTAGAGTGTTGCGCGGCACACCTGACATATCACATCCTTTCTACTTATATCCTCGGAATTAAATCAGAAATATATTTTCTTTGGGATATATTTTTGCGATGAAAAGGCTACATTTTGATAGACACTTGAATTTTATAAAAAACCTTGTTTTTGCCAATAGTATCATAAAGCCATTTAATACATCCAATAGCTTATAGTGGCGACGGGCTCATCACCTGTCACGCTAAGCACGGACTATGGGATTGGACTGTTTTTGCGATGTTTTGCCTAGTATCTGACATAACCCTTAGGGGATAATAGTTGTAATTATATGTTTGTATGTAGTATCTTAAACGTTGTCCAAAAGTATTTTCTCCATACACGGTAAAAAAAATCTTTTAAGTGGTACTATATTAATTATAATTTCACAATAGAAATGGCATTGTAGAGTTTCATTACTCTATTATTATTCCTATACTGCTTATTTCTAGGACAGATTTCTAATTTATATAAAATTGGAGTCAATCAATTCAGCAAAAAAGGTTGATTGTAATTTGCACGACTATCGCAAAACTAAAATTAAAAAAAAATCATGAAATTTCATAAACCCACCATTTTGAATTTTTTATGATTTTAACGGTTCATAGCAATGAGTTATTTAAACATAATATAATGAAGTATCTGTGGTGGTACTAGCTATGCGCGATTTTAGATCTGTATGGAGAGTGTCTGACCTCGCACTCGGCGGTGTCGCGCACGTTCCAGACGGGCGCGGCGTGCCGGCGTGCGCGTGCGCGCGCGTCGCTGCCGGCGCCGGCGGCCAGCAGCTCGCGCCGCAGCCGCAGCTCGTCGCGCACGAGCGCCGTGAGCGCGGCCAGCACGTCCGCCACCGCGCGCAGCGGCGCGCGCGCATCCGTCGCTACCGACAGCAGCAGCTGCTCCACCGAGAACATCGTCGGCTCGCACGAGTTGCGCACCTCCTGCCTCGCGACACAGACACTACCATTACGACTAACACAACACTATCGGGATATACTTTCTTGAATTTCGTTTTTTAATTTCCCTCTGATAGACATTGGGATATTGCACAGATTGATAACACTACATGAAACACCAGATATCAGGTATTATCCAATCGACTCAGCAGTGCGAGCATAGAACTTCGACCGCCTCCATATTTGACCGACAAAAGCCGTTCTTTTCACTCCTTAGAGTTAAATGTCAAATTCATCGAATTTTTCGTTAATTGTCGATCTTAGACGTCAAATTTTGCTTATTGAAAGTTCTATGCTCGTAGGGCAGAGTAGATACATGTCTGGACCGAGCGTCTGTCAAAACTGACTCGTCCGTCTAACGTCACCAAACTGTAGCGTGCTAACTTATTTATGATTGTAATCGATACAAGCGGCCGGATTCCAAGAGTAAGGCTTTTCATAAAAAGAACCCGGCAAGAAACTCATAAGCCACTATTTTTTATAAATAGCCAATAATATAATTATTGTCGGTTTTCAATGTTTTACATAATTTTTTTTATTTCCATTAATCCATCAAAATAACATGCTTATGATCACGAACGATAGCAAATAACTATCGCCACACCATTTTATCCTCTAGATAATATTGGATTTTTAGTAGCCTCTTTTCATTATAGTTTTAATGAGACTGAAATACTTCACACTAAACTTCATACTTCATACTCTCACACTAAACCCTTGAGTCTACAATCAAAACGAGCGCTATTCTACCAAAACGTAGCCCACCTGAAAGACATGCGAGACGCTCTTGAGCCAGGAGCTGGGCGCGAAGTAGACGCTCTCGGAGAGCGTGTACCCGGTGGCGATGGAGCTGGAGTAGGCCTTCGGGAAGACGAGGATGAACTCGCCGGGGCGCTGCACGACGCGCGCGAGCGGCACGCCGTGCTCGCGCAGCAGCCGCGGCGGCACCATCGCGATGTCCGACGGCAGCCAGATCGGCTTGTTCTGGCACGACGTCGGGCACAGCACCTCCACCGCCTTGCGGAACTTGTCGCTCTGCTCGTCCGGGATGCCGTACCTGACACATGTACGTACAGTCCAGATCAAAAGTTTTAATGCACATTCGACAGGTGACAATCTTTCGTCCTCAGGCTATATACGTCCCACTGCTGGGCACAGGCCTTCCTCATGGAGACACACGAGGAGTGTAGGGTGCGGAAAAGGTATGCCGCACCCTCAGCGAAAAGGGAAGATCTTCCGCCGAGCCAGGTGTATGCTCGGGGACCGCAGTCCGACTGTTAATCGTCGGAACTTGTATATATAATTATTAATCTATCGTGGAAACTCTGCCATCGTGATTCAGACTCGCAAATCTTGTACGCGCTTTATTGTTGTATAGAGTAGGTCTAGTATTATCTTGACTCCAATATTATTATTCACAATCGTCCTTTTCGCTATAACGTAGCCGCTACAAGAAGTATGGGCCGTAAAACCACCACGCTGGCCCAATGCCGGTTGGTGGGTAGAAACGGTCGCAATAGCAACGGCTTAACGTGCCTTCCGAAGCACGGAGGAGCTCGAGATCACAATGTTTTGGTCAACCATTCATTCACGGCCTGACCATGGCGAAGGTAGCCTTGTTTTCGATCGAAAGCCAATACGCCTGTGAGCTCCTCAATCTTTATTCCCTTCCAAAAAGAGTCATTGAACTTGCCTGTACGTCATCAACATCATACGCCGTCTTTCTGAGGATAAACATTAACTTGGAATAATGCTTCGGTATTGCTACTGTAGTTGGCCCATATTTCTCATGTGTTTCAGCATGAGGAAGGCCTGTGCCCAGCAGTGGGAAGTATATAGGCTGAGGACGACTGTAAGATGTTACCAGTTGTGCAACCAGAACAGTGAACGTAGTGAACAGTGAACAGTGAAAGAACAATTCCGGACAGTACCTATTTATAAAGTATGATTGTCACCATTTTCATCCCACAAGCTTATTTGTATTACAGGCCAATAATTAAAAAATTTGTAGATATCGAAACTGTAGGTAATGTTTATTGTAATGGTTACAAAGTTATGTATTACGGGGTCAATCCAAACGGAATCCCCTACCCCAGTCCCGTGGCCCCTAACTAGTGGACAAGGCTTGCACAGTTCTTGGCAGTTCCATGGCAAATATACATAGATTGGTAAGGAAGATAAAGGGTTGTGGTACCATATCTTGGGCGGGCCCTGGTGCATGTACTCGACCCAGGGCAGGCCGTGCGGGTCGCGGTGCCAGCAGCTGGTGCTGAGCACCATGCCCAGGTGCAGCGTGGGCACCGTCACGCCCAGCACGGGGCCCAGCGACCGCAACACGTTGTGCGCGTTCTGGCTCACCATCTGTGCCACACACACCACCACTCTATTTTTTTTTTGTAAAATTCTCCCATGTGGGGAAGGCAAAGGGAACAAAGCCCATACAGCCAAGTCTTCAGTATTTCATTTCTTCAGTAGTTTGCATTGAAATGCTAGTGTAATGCATTTCAATGCATCTTGGGAGAGTTTGACGTCAAACGATTGATGGCAGACACTGTGGTGCTACTTGGATGAGGTGGATTACTTTTCACACCACTTGACGCTTATTGCAACAACTACCCTTCAAGGATTATCGAATCCTCAACATTGCACATCATCACAGACACTTATTACACAAAACTCAGTGATTTTACGTAACAATATCCACTCCGAAAAAATATTACAATTATCGAAATAAAAATCACGTCCGCTATTAGTCAAATGCCGCCAAAAACTCCTTATTTATTTTTATTTATTTATTTAATTGGAAAATCAACAACACAATACAACACAATTCTTTATACAATCATGTACGTTATATGCACCAGATGGCCAAATACAGATATTCGCAGATATATATCAGAAGATCAATGATCAAGTATTACAGTATAGTTACTTATTGCAAACAGATTGTAACACATTAATACTATGAAAAAATATACAGATATTACAATTACGATAGAAAAAACATATATCTATCTAAATCTTTAGAAAAAATCGGTACTAATCGATTCTCTCGCTTTCACCTCGCAATCATTAAAAATATCAAAACTATCATCTCCCATACACAGTCTGTTATCGCTTGCTCTCCAAAGAAACGCATTCTGTCGATAGTTGGTATCGACCAGAGATAAACGGATTGGCTTGCAATGCATTGCCGATTTAGCCGGGATATAATAATTGTACGGGCAGACCGCGAGCGGTTGTAAGGCGCCGCGACCTGCACGTGCATGATATGTTAATGTTAGTAGAGGCTACCCCAGAGAGTAGCCCTGGGCGGCAGCATGACGGTGTTAGAGGAGCTACCCCAGAGAGTAGCCCTGGGCGGCAGCATGACGGTGTTAGAGGAGCTACCCCAGAGAGTAGCCCTGGGCGGCAGCATGACGGTGTTAGAGGAGCTACCCCAGAGAGTAGCCCTGGGCGGCAGCATGACGGTGTTAGAGGAGCTACCCCAGAGAGTAGCCCTGGGCGGCAGCGGGACGCGGAAGTGAGACCCAACACGGACGGTTGAAATCTAGTTTATTGATGCTAAAAGTACTGTTTATATATTATGTTGATTAGATGGTACACAATAATAAGTTTTATATGTGACTCGTCGGTGTAAAGTGCCGACGGTGCACGATGCTGTTATTAATGTGGAATGTAGGTTGGCCCGCTGCTGACCGCGCTGTTGCCGGAGTCCAATGTTCAGCTTGTGGCTCGAACAATAATTCAGTTTAGACAGAAGCTCGGGACTATCAATTTTATTCGAGAAAATTTTTAATAAAAACTGAATGTCAGATATTTTCCGAAGAGTTGATAAGAGGAGAATATGAAATTTGGAGCATAAACTATAGTAACTCTCTGATCTCTAATGTATATCCGTACGATAACAATTTATTCCATAAAAATAAATATGAATTGAATATGAATTGAAATATGAATTCCATAGAAATAATAATATCATAAGTCGTTCAACACCTATCAATTAGCCCATTCAACTAATGCTACTTGTGTAACTAATACTAAATGATATGGATTTAAATATCTGGAATTTAAACAATGCCTATATTCATCACACAAACATTTGCCCCCGTCGGGTTTCGAATCCAGAATCTCTCGAGATGGCGACATCTTTAGACCGGCGACATGCCATTCGATAACGGAGGTCGTCACGGGACCACAAGTGTTTAAACGCTTTTATAATACTGAAATATATCTAAAATCAACTTTGCAGATTACCCTCCTGAAGTACTACAATCGCCTAATATCCATTTATTTTTTACTATTGGAAAAACTCGATTTTAAATCATTTTGCATGGGATACCTCTATCTTAGCTTCTGTGACAAACTAGCATTGCTGTGTTCTAGCTTGAAGGGTAGTTGTTGCAATTCAATCAGGTAAACATAAAAATGCAATATGTATGTTTGTCGAGTAGTTGACCTTGAGGTTCCAGGGGTGCTTCCCGTAGGGGTCGCTCTTGTTCTTGGTGAAGCCGTAGCCGTCCTCGCCGGTGTCGATGGAGGCGCTGTTGACGCACACGTGCTCGGTGCCCACCAGCACCAGCCGCCAGTACTCCTTCTCCACCTCGTCCGGCGTCGGGTTCTCCGACGACGGGAACAGGATGTTCATCGCTTGGGAAGCCACCTACCGACACAAATGTTAAATTTCACATTTTTTTGCCTTTGATTTCAATATGAGGCGCAGAAATAACCTATTTAATCAGTGTAAGTAAATTAAAAAAACATCATTATTTTCTCCAAGTACAGATCGCGCCAAACTTCTAGTCAGCTCTGAACAACGCACGATTCGCGTCGCAGTAGCGTAAACTAGGTATAAGAGGGACGTAGGCGGGGAGCGGGACGTAGACCCGCCGCCCGCGGCACCGCTGTCGCCCTGTGCCGTGTGTAGTGTGCGTTCTCTGCTCGTCCGAAGCGTACACACGTAATAGTATTCGTCGCAAAGTACAGTCGGTTAGAGCTGATTTAATTGTTGTTGAGTTTTTCGTTATTATTTTGTTATTGAGTTTGGTTATTGTTGTTTTTTTGTTATTGTTTAGTTTTCGTTATTGTTGATATTTTGTTATTGTTGAACTTTCGTTGTTGTTTTTTCTTGGCTTTGTTTCTTGCATAAGAAAACTTATCAAAAAATGCCTAATCGTAATACCGTTTTACGGCGACAAGCCAGAAAAATTATTTATAATGTTTCGCGATTCATGCAAAAAAAATCTGAAGAAGGCATCCAAATTAATTTAAAACACGTGCAAAAAAGAGTCGCGGAAGCAACAGGAGTATCAACAAGAACAGTGCACAGAATAAATGCAGAAGCAAATAAGTCGGACTTATTAGCAGTGTTTCGTACTCCTGGAAAGAAGAGGTCAGGAAAAAAACGTAACTGGTATTGACAATTTTGATTTAGGCGTGATAAAAAGATGCGTTCACAATTTTCACAACACAGAAAAGGAATTGCCAACCGTAAATGTACTTCTCAGAAAATTAAAAGCGGACATTAATTTTAAAGGTTGAGTTTTTACAAAAAATAAGGCGCTAGCGTGAGGAAGGAAGACCTATTATTTACACGGATGAGTCCTATGTAGATTCCACACACGTGAGCTCCAAATCTTGGGGGGATGGTTCCAAAGAAGGGCTCAAAAAACGAATAACGAAAGGCCAACGAGTAATTATTGTACATGCCGGCTCAGAGGCCGGTTTTGTACCCAATGCGCTCCTAATGTTTAAGGCGGGAACAAAGTCAGGTGATTACCATGACAATATGAATTATTAAAATTATGAAAAATGGCTGCGAACCCAGTTAATACCAAATTTACCTCAAAAGTCTGTTGTTGTAGTTGACAATGCGTCCTACCACAACAAACAAGAAGACCACTGCCCAACGTCTAATGCCAAGAAATCAGATATGCAGTCTTGGCTTCGCGAGAAAGGGATTAACTTCAGCCCGGATATGCTAAAGCCGCAGTTATACAAAATTATTTTGCAAAATAAAGAATAAAATAAGAAATTCAACATTGACCGTATCCTTGCGGAATATAATCATACGGTTTTACGGCTCCCACCATATCATCCGGATCTTAATCCAATTGAAATGGCTTGGGCAGCCATAAAGGGTCATGTTGCGTAAAAAACATAACTTGGAATACTGACCATGTGATGAGCTTAGTAAGGGAAAAAGTAGACTTAATGGGAGAGTCGGTGTGGATGGCACTATGCACCAAGGTTAAAAGCATAGAAGAGATCTACATAAGAAGTGATCACGTCATCGATGATTTAACAAATGAGTTTATTATCTGTGTTGGGTCCAGTGACACGGAGAGTGATGATGACGAGACAGATGAAGAGACTGATGAGGAGACAGATGAGACCGATGATGATAGTGAAGTTCTGCCGTCCACGAGCGCATCTACTTCATTTACACACTTTATACAAGGTGTAAAGCCATTGTAAATTTTATAAATTAAACTTATCTAAACAAAAAATGTATGTATGTTTTTAATGTTATTAATATAGCTTGTAAATTATAATATGATACTCGCGTTAGCTGTCAATGACATAGGTGACGTGTCATGTGCATAAAATTCCACATTTTTTCACTGAATATTAGCATAGTATGTAATTACCTAGCGCGACAAAAAAGTATAATTTTTGTTATTAGTGACGTTTTTATTCAAAGCCTATACTTCGATCAAGTTCGATGAAGATTTCGATTAAAATTAACCAAGAGCTTTAAAAGGCATTAGTAATAAAATTCCATTTAAATCAATAGTTAAGACGTGTCACCATTTAACAGTGCAAATTATTACAATCGAATACAAATTTTGATAGTTCTTTATTTACATTTAGTGTTCATCGAATTTGAATGAAGTAGCTATAGAAATGTCACTCTGACGACAGTAGTCGCACGTATCATCTTATAATTTACAAACTATAGTTGACCGTTTTAAGGTTCTATATAGTACACAAATTGACACTTATATTAAATCAAAATAAATTTTGTGCCTGACTGTACAACTGCGCGAAGCAACTTCTGAGGTGACTAGATGTTTGGCGCGACCTATACACCCTTTGACGCTGTCTTCCCTGTGTCGCGTCCAGCATCTGCCAGCAGCATTTTATAAACACTCTCTGGTTCCTGTCTCTTTTTATTCAATGTTTTGTTCTCGAATGTTATTCCTATCAGAGTTAGCGTCTGGAGCGGTTGGCTCGACGTAAATTATTATAAAAACTATAAAAGTGATAATAATAGAATTATAAAACTAGTAAAAACTGTAGCGTTATAATTCAAGTATTGATGTTCAAATTTTATAAGTTTGGTCCAAAGGCACTATTGTAAGCCCTACCTTTGATAATATCTTTAAGTTTTATATGCAATTATTTGTGAATTTTACCTTTTTTATAAATTGTTTCAGTGTGCCTTAGTTCTTATATAATAAATACTAAAATTAGGTGACGTCAAGAAGGACTTTTATTTATATCCGGTCCCATCACGTCACAAGGTTACCTTCTTGAACGTGGCGAGGTTCATGGTGCGTCCGGGGATGACGCAGTCCTCGGCCTCGGCGAGCGCCCAGGCGAGGTCGTCCTCGGGCTCGTCCTCGCCCGACGACTCCGACTCGCCCAGCAGCCGCCGCTGCCGGTGCAGCGGCCGCGACGCGCGCTCTAGCATCCGCTTGTTCTTCCTGTTCCAGCACTTCTCCACCGCGCTCATCATCTCGTTGCGCTCCTCTGCAACAAGTATTCACACCTTAATATATAACTAGTGGCTTCCCGCGATTTCACCCGCGCGGTACACGTTCCCATAAGGATTAAAAATAGCCTATGTCCTTTCTCAGGTTCTAGACAATCTGTTTACCAATTTTCGATTAAATCGGTTCAGTAGTTTTGACGATAAAGCGAGACAGACAGACAGAGTTTCTTTAGCATTTACAATATTAGTATGGATTACACTTGAGTGCAAATAAATCAAGCCAACCCCAATTTTCACAGCTATTATCATCGGTATTGTAAGTATTACTTTGAAATGGTTATCAGTTGATAAAGGTTATTTATTCATAACCTTTAAAACCTTTAGAGCCGTGTGGTAGGGGCTTATTAAAAGAATACTACCAATCCAACTAGAATACTACCAATCCAATTCCCTTGGGCATCGTAAAAGGCGACTAATGGACTAAGAACTGCACAACATTCAATAATAGCTTATAGCAGCGACGGGCTCACCACCTGTCACGCTGAGTGCAGTCACTGCTTGGTGTAGCGCGGACTATAACAGGGAACTGCTTTTGCGGTGCTTTTGCCTAGTATCTGACTAACCCTTAGGGGATAATACTCGTGATTATATGTATGTATTTAAAATCATGTAACTAATTCAATCAGAATGCTTTACATTAAATTGTTAATATGCAGTAAAATGAAAATGCGGTAAAGAAATTGGATACAAGGATGGGTGATCAAAACTTTTTGATCTCGAGTTCCTCCATGCTTCGGAAGGCTCCTCAAGCCCTGGACCCGGTTGCTATTGCAACCAATTCTACCCACCAATCCGCATTGGGCCAGCGCACAGTGATTCGAACAGAACAATCTAGCTGGACAATATTATTTTTTACTCTTATGAGTTTAATACACGCATTATAAACTCATTTGCAAAAAAACGGGCACCTAAGCAATGAACCATTTCAAATGTTAATATTGCTTTGTTTGATAATTATAGGTAGTTTAATCCTCATAATTTGTAAATTAATAAGAAAATAGTAGTTTTCATCAGAATTTCATAAAATTTTGATACAATTTATGGGAAATAATGCTAAACCTCACTAGTAGTGTATGTTCGCTAGTAGTAAATAAAAAAGGATTTTTTGTTTGTTTTTATTTAATAAAGTAAAGCAGATAAATGTTTAGTATCGAGTGTGACGCCCTCTAGCTAAAATCACAGCTTGAATTCGTCTGGGCATCCTAGCGAGTATATCCCGGATACTTGCTTGCGGAATACGTCCCCACTCCGCAGTAATCACATTCTTCAGACCTCTGATGGTCTGCGGAGCTGGTTGTACTGATCTCACACGCTGTTTCAGAACGTCCCAAACATGCTCTATGGGATTGAGGTCGGGATTTCGAGCTGGCCAATCCAAACGACGAATGCCGACCTCTTGCACATACGCTTTAACATCGCGAGATCGGTGGGCGCGAGCATTGTCGTCCATAAAAATCGAGTCTTCACCTAGAGCGGCCAATGCGGGTTGTGCATGAGGAATTAGAACTTCCGTTATGTATCGATGCCCAGTCAGTGAGCCGTTTTCAATGAAGACTAACTCTGTACGATCTATTGAATTTATTCCTGCCTAAAACATAACAGAGCCCCCACCATAAGGTGTGATTTCTTCGAAACATGCCTTTGCAAAGCGTTCTCCATGTCTTCTTAGCACTCGCCGACGTCGATCTTCACCGAACAGAGATATCCTGGCTTCATCAGAAAACAAACCCCTATTCCAATCTTCTTGAGCCCATGATTCACAGTTTCTAGCGAACCTCCTAAGCCTGTGATCTCGGTGCTCACGGAGTAATTTGGGGCCGCGGGCCGGGCGGTGACTGCGTATATTGGCAGCGAGAAGCCTCCTCCTGACCGTCCATAGACTAATATGCACATTTCTTACTTCTTGGAGGATGTTCTTAAGATCCACATACGAAGATTTGCGATATCTCAATGCGCGACACAAGAAAACGATCATCCCGTGGTTGGGTACATGGTTTTCTTCCATAACCAGGCCTTCTCTCGACGGAACTAGTCTTCTGATATCGCTGCCAGGTCCATTGGACTGTCGAGCGACTAACATTTAGCCTCCTAGCCACGAAGCATTGGCTGCAACCCTCTTCAAGCAGCGCGATAATTTTGGTAGCTTTTACCACTTTATCTACCATTTTTGATACAGCCAAACAGCAATAAATAAAGCTTTGACAGTCAAGGATATGAAATTAATAGATGAAAATTGAATAAAAGTTATGAAAGTCGATGTTAACTTCTGGAACTTCGCGCCAAAAATGTAGGATAAAAAGGGGTTTTCTGTAAAAATTTGCATCAAATGAAAATTTGAATTTAGAACGTACTTTTTAAAATACCACGGCATTTTTAAAACCTGCCAGTAACGTGTACAAACGATTGAAACCTTTTTGTATTGCATCTTTTTAAAAATGAATGAAAATTAAAACCGCCCGTTTTTTTTTGCAAATGAGTGTATATTTTTTGGTTCAACTTAAGAATAAGTTAGGCCTGATATTGTAATAAGTTCGTGTGAAAAAAAATCATTAGTAAAAAATATTTAATTTATTAAATCAGCAGGTACGGCCACGCGCGCCCAGCGCTCGCTGTAAGTTCACTCACAGCTGGAGAGCGTGTCGCAGGGCAGCAGGTACGGCCACGCGCGCCCAGCGCTCGCTGTAAGTTCACTCACGGCTGGAGAGCGTGTCGCATGGCAGCAGGTACGGCCACGCGCGCCCAGCGCTCGCTGTAAGTTCACTCACGGCTGGAGAGCGTGTCGCAGGGCAGCAGGTACGGCCACGCGCGCCCAGCGCTCGCTGTAAGTTTACTCACGGCTGGAGAGCGTGTCGCAGGGCAGCAGGTACGGCCACGCGCGCCCAGCGCTCGCTGTAAGTTCACTCACGGCTGGAGAGCGTGTCGCAGGGCAGCAGGTACGGCCACGCGCGCCCAGCGCTCGCTGTAAGATCACTCACGGCTGGAGAGCGTGTCGCAGGGCAGCAGGTACGGCCACGCGCGCCCAGCGCTCGCTGTAAGTTCACTCACGGCTGGAGAGCGTGTCGCATGGCAGCAGGTACGGCCACGCGCGCCCAGCGCTCGCTGTAAGTTCACTCACGGCTGGAGAGCGTGTCGCAGGGCAGCATGTACGGCCACGCGCGCCCAGCGCTCGCTGTAAGTTCACTCACGGCTGGAGAGCGTGTCGCATGGCAGCAGGTACGGCCACGCGCGCCCAGCGCTCGCTGTAAGTTCACTCACGGCTGGAGAGCGTGTCGCAGGGCAGCAGGTACGGCCACGCGCGCCCAGCGCTCGCTGTAAGTTCACTCACGGCTGGAGAGCGTGTCGCAGGGCAGCAGGTACGGCCACGCGCGCCCAGCGCTCGCTGTAAGTTCACTCACGGCTGGAGAGCGTGTCGCAGGGCAGCAGGTACGGCCACGCGCGCCCAGCGCTCGCTGTAAGTTCACTCACGGCTGGAGAGCGTGTCGCATGGCAGCAGGTACGGCCACGCGCGCCCAGCGCTCGCTGTAAGTTCACTCACGGCTGGAGAGCGTGTCGCAGGGCAGCAGGTACGGCCACGCGCGCCCAGCGCTCGCTGTAAGTTCACTCACGGCTGGAGAGCGTGTCGCATGGCAGCAGGTACGGCCACGCGCGCCCAGCGCTCGCTGTAAGTTCACTCACGGCTGGAGAGCGTGTCGCAGGGCAGCAGGTACGGCCACGCGCGCCCAGCGCTCGCTGTAAGTTCACTCACGGCTGGAGAGCGTGTCGCAGGGCAGCAGGTACGGCCACGCGCGCCCAGCGCTCGCTGTAAGTTCACTCACGGCTGGAGAGCGTGTCGCAGGGCAGCAGGTACGGCCACGCGCGCCCAGCGCTCGCTGTAAGTTCACTCACGGCTGGAGAGCGTGTCGCATGGCAGCAGGTACGGCCACGCGCGCCCAGCGCTCGCTGTAAGTTCACTCACGGCTGGAGAGCGTGTCGCAGGGCAGCAGGTACGGCCACGCGCGCCCAGCGCTCGCTGTAAGTTCACTCACGGCTGGAGAGCGTGTCGCAGGGCAGCAGGTACGGCCACGCGCGCCCAGCGCTCGCTGTAAGTTCACTCACGGCTGGAGAGCGTGTCGCAGGGCAGCAGGTACGGCCACGCGCGCCCAGCGCTCGCTGTAAGTTCACTCACGGCTGGAGAGCGTGTCGCAGGGCAGCACGTACGGCCACGCGCGCCCAGCGCTCGCTGTAAGCTCACTCACGGCTGGAGAGCGTGTCGCAGGGCAGCAGGTACGGCCTCGCGCGCCCAGCGCTCGCTGTAAGTTCACTCACGGCTGGAGAGCGTGTCGCAGGGCAGCAGGTACGGCCTCGCGCGCCCAGCGCTCGCTGTAAGTTCACTCACGGCTGGAGAGCGTGTCGCAGGGCAGCAGGTACGGCCTCGCGCGCCCAGCGCTCGCTGTAAGCTCACTCACGGCTGGAGAGCGTGTCGCAGGGCAGCAGGTACGGCCTCGCGCGCCCAGCGCTCGCTGTAAGTTCACTCACGGCTGGAGAGCGTGTCGCAGGGCAGCAGGTACGGCCACGCGCGCCCAGCGCTCGCTGTAAGTTCACTCACGGCTGGAGAGCGTGTCGCAGGGCAGCACGTACGGCCACGCGCGCCCAGCGCTCGCTGTAAGCTCACTCACGGCTGGAGAGCGTGTCGCAGGGCAGCAGGTACGGCCTCGCGCGCCCAGCGCTCGCTGTAAGTTCACTCACGGCTGGAGAGCGTGTCGCAGGGCAGCAGGTACGGCCTCGCGCGCCCAGCGCTCGCTGTAAGTTCACTCACGGCTGGAGAGCGTGTCGCAGGGCAGCAGGTACGGCCTCGCGCGCCCAGCGCTCGCTGTAAGCTCACTCACGGCTGGAGAGCGTGTCGCAGGGCAGCAGGTACGGCCTCGCGCGCCCAGCGCTCGCTGTAAGTTCACTCACGGCTGGAGAGCGTGTCGCAGGGCAGCAGGTACGGCCTCGCGCGCCCAGCGCTCGCTGTAAGTTCACTCACGGCTGGAGAGCGTGTCGCAGGGCAGCAGGTACGGCCTCGCGCGCCCAGCGCTCGCTGTAAGCTCACTCACGGCTGGAGAGCGTGTCGCAGGGCAGCAGGTACGGCCTCGCGCGCCCAGCGCTCGCTGTAAGTTCACTCACGGCTGGAGAGCGTGTCGCAGGGCAGCAGGTACGGCCTCGCGCGCCCAGCGCTCGCTGTAAGTTCACTCACGGCTGGAGAGCGTGTCGTAGGGCAGCAGGTACTTGACGTAGAGGTGGTCGACGCGCTTGTCGGGGCGCGGGCCGCGCGTGAAGCGCATCTCCTCGGCCACGCGCGCCCAGCGCTTCTTCTCGAGCACGGCGCGCAGCCCGCCGTGCCGCTGCACGATGTGGTACAGCCGCGGCAGGTTCACCTCGATGCCCTCGTACTGCAACAACGCGTCACACACATCACATCACCCCGTGCTAAACTAACAATTGCCTAAAGTTGTTCGTTGCTAGGGTTGTACGCTATTTCCACATATTGCCGATTGATACTTGACAACATATAACACAATTTTACACAATTATTTATCTTGAAGAGGAAAAATACTTTGTTGAATACACACACACTAAAACACAAATCGCAACTATAACTTTCATTAATGTACAGCTCAAACCAATCGAAAAATAATATAGATCGCGCAAAATAAATTAAGAACTAGATTTACCGCACATCTACTGAAAAAATATAAGGTCAAATGGCCAGCAGGCGGGCGAGGCACACTGATGGAAACTGATACTAAGCGAAAATTTTATTTTATTTATTTAGGACAACAAACAGTCATATACATTTATATTTATGAGTTGTTAAAACTAATAGACCTACAGTTCCATTAAAAAACATACAAACAATATTATGAAATTAAGACGGTAATGCTCTATTTTTGAGACCAAGTGTCAATTACTGTCTACGAACCCATTACTCCCCCTACCAAACGCTTATAAACATTTAAAGGTATATGAAAAATGTCGATGTCGCTTAACTTATTATTATTATTATTGTAAAACATACAAAAATAAATGTATTCCGGGAGTAACCCGCGGCGCAATAAGAACAATAAAAAGTATTTGTTGAACGTGAGGATCCTATGGGCCTTAAAGTGTATTAACTGTAACAAAGGAGACGAGACTATCTTGCAGTTGACTATTTTGTATAAAAACATTTGATCTCAGAGCACACGTCTACTCTGTAAGGATACCATCTGATGTCTCTTTGAAGCCGTTTCGTAGTCTGTGAAATAGTGCCCGCTTCAATACTCCAAAGATTAAAAAAATTTGGCGAACAGTTTTTAAAATAACATCACATAATTTTGGTATAGAGCGGTCTCCCGACGATATAACGATTGTTTAATAGTAGTTTATGAAATTGGTATATAATGCTATTATACACGAGTGTGAGTTTAAAAAACGAGCGAAGTTAGTTTTTAAAAGCATCATACGAGTGTTTAAAATGAAAACAATCAAATATACAATGGCTTTATCTAGATAAAACAAGTCGAAACGCAAGCAGCATAGCTGGCAGCTACTTCATAACAATCGCTCTCAAAGCCGAATCATAGATAAACGTAGACATTGCATGACAGATACAGGCATAAGCATAAAGGTGAACATTAAACAATCGCTTTGCTAAATAACATAATTATCAACCAATCAATTCAATTTGCTTAGCGCAGTTTCTTAAATCGCTAAGCTCGCCTTGCGTAACACGGAATTTCAAGGGGTTTTGGTGCGGACATCCAGCACATGGAAATTCGAAAAAATTACGAAGGTCTGTGTGTGAATGTGCAAAACCGAACCTCGCACCTTTTGATACTACCTCTATACTGTTTTTATACCATATAATGCTGCTGTCTATTTATAAATCTATCAAAGTAATAAACGTCAGTTGTCACCGTATCCATCCTTTGGGAGCAGTGTTTTTCTCTGGTTTCCTTCATTTACTAGCTATCATTGAGAGTGTAATACAGTAGGTGTAATATTGGGTCCTTACCTATGAAATTGGGGTTTTTTTTCTCTCTTAGTATTTTGTCTGTATCTATCAAGTTTCAGAGTATTCTTAAAAAATAATGACCTCCTCTAAAAATAGACCATATTTTTGAGCTCTTTTGATTTATTTTGATAAATTGTTGTAAGTTTAATTGTGTTAAAATTGGACACGGAGACAACTCTTTTAAGTGCCTCCCGAATACATCATTTGAATTGCATTCACTTAAAAACGATAAATATTTTTTATGAAGTTTGATCATACTTATCGCTTAAGGTTGTCTTATGATACACGCCAAATATTATTATCTTTGGATTTGTCGTTGTGAAGAAAACTGAAAAAATCTCCATACAAAACACCAATTTCATAGGTAAGGACCTAATAAATAGGCGCGTGTGTTATACCGACCAGCGGCGGCCTGGTGAACATGACGCTCTGCGAGGCGAGGTACGCCTTGATGGCGGCGAGCTCCCGCGCGGCGGGCCCCCAGCGCGAGTAGAGGCGCGCGATGTACTGGTTGGACACGTTGAACTTGATGTCGTCGCTGACGGCGCACGCGGGCGCGAACCCGCCCGGCGGCACCACCTTGCACAGCCCGTACCTCGCCGCCGTCGGCGCTATCTTCTCGAAATACGCCAGCGGGTCCTGCCGCCACAACAATATCACAATACAAAATCAACACCTACGCCACGGAACAAAATTATGATAAGACACTTGTGAAAACACTGCAGGGATTTCGTCCTCCCTTTACGTCAAATGTTTATCCTTCTTCTTCTTCTTTCTTCTTTTTCCTGCCCTGTTCCCAATTCTATTTGGGGTCGGCGCAACATGTCTTCCTCTTCTACTCTCCTCTATTACTCGTCAAGTCAATACTCACGCCCATCCTCATCAAATCATCATTCACACAATCCATCCATCTTTTCTTTGGTCTTCCTCTCCCCACACGCCCATCCACTTCCAAGTCCATAACTTTCCTGGTGACATAATCATTCTCCCTTCTCATTACATGTCCATACCAAGAAAGTCATTTTTCTATTGAACGAAAATAATGTGTTGCAAATAATACATGCGGTTAGTAAATAGAGCACATCACTTTCAGACAAACACAAAGTTCAGAAATGAAGGAACTCACGGCGAACTCGGCTTCGGTGGGATGGAAGACGGGCGCTTCGATGACGGCGTCGGTGGGCTTGTGCTTGCGTGGCGCGGCAGGCGAGGGTGCGGCGGCGGGCGCGGGCGGCAGGCGCCGGGCGCGGCGCCGGGTCACGCCTGGCTCGCCCGGTGACCGACCCGCCGCCTCACCCGGCGACCGGCCCGCCCTGCCCGCCGCCTCGCCCGGCGACCGGCCCGCTTGTCGGCTGCCCGGCCTCATCTTGTCGCGGACGAGCCGCCCGACTCGTCGACGTGGTTGCCGACTGTCCTCCTCGCTACTGCTATCACTGTCGTCGTCGATCAGAATGGTGTACCTAGATTTTTTTCTCCCAATTCTCTTTTTTTCTTCCTCCTTTTTCACTACAACTTCATCCTCGCTTTTAACAACCGTTACGCATTCATTTCTCAGAGTAAGCGAATTTTTGGAAGCACAAGAATATTTTAAATCAGTTTTCGGATGCAATTGTAAATCTTCCTGTTCCTGTCTTTGGTCATCTGTATTTGTATGTTGTGCTGGATTAACAGTATTTGGATCTTGTCCCCCACCAGCTGTATTTGATACAGTAATATTTGTATCTTCACCCTGACCAACTGTATTTGGATCAATTATATTTGAAACCTGACTCTGATCACCTGTATTTGATACAGTTATATTGGTGTCTTGACACTGACCACTTGTATTTGGAACAGTAAAATTAGAATTTTGACCCTGATCAATTGAGTTTGGTACAGTTTTATATGAGTCTTGATTAATTGTGTTTTGTAATTTGTTGTGTTTTGTTTCAATCTTATTTGTTATAGGCGGATCTGAAAGATTTGCTACATGTTCAGATTCTGAATTCAATAGAGGGTCTTCCTTGTCCATACGTTTCTCTTTCTGTTCCAACATATGGATACATAGATTGACTTTGTCTTGGTTGATTAATTTTGAGTCTTTTTCTATTTGGATTACTTTGAGTCTTTTTCTATTTGGAATAATTTGGTTTGGATTACCAGTTTCTTGTTCAATTTTTGGTTGCAAAAGCATTTTCTCATGTTCAAATTCCGAACACATTTGTGACTCTTCCTGGTCAGTTTGTTTTTTTTCCTGTTCCAACATATGATTACATGTGTTGAGATCGCCTTCGTTGATTTTCTTTGTTTGTTGCTCTTGTTCCACTTTCTGATTATCGGGATCTCGTTCCCTGTTTGGATTGACAGGAACTCGATCTAAAGGTTGCCTATCTTCCAACAATCTATCGAGAAGATCCTCATGTTCTGTTAGAGAAAATTCTCTAGCGACTGTGCAACAAGATTTTGTGACCAGCCGCGATCTCAATATTGGCTTGCTGAAATCGTTCAAGAGAACAATATAGGGGCTGGCCTCTGGGAGGCAGTCTAGGTAGAGCGGCGTCTCGGCCGGCTCCTCGTTGGGCTCCGCGTCGAGGTCGGGGTCGGGGTCGGGGTCGGGCGAGGAGGCGCGCGAGGCGGGCGCGGGGGGCGCGGCCGGCGCGCGCGCACCCGCCGGCGGCCCGGCCGCACTCGCCGCCGGCTGCGTGGCCTCCGCCCGCGCGCGGCCCGCCCGCCTCGAACGATACGATTTGAACTCGCCATCGGTGCGCTCGTTTTCTGACCGAAAGTCGTACACGTCCATCTTCGACAATAGACTACTGATTTTACAAATCTTATTGGCACGGTCGCACGAGTGACACGATTCCTCTTCGCACCATGTTGATACGTTGTCGGAAGCGGATACGATCTGTTTGACGGTGGTGTAATTGGCCGTGGCGCAGGAGCGGCCCTGCCGCGGCGCCTGCGGCAGTGACCCCGGGCGCTCCCGCGACGGCCCCGTGGCGGGTCGCGGCGAGCGCTCCCGCGAAGGTCCCGGCGACGGTGATGGCTGGCGCTCGCGTGGCGGCCCCGGCGTCGGAGATGGTGGGCGCTCGTTCGACGGTCCCGGCGTCGGTGTTGGCGAGCGTTCCCGCGACGGGCCCGGCGTCGGTGATAGCGGACGCTTGCGCGAGGGTCCCTGCGTCGATGACGGCGGCGCAGCCCCCGAAACTTCTTTTGACGATTCCCGCGACGGTCCCGCCAGCGGCTCTCTCGAGGGCCTAGGTGGTGTTCGATCCTGTGGTCCTGCTGATGGTTCCAGCGATGACTCGGCAGGCAATTTTTTTGAAGCCCCTGTCGATTTTTTTGGCAGGTCTTCCGGTGACCCTCGTGATTTCCTTTTCCGCGGTTCCTTCCTTGACCTCCCTTGTTTTCTTACTGCGGCTTTCAGCGACCCTAAAGACGGTTCCTCTGGTCGCGGAACGCCATCATTAAATTTACTCATTTCCGAATCAGTGTGTAAATCAGGCTTATTTTTTATCACATCATTAAATTCCGAGGGCAAATTATTGAGCCCTGCCTCATTCGTAGTCGCAGAGGATACTGTCTGAGTAACGGGACTACTAAACCGCCTGGGCCTAAAGTTACTCATGGTCCCATTAGAAGGGCCCTCGTCACTTGGGACCCGCGGCGGGGGCATCAACGCCGTGTCCTGTTTAACTACTGAATCAATAGTGTGTCTCAAACGAGGTGAAGTCACGCTTTCCACAGCCGCATTATCTTCCTCCTTAAGAGTTTCCGATTTCCTTGATGAGTTGGAGGACCTGGTCTCCGGTGGTGTGCGTCGTGGTGGAATTACAGGTATAGTAAGATCAGGTGCACCCATACGAAGTTTCCGGATTGGTTTCTTTATCTTGGAATTACGAATAACCGAAGAGGTGACGCGGATCTTGTGCAGCGAAGAGTCTTTTGCAGCACGTGCTCGCGTCCTCATATTCGCACCTTAAATAAAATAATCACACTTTTAAAAAACATTTGAATAAATAAAATTTCGTAAGCAAGCAGAGCACCTAGTTTTTGGAAGTGTTGAGTTATGTATGAAAGTTTTATTTCACTACCGTACGACTGACATCGAACGGTAGTGCACTAACACTTTCATCATCAGAGACATGCGAGAAACAAGTAAAAAGTAATATCTGCCAACCGCTGCCGGAGGCGTATTATTCTTTCTTCTCGTATGAATAGGTCCCGTAAAACTCAAAGTATCATCACCTGTCACCTGTAGTGTATACAATTTATTACAATCACCTGTAATAAATTGTATACACTTGTGTTCTTACAGAGTTGTTACAAGGTTCATATTTGAATGAGATTGTATACTTTTAGTTCAAGTGATTATACAGAAAACAAATGTTTGGGAAATCTTTCGAAATCCGCTTAGGTATAACAATAATTATGGAGTTACTTACCCATGTTGGCGAGATGGGGGAGTCGTTTTAACGATCGGAAAATCGCGGGGTTCGATGATATACCTTTTGGTGAAAATAATACTAATTTGTATTAATAATGATTATACCTACTAAAATAATATTAGTAATAAAAGAAACATTAAACTACGATAGTTAGGTATATTATAGTAAGAGTATTCTGTTCATTATTTACTTAATAATACAAAAACTTTGTAATAGTAAATGGAACATCACTCTGGGATGGCGGAGCATGAGCTCACGGAGCCACTTACCTATGCTCTCGGACCTGGGCACTTTAGCGAAATACTTTAGAGGTTTGTCATCTTCGTCGAATTCGTCGAAATTGTCTGTTGGTTTACGCGTGTTGCGCTTCCTGGTCAAGGGCAGGCTGCGAGCGGGGCGCGAGCGCTCGAGAGGCGGCGGCGGGCGGCGCGCCGGCCGCGGCGGCGGCGGCGCTTCGGCCGCGCGCTCCGGCGACGCCAGCGGCCGCAAACGATTACTGTATCGCGCTCGTGGCCCTATGCCTGGAATCTTCACAGAGTTGTTCCTCGGCGAGCGGGTGATGAAGACCAAGGGACTGTAGCGTGTGGGCCCCCTGTGGCGGCGCGGCGGGGCGCGGGGCGCGGGCGCGGCGCGGCCCGCCCGCCCGCACGCCGCCGCCGCCAGCCGCCGCTCCGCCGCCCGCCCTTCGCTCACACTCGTCTGCTTTGACTCTAATCTTTCCAAAATTACCACCGGCACTTTATGTTTGTGAATACCTGAAATAATAAATAACAATAACACCTTTCGTAATTGACATTTTACATGTAATAAAAGAGAAGAGGGTACTATTTTTCTACCGAAACATTATATAACATATTAAGTTCAAAAACAAAAAAAAAGGTTTTGAATAGATATTCTTTTTGCTTGCCAAAATGTACCTGTACCTGTCTCCATCTTGGATCCATCAGTGTACCATATAAGACTTTTCTCTTTAGAAGATTTAACCCTTGCTTCCATTCCTTACGTGTGGGTATATGAATACTAAATGACCTTTTAGACTCCCAGAATGATGGCTGCTGTGCATCGCTAATAATTGCCTTGATAGTATCTAGGTCTGGTAAATCTTAATTTTGATAATTGTTTTTGGATTTAGAATTTATTTAGCAGGGAAGAATGACGCGCAGCCAGGAAGCGCGCGCGCTCTGTTCATTAACTTACTTTGAAATGAAACTAAGTCGAGAAGACTGCCGACGGACATGTTGTTGAGCACGACGCTGGGCGGCGGGCCGTCGGCGCGGCGCTCGGCCGCGGCCGGTCCATTCGCCGCGCTAGCCCCACTCGGTGGGATGAATGCGCCTTGCGCAAATTTTCTTTGAGCTTGTACTTTCCTGTAACAGTTTTGTGAGTTACAGCAAATCTCTTTATCATAAATAATAGACTTTAAAATGTATTTAAGAACAAAATTCATTTCATAGTTAGGTTTCAGCCTAATTTTAAGGTAATTTGAAGGTAACCATATCTGGAAAGTCTTAGTTGATTGCAGAATCAACTGGATCCACATACTATAGCCGCTTGGAACTATAAGGTATTCCATATTTTATACTTACCTACATACACAACATAGCGATCACACAAACTAGTTCTCCTGGAGCAACAAGTTTGATCCCCTAGTGAAGCAAATGTGTAATAATCTTAGGGCTACGCTGATGATTGGGTTTCTAGTTAAAAGAGACAGGACCATGAGAAGATGCAAAATAGTGAAGTGAACACAGTGTAAGATATAACGTACGGTTAGGTTTAGGATGCACTGCACATAAGCACCCATGTTTTATTGCACATCCAAAATTGCAAATTTTAACATAGCTTTCTATGCACGTACTAGTGCACGCTCAAGTTGTAGATATCCAAGCCAGTAGTGAAGGACAACAGAACTTTTCTGCATTCCATACTGATGGGCAAAAATATCTCATAATTGGGAATGTGTCAGTAGTATTAATGGTCCCCCAATGTCTGATATTGCAACATTGGGAATAGGCAGAAATTTTTTTTTTTTTTTAAGCTTTAAACTTATTTATTAATATTATAAGCTTTTGTAACACATAAATAAATTTTATAATAAATTATATTGTATAACATACATAAATATGCAATATATAATTACATGAGAAGTATTCTCGAACTTTAGATTTAAACACAACCTTAGACGGAGCAGTTCTAATGTTCAAAGGAAAAGAATTCCAAAGTTTAATCGCTAGACCAGAGAATGAGTCAGAAATAAAGCCAGAGTGTTGAGAAGGCATAGAGAGAGTCAGTGATCTAGAGGATCAGAGATTTCGGTTGCTGACCTCATAAGAAATTGGAATTTAGACTTTAGATAGCCGGGAGAACTGGGATCAAATAAAATTGAGGAAAGTACACTAAGAATCCTAAAATTGTCATTGTTCTTTTCTACCCTGGCTTCATTTTATACTAATTACGATTATATTTTTTTTAAGTTCTAACAAATGTGTGGTAGGGTATTAGGGAATATGGGTGTAGGGTACTTTAATCCTACCATGGGGATTCTCATAATTTTTAAAAGAATTTATACCTACTTCGTGTATGGATCTATTTTCTTCAAAAATAATCCCGTAATATCACGTCCCCCAAAAAACTATTTAAGGCTTTTAGGTCGGTTGACATTCTTGTGTAAAAACAGCATGAATAATACCAATTCAAAAATATTTTGATATTGGAAATCGTAAATAACCGTTCGGCGTCCATCTGCCATTGTCTTGGACCGCATGATCTATAGTGCAAATTAATCGGAACTTTATCCTAGAGTTTATTACGATATGAAAACTTACCGCTTCATCTTGGTTAAATAATGTTGTAAGCAGTATAAAAACTCAAAAGATCATTTTAATGTAGGTGGTAGTTATTCCATCCAATTTTTCATTCAGTTCGCAAATATCGCAACCGCAACAAGCAACAAACACAGCGCCACAGATTAAAATAGAGATATGTCGGTTGGTGTCATTCTGTCTCATGTCAGATTTTTTTTTTAATTCTCCCATGTAGGGAAGGCAAAGGGAACAAAGCCCATCCAGCCAAGTCTTCAGTATTTTATTTCTTCAGCAGTTCTCATTGAAATGCTAGTGTAATGCATTTCAATGCATCTTGGGAGAGTTTGACGTCAAACGATCGATGGCAGACACTGTGGTGCTACTTGGATGAGGTGGATGGTTACAACGATAAAAAACTCATCACTTTTCACACCACTTGACACTTATTTCGATAATCCTCCACATTGCACATCATCACAGACACTTATTACACAAAACTACACTGATTTTACGTAACAATATCCACTCCGAAACAATATTACAATTATCGATGATATCTCGTATTACCTCATAATATCATGATACGAAAACATACAAACAGCTCACATCAATTCATCTGAGAAACTGTTGCTCGCGCACTCATTTTTTTTTCGAGCGAGAGAAGGAGGACTCTTTACCTTCCCATGCGGGAGAAGGAGGTGGTTATCCCTCATAGGATACCCACCGGCCGGCCGGGGGTTATGTCGGACTCCTACCGACTAAACACCACCTTGCTTTAAGCCGTTTTACGGGCCTTGGTAAAGCATAACCTGAATGCGCCCTCTCCCTCAGGAAAGAGAGAGGTGCGGCGCTGCCCTAGCTTCTTACTAGGGCATGTGCACCAGATATACGATCGGAACCAAAGTGGGCCGATCGTATCGGACATGTGAGTCTGTACGGGCGAGCAGAAGGCCACGCGTACTGGGTGGGAGGAAGCTACGGCGCGGATTTAGGGCCTCTAAGGCCCACGACAAGGGATCGGGAGCGTCTGTGAAGACGTGTCGGGGTCTGCGGTATGTGTACCGCAGGTGGGCAGCGCTCGGTTCGTAATCCGCGGCGCTTTGAATGAGAGGATTTGAGTGCCCTTCTGCGGCCTTAAAGAACCACTCAGAGTAAGCCCTAAAGAGTTGTTGTAAAGTCAGTAGGTCTGTGTCCCTATGTAAGTCCGCATTCCTAACATACCAAGGGGCGTCGGTGGCCTTGCGGCAGAAGGAATTTTGGATGACTTGGAGTTGGTTTAGGATGGATGGGTCAGCGTGGGCAAACACTGGGCTAGCGTAAGTCATGACGGGGCGTATGCATACCTTATACATGGTTCGCTTGTTTAGAAGAGACATTTTGCTATTCCTGCCTGACATACCGTTAAGGCGGGACATATAAAAACGGGCGTTGCGAGCGACACTCTTGACGTGGGCTCGGAAATTGAGCTCTTGGTCGAAAGTCACACCTAGGTATTTCGCCGAGCGCTGCCATGAAATGGCTTTGACCTGTAGGCGAAGGGAGGAAGTGTTGAAGGGAACGGTTCGTGTACGGTGTTTCACGTCAAAGCAAACCGCGGAGGTTTTGTCCACGTTCACCTCAATGCGGCGCCGTCGGAACCTTAAGGCCCCTAAGACTAGGTGGACCGGACGGTGGTCGGAACCTAAGTCATCTAGTGAATCTATGGATTGGCAGAGTAATGACACGTTCTTTAAGAGAGCGGTGTCTAATACGTCAGGGGCATGATTTCTGCCGTTCGTGTTAGTCTGTCTGCACGTCCAGTCAGCATGTTCTCGCGTACTCAGCACTCCGGTAATCCGGTTATATTTATATATTTGTACCTTCGGTTGAACTTCGTTGAAACTCGCACAGTGCACCGATCTACAATGCGCATGCGCGAGTTTTATCATTTTTATCATTAACAGCGAATTGGATATTGGAGATTTGATTTTTATTAATTATAATAGCGGCATCATATTGATGAATGATGATGCCGCTAAAAACTCCTGTCACGTCAGAGTTATCAGACATTCACAGACACTAGGGCCGATTGGCACAAACCAAACTAAACTTACATGTGTAACCATCCTTCTTTAGCTATATACACTCCATGATCCACTCTTATATTCATAACTCTTCTTGTCACATGCTCATTTTCTCTTCTCAAAATATGTGTATCCCCGAATAGCCGCTTTTCTCTCAATTTCTCTATGACGGCGCAACATTCAGACATCCTCTGCTAAACTCATTCCTCACTCTATCAATCACAGATTACTATCTATCCTCGTCACCCCACATCCATATTTTAACATACGCATTTATCAGAGATCGTCGCAATACATTTACTCGGTCTCTGTTCTACTGTCTTTGTCTGTACTCACCAGTGAACTCACCTATCATTGAAATAAGCGGTATGTGGTGTGAAAAGTGATACATATAGTTTTTTAACGTGGTAATCCACCTCATCTAAGTAACACCACAGTATCTACCATCGATCGTTTGGCACCAAACTCCTAAGATGCATTGAAATGAAATTAACTCTTGCATTTCAATGCAAATAATGCAGACATAATAATATGACAAACTTGGCTGTATGGACTCAGTTTCCTTTATAGTGAGAAATTTACAAAAAAAATACAACAAAAAGAGAGTTTGGCGGCATTTGACTAATGGCGGACGTGATTTTTATTTCGATAATTGTAATATTGTTTCGGAGTGGATATTGTTACGTAAAATCAGTGCATTTTTGTGTAATAAGTGTCTGTGATGATGTGCAATATGGAGGATTATCGAAATAAACGTCAAGTGGTGTGAAAAGTGATGAGTTTTTTTATCGTGGTAATCCACCTCTTCCAAGTAGCACCACAGTGTCTGCCATCGATCGTTTGACGCCAAACTCTCCCAAGATGCATTGAAATGCATTAAACTAGCATTTCAATGCAAACTACTGAAGATATACATATATATATATACTGCAGACATGGCTGTATGGGCTTCGTTCTCTTTGCCTTCGCTACGGGAGAATTTTACAAAAAAAAAAATATACAACGAGTTTTTGGCGGCATTCAACTATGGCGGACGTGATTTTTATTTCGATGATTGTAATATTGTACGGAGTGGATATTGTTACGTAAAATCAGTGTAGTTTTGTGTAATAAGTGTCTGTGATGATGTGCAATATGGAGGATTATCGAAATAAACGTTTTTATCGTGGTAATCCACCTCATCCAAGTAGCACCACAGTGTCTGCCATCGATCGTTTGACGCCAAACTCTCCCAAGATGCATTGAAATGCATTACACTAGCATTTCAATGCAAACTACTGAAGATATATATATTGCAGACATGGCTGTATGGGCTTCGTTCCCTTTGCCTTCCCTACGGGAGAATTTTACAAAAAAAAAAAAAAATATACAACAAAAAAAACAACAATCAAAACAAACATTCATAACAAAATCAATAAATTTGAGGTGGAAGAGGGGAAGAAGTGTTTTCATCGATGATTATTGATCACCAACAACTAAACTCTAAGAGTAGTGCGCTTTGAACAGTTGGTACGTATCTGTAGTTAGTGATGGAAGGCATTTAAAGTTTGTTTGTGCAACCTATGAATAGCTATAAAACTAAATGTTATTTAAAATTTAAAGCAGTTCTTCGCACTTAAAATTAAAAATCAATTGTACCAAACAATCAAGTCAGTGTAGAAATGACTGAAAGTAAACTCTGCCATTTAGATGGCCTTCCAACTGAAACTCTTCTGTACATTTTTTCATTTGTGACTGCAAAAGATGTATCTAAACTCCGGCGCGTTTGCTGTAGATTGAAGCAAATAATTGATGACTTTACACAGAGTGAAGCCCTGTGGCGACATTACAGCAAGAAAGATTTTAAAAAGATTTATAACTCTGCTCGCTCAAAGGCCAACCCTGACTTGCTATGGGTCCAAATTTATCGGTCCTTATCGCTCTGGGATAGGCTGAATACAGCCTCTGAGCTCAAGAAACAATTTTCCTTAGCTTGTAATGTTGATGAGGAGATAAGGAACTTTGAAGTGCTCCGAGATGGCATCATAGCCGTTCATAAACGAAGTTCTATAATTTACTATGACATACGGACTTTGAAAGCATGCAAACGCAGTCCTATTACAGGGGAATATATGAGATACTCAGAGACAGAAGACACCATTATAATTTTAAGTTATCATTTGCATTTACATATCATGCGTAAAGTAATCCAGGGCCAACATTCTAAGATAAAGGTTACTATTGATAATGTTAAAAATTACATCATGGTAAATAACGTGATATTTTATATAACACTGAATGATACTATTTACCAATGTCAGCTTGAAGATCCTGACTTGTCACAAAATTTAGTGCAGCATTCTCCTACTAGTATCATGTGCTTAGGTTACACAGAAAATCTTCATATATTGACTTATGAACGCGACATATACTCAGTAATCGGAAATGAGTTGACATTTACATGCACTGTTGATCCTGAGTGCAACTTACTCCATCATCTGAATGAGTATAATTTTCTTGAAAACCTAGATTGGCGCATATACTTTCAATGGATGGCTGTAATAAAGAATGGAGTCCCAGAAGGACCATTAAGAGATATTATCAGTGTACGTTGCTATGGGGATGTGTATTTTGTAGGTTCTAACTGGGGAATTCTTCAAATCTACTATGCACCATATATATCAGGTGTATTTGATATATTTAATTCTAGACCCGTGAAACTATATAATTTTATGGAAAGATACGACTGCCCAGTATTAAGTATGTGCCCAATACTCCAGACTGATGTGATAGAAGTTGATGATGGTCACATTGTTTTAATAGCTATGCCAAAGAAAATAGCTGTCCTTAGCTTTGCTCATAACTTTAAGAAGACAGTATCTATTGATATATCTGATATAGAGTGAAAGATATAACATAATTACTAAGCCTTTCAAGACTTATTTCTTAGCTCAAAGATCTACAATAAGTGTATGTCATGGAACGCTAAAAGCCATGGCAGGCAGCATGTTGGGAGTGATAATGGTGTGATGCAATAATTCTTCTGAGTATTCAACAGACTTGTTTGACCTTCAATTGAAGCTGATAGATCCTTTCTTTACCTGAGGAAAAGTAGCATATAGATGATTACAAGGGAAATTTTAACCAAGTGGCAACATTTAGAAATTTAGATTATAGTTTGTGGCCAATCAGATTGGTTTCTGAATTTTAATATATGTGATGTAAGCTAGATCAAAATAATTAAGAAAGACAATACTTACATATTACATTTAATGACTATGATAAAACAGTGTTTACATAAATAATCCGAATTGTGATTTGTAGATAAGAATGTTAGTGGCTATATAAAACAGTGTTTTACAAATATTGTATTTTCCAAATATTTCACAAAATGGAGAATGTAACTAAATCCGTCAAAACAACTCAAAATTTTTCTCAGTTTAGGTTGTATGAATACAAGTTTTAGTTGGTTTTGATTAATTCAAAAAGACCCAGTAGATTCCGTCAGATATTTTTGATTAACGTTTGAACCTCGTCGGGGGTAACCGGAGGGAGAGAAGATGTAGGCGGTAGACGAGAATCTTTCGACCTCCTCGTCCACCTCCTGAACGTGCGCGGGATCTTCTGGGATGGTGCTGGTCTGGGTGAGCATGCGTGAGAAGGCGAATGACCTGAACTCATTCGTTACAATGCCTATTGTAGCCTCTTATTCGGGTATGCCTATTGTAGCCTCTTATTCGGGTATGCCTATTGTAGCCTCGTATTCGGATTTGAAGGTTCTCGCCAGTCTTCAGTAGGCCTGGTGGGAGGGTGAGATGTCCTTAAGGAATTTTCCTCACCGATCGTTGCGGAAGTCGCGAATCACCTTACAACGCGTTGCAAGGTACGCAGCCACGACCTGTTCGCTTCGGAGGGTTGTTGGGAATAGGCACGTATAGTAGGTAGCGTTCTTTGCAGTCATCAGCCTCCTCAAGCCGTCCGGGAGCCTCTATCTATAGTGAGCCATTGATCCCATTGATGCCTGCCTCACTGCTTAGGTGAGGTAGGATGTCGGAGATAGAGTCTAGTTCTGGCCTAGAGGATGTTTCGAGGATTATCGCGAGTTTCTCATAGTACGTCACCTTTTCGTCAGGGAAGTGGAGTCGGAGGGTGAGCGAAGGTGTAGGGACTACAGGGCGGTGGTCCGAGTACAGAGCATGAATTACCTCTATGGAGCGCAACGCAAGCGTTACGTCCTTCAGAAGTTCCATGTGCAGAGGGTTTGCGGCGCAAGGGACGATGCTATCGAAGAGTAACTCGTTAGCGAAGTTAGCGGTTGGTCGATCAGCAGCTCCACTGTGTGCTTGCTATTGTAGTCGCCGGCAAGGATGACAGCGCCTCTCATCGACCGCGTGTTCGGTGAGGAACCAACTGACTTCATTCTTCTGATTGCAAAGGCCATTAGCGCTGAAATACGCTAGCTTGAAGGAGTGAAGTTTAATCTATTTGGGTGAACTATCCATTTTGTTTCGCATTGATAGCCTTTAGAGACCTGACCAGATTATCCTGCTCTAGGAGAGCACTAACGTTTTTGAACGAAGTTTTAGCTCGCAGTTTTGCGGCCAGTATGCAGACTTCATCCATATCGATGGTATCGATGATGCTGCACACAAGATGCAAGTCCGCGTTTGACATCGCGTTGGCGGAGGGACTTAGAGCTTTGTCTTGTATAAAGATAGGCGAAGGGGCGCGGGGGTCCGAGGGGAGTAAGTCCTCCTATTCGACTGCCGCAGGGCCGAGCTCTCCATTGGCGGCTTTCACTATCTTCTTTGGCCGGTCCACCTCTGCGGGGATCTTCCTCTGTTTCCTCTTCCCCTTTCCAGATACAACGACCGTGTAGTCGCTGTCGCTAGAATCTCACTCAGGTAAGTCGCACGAGGGAACTATCTCCATAGAAAGAGGGTCAGGAGAGAGAGAGGACTGTCGGCGATGGGAGCGGTCGCAAGGGCAGACGTTGGGGTTGGGGCGGGGCGGACGCGGAGGGAGCGGATACGTTGAGAAACCCCGCGAGGAAGGGAGCGAGCAACTCGAGGCCCACGGAGAGGAAATAGATTTGGGGTCCATCTTGAAGGCCTCTCCCTGGCACCCTCCCTGTACAGTTGTTCACACCCTCCCTGTGTTATGTTGAAACTTATTTAACGTAGGGTATGTATCACTATGCCACCACAAGGGCTGGAGGACAATATTTATTTTATAATCAGAGCGAATGGATATAAAGGCTCAGTCCAAGTGACAGATCTCTTGCGACCACTTTGGAGCCTCTGTTCCGCTCAATGGCCTCTTTTATACGCTCAGTATTAAATCGGCGTATGTCGCGAGTCAGTGACTTCGAGAACTGTTTGTTGAGCTGCCGACATAGAAGAGTATCATCTGATGACCGCAGAACCATCTCGCGCCTTTCCGCCATCAGGTTTATTGTTGGCTCGGAGATTTTCAGCCACCGTACGGACAGTTTCCACGAATTATATGTGTCCACATTTGTGTAGTCCTCCGGGCAATCGAAGCGATTTTGCATTCCGTGATCGCTCCCCGTGCTTAACGAATTGATCACTGAGACATCATTAAATATCTAAGTCTTAGTCGACAAGATGAAGTCAATCTCGTTTCTTGTCCTACCACCCGGACTTCTCCAGGTCATTTTTCGATGCAGCCGTTTTGTGAAAAAAAAGTTCATCATATAGAGTCCCTCCCTCTCCATGTAGTCGGCTAGCATTTGACCACGGTAGTTCCGGGTTCCAAATCCAAATGGCCCCACTCTCAGCTCATCATCGCTACGTTTACCAAGCCTTGCATTGAATTCTCCCATGACAACGCAATAATGTGTTCTGAAAGCATGTATAGCCAGAGAAATATCCTCATACATTACTTCCACTTCCTCGTCGGGGTGTGTCGATGTTGGGGCATATACCTGTATGACCTTAGATTAATACCGACTGGAAATTCTGAGTATAAGGTAGGCTACCCTAATCGACACACTTCCGATCTGTACCACGTTGTTCACAAGAAATTTATGGACAATGAACCCAACACCACCTTGGGACAGAAATAAAGCAGGTTGCCGGATTTTAGGACCATCGTGTCCTTGCCCTCTCGTCGGACTTCGGATAATCCCACTACACTCCAGCGAATCCTGCTTATTTCTCCTCAGTCCGCAGTGTGCGTGCGTTATAAGTTGCCAGGTCGTTTGACGGGTAATCTTCGCCGCTCGGGGATTCTTCGCACCCCTGGTGCCGGCGCCTCGCCGACGTCCGTCACAGTCAGCACGGCCTCCGGCAACGCCGGGCACTTGGGGCCGTCCATTGTTGTGTAGAAACATTGGGTGGGTTTGGGCCTTCTCCCACCACGCTGGCCCAGTGCGGGTTGGTGGGGAGCGACAAAGCCTCGTTTGTTATGCAGCAGGGTGTACCACGTGCAGGTGAGGTTGGCTTGAGTCCCGTGAGTTGTTATTTGGGACCCCTTACACCAATAGATGTTTATTGCTATCGATATTATGAAGATCGATATTAGGATTTTGAATAATAACATTAGGAACAGAGTAGTTAGGATTGTGATTGTTAGAATTGGTTAGAATAAATAATTTGGAACAACATTTTCGGAGTTCTAATTTTCGGAATTGAAATTTTAGGCGAACTTCAGCGCGCCCATTTACAAGACATAAACAACAAGGTCCTATGCCGTCCTGAAAATGTTTAATTTGACAGCTATGTCCTATTTGAAACGTAGTTTACGTACGTTACATAGCGTTAATTGAAGTTATATTTGTTAAAAGGTTAAAAGTTAATTGTGGATGTAAACACCTACATTATTTGTCATATGAAAAAAAAAGCCTATCCTACGCTTACCCCTACGGAAAGAGGCCTGATAGCGCGACAAAATGTTATGTTAAAACTTAAATAGCGTAGCGTATATGAATATAACATTTCAGTGATTTAATGAACCAAGTTTAATATAGTAGTTTAACTTTAAAAATTAAATAATGTAAACAAACAGTACCAATTATTTTATTTACTTATCCCACATTATACTAGTATGTATTCACCTCGAACCTAGTATTTGTTTGTAAGAGTTTGATTATTAATCACGGTAAAGGGTACAATAGGGCCACAATTCTGCTACGATACAACTATGGCAATAGAATTTTAATAGTCAATTTTTTTACATTTCGTCGTGTAATAAATCCATAGAAGTAATATTATGCTTTGCATAACCTGTACCCATAGTGTATGTTTTGATTGATAAAAACTTCTCACTTTTAGTTGCGTTAAGAAATGTCAATTTCTATGAGAAATGTGATTTCAACTAGTTTGCGCTAGGGACGCTTTTCACGATTCCCATAGAAATTGACATTCTTGACATTTCTAAACGCAACTAAAAGTGAGAACTTTTTTTTTACAATGAAAACATACACTATTTACACGGGTTCTGGATCACGGTAATTTAATGTATACAGTATTCCAACTCCATACAAACGGTCGAAACTCGAGTTATACCTACGCGCCTCGATCTCGGGGTGCGCTCCGGGTGCAAACAGTCGCGACTGTGCCGCAGTGACAAACGGACGGTGTTTTGTTTTTTAATAATAATCGCGCGATTTTTTTCACCAAATACGTTCAAGTTCATTATTTAAAATGACGAGTAGGAAATATTGTGGTTTTATTTTATATTATATTATATCCATTATTGGTTGCATAAATGAGTCATTATTAGAATGCGGATATTTAAAATATTTTTCGGTCGCAAACTTATGACCTTGCTATTCAAACATAAACATTGTTTTTTATTAGTTAATCTGCCAATTAAAAATTACTCATTTTTAATTACTCTTCTAATTCAATTCACAAAGTATTTTATTTGTTTAATTAAAAAAGTATATTCACGATCACAAAACTAAAAGGACACACAAAGTAGGCAAATTTAATTAAAATGCTGGATGCGGGCAGCCCCATCGCATGTTTACGTACAGCGCGGCTGTATGTATCTCAAGATTACGGTCGAGTTCAAATACTGTATACATTATATTACCGTGCCTGGATGAAGCTCTGCAAAATAAACACATTCAAATTTCGACTTTATTTGTAAGGATTTAGGAATCAAAAGTCAGTAAATTCATAACTGGTCTCAGGAACACAGCATCATCGTACGGATTGTCCCTCGCTTACAATAGTTACAATGTTGTTATTGGAATAAGCCAAGTCTTCAGTATTTTATTTTATCAGTAGTTTGCATTGAAATGCTAGTGTAATGCATTTCAATGCATCTTGGGAAAGTTTGATGTCAAACAATCGATGGCAGACACAGTGGTGCTACTTGGATGAGGTGGATTACCACGATAAAAAACTCATCACTTTTCACACCACTTGACTCTTATTTCGATAATCCTCCACATTGCAAATCATCACAGACACTTATTACACAAAACTACATTGATTTTACGTAACAATATCCACTCCGTACAATATTACAATCATCGAAATAAAAATCACGTCCGCCATAGTTGAATGCCGCCAAAAATTCGTTTACATTTTTTTTTTGTCCAATTCTCTTTAATTTTTTTTTAAATATTCAGTTTTACGGCTCTGGTTGGACCTTTTGAGCCACACGTTAACAGTAGAACACTTTTCTTTAGTAGTTTGCATTGAAATGCTAGTGTAATGCATTTTGGGAGAGTTTGGCGTCAAACGATCCATGGTAGACAATGTTGTGTTCCTTCGATGAGGTGGATTACCACGATAAAATTCCCATCGTTTTTCACACCACTTGACGATTATTTCAATGATTCTCCATATTGCTCATCATTATTGACACTTACTACACAAAACTACACTGAATTTACGCAACAAGATCCACTCCGAAACAATCTTACAATCACTGAAATAAAAATCACGTCCGCCATAGTTGAATGCCGCCAAAAACTCCCTTAAATTATCCCATGTTGGGAAGGCAAAGAAAACGGAGCCCATACAGCCAAGTCTTCAGTATTGTGTGTTGTAAAATTCTCCCATGTAGGGAAGGAAGCTCATACAGCCAAGTCTTCAGCATATATTTTTCAGTATTTGCGTTAAAATTCAAGTGCAATGCATTTCAATGCATCTTGGGAGAGTTTGGCGTCAAACAATCGATGGCAGACACTGTGGTGTTACTTCGATGCGGTGGATTATCACGATAAAAATCCCATCGTTTTTCACACCACTTGACGCTCTTTGATCCTCCACATTGCTCATCTTTATTGACACTTATGACACAAAACTACACTGATTTTACGCTACAAGCTCAGAGTAAATAGAACTGGAGTAGCCATTAGTCAATTTCTCAAACATTTTTTTCTGCCATTTCTTGCGGGGGGTGAGGTTACCACTACACTCAAAGCCAGCACACATAAACAATAACTTTTACCGTTTTTACAAATGCACACATGCATAATTCGACACACAAATTTAAATTTCACGCACACACACGCTTAAAATAGTCACGTGGGGTGTGCGTTTTGACAACGTCACAGCCGCACTCCCCACGAGACTAGCGTTCGAAATTTGAAATCGTAGAATTCTAAAACATGAAATAATGAAGTAAATAATCATGAAATCTTAAAAATTATAATTAGAAATAAAATATGACACCATCTTTTAGCATACTCGATGTTTTCTATTTATTTTTACAACAAAAAACAGCTCAGGCAGGAATTGTTGCGGGAGCTCTGTACGCCGCAACGTTTACAATGTTATGGCTGTCAAAATGGCGGCTCAATCAGTTTTATTAAACGTGCAAGCATCCGATGCTTGTGCATTTGGCAGAGGGGAATGTTAGACAAAGGCTACTCCAGTTCTGTTTACTCTGAGTACTGCGATAAGTAATCCACCACGATAAAAAACTCAACAGTTTTCACACCACTTGACGCTAATTTCAATGAAGAATTAGTGCTCATCATTATATACACTTTACAAATTATAGTTTTATGTAACAATATCATGACAATATCCACTCCTAAACTTTTTTGTTAATTAATTTTATCTCACGACTGCTATATTTGGTTGCCCCTTTACCTCTTTTGTTATAATTATGCCTTCTCTACACTTAGATGCGGACGCAATCATCGACTGATACATGATGCATCTAGAAATAAATCAGCTCGAAGCATCCACACGTCTGAAAGCCTATTAGTCTATGTTGGTGCTCGGCGGACGTAATACGTACGTACTCCAAATGTTTCTAACACAGCTCTAGAAATATGTAAATTTCGGTAATAATCTTGTTAGTAATTTTCACAAGTTAATAAAAAAGGACGAAAAAGAAACTGCAAAAAGCAATTACTCGTTCTTAGCCTATATACGTCCTACTGCTGGGCACAGGCCTTCCTCATGGAGATACACACGAGGAGTATGGGCCGTATCACCACCACGCTGGCCCAATGTGGGTCGGTGGTTCTGGCTCAATGCGGGTTACTACCCGATAAAAACTAACGCGTTGCCAGATGTGTGCATGGTACGCGCGTTCTCACGTTTATTCCCTTTGATTCGTGCCATAAAAACCGTCTACACATGGATTTGGGCCTGCCAGACACATCGACCAATACCTACCACACCTCTACACGTCGGTGGACATACATCTGCAGACGCGTCTGTTTACGTGTAGAAAAGGCATTATCTATGCAAAATATTTTTAAATAACTAAAAACGAGGCTGTATGCAATTAGGTCCCCTTGCTTTACCTTAATAAAAAGAGTTAAAAAAAAGGAGATGATAAATCTATGGTTATGTTCTGGCATTCTGGCATTTTTTGGCATTAAATTGAATGATCGTGGAAAAGTGAACGTGAAAGAAGGGGAGTGTGATGTGGGCGATACCACAAAGTACTTTTATAGATACGGAAAGGATACTTAGAGATAAAGTTAATTCCAGGTCAGTTAATACAATTTCTATTTCATTTTGCATCGTTTATAAATTATATCTTGTGTGATGAGCGGTCAGCAACACGTAACAAATAAAACTTTGCTGTCTTGTTTGATTCTGATTTCAGAAGTAGAATTTGAATGAATACTCAAACTTTGAATTAGTTTATATTTTTTAATCAAAAATTGTGTTGGTGCCGGTCAAGCTATCATCGAAATAGGTGTTGTGTATCGAATGTTTTTTCTAAATTTACTCTGCGTACATTCACCTCTATCTACTAGCGGTGGGTTACACCGTACCAATGCGATGCTTTCAATACGAATTTCGATACGATAGCATACTCGCGTTCTAAATGTTTTAGCAAATTTGGTGTGCCCTCAACACTTATGATGTGCCTCAAAAATTTATTGTTGCAATCTATTAGTGCATTATTGTTGTTTTGCTATATAATTCATTAAATTAAACTTTGAAATTCAATTAAAAGATAAATCGGTAGCAATATCTCAAAACTGTGTTCCATCTCTTATTAAATATAATATTTACAATATGTCATACAAACCAACAAATGAAAATTGGGGAAACAGGTGTTTTCTACTCTAATGCTCTTTTAAAGACCTCCCACATTAGTTTTCGTACAATAAACAGACACGTATATGTTTTATTTAAATAATATGTTCTTAACCAAAACATCAATTTTCATATAATGACTCAAAATCATGTTTTTTAGATGGTATTATTACTTAATGAGTTCAATTTTAACTTAATTTACCCTTATTTATATTATTTTATAAGAAGCATGTCGACTAGTCACCATTATTAGTCATTGTTGTGAATTTTATTGTTGTATTATATATTGTTCTTGGGTTAGTTCAGTGCGCAGGTGATTTGGGCTCAGTGCCAAAAGCCAACCATTACTGAGCTGTATCATAGATAGCACAACCCATTTCCTTGCACCAGATCTAAAGGTAAAAGTGTTAGAAACATCCTACTCAATAGTCAAACACATCAATCAACTCATGGGAGACTAAACTCCCATGTGTTGAAATAATTTTGTGCAACAAACTGGTCCTTTGAAAACAATCAATTAGAGTAGTTGAAGCACATGCACCTTTGCTATAGTGAAAGTGTGCATCTCTGAGCATGGATTTTGACATGAAATAGATGCCAGACGCCATAGATATTCTGTTGAATAAAAAACCCTTCAAGCAGCAGGCAAAACATAAAAGCACTATATACCTATGGTTATTTAGCCTAATTGCTAATGCTGCTTTCCATTGATCTTAAACCATATAATTGAGCTATGTCTTGAGGAAAAGTATTCCAATAAATTAATATTTAATTAGAATTTTTTATTATCAAGATCCAAAATATGTGTAATCATACATATAGTTATATAAAATAATTTATGCACTTATCACAGAAAACAATAGGTGCAACAAAATATATAAAATAAAATGTATTTGTTTATACTACTATATTCTCTTAGCTAGTTCACATTAGGATAATTTTCGATAAAAGGGGCCACCCAGAGCATGGAATTCCTACTGGGACAAGTACCATACTAAAACATGGAAATGTTAAAAAGCTCTGTATGGGTCAGAAAGGTGTTTTCCTGTTTTTCTGTCACCCTAGCCATCTTCTTTTTGTGTTTTAGTAAATCTCTTCGGCATTAATGAAAACTAGGACAAACTAATTTAGTGAGACAAATGTTATTACATTATTTCATGACATGGGGTTTGCCCAGTTAAACTTCAATTGGATAAAAGAACGTAATATTTTCAATGAAATAAACACTTAATTGTGGACACATATAATGACAGGTTCGTGGAAGCTGTTTGTACGGTGGGAGGAAAGTTCTGTCCAGTCGAACCAAAAGGGGAAGGAAAATTCCGAGCCAACACTAAAGCTGATGGTGGAAAAGCGCGAAATGATTCTTGTAGCAATTTTATTTAATAACTATGGTAACAATGCATAATTTGATTATAGTAGAGAAAAGATTTTAAAATTAATTGGGCAACCATTTAACTATGTGGTCAGCAACAAAAAGGTCAGGCTAAAAATCATTTGTGCAGCAAAAAATATTTTGTCAGCAATATAATTATTTGGTCGAAAAAAATAATTATTTGGGCAGCAATGTATATGTTACCGAAAATGTATAAAATCTAGGAAAATGATTAAGGATCAATTCCTAGGAAATGTATTCTGATAGATAAGTGGTTATTTTTTTATGACCCATAAAAACAATATTTGTTGAATGTTTGTTTGTTGAATTGAATTGAATTGTGTCATCAAAACATATATATTTGACGACCTCCGTGGCCGAGTGGTCCGTACGCCGGTCTCAAGGCGACGCCATCTCGAGAGGTCCTGGGTTCGATCCCCAGTGGAGGCAAGTTGGGGTCTCCAAAATGGCCGTTTTGTAGGCGTCCACAGCTTCTTCAAGTTATGAAAATCTCTATCCTCGCAAATTTTCTTTATTTTAGATAAAGAATGTAAATTATTAGGGCTTAAGTCGAGCCTCTACGGCGGATGGTCTAATAATTCTATGTTTTCTTGCTTTAGAGCAACTCTTTTGTTCTGTGCGCGGTGTGAGCTGCGGCGGTTGCAGTTCTCTTAACGGAGTTCAGAAACGACCTGTGGCAAACAAATGCTAGCATACCATTCTGCATTAATCGTTCTTTGTGCCTCAAGAGGAATAGTCGTAATACTGCTGGTTTTGGAGACAAACGTCGCCATCATTTTTTTTGCAACACTCTGTGAACGAACAATTTTTGTTGGCTTTAACTCATTTTCGAACACCCAAACTCGTGACTGGTTTTTTGTTTCGGGTTCGTACGCGTATATCAAGGATTCTTCACCTGATACGATTTTGTATACAGCATTTGAGGATCCTGCGTGGAATCTTTCGAGAGCACCAAGAAACGCGAGCCGCTTTTTGCTCTTCACAGAGCGAATGCGGTATCCATCGGGAAAACAACTTTTTTACACCTAATTGTTAATGCAGGATTATTTGTATTTGACTCATGCCAATGTCTGAAGTTGCCTGATTTTCGCGGTATGTCACATGTCGATCTTCCTCAATCAGTTTACGCACAGCATCAACGTTTTCTAGGGTGACTGCAGTTTTTGGACGACCTTGACGGGGATCATCACTGAGCTTGACACGTCCACGTTGAAATTCAGCAACCAGCGATAAATTGTGGTTTTGGATGGGGCTTCATCACTAAATGCAGAAATCATTCGGTCAACACACTGTTTTGTGTTAAACCACTTCGAAAGTCATAATAAATCATCGCTCTTGAATTTTCTCGAGTCAATTCCATTTTCTCAACGTTTAGTCGTTGAGAAAATGGAATTGAGTTTGACAAAACCTTGTGACAAGACCGAGAATCTTTTTTTAAATAAATAAATCGAAAAATTTTAATATGACAGGAACAGTGGAAATATTCCATTCCCGATACTTTTAGTGCAGCCCTCGTAGATAGCAAAAATGGCCATAAAAATCTCGACACGAAATAGCGCGGTACATTTAATTTTCAGTAAAAAATTCGGGACGACTGGTAACGCTAGTTTCACTTTATATTGATTATATTGGTAGAAAGGATTTGATTTTACGATTTACTTATTAAAGTACTGCAGCGATACCAAACAGTGCGCAGGCGCAAATAGTTTGTGGCGGTTTTCATTAGGATTCATATCACAATGACACGGCGGGCTCGGCGCAGGCGATACGGTCAGTTTTATTCAATGAAATGACGTCATCTGGATTGTAGAGTTCGTGAATTGGAATCGTGATCGGTTATTATGACATATGCGCACTGTGCGGTGTTAAAAACAGTTTCCCGAACAGCGCTTGTTTTACATTACCTGGGATATTTCACATATTAGGTTTTTAAGGAACACAGTGGACTCTGCTAACCCCTACGGGAATTGCATACGTGATTGTATGTATTTATGTATGTATTTTCATTACTTCAGTTCGATGTGCAATAGAAAGAACACTTAAAAAAACAACAATTATCGCGACATTGACACCCACATTTCGCCTATGAAATTGGTGTTTTTATTGTCTTAGTATTTTGTCTGTAATCATATACCATAAAAACACACACACACACACACACACACACACAAACAAACACAAACACACACACACACACACACACACACACAATTTCGTAGCATTGTACTTTTAAATTGATTCATGGAAGGAGCAGTATCTCGCAATACAAGCATTTTGACATGCTTCCTGGGAGATTCTGGCCACGGCATATTATATTAAAGATTGAATAATGTTATGGAAATAAAGAATTTATTGTTATTATTATATAGTGATTCGGCCTCTAGCGACAAGTGCCTCCTCCCTTGGAAATCCTGACCTAAAATTATTAAACATCTAACCTCTTCACATTTTCGATTTTTATCAAATATTGTAATTTTATCATTATGGGATTACATCAATGTCACAAGTTCGCACTAGAAATACTGCTGATATTCACTCAGCTGATGACTGCACTCTGCCTGATCTTAAGCAGCACGTGGAGTTCAAACACGAAAGTAGCTAATACTGCATTAAAAGAACAGTCTTAACCACTTCCGCCCAACCGGTCCAAAGTAAGCTTGATATGGATTTGAATTTAGTGTTTATAGGTCATTAAGAGGTCTTCCATAAAATATTAGCACTATTTCACCAATTTATCGTTAAGTCCAATAGCTTATAGTGGCGACGGGCTCACCACCCGTCACTCTCAGTGCAGTCACTGCTTGGTGATGCGCGGATTTTGACATGGCTTTTGCAGTGCTTTTGCCTAATCTCAAACTAACCCTTAGTGGATTTTAGTCGTGATTATATGTATGTATGTATGCATAACGCCCGCTTCATGACATAAAGATTTGTATGAATCATTAGAGCGATCTCCAATCAAGATAAAATTATTTCGCGTGGACATATATGGCGAATACTGGCATTATCTATATCTATTGTAATTAATATATAAATAAGTGGTGAATACTGTAGAGCACATATTTTCTTTACAACTTCTTTCGTGGAGATATACGAGTATATAACGTTGTATATAACGGTTGATTGGTTTTTTTACCTTTTAAATATATCTAGTTGTAGACTTGAGAAAACTGACGTCGTTAACTTTACGTTATTTCTTGGGTAAGTGAAAATGTGAGGCATGTCATGAGCTCGTTAATCAGATGTCAGTGGCTACTTGACAGGTTCGCCAGGTGAGGGTTGCTGATATTCTATTTTACACTTATAATACACTTAATTCTGTTATAGAAAAATCTCGTTGCTAGTGCTGTGACCGACAAATCAGCGTTCCTATATTTTCAACGCCACTGTTTCGGTTTCAATCTATTCATAATTCACTCAAATACCTCTTTCTTTACTTTTTCGAAATAGTAAGAAGGAGAATTGTTCATGCGGGGTATGTTGATAAAAGGATTATGTAGTTTGGGTGTAAGAATTATCATTATAGATAATTCTTATATATCACTCATTACCGTACTTCGAATAATAACATTATGTCGTCTGGGATAGAAAATGGTCAACAATTGTTTTGCTTCTTTCTTTGTGCTTTTTAGGGTATCGAAGTCACCGAAGTACCTAATTTTTTAATTTCGCCAGGCCCTTCTGTTTTTCCTCAGCTTGACTTAGAGAATTTGAATAAGCAATAATGTGGCATATTAGTGAATTATAATTGGCGTATTAGTCACGTTGACATAGTGATAAAATAAAAAAATTGTTTACCTCTATGTCTCATGCTTTAGGTGTTTTGTATAGGACTTATCGATCTTAATTATTACTAACATCTTTTTTGAAACTACAAAAACAAACATTCAGAGTAGCGTAGATATTATTTTGTACCTGTCCTGATGAATGCTCTCATGTTGTTAAAGGCTTGTATCTCCGAAGTAGATGGGGCTTAGCCGTATTTCATCCTAATCTCCTAATGGACAGCGCCGCGCGACTGACACGTGAACATAATGTGGTGTCATGTGTGTCTTGGTGCTCTGCGACCACTTGTACTAAAACGACGTTTTTAATCTCTCACAGATAGATTTTTCAAGTAATCAATTTTACAGCCTATAGATATCTGCAACACCAGACTCAAGGCATTGCCGGCCTTAGAAACGGGTACGTTTCTTGATCTGCATGTTGTATCGGTTTGGTTCAAGTCTATTGATTGATATGATAAATAATGCGAGAAACGCAGGGAAACATCCCACCGCCCGTATTCGGGAATTGATTTAACGCCCCAAAATGGATTTCTTATAACTCGAACTTTCACCGCAATATTTTAAGTTTATCACTAAATGATGAAATAGTTACGACTTAGTCTGTTTATTTATGTAAGCTATCGCGTTTAATATGCACGCCACATTTACAGTGTTTAAATTTAGATTCGAATCTCTCACTGTGGAGTATTTTGGACGCGCGGCTCTAATTAATTACTAATGCTGGTATTTGCATGGTGTATCTGTGTGGGAGCGTAACGATTGCTTATTGATACTGACGATGACTATAGATATATATGTTGTCATATCTATTTCTGGTTTACAATTTTATGAAGCCCGCCATAAATAGAAACTGATATTTTTCCTAACCTTTCTTTTAAAAACATGAACAATAAATTTTAAAATCAGTAATGTAGACCTTGATACATACATAATCACGCCTTTTCCCGACGTGGGAATGGGAAATAGGATAGGGAAATAGTTGGAGGTGGACCGCCTAAGAGAACGGACGTTAATCAAATCGGTGACGTTCTAAAGAAGGGCCGGGTCAAGTCTAACTCAAATCGAAGAGCATGTAGAGCAGAGTAGAAAAAGCGAACATTCACCAGGCGGTTCATCTCTAATTTTCTCATTCTCATCTACCTTATGTAGATGCCTCGTGAGTACTTTCATTCATCTTCTCAATGCAATCAAAGCAACTAACTAACTTTCGTCACAACATCCTCTTTCACCCCACACCTCTCTCTTATTTCATCTTCCAAAGAGGCTCCGCAAATGCTTCATAATAACGCTCTCATTGCAGCAGCATTTCATCATTACATTTGATTTAGATTTTAATAAAAACAATGCTTTTTCGTTTTACATAAATATGGTAATCAAGGTTTGATTAATTTATAAAAATCCTTGTAGCTCGGTGGCGTAGTGGTTAATACGCTTTGGCTTTCGATCGGAAACAAAGCTAACTTCGCCATGGTCAGGTCGAGGATGGGTGACCAAAAATTTGTGATCTCGAGCTCCTCTGTGCTTCGGAAGGCACGTTAAGCCGTTGGTCCCGGTCTCTATTGCTACCTTTTTTACCCACCAACCCGCATTGTGCCAGCGTGATGTTGTTACGGCCCATACTCCTCATGTTTCTCCATGAGGAAGGCCTGTGCCCAGCAGTGGGACGTATATAGGCTGAGGAAGAAATCCTTGGAAGTAGGTATTTAATACAAATGTATTTTTTGAGGGGCCTTGTACCTATATTGCTGGAAACAACGTGTGTTTTATCTAACTGCAATAACATAATTGTTATTACCACTTCTATCATTTAATGTCAACGATGTCTATGCATTTGAAACAATTAAATGAGATATTGATTTTTGAGTTGCATGAGATCCACCACTTGTTTAATTTAATATTTTTAATATTATTTGAATTGAGCTATCAAGTTTAGCCTATGAAATAAAGTTATTTTTGATTTGATTTCATTTGAATATGATCACGCTCTCGTAATATTGATTGAGCATCAAAGTCGACCCAATCCCAAATTAAATGGCACAATTTCTTACTGCTTCGGCGGTGCAAATAATTGCATTCAAACCTACAAATAATTGGTTTATTAATGTGAATATCATAAATAATCGGTAGGTGTCTGCTTTGACAATCATATAGTTTCTTTGCAATTTATATGGTTTATTTAGTTATAATATGTTGGAAATTGTTTCTTATTTAATCTCTAACGAATTGTTAATTTCATGATTTTTCTTTCATTTGATCTACCTACTTTTATATAAGAAAGGTATAATGATTATCCTTTAACGTTGAAAATGATTAATGATTTTATCATTGCACGCATAAAGCAACGTGTAATGGAAAGTCTGGCTTGACGGCGGGGGCAGGTTGAAAGGAAAATCTTGTCTACAATATTTTGTTATGATCTTATGTTCTTTATAGTCTAGGTGCCAGGGCCTGTAAATCTGTAATTCGATAAGGTGCAAATTTAAAAGTAAAGTCTTCAAAAATGTACCAGCGATTTAGGTCGGGTGGCCGCGGCTCGCCGCGCCCACGCGCCCGCGCCGGTCACTCACTGCGCATACGTAACTACACAAAGATCATTTGTGAAGGGATTGTGTTTTTAATGGAAACGTAATTACACACCACACCTCTTTACTATTTTTTTAATATTTATAGCCCATACCTTTTATGAGAGCAATAAGAACTAAGTGGTCTTTATTCGAGTAAATTATTAGTTTCAAAAATTTTTACTATTTATTTGTAGTTTGTACACTTATAATGCAAAAACTACTGCACTCAGAACGTAAAATGCACTGATGTATTGACTGACGACTAATAACGACATGCAGTATATACATAATACAGACCATTTTACTATTTGGTTTTAATCCGCGCGAGCCAAGTCTGGTGAAAGAACTAGCGATAAACTAAAAATAAAACTGCACAGTTTAAATCATTTACAATGTTCAATTAGATTGTTTTATTTCGAGACGTAATCGATGTCTCTAATTTTGGTTACCCATCTAGCGGACTCTAATAGGTACTGAACTGATTCTAAACTGTTGTGAGATGTAAGTGTTTAATTCAATGCAAATCCACCCGCATCCCTTCGCGCTTCGCTGATTCCCCCATAGTGTACAGAAACAGGGTGGGAATTGATTGTTAGCAAAAAATAATTAAGTTCTATAGCAGGCGCTAAAGGATGTTGAGTGTGCAAAATAAGAGGACCGCTTTCTGGAAATGGTTTTGAACTCAGAAAAGCTTGCAGATTATGATTTTGAATGTTGCCAGGAGACTTTTAAGTGCATTTTTTATTCGGGTCCCTTGGGATATAGAGTAAATTAGGAGGCTTTCTGAGCTCAAAACCATTTACTGAACAAGGTCCTCTTATTTTGCACACTCAACCTCCTTAAGTGCGTGCTCTATTGTGTAAATTCTACAAAAATCATTTTTATGTTCCGTATGCAAGAGAATGAAGAAGATTTTATGTCCTTTAAAAATACATAAGCCACTGATTCCGCGTCATAGGCGAAAAGGAAGGACCTTCCTCTGAATGAGGAACAGAATGTGCTACTGTACTTCATAGGGCCTTGTGTTTGGCTGTGGAGTGTGCTGAAAACGTGCGTCATAGGTCTTTTCAATATTGTGTTGCTTCATTATCTGCGTAATATTTGAGTTTACTTTCATGTGCCTTTATTGTTATTTATTAGCTGTCGCATTTTTCGCTGATCAACTCTGTTTGAGTAAAATGTCCATCCAAATCCAATCCACTGTATAAGAAGTTAAAAAAATAATACATTTTATAAAAATGCCTATTTCGTTGAAAAATGCGTTTGATTTGGCCTAGTCAGCTGTCAATTGCAGCTATTGTCGATAAAGTCGATATTTCACGTGAAATATAAGGATTAAAACACAGAACTAGTCCACAGTCGCTCGGAAACAAGCTCAGAAATAGTTATCCGCTAAAATAATAATGCCTACTGATTCCGGACAACCACCGGCCGCCGCCGGCCGGTCGCACGCTATTGAGATGAATACTTCCAGTTCCGAGGCACATCGCGCCCGCGCGTTCGCCGCTCTAAATTCACATTTATTTTCCTTTACTATTTGTTTTTCAAGAAATACGAAAGCTTTCTGTGATTTAAGTTTAATAATATACATGTGGATAGGTTCTTCAAATATTTATGTATCTGTTCTGGATAGATAAAAGGAATTGACTTTATTTTACACTAATATCATAATATGTAAAAGAGGAAATGACATGATTTGTTCATGATTGTATTTCTTTGGAAGTGGGAGTTTTGCGAATACTGAGACACCCGCAGAAGTACTCAATACTCAATACTTTATTGCTTTTCACAGTGTGGTTACAGATATTACAATAGGTTTATGATCACTGCGAACCCTGTCGGGCACAACAACAATGGAGAGGAGGAACATTATACATAATATTAACTAATTTAAAGTTTTGCTTAGAGTTATCTATTCTTAATTTAATATTTATTAATTTATATCACATTATGTAGTTAAAGTTCTCATATATTTTATTGATATATATATATATATATATATAAAAGGGCTTTCATTGCGCTGCGCCGGCGCCGTTACTTACCATCAGGTACAACATAATATTATGTCAGTGCGTAATTTCCATTTTAAAAATATTACTTTCATACTAGCTATTTTCTATGGCTAACTTGATAAACAACATTTTCTCCTAGTAGAAAGTGACTGTGTGGTCTAATATGGTATATGCTTGCAGGGCTTTGGCACTTAGACGATAGCTATCCACCCGTTCTCTGGCATCTTCCAGACAACATGCCTTGAATTGGCGACATAACTCGGTTATACGGCACGCGGCAAAATCTAAAATCAATGTTGTTTAAGAACACCAGCTTTAGATCTCAAGACTTATTATTATTATTATATTTTCTAAACACTGCATAGAAAATAAACTCGAATATTTCGCCCTTAGTTAGCTGTACAGTTATAAAATCTGAAAACAAGTACATGTTTAATGTGATGAACTGATCAAATACATACACAATAAACAGGAAAAAACATTGAATTATAACACTGTGATTATTTTTTTTTGTATTGTTGGAGGTAAAATCTTTGTGTTTGGTGGAAGCTTCCTCATCTACTGCTTACCATCAGGTGGTGATGTGTCATGTACTGATTTTATAAAAAAAGCAAACCCGCTATACTGTCTGAACATTCATAAAACATGTTGATGATTTAAGCATTCGCATAAGTATATAGGGTAGAGGCACCAATAAATTAATGGTTCTTGGCAACTTTGAGTACAATTTTCGCGACGTTTTCAAGCTATTGGCGCTTTCTAAAAATTTATGTTTCCGAATTATTCTCAAAATTAAAATACTCTAAGAAAATTATTGATAATGTCTACCAGTTTTTGACAAAAAAAAATGTTTTTATCAAATTTATGGTTTTACCCTTTGTGTGAACGTTGTGAACCCAATAGTTGAACTAACTAACATTTGAATGGGAATAGATATAGGGTGTTCGTTATCAAGTTCTTTTATTCATTAATTATTAACAGCTTATAAGTTTCTTAGAGATCAATTAACAACGTTTACATTTCACGAGTATAAACTAATCAAAATCACAGATAAGATTAATACAACAATTATTATTTTGGATTGTTAAATTGAGCACTGGCTTTCGATAATTATATTTGTTGACCTCGCCGTATCATTCGTATAGCTTCTTCGAGAGCGCTTTGTTAATAATTCTTAAAATGAAAAAAATATTTATTTTGGCAAAATTTTGGTTTACCCAAAAGTTGATCGTATAAAATTTTCACCTAATTAATTAGTTCCAGCCTTGGGTACGAATCTTAAAGTTGAACAATAAACGGTTTCATACTAACATGAAAGTCTTAAAATAAAAAAATCACTTTGTAAATCATGTCAACTTTTGGTTATTAACTTCATAATATATTTTTATATAAATTTGACGGGTTTTGGCTAGACAGTATATTTCTATAAAAATATAGTAAATTATTTAAATCCGGTACAACAAAATACAAACTAAATAATTAAATATATCAAGACTTTATTATGACCAAAACCATTCAAATACATCCACCACTCCATCCACCTATTTATGTGTTTGAAGTATATTAAGCTTAAATTTGGAGACTACATACCTTAAGCGGAAACAGTTAGCGCGGCAGTTGAATGTGAGCGCGATCGTGACGTTTTTGTCAATATTTTAATGGTGTCTGACCAAAAAAGGGTTGCTATTATTACAGGATAAAATTTAACCCAAAAATTTGCGGCAGATTTCTTATTTTATGATTATTTCAGAATAATGTTCATCTAATGGGGGTCATTCATCTGTTGGTGCCCCTACTACCCTATTGAAAAAAAAAGTAAACGCATACAATAATACTTATTGATTGTTATGAATTTCTTAGAACATTCACTGTTTGAAGTGATTTGTAGGTGGTATTCCTCAAGGAACCTATGGCACCTATGTTTAACTCTTGAATAGATATGGGAATACTTACTGAAACTATCGACAATCAACGATGTAAAAAAATTAAGTGAGATTTCGTGATTAATTAGTCAGTCAGACATATTCATATCATTTTGGTTACTCTACACATCCATCTCAACATTCGCAGATTTAGTAAGTAAGCGTATAATATCTATATTTCCAAAAAAGTACCAGGCTGTCATAACTAGAAACTATTTTATTTATTACCTTAAAAATGTTTGCTCTTCCCTATTTTTAATAGTGGTTGCGCTTCAAAATGGGCGCGCTTCGAGGAATATGTCATGTGTAGGTACTATTTTATGATGTTTTCAATTATTTAAGTATTTTATTGTACATAAAAATATAATTGGTAAACAGCCATCAAACAGACATTTGCCACTGCCAAATCCATAATTTATTTTATTAATAATACCTAAGTTCCTAATTATCACAACTATAAAAGATGTAGATGATAGTTAAAAATCGTCAATTGTCAGTGAGTAAATCATAAAAGTAGCACATTACAAGAAAGTGACGCGTGATCGCACGGCCGCGTCCACTCACGCGCAATCTGCTCTGAGCGCTCGTCGGCGGAAGTGGCCTAACAATTTAGTACTTTGTCGTACTTACACTAACAATATTCTCACAGACACAGTTGTTCTTACATATATGTAAAGGTTCTTAGTTTGGTCACAATATGACGGTAAACTTGCATAGTTTTTGGGAATCCCTATAAATTGTTGTATGCTGCATTCATGCTATTTATTGCGTTCAATAAATACTTAAAAAATATATATTATTTGTAATACTTACAGAAAGTAAATTTTATTGCAGTCATAGTAACGTAGATCACAGAGCGTTATTCTTATAGAATAACTCCTATACTTATTAAAAAAGTGACAAAATATAATCAAGTATTTTTGCCATTACACTTTAATCAGCAATTGAGCCCTGCGTTCTAGTTTGAATTTTCTCAGTTAAAAATCGTTGTGCACCAAGTAAGCATGCTATAGTAAGACATTGTTGCTATTTTCGAGCCTACAGAGCTGAAAACATGTAGATAAACTACCGGCGACCATGAATTGCGATGCGGAGTGTTCATTTTTGGGTTAGCGGGGCGCGGGCTGCACACTGTCCGCACCTAGGATTGATTGATCAATCACAGACCACTGTTAGTTATTGGTAACAGAAGCTTTATTAAATAAAAAGTCATTGAAATCATGGACGGATGATTTCATAGCACATGAGACTTAGGAATCCAAGAGCTCCAAAAGTTCTGAAAACTTCTCTAAATACTGGATACTAATAAAGAAATTGAATTGAATTGGAGTTTGGAATTTTTGGTTTACGCTGCTCAGAGAAAGTTTCAAAGACAAACTTTGGCACAGGTTCTGAAAACGTGCTTTAATATGTTTTGAAAATAGTTCTATAGAATGGAATGAAAAATGCAATGCGTGGAATGGAGAATACTCTAAATATTTAATTGTGGTTTAAAATTGATCCACATAGAAATCCGTGTATCGTAGATATTACTCTTATTGTCAACATAACTCAACCAGCAAGCGATTAGAATCGATGTACATCTTGTAGGAAATACGGAGTACCTTTGCACACACATGCATGGACGAGGCGGCCTTCGGCACACGTTATGATGACATAAATGCATAATTAGCACCTCAATGAGTTAATAATTGTTTGCATCGCCTTAACATGGCCAGGACAGACGTCCCCGCTCTTGTGGGTAGAAACATCGTTATATGTTTATGTAGCGTAATAGAAGAAGCTTTCAATCAATATATAATTTGCAACAGTCGTTTTTGACGGTTGACTCGCCCAGATCTGAGGAATACATTACGTCACATAAATATTATGATTTTTTGACCTCTCCCCTCCTTGTCACAGCTGGTCACATTTGTGAGACTCCCGACTCACTAGTGTGATGTTACATATTTTTCCATTTAACATTTATGTACAAATTATTGAATTCAAACAGCAGTTCCAAAATTAGTTTATTTATAAATTTGAAATGTGACGTCTCGAAATTATGGTCACACAAGGTCACATTTGGCTTCCTCCCCCTTAAAGTGTGCGTTCTTGTAAATATTATAAGATATATAATATTATAAGGTTATAAGAATTCATAAACTCGCATCAAGCTTTATAAATGTTTTCAAAACATTTGCACTAAAAAAATTATTAAATTGAAAAAAATGAATATATTGAAAAAATACCTACATACAGTGGAACATAGAGCCACCTCTGTTTTTGAAGCCGGTTAAAAACTATTAACCGCATTACGGTCCCTGCAATTTACGGCTGTGATTACCGGTTTTAGATACATTGTAGAGGTTTTTTATACATGAGGAGTACGTATATGGTCAATAAAGAATTATATGTAACTATTCTCGATTGTCCGCATTCTCTGAGTCTAACGGTTATGAAGTCATGACAAATTCTTTTGTTGTTGCCTGTGTCTTAATTAAGATCAGCTCACGTGGTAGCACTGCGTGTTTCTGGGTGTAGGTGATGGATGATTAAGAAAGTGATCGCGTACACTCCGAACAGTTTCTTGTGTCAAGTGCTTGTGAAATAATCTGAGGCTTCTTATTTGTACGTATATCTACTTTTTAATATCTATTTTATGAAATAAAACCTAATCATATTGACGTGGCAAATGATATCTAGTTGTTATAGGTATCTCAGTAGCTTTCACTCACAGTTCTCGCAGACTCGTTTGTTCTACTAGCTACATTTTCAATGATATTTCTGATGCTTCCAGAACCTACTATGATCGGCTGGGCGACTAATCGGCCGACTAGTTGACTTCTCTTAAACACTGACTGATCGGCTGGCTCGTCGGCCAAAGTTATATCGGAAGTTATTGGCGTAATATAGGGTTGTGCGAAGTATCAGATTTTCAAAGGCTATGTCTACGAAGAAAGGTTATGAAAACGGATACAAATCTGTTATTCGATCGATTATAGATCAATGTGTAGATTTTCATGCCGGAACTTGTGCGCGAATGTTGGAAATCTCTAGACACAGATCCGATTTTTCTGTGTGCAGGTCCAGTCAACTCCAAAAAATTTTAACCACTTTTGACAATTTTCTCTTATTAGAAGGAAATAAAGATTGTCACTTCAAAAAGGTGTATCCATATTTTTGTACTCGACTGTACTCGGTCGCATACTATTTACGAAAGTGGCTGCTGTTGCTTTAATCCTCATCCCACTAAAGAACAAAAATTCTTCATAATTTTGGTATTTCGGTCAGGTCGGCATCGGTGCATTTACGAGAGTGTGTGCTAATAAAAATCAAACAATAGCGTTGCGTTTTATTGATGGATTTTTTGTTACACGCGTCTTATCTGCTAAATGTGCAGCTGAGTTACTCTATTGCAAAGTTATTATGAGTGTAGAACTGCTAGTTTCTTGTGTGGCTTGCGTTGCGTATGGAAATATATGGTTTTATTTTCTGACCACATCGTTATTGGTTTTCTTTCTTTATTCAAGAATTATACTTCAACCTTCATTTGAGTACATATTACTCTATGTTTTTTACAAGTTTTTATGTTTAAAAACGGTTGATATCACTTGCAGCAAGTTATATAAAAATTATACTGGATTGTTGTAACATTGGAATATAGGCGGCCTTTTTTGTGCAATTATAATTACACAATAAGTGAATCTTGTAATTGCCTTAGCCTCATATAATTCTACAATTATGTAAACTTTGCCTTACCGCGGTTTTGTAAATATAATAATTAATGTAGTAAGAATGACTTAAACAGGTAGGGATAGCTTAGTTAAAAATCTCTGGAAAAACCGACAACCTCGCCTGTCCTCTGATTAGGGAAAGTGAACGCAGTGAAAAGTGTCAAGCAAGGGCAGTACGAGTAGTCCTCTCATGTAATAAAGAAGATGGGAGAACTCTTCAGAACACATGCCAGAGTACAAATAAGCGATTGAACGCGACAAAATTATTCTTGAGGTTTATAATTGAATATATTTCAGAATAGGCCTTCAGATATATACGATACGAGAACATACGATCGCCTCCCCGAAGGGGTGGGTAGAGGTGTTTAACACCCACATTTCGCCAGATATGTGCTTCGGGCACAATGTGAGAGCGATATTCACAATGAACTGTACAGTCATGTGCAAAAATATGTATAGTTTTTGTCAGTTAATGACTCTTAATAGAAGCGAATTTAAATACTATCAGCTGTCAAATGTGTCTACATATTTTTGCACGTGACTGTAAATAAGTTTTTTTTAAACTCAGTGGTACAGACGGTGGGGTGGAACCCCACGCGCTGATACAGAAGAAACAAATAAAGTGCATGGACCAGTAATCTACACCGAGGGCCTAAAATAGATTAGCTATTTCATTTGCAACCGGTTCAACAACGGTTTTAAATGTCTTTTGAAGTTCCGAGAATCTTGACATACACAATGTTTGGTAGTTTGGTATTTTTTCAGTCTATTATTAAAATTCAAAATTCAATATCGTTAATTCAATTTAGATGCATCTAAACACATGCTTGTGAACGTCAAAAGCATTTTTCGAATTTTCGTGAAAGCGATAAACAACGCCATCCGTTCACAAAACTACCAGGAGGCCTTGTTCTGAGAAGAACGGGCAAGAAACAAGTTTCTAATTTCTATCCTCCCTTAACATTGTTTTTCTTTTTTTAAAAATGTCATAAACTACAACGTCTTGAAGTTTTAGAAGAAAAAATAAATAAATATCTGTGTTATACATTCTGCAGTTTACCACATTTTCCATTACAAATGCAAGAAGTCTAAAATATTACATAAATAAAATAAAATTAAGGTTCCGTTGATTAATTGAAGAAATTGAAAAAGTATTATATACAAAACCAGGATAGGTATCTTCACCACTTACCGTACCTTACAGTCCCAAAGAAAACTTTATTGATAACGCCAATTCTTCAAATCAGACAGGCATGAGTTTGACCAGACACCGACAGTGGCACCTGTTCACACGCATGACACATGAATCAGCCATCGCTTAGCTCAACCATATTTCAGGGAACGCAACGACCCGACGCACGTGACACCACAGCAGTCATTATTATAATCATAATTTTGATTTAATATTAAACCCGTTACAAATATTATGATCGAACTCATCCCGAGTGATAGAACAATAAAATTAAAATATATACTGCAATCGCTCGTAGTGTTGATGTTTTACTTTCGAATAATTAATTTGTAAGTTATTTAAATAGCGGAAATTTGATAGATTTCTGCATTTAGATTATAATATAACACGCAAATAAAATGCTTATTTAAGAATAGCTTGACGATATCAAGATTTATAATAAGTTAGAAAGTTAACGACATAATTATAACAAAATTCTTTGCCGCGTTCGATTTGTACTTGCAAGCAATTGTTTAGCATGGTATGGACATCTGATGAGGAGGGATTGAGGTTGTGAGTTGATTGTGTGCGATGTGATATGAGAAGAAACGAAGTGAATGTTGAACTTCTGAGTGACAGAATATGAGGACAAGTTGTACCGAGTGGGAAAAGGGTAGAAATAAGTAAAGGTTCGTACTTGCGCAGGTTTGGTTTTAAACTAAATGTAATATTATGATAATGTGATTGTAAAATGTTTTGTTGCAACATTTAAACAACCAAGATGAAGTGAAGAAATTATAATTTTAATTGGGAATGTGAAAATTCATAATTGAGGAAGTTTCATAAGCGAGCTCTCTGCTGGGTAACGCGCGCGCGCAGTGGCTCGGAAACTATTGCAAACTTATATTATATGTAACTTTTGCCCACAACTTCGTGTGGACCCGTGAAATTTTCGAAAACCGTATAATCGGTTGTACAAGCATCTGTTTTAGTAAAAATAAAAGTTTAAAATATCCGAAATGCGTTGATTGAGCCAAGGAGGTTTCTTTAATCTTTTCATGTCCGTCAGCCCGTACTCGTCCTGTGCTGATCCATAGCTCTTCTGGATAGCCGCTGTCCCGATCCCCGATAGGGTGTGTAGACCGCCCACCAAGAAGAGAGGGGGTGCAAAGGGTCAAAGATGCTTGATGTTGTTACCGTAACAAACTGATTATTGCGTCTCCGACTGTACTGTATTGTTGGTTTTTATGTCAGACTTTCAACGTTTTGTTATTCTGTTTATGTTACAGCTGTTGCCCGCGACTTCGTCCGCGGTTACTGCGGTTTTTTAACTATCCCACGGGAACCCTATAATTTTCTAGAATAAAAAGTATATAAGATGTTGACCAGAGATTAAGGTATAACCATACAAAAATTTCATTGAAATCGATCCCGCCATTTCGGAGATTAGCCCTTACAAACAGACGAACAGACACAGAAACAAAAAATGCAAAAAATGTTCTTGATATTTGTTTTTACATCCGCCTGACTTGATTTTAATCATTTTTTTTTCTATGTACAGACATTCGACCTCTACAGTTTTATTATATGTATATAGATAGGACATACAAGTTTTGTGTAGGATTTTTATCGCATTACTCCATATTTATCTTCAGAATAAAAAATATTATAACATAGCAGTAGGTAACACATCTGTGCACTTTTTACTTGCAGTTGCCTGGATTGGGTAGGAAGCAATATTTACATTAACCTGTAAATAAATTATTTATCTCTTTTATTTTTTGTGACTGGTGGTGTGTGATGTTTTCTTTAGTGGAGTTGTCACCACTAAAGAACATTCTTAATAAATCATGTATTTATCAGGCCAGTAGTTGCAACTGTGTAGATGAGTCATGCGAGCTGCGATTCGCTTGATCGTTTAATATCGATAAGCATAATGACAATTAAATTTCGATATCTAATCGCAGTAGCACGAAATTTTTTATCGATGCTAGTGCTAATATTGTTACACGAATACGTAAAATCACGCCTTTTTCTCGATAGTGTAAGCAGAGATTACAGATCTCCACTTGCAATGTTACTGGCTCACATCTTTTGCTTTCTCTCCTGTCATAACTAACTTCATATACGCCCTTCGGTTTTAGGTTGATTTGACTTTATGCTATTATAAAACCTCGCCGATTTCCTTCTTCTGCCCACCCGTCTACGCCGGAGAGAGAGGAGAGGATCCTCTTCCCGCTCCCTCTCCGCGGCCTCTCCTTCTGCAAGAGTACGTTCTCACAGAAAGAGGCAAACCTAATAATTTCCTCGAGTGTGTCAATTGTGTTATCCTTAATGATTTTTGTGCATTATCTGACTACACTCCTTTACTTCTATTTTTATAATACGTGCTCCTAATATTAAGTAATTTCCAAAATTTCTATTGTATTGTCACATAAACTTAAAAACAAACTTTAAAACCCAAACTTTTAACAGTTTGTATCCTATCAGTGATGTAACATAAATTAAATAAACTTTGTTGTTGACTAATACTCGGAATCTTTAATGGGCGCCCAACGTGGGACTGTGTGACCTTGCACGCCTTTAATTTAATTTGCTAAGTGTATTTGCCCGCTTTACTGTTTGTATGCCAAATGGCAGATATTAGACACAGTATTCGATTGCAATTTATGTATCTATTTACGACAATCACACAAATAGATAACATAATAATTAAACAAGCAATTTTTGTCTTTGAACATTATGTTGAGTACTGTACCAGCGATAATGTCGTAACTTTGTTTTGTTGTGTAATTAAAAAAAGATCCCAACCCGTTCTACTTAAAGTCCTCGGTATTGACACCAATACATTATTAATTGTTTATTGTGTGTAGTTGCATAAATCAACGTCATTTTTAATTACTGGTGCATTCGTAAACTGATATAGTAGGTACTTATTTATTCTGGCATATGATAGTTTTTTGCTTTCTGCTTTGTTGAAATATTATAGCTGAATGTTATGTAGTATAGAGTGCAGTTCCGCTATGCCACTCGAATGTTTACTGCCATACTATTGTCGCTTAAAAAACGGCTTCTTTTATGATATACCCTGCGCCGCACTCAAAAAAAAAACCTTAAATCTAAATTTTTTGATCTCGCTGTCGATATCTAATAATATTCCTTTTTTGATTTTGTTAGCGAAATCTTAGCAAAATATAGCTTTGGCATATTGTTTACAAAGGGGTCTGAGTGGCGAGATGAGCGGAGGGTTAGGGCGAGGGGGCTGGGGTTGCCGGAGGGCGGGCAAGGACAGACAGCCCGTGGCCTCGCTCCGCCGCCGAGGTCGTGGCCAAGGTCGGCGGGGATAAAAGTACCCAGTTGTCATTTAACCCGTAAACTGTGACCAAAAATAGGGCACCAAAAATATTCTCAAATCGAAGCCTCAAGACAATGCACCCCACCAAAAGGGCATGCTTACAGAGCTTCATCGTGACCAACAATATGGGTCACTGGTCAGTGAACGTGTTAGAAGCTTCCCTCATTTATTATAATAGTATATCATCACGCCTATGTCAAGCTGTAGGAAGAGATGTGAACACTCATTTCGCAGGATATTTTTTTAAGTCCAGGTACTTCAGTTTTTATTTAAACACGAGACTTCCACGAGTAGTAACATTTTTACAACCCAAGTATCGCGTCATTTGGTAAATAAATCAGACTTTCTACGACCATCTTAAGAGTTTCATGTGAATCTGTTAATAAAATAGCCTGTTATCAAATTTTTTTGAATAGGTAATCAATCATACTTCTTGTCTAGCACAATAAGGGCCTATCAATGTTGTAAACTCACACGAAATCATTTATTTACTTGCTTTTGCCGGCGACTTCGTCCGCGTGGAATAGTTACTTTGGGATAGATGTTCAGTTATCATAATACCAAATTTCATCAAAATCCGTCTAGTTGTTATTGCGTGAACAAACATACATACTGACGTACAGACAGAAAGACAAAATGTAAAAAATGTTTGATTTGGTATCTCCATCGATAACTTTTTACACCCCTATTAAAATTTCCAAAATATATTCAATGTACAGACACAGGTTTTTACAGTTTTATTATATCATGTCTCCGTTTTAGGTTACGTATGCGATTTCGTAATGTTGTTTTCCAATAGTTGCATACTGTCTGCCATAGAGTCATAGCATAAAGTCGGCCCTGTCTAAATACAGTTTAACCTTGTGAAAGAGAGAAACTTAAAAAAAAAGAGTAATATAGTTCTATAATGTTGATTAGTTTTAAGTGTTAAAGCACTCGGTATCGTGAGTTCCAGTGCAGGTGTGTTATTGTGATTCATTGAATAGAAGTACATTTAGTTATCTTTTCAAGGTTGCCTTAATCTACGTACTGCAGTAAAGGGGTGGGAAAGTGAACGCGGAGATAATAAATATTACCCGGTAATGTGACGGCTGTACGATTATCGATTCTTGTCAAGTAGCTACACTTATTATTTAATAAATACTTATAGGTACTATTTGTCACCTTTATGGGTCTTTACCCATAAAAGTTACTGTCAAATAATATACCGCTACATTCACTGAACGTTTCAGGCCAAGAAAAATTCTTTGTATATTATTTATTTCTAAGAGAACATGTCCACAGTACCATTCTGTCACCGAGCGGAAATTCCCATTCATTTCTATACTAACAATATTTATGTGCGTAAAATGGTCTTTTCATGACCTTAGTATGCTCCGGTGTAATGGGCATAAACCTTAAGTAGTTTAAAACCATTCACTAAAATTCGGTGTCATATAATGGGAAGAATTAGTAAATGAGTAGGTTTCTACTCACATATTTAAATAACAAGTGTTCTGAAATGTTAAAATACATTTGACATGACCAACTGGATTTCCGCTGGGAAAACATTTAATGCACTCCAATGCAACCAAACCCTTTGAAGTTACGGAGACCCTGACGTCATTGGAAAGCTTCCAACTTTAGAAAAGAAAGAGAGAAAGAAAAAGATTTATTGACCAAGAAAAAGCTACATTTCCTTAAAACTAAGCATACTATAATGGCCAGTTAGGACTCGACCTCAGCAGATACAACAGATTACACTAAGAGAATATCTAAATACACACAATAGGTAGAAAACCTATAAACACCACGTTTTAAAAAATTAATGCACAATAATGAAAAATATTAGTTTAAAAATAAAGAAAATCCGTGTTAGTTCCTGCGAAATTGGCTAACACATAAATCCATACGAATTTTGTTTAATTTTTGAATTTTAATGTTCCATAGTGGCTGTCTAGAGGAGGTTAAAACGCTAATCAATAATGTTTTAAAGTGTAATTTAATTCCAATACCTCGTTTTTAAAGTACTTCTCAAATGCTTATGCTATCAAATATAAAATATAATTTTTTTTAAGGTCTTCTGTGAAGCAAAAATGTTGATTCCATAATTTTTGGGTAAAATAAAGACTTTTGTTGTTTGATAGGTAAGCTGGCATTCGGTGCGGGGCCGGGGCGCACTGCCAACCCTGGAGCCGCCGGTGAGGGCCGCGACGATAGGCAACAATACTGACGTCCCGTTCCGGTGAGTTCTGTCTAAATAATACACATTGCTATCCAAATGGGCCCAAAAATTACAATTCACGAGTGGGCTCAATCATTTGTATTCAGATATTAAACTCTTATGCTTAGCCAATCGTAGTCGTTAACGAAAAATGCAATGTAAAGAAAAGGGAACAAAAGTTTTCGTCGAATTGATGACCTCCTCCTTTTCTTGAAGTCGGTTAAAAATAAGCATTCAGAGTAATTTGAATATTGAAGTACTTACTCTAATTTTTTTCATGATTTAATTTCAAAGCTTCATCATGAGTATACCCTTAATATTCAAATGCTATTTTTAATTTTTAATATATGTACACAGATGACATCGTATCGTTTGAAATTGGTTCCTATATGCTATTTTCTAATCAGCACATTGCGTGTTACGTCAAATTATTTAAATTTATAAATAATATATTATTATAGCTATGCCAGTAATTTAGATCTTTTACATTTGATAGACAAGCTCTTGGCCTTCATTTCACCTGATGGATAGTGACGATAAGGCCGAAGGTAGAAGCGGGCTTCACCCTCCTCAAAAACTGTAGAACTGGCTATCTAAAATATATGATTGCAGTATTCAATTTTCATAATTCTAAAGTTCATCATATTCAGTCCAGTCATAAATGTCTTGTCCTGTCACTAGTGCGCTCATGTCGCAACATTTAATGGTATCAGTACGGTACTCCGCTGGTCTAGAGCCAGCATGTAGCTAATTTGTCACCTGAGGTGTATGCTTCCTGTCGACACAGATTTTATTGAAGCAGGTACACTCTGCGCTACGTGTGCATTAACTGCAATACACTGGTGCGCGAAAACTGATACTGATATCTTGTGGAAATGCTTTACAGGCACGTAATTCTGCACTGATATTGTATATCCTTGCGATGGGCAACACTTTGAAACGCAATATTTGTATTGACATAAATCGAATGATATGGCTCTAAAGGATATTCAGCATAATTTATGTTACCCATAATAATAATAACGCAGAATTGTTGAAAGACCTGATATTATATTCCATATTCATTAAAATCTTTACTATTTGTCGTAATTTTATTTGGTTTCAAACACATAATTTTAATAAATAAGCTAGTACCTACTCAAGTATGTCAATGTTCAACTTACTGGGGACCATAGAATAGGAGTATGGGACATTATAGTTCCTTTCTGAGGAACACTAAACGTACTCCCTTTGCGTGAATTCGCTCGAAGAAGAAATTCAATGGATTATGTATTTACTTCATGTTGTTAATATTTGAAAAAGAAATCTTCGTCACGATAAAAGCGATACTTTATCTTTGCTTATCGTAATTTAAGAAATATTAAAAGCTCTGGGGCACTGTCACTCCATCTTTAATACAGTTTTATAACGCTCGCTGGAAAGAAAAATAATAGCTGTATAGACGGTCAACCAGATATACGATATATTTTCAGTTCCATTATTTCAGAATCACACATGTCACGTTGTTGGCAAACGACACTGGATTCTGAAAACATCGCAAGTTTTTACGGTCAATTTAATTTTATAAGTTAATTGACCTCTTGCAATTAGTATTAAAAGGACGCTTGACACCGGCCGAGCACGCGACTGTACATTTTTATTATTATGTTTTGTTGTCCTACCCTGTTCTTAATTTTATTTGGCTATTAACGCAATGATGCTATTATGTTTTATATTTTGCCATATGAAAATATGATATTAAAATAATATGGTTCAAACTTTTCCTAACATTGGGATTTGAAACAACATAATTATCATCACGCCTTTTTCCCCGGAGCGGAGGTGTAACCATTTCGCTAGATATGTTAAGTCCATGTAACAGGTGGCGAGCCTGTTGCCATACACCGGGCACAATGTAAGGCCAGTGATATTCACAATCAACTTTACATAGGTTTTAGTCAAACTCAGTGGTACAGGCGGTGGGATCGTAATCGAACCCACGAGTCCCGCGGCCACTAGAACGAGTAGTGCCCCGTTCGTCCCAACTCGGCTACCGCTGCCGACTTGAAATATATCCGGCAAAATGTGGGAGTTCTGTTTGAGTGTTTCACGCAGAAAAATATTTTTTGTATAGAAATGTAACTATGAGAGCACTTCCACTGGACCAGCACTCACATTTTGCACTTTATATATATTTTTTTATCCACACTAATATTGTAAATGCGAAAGTAACTCTGTCTGTTTGTCTGTCTGTCTCGCTTTCACGGAAAAACTTCTGAACCAATTTAACTGAAATTTGGTACACAGATAGTATAGAGCCTGAAAACGGACCTGTGAAGAAACCTTTTTATCCCGATATTTCCATGGGAACGGGAGTTATACGGGTGAATGTTAAAAAATTTAAATAACGCCTCCCAGAAAAATGGAGGACAAATTTATGCCACTATGAACTTTGCTTCTAATAATAGAGTAGGAGTAAATTTTCAATTCCACCAATTGAGACTAATGTTCCAATTTGAAAAATCTTTCAGTGTTGAATAGCCTATTTATTGAGGAAGGCTATTGGCTACATACCATCTCACCATATCATCACACTATCTCAAAGTAACTATTCTACGCGGACAAAGTCGCGGGCAAAAGCTAGTAGTAAAGCAATTTATAAATCTATAATTTGTATGGTTTCAATGTGTGTAAATTTGTTCTCGTGTTCTAATTATGTTTATTATCTTTCGTGACTGCAAGGAGCGGCCCCTTGCTGCCGAGCCTGGCGCCAGGCTCAAGGTCGCTCATCTTCGTCTCGTGTCCTTTTGACCCTGATAAGACGTTGCTCTGCAATCGGTCGCTGTATGAGGACAAAGAGACATACGGAATGACTGCTTATACACATCAAACTGTCGTAAAGTTCGTACAATATATTCCATCTCTCATAGTTTACAGATTTTTAAAAATATATGTATGTGTGACCTAGACCTATGTCTAGAAGTGCACCGGATTTATCTTGACTATTTTACTAGCTACCGATTTTAAAACAACTGAAAGGAAAGGACCGTCCCCTGCGTAGATGCGTACTAACAATTTTCTTTTTTAAATCCATAGCTCGCCAAGTCAGGGACAAAAACTAGTAATCAGCTAAAGCTTCTCCCAACTATAAATTGTCCTGACTTATTATTTTATACACGTCTTAATAGTTAATGATATAATTGAGCAGTGGCATACACGTGCATGGTATAGTGTATAGACAGAATAAATCTGGTATGGATTAGTCGCTAATCGTTCGATCGCGTAATCGCGCATAATGCACCAGCTGCCCGGAGGTCACTGCCAAGGCCGCGGGCGGAATGCGCTCACACGCTGACACTCTTGCATTTGGACCTGGTTTCTTACCACGAGCATTGTAAGTAAACGTCTCAGCAGATCAGCTCATGTTGTAACTAATGTGACTACACTTACAGTATGCATATTAGTAATAAAGAAGATCCCATGTTCCAGTTTTGAATCCAAAGGATATGTTTGTGTGGTAGATTATTGTCCTTCGTCATGACAGTTTGCTGATGACGACTGTTGTTGGTCGTCTTATTTCTTACGATGGATCGGTAACATACTTGCAAGCATTTAATTATTATCATAATAATGGGACTAGTTGATTTGTGTCAGTGTTAAAATATGTATTTTTAAACTTGTAATATGTACCTATGTTCTGATAAGTATGATTGTAACTATCACGGATCAAGGCAAAGGAATATGAGGAGCTTTGTGTTTATTGGCACATGACTCAACATTATATGAAGCACATAAGTTGTTATAAACAAAGAAGCTTGTAGTCTACGAGGGCACATAATATCGATCCTTTAGTTGCACGCAGGTGCAAACGACATCGCTATCATCATTATAATAAAGAACATTTGTTTCTTCAAAGAAGATCAAGATTTATCTGATTTTGTTAAAGGTCAAAATAATGGATAATTGCAAGTAACACGTTGACCCAAACTCAGAGATCTTCGATGGCCGTAAAACGAGGCATTCAAAGAATTTATGGCAGTATAATCAGTTTGACCTTCACAAACAAGAATGACAGAAACCGTGAATGAACTAAAATTGAATTACTGTGTATTTGTGATGATAGTATAATTTATCCAGTGAGAGACTGGTGTGGGCCATACTCTGCTTATTTTTAGCGTGAAGTAGCGGCGTTCTAGTTTAATCTATGAAATTACTCAGTAGCTACCGCCAGTCAGACGCAAGTAAAAATGGCAGCCCACAAAGCGTACTTGTCGAGAAAATTCAGTGGTCACTTGTTGGATAAAGAGGATCAGCATCGGTTTTAATCTAGGTTTAACTTATACCATTATGAATAGTACCCTTTATCGTTTAAATCGTGATCTCTGTATGTGATACAAGATGCAGCTTGTCTAATAAAGATCACGTGTATTCTAAACGACTATTTAAGTATTTTGAGCAATTGATGTTTTTTATTTTTATGCGTCGTCGGGTCTTAAAACGCTTTCTGCAAGGTTCCTATCCAGATATGTAAGCATGTTTGTCAAACGAGTTGAATAAAAAGGAAGTGTGTTGTGTTTCAGGAGGCGGCGATGAACCGGGAGGGGCGCGTGGAGCCGCTGCCGCCGGAGTGCGCGGCGGCGGCGGAGGTGTTCGACCTGTTCTGCGCGGCCGGCACCATGAAGACCATCCTCGGCTGCTACCGCCAGATCTGCCACACGCTCACGCTGCGCGCCAACAAGCTGCCCGACTTCTATCCCAAGCTTAAGGTACGCTTCACCAAACCAAATTTTAATAAAAAAGTTTTTTTTGTGAGTTTCTAAAGTCTTCGTTCACGCTTACCATCATGCGAATTTGTAGTCAAAATCACTGAAATTATTTTTAACTAACTATTGATTCTATGCACTTCAATACTTGTATTTCTGAAGTAATTACTCAAAAATATTTTGGCAAAGTACCTTATAATTTATGTTCTAACATGGTTTTTGCATCTACGGTATTTAATTACTTAATATACGATAAAAGCAATAGATGTGAGGTTTCCCGCGATGCTTTAATGATTGACCTTCTAACCACGTGCAGGTTCACCATGGAAAAAGTCCAAATGTGATTGCAATGCAAGCTTCCTACCTAACCTAATGATTACTCTTAGTCCAAGCACCAAAAGCCAAAAACAAGTTTTTCTATTGTCGATATTTTATATACAAAAATCATATAAAAAAGATTCCAAATGTGGGTATTTGTCATCATTAGTTTTATTGAATTGGGATCCGATTTTTTCTGTTCTTCAATGATTCAGCCTATATTCCTCATTAGTGGGTGATATCATTCAGAGCGACCAAAAGTACGTTAGTTGGCCATCATTTTAGCTCATTTACAAAACGGTTCCACCATTCGCAGTCTCATTATCATTTGAATTCTTTTCATCAGTGTTTTGACACCCACTACAAGCATAGTAAAGACTTTTCTTTTTTTTATTGATTATTTTGATAGTCAAAAGCTTGAGTGTTGACAGTTGACGTGATTACCGCTTGATACGCTCTCAATTTTAGAAAATTTGTGCCTCCGATTGCAATCAACAGACACTGTTTTTTTCTCGCTGTTTGCGCAATTCATTTTGTTGACGCGTTTTCATTTGTAAAATATTAACGTAGGACGTAGAATCGGAGTTTTCTCTGGTCCTCTTTGGGCCGAATAGCGATGTTATTGTTACAATTAAACAAAACAATCTTGTGTAAAAAGCTGCTAGTAGTGTCCCAACTATTTCCAAAGTATTATGAATGTAAAATAGTCCTTTAATCTTAAAAGAGGCGTGAAGCGTCGCCTTCCCACCTGTTTGTTCAGTGGTTGTAGGATTATTTCCGGACGTGACGAGCCGCCAGTGCTCGCCTGATTCACGTCTGGAAGTGCTCTGCACGCTGCGCCCACACAATGCCGTACTTGCCGAACAACTCTATATTATTGCCAAAGCGGAATACTTTGCAAATAAAACTATTGTAAATGAAGAGAATTTCCGTTCGCCCACACTTGGATTTTTGGTACAATTTGAATGTCGTCAAATATTATTGTTTTTTGGCGATTCTCAACTCTGGGATACTATTCAGAACTTAAGAAATTACTATTTTCCGATGACACATTGGCGCTCCTCCCTGTCATAGAATTTATTTATGTAATTCCAACGCTTTCCTTGTGCACGCAGCCGTTCACTTCGCATTTGAAGTGTGAATTTGGCATGCATGAGAAATTTGAGCGGTCTGCTACAGGAATAAGGCTCAGAATTGCTCGCGCGTAACGACCGTTTTCGTAGGTAATGTCTAGGCATACAATTTTTATTAGGGCGTGAATTTGTTCAGTGACGGGCCTTTTAGTAGACTGATGAATGTTGTTTTATAATTATAATGAGGTCGTGAACTAGTAAATGATAATGTTTAAATACATGTAATATCTTTCAAAAGTAGGTAGGATAGCTATATTAGCAGCTAGGCAAGGAGTATGGCTATGGATACAAAAATTATGCTATTCTATCCATTTTAAAATAAATTTATTAAATAAATTTATATTAAAATGAATGTTCCCTTCCTGACTCGAACCCGGCACCTCTACATGTCCGCCGGTTTTGTTAAGCACACCTGTGCGCAGCGCACGCGCGTCGGCACGCTTCACACATACAATACGGCCATATTTATGGTCGGCACGAGTCAATGTTGATACAATAATGCATGCAAATATGTTTGTAGAACATTCTCAGTGTAAATATTGTATATTTTGTGGCAGGGTTTTATATTTGTTGTTCTTATTAAGGTTATTTATTTCGCAATAGTGATAAAAGGTGAGGTTTGAACGATATTATGAAGAAAGCGGTCATGATGTGGTATGGACATAATCATAATCATGAAACCTTTCAGCAACATTGTGACTTTTTGATGTTGTTGTGTGTTTTATAGACAGCCGAAGGAAGGTTCGGAAAGCGGCACTACTCGTGCGAGAGGTCGGCGGTTCGATCCCGACCGGAAAATATCAGGCGAAATTTTGGGTTAGCGCCTCTACCAATCCCTTAAGCGTGATGATATGCTATATTCATTTACGTTGTTACGTATTCAAACAAACCAGACCCCGTTAGTTACCACAACGAGCGAGGCGAGGAGTCACTCGTCGTCACTCGTCACCAGTCTATATGCGTCCCACAGCTGGGCACAGGCCTTTCTACATGGAGAAACACACAAGGAGTACGGGCCGTAACACCACCACGCTGGCCCTATGCTGATTAGTGAATAAAAACTGTTGCAATAGCGACCGGGACCAACGGCTTAACGTGTGTTCCGCCCGAAGCAAGGAGGAACTCGCGATCACAATGTTTTGGTCACTGTTATGTATTATGTGTTCCTAATAAGGGTATTTATGGTTATATGTGTCAAGCGCTTGCTACGGCGGCCATTAAACACCAGTCTACATTCGGGCGTCGTTTCATTGTAACATACCTAACACTATCCAAGGACTGACCACGGCGATCATAGCTTCGTTTTTAGTATCGAAAGCCATAGTTTATGGACCACTACGCCCCACCGAACTCCTATAAGAGGAGTCTCAGAAAAGAATTTTATAAAAATCAACATAGTTTCTCTATATCACAAAGGAAAAATATGATAGCATTAAAAATAAATTATGACGAAAATCATTTACGATCAAGGAAGAGGCAGGGAATTGGGGCAGTACGGAAAAGTCAGAAATTATGAGAGATAGTGAAGTATTTTCTTAGATACCATGGATGGCGTCGAATTGAGATTTAATGGCATAATTTTTTTTACTGACATATCCTTACCTAGCCTATTAACTATAACACAAAAGCAGAAGTTGCTTACTTTGATATACTTACTTAATACATAAATGTAAATCAATATCTACAATTTACGATATCCGCTTGATAGAATTGAATATTATGTATAGACGGAGCTTGAGGTCGATGGCTGATTTGATTGTTTTTGATTCGAAGTCGAAAACAATGCAACCGCCATTGTTGGTCCGTATATGGGCGACAACAATTTTGTAATCTCGTGTGCCTTCTGTTCCGGAAGACGCGTTGAACCACTGGTTTTAGTATTGCGACAGTTTCTGCCAAACAATCTTGGGTTTGAGTGTTGTATTCATCACACAGATATCTTTCGTCAGTCTATTTTGAATCCTATACTTCTTGATTTAGCAGCTAAGGTGTGACCAGTTTACCAACCTGGCCGTCATAAAAAAAATTAATAAATCAGACTTTTAAACGGTCGAACAAAAGTACCGGGCTATTTACAAAAATCTCGATGTTCTGATTGTAGCTACTAGCTTATATCTTGCACACTAGGATTTAATTTTCTATATAAGTGACCCGAACCTATTGCTCGCCAGTGTATTTTGTCATGATTGATTTACCTACAAGTGAAATGTCTTTAAATGATTTTTTTTAGAAGAAACTAGTGTTAGCTTTTTTTCTTATTTGTATTTTGCCATCGGCGTGTGTTATCTGTAATTAATTCTTGGTCGTCACTCTGTATCTTAACGATAAGATTAACACGCTAATTCACGATCGTATCGCCGTTTGTTTGTCGATGAAAGTGTGTTTTAGAAGAATCTTTAATGTATGCTGCAGCGAAATTTATAGCTATATGTTTGTTTAACAATATGCAGTTGCTATTACTTTCACCGAACATGAAACTAACATTGCTGGCGTGCATAACTTAAGTGTAGCGATTGTTTTAGCTAGTCTGTTAAAAAGGAATGTTCTATTGTAACCGGAAGCCGAGATTGAAATGACGTACTACTCGTTCAAGAGGTCGCGGGTTCGATCCCATCGTCTGTGGCCCTGAGTTTTATAAAAAATTTAAGCACAGTCGATTGTGAATATCGTTTGCCTCACATTGTTCGGTACATGGCAACAGGCTCGCCACCTGTTATGTTACATGGGGACAGAGGTGTTAAAAAATATCTATCTAGGCATACTAGATAGAGATAGAGGTGTGATGATATGTTATGTTATAATGTTAAATAGGTTTCGATTGATCCTATGAAAACTTTGTATTAGATTTGGAGAACATGGCACGTCTTAGAACTCCAGAAGATGATTGAGGCTTAAAAGCAGAAACCTTTATTCGTTTTTACAAGCCTATTACGTCTCACTGCTGGGTATACGTCTTTTTACATGGAGAATCACATGAAGAGTAAGGGTCATAACACCACCACGCTGGCTCAATGCGGATTGGTGGGTAGAAACGATTGCAATAACAACCGACACCAACAGCTTACCGTGTCTTCCGAAGCACGAAGATCACAAAGTTTTTGTGACCTATGTCAGGACTGACCATGGCGAAAGGGGCTTTAGGTTTTCGATATCGAAAGCCAAGTACTACGCCACCGAGCTCCTCGACCACTCCATAAGCTTAACTTTTGAACTACGGAGGACTTCAAGACCACTAAATGTTCCCATCCGTTGCCCAAACAATGCGAAATGCGAAAGTTGCAAAATTTCGGATAATGTGTTGTTTGATCAGTACTTTTTAGTGCACCTGCGAATTCTGGCACGCGATACGTTACTAGTCGCGAGTGTTTCTCTGGAAGTGATTCACGCCGCGCCCGCTGTATTTTTGTACGCCATTGTTTATCATTTGCTTACGCGATCGACGCTCACGTGCGCTGTGCTTTAAAGATTTAATTCACGACATGGATTAATGATAAGCGGTTTTTAAAAGTAATTATTGCGCGGAACAGCTCAGAACAGCTGTAATACATCTAATTTAAGAAATCTTTCAAATATATTGTAAACGTAATTTTGTTTTGAATGTGATATGCAAAGTGAGAAAATTGACACTGGGTACTCGTGTAACGTGTAAAGGACGTTCCCGGTTCGATTCCGGCCAGTAGGGTTGATAACTGAGGAACAAACGGCTTAACGTGCCTTCCGAAGCACGGAGGAGTTCGAGATCACAAAGTTTTTGGTCACCCATCCAAGGCCTGACCATGACGAGGGTAGCTTTGTTTTCGATTTTGAAAGCCAAAGCGCACTAACCACCAAGTCACCTCATTTATCGAATAATACAATAATATGATTATAATTGTATGTAAACTATAACAGCGGAAGTACCGCCTCAGAATGTTAGTTTTGCATAGGGCGAGTAATGTATTTATTTGGTTGTTCTTTTCAACCGTGTAAAGCTTCGGAAGATTGGTATTGGGTATTGGGAAGTCAAAAGAAGGAAAAGGAAGACGTACTAAGTTTAATCTTAAAATTTTACTTGCTGTGGTTTTCTCTAAGTTGAAGGGAGTTGGCTAGCGATGTGTTATTCATCACTACCAGAAGAGCAGTACGTACACTTGTCCTTCTAAGATGGTATAAGTACAAATATTTAAGAATGTTCCGAACACAAAATCGTCTCGAATCTGAGTGCAATTGCGTATACGGTATACAGGAGTAACATGAGTAATTCTGTTTAATTTTGGACAGTATACCGCCAAAATTAAACAGAATTACTCGTGTTAGCCTTAAAATGAATTCCCGTTTTGTAAATTGGTCTTAATTGTCTTTAGCTGCTAAATATGAAGTTGATTGCGCTGAGCGAAATGTTTACTACCGATCTCACCAGGCTTAATTTCAGCAGGAAAAACTCTTTGTGCCATGCTTCGCGCATGGACATAACCATTTTCCTGACGGGTTTTCTTTTAATTATTATTCCCTTGTGTATTAGGTACTTGATATAAAAAATGTGATTAGTTGTACATAATATTCTCTATATTACAAAAGCTGTTTCGTAGTAGAACAATCTCTGTGGCTCAGATTGGTGTCAAGAGTAACACCCAAACTAGACAGTTGAATAAAAGTTTGCCAGGGAACTCTCAATAAAATGCTATCGTATTCCAGTGTGAATTTATCTTTTTCTATAGTTCTACTCAATGTCTCTCTATTCCTCTTCTAAATAGAAAAATCCTCTGTTCTTAATCTAAAATATGCAATATTTTGTTGTTTTTTTGTATAATAAAATGGCTACGCGATGTTGTTCTACGCTTTGTGTGCTGATTCATGTGTTTATTTTGTGTTGGTTCTAATTATGAATCCACATTCATTATTTTTTCTCCTTGTTTCACAATGATTATTATGTATACCTCTACCTAAATGTGTAATTATTTCAGTATGCTAAACACTTTTAAATTACTGAAAGATATTTTTTTCCTCTCCTTCAGTCTAGTTCTACTCAAATTTTGCCCTTTTTTGTGAGCTAAGACTATGTTAAATTGTAATATTTTGTTTTAAATAAACGATATTTCTTTATAAATATAGTGCTAAATGTTTTTTCCATGTTTGACGGAAATAGTTTGTATTATTAAACAGTCCTTTTAAAAATGGAGTAGGTGCTTGATTATGATGTTTGTTGTTTCTCCAGTCGAAGCTGTCGCGGTCGTGGAAGGCGCAAGCGCTGTTCAAGAAGTTCGATGCGCGCGCAAGCCACAAGGTGTATGCGAAGGGGCGCGCGTGCGCCGCCAACAAGGTGCTGGTGATTGGCGCCGGGCCCTGCGGGCTGCGCGCCGCTATCGAGTGCCAGCTGCTGGGCGCCAAAGTGGTCAGTTGCTCACGACCCTCAACCTCCCATACCGAGGCCAACCAAGAGTTTGTCGCCAAAACACGACCACACACTACATCTCTGTAATACCACGATCGATAAGACGTATAACAAGCAAAGGTTTAATAAGCAACGATTCATTTATTTTCTAAATTCCCACGGCCTCCTGCCTGAATACCCTCAATATTCCGGGAAAGAAGTGGGAGAACCGCACGAGCAGGATATTTGGACGCTTGCGCAATGAGCCGCTGAACGGTAAATTAATTCATCAGCGAGAGTAGAAACTAGCCGCCAGAAGTAGGGCTGCTACTTAATATTGTGTTATTTTGAGTTATATTAAACTCAACAACGCACAGATTATTTTATTAATAAACAATCGCAGTTTTGTAACTTTATTAATTTGTAGTTAAGCACAGCCTAATGAGCCTTTGAAATGTTTTAGCCGTTAGCCAGAAAGTTATAGAATTGTAGTGGTTGTACACACTTTCAAATTTTTCATTTAAAATGCAATACCATGTCGCTTTCATACTGCTCGCGTATTAGAGGCCTATTCATTCATAAGTCATAATTTCTTAAAATTTTACATTTTACTAACTAATAATGAAATATCTTCCTGTCCTCGTGACAGCCCTACAAGTGCCGCTGCGCCCGCGCTGGCGTCCGCTCACGCGCTGGCGTCCGCTCACGCGCATTATTAAGTGAACCATTAAGTAATTAGCTTACACCTGAATTCATACACGATACATCATGGCACCAAGTGTAGAACATGTAGGACAAGCAGGACCCGACAAAATGCTTAGCCATTTTTACCATGCATTAGTGCAAATGCATACATGCATTTGCACTACAACATGTTGTTCTGTGTTGCTAGGTAGTGATCGAGAAGCGGGACCGCATGTCGCGCAACAACGTGCTGCACCTGTGGCCGTTCGTGATCCAGGACCTGCGCGCGCTCGGCGCCAAGAAGTTCTTCGGCAAGTTCTGCGCCGGCTCCATCGACCACATCAGCATCCGGCAGCTGCAGTGCATCCTGCTTAAGGTGAACCCCCTTGATTTATAAACATCTATACATATAATCACGACCATTATCCCCTAAGGGTTAGTCAGAGACTAGGCAATTGCACCGCTAAAGTAGTCCAATGCCATAGTCCGCATTTCACCAAGCAGTCCCGTCGCCGCTATAAGCTATTGGATGTTGTGCAGTTCTTAGTCCATCAATCGCCTTTTACGACATCCAAGGGAAGAGATGGGTTGGTAGTCCCCCCGTTTTGTCGAGGGGAATCCTATTTAAGGACCTTACCAACCGTGGGCTAGGTGGTCGGCGTGGGACCCAGCGCTGATATACCCATTTCCGTGGGAGCAAAACAGGGTCTGCCGAAACGACATTCTTCTCTTTTTTACACTTCCTATCGAGTTTCTAGTTCATGCGTCCTAGATAATAATAGTAATTATTTAAAAGTGTCTTGAGGACATAAAGGAGCTTCCAATGAAACTCTCGTAATTTTGGAATTTAGCTTTTAATGAAAGAGGTTACAAATTATTGAGCACTGAGCACAAGAAGAATGTAATAAAAATGTGAGTAATTATGTGGGTAATCGGTACTCGACGGGCATTACTCCTGCGTCCGTATGATAACAAAAAATGTTGTTTTGGGATGATTGCTGATAAAATCTAAAAAAAAAAGTCTTCATTTTGATCCTTTCTTCGTATAGTTACATGACGGTTAAGTGCTAAGTGCCGTATAATTAATCATTCGTAAACTACTCATGACTATAAAAAAATTGGGAAGTCGCGATCTAGTTTCAACTCACTCTTGGTAGTTTAGATTTTTGCTGCAGACCATTTAACAAATAAAATAAAATGTTTTCCGTTGTTTTCAGGTGGCGCTGCTGCTCGGTGTGGAGTTCCACGAGGGCGTCAGCTTCGAGGAACTCCTGGAACCGACTATCACTAAAAATTCAGAGAGTGAGTCATATCTGAATATATCATCACCATCACCATCAATGCGGAATATATCTGTGCATATGATATTATGGACAACACTTCCCAGCCAAATATATATAATTAATGCAAAAACATAATTAAGACGTCTCCTTTTCTCAAGGACTTGTACTGCCTGCCCTTAGCTTTGTAACAGCTACGTATAGAAAATATCAATTGATCGAGAAATAGTTTAACAGCAAACATAATTTAAAAATCAAATGTCGGAAATACATACACTTACGCCCAAGTCAACCTAAATTCACGCACGCGCATGCATGCACGCAAACACACACACACACACACACACACACACACACACTAACACACACACTCTAACACACACACGCACACATGCTTCTACTATGTCTGCAAAATTCATTATTTGTTTGATTTCTTAATTACCTATTAGTATACTTTTTTCTCTTAAAATCGAATGTATACACATTGGATGCATTTTTTTTAGTAAAATGTATTCTTGTTAAACTTACGGGAGGGACTGGATCCCACGACACAGGGAACCCTAGTGTGGGGGCCAGAGACATATTGCTTTATACTTTACGCTTTAGTGTACTGATGTAATATGTGTATATGTATTGTACAAATTTCTGAATGAATAAAGATAATTATTATTATTACTAATATATAAAAAATCAAACAAGGATAAAAAGTAAATCTCCGCTATCTACGCACGCTTGTCGCTGCACCTAGACTCTGTAAGGATAAAAGATGAAGCCTATAACGCCTATGTATGTGATATTTAAGTAGTGCACATATAGATCTTGGAGCTTGATTATTGTATTTAATCTTATTAAAAATCCACTTAGAAAATAAATAGTCGGGGCTTTTAAAAGAAGTAATATCGAACATTAAAGACGCTAGATGTAACTTTCTACGTGACTCCATATTAAGTATGGATTCATTATTTAGAAAGGAGATATGTGACATCTCGGTGGCACACCAAAGCAAAACCTGACTGTTAATGAAAATGTCTTCTGACTGAGACGTTGTTTTGGGTTTTCCACGTATTATTCAACTAGCGAATGGTGACTTCCATTAAACTTCAATATGATACAGTGTTAAAATCTATATACTTAGCGTCCTTTCACGCAGATCGGCTCGGAGAGGACAACATTTCTATGTTACGTTTAATATAGAGGCTTTGATTCATTGCAATAAGGTTTATTTTTACGTTTCACGTCTTTTGTTCGAGCATTCCGAATAAAAAAACAAGTGAAACGTAAAAAAAACCTTATTGCATGTTTCAAAACACTGTTTTAAATTTGATAAGGAAATCCTCGCCTCTCTGTGCCGGTGTGCCGGTCTGTGTGATCGAACACTTAGTGAACGTGAATGTGACGTTGCGCAGCGCTGGGGTGGCGCGCGCAGGTGTCCCCGGCCGATCACCCGGTGGCGCAGTACGAGTTCGACGTGCTGCTGGGCGCGGACGGCAAGCGCAACACGCTGCGCGGCTTCACGCGCAAGGAGTTCCGCGGCAAGCTCGCCATGGCCATCACCGCCAACTTCATCAACCGACACTCCGAGCAGGAGGCCTCCGTTAGTACACCCCCTTATACCTGACTTTACAGCACGTGATCATATTATGAATTAAATAAACAACATATTATCACGCCTCTTTCCCCGAAGTGGTGTCAAACACCCACATTTCGTCAGATATGTTAGGTCCCCATGTAACAGGGGGCGAGCCTGTTGCCATGCGCCGGGCACAATGTGAGACAAGCGATATTCACAATGAACTGTACATAAGTTTTATTCAAACTCAGTGGTACAGGCGGTGGGATCGAACTCGCGTTTCCGGCTAAATATATGAATATTTTGTATCAGGTGCCAGAGATAAGCGGCGTGGCGTTCATCTTCAACCAGAAGTTCTTCAAGGAGCTGGATGCGGCGACGGGCATCGATCTCGAGAACATCGTGTACTACAAGGACGACACGCACTACTTCGTCATGACCGCCAAGAAGCACAGCTTGCTGGACAAGGGGGTCCTGATCAAGGTGAGCCTTGTTACAACAGCAGTAACGTTCGTTTTATGTCGTGATCAATTTTAATTTATTGTTGGAATTTATTTATTTGTTTTTGTGGTGTTTAATTCATAACAAGAATATTAGGCGCAACTTTGGTAGACCCTAAAAAAATGTGGTTCAAAAAAGACCGATTCGTAAGGAAATCCTTGGGAGAGTCCTGCAGTTCCTCATTTGTTGAGGAATACAGGTGAAGCTTCCACCTTCGGCCTTATCGTTACTTACCTTCAGTAAAAAAATTATTTAAAACTAGCTGTGCCCGCAACGTCGTTCGCATGTTGATTGTTAATAGTTGAACTAAAAAATCTAATTATTAAAAAAAAAAATTCTTGTCAGTGTCATCTGATTCATTCTTGTCATGGTGATAGATCCCTGTTGTCATGTTATTATTTAACAATGCCGAGAAATTTAGAATTCGAAATGAAATTACATTATGTCGGAATATGTCACATAATACTCGGTTGAGCAGATATCGTATCCACGGTTACACCCGCGCGGTACCCGTTTCCATGGGAATATCGGGATAAAAAGTAGCCTATGTCCTTTCTCAGGCTCTAGACTATCTTTGTACCATTTCAATTGATTCGGTTCAGTAGTTTTGACGTGAAAGCAAGACAGACAGGCGGAGTTACTTTTGGATTTATAATAGTAGTATGGATACTTGAATATTTGTCATTTGTGTGTGGTCAGGACTACGCGGAAGTATCTCGTCTCCTGCACGTGGAGAACGTAGACCGTGGCGCGCTGATGCGGTACGCGCAGGAGGCGGCGCGCTTCTCGACGGACGGCCGGCTGCCGCTGCGGGACTTCGCGCTCAACCACTACGGCGAGCCCGACGTCGCGCTCTTCGACTTCACCTCCATGTACGCCGCCGAGAACGCCAGCCTGGTCAGTGTGCTCCACTTGCGGGAATGTTTCGGCTACATTTACATTACGATCTTTCATTTTGGAAAAATGTCATGCAAATTCTGTTCAAAGTAAGACCTTCAAGTCCTAAGGAATAAAGTAATTTTATTCCTACAGAAATTATGAAAATTTCAAGGTCATTTAATATCATTCTGTCATTTATGTTCTTAATGGTTGTTTACGCAATAAAGTTAAAACAAAGTAAAAGCCAGCTAAGTTTATACGGAGTTTGACAGACGTTGGGATGTTCATAAACGTAATTCTAAGAGTTATCGATCCAATTGCGCTATCGAAACGATAAGCTGCCGTCAAAGTACCTCAGCAACCGGCATTCATCCTGTTGAATCTTTCGCTTCATTCAGAATACTTGCAGTTCTTCATTTTCATTGCTGCTAGAATTGAATATGCCTTTGGCATAAGACACTGCTTTTTCCCTTGATGTATAATCTACTACTGTCCGTGCTCACTTCTGTGGCTTCAGCGACGGACGTAACAATACCAGATTTCTCTTCCTCACCGGGGTACTCCTACCAATCTAATCGATCACCACTGGTAGACTCCAGAATTAGGAAAGTGAAACTTTTATCCCTACTAGCAATTTTCCGACACTTTCGAACCACGCCCAAATAAATTTTATTTTACCGAAGGGTAGTTTTAATTTTATTTAATTTAAAACAACTCCACTCAAACAAACGTAACACGGTGATAGGGTAAGTAGACAAGAAAAGAGACTGTACATGTTTTAGGACAAAGTGTGTGATGTAAGTGTACTGGTGCAGGTGCGCGAGCGGCTGGGGCGGCGCGTGCTGTGCCAGCTGGTGGGCGACAGCCTGCTGGAGCCGTTCTGGCCGACGGGGTCGGGCTGCGCGCGCGGCTTCCTGTCGGCGCTGGACGCGGCGTGGGCGGCGCGCGCGTGGGGCGCGCCCGACCACCCGCTGCGCGTCGTCGCCGAGCGCGAGTCCATCTACCGGCTGCTGGGTAACTTGCCTGACCCGACTCACCTGCACTGTCGAATATGCACACCCACAAAATGTTTCACCGGTACTCCGGCAACAGCGCACTCGCAGGACCAACCTACAATCCACATTATAAATAAATAATAAATAAATAAATATCCTCAGACATTCACACCTATCAACTAGTCCCATTTTAAGCAACTAATGCTGCTTGTGTTACGGATACTAGAAGACGGACAAATATATTTAATAGATAAATATATATAATAATTCAGAATATAATACATAGTATATAATGAATATCCAAGACTGGAGAACAAATGTCTGAAAATTCATCACCCAAACACTTGCCTCCACTGGGGATCGAACCCAGGACCTCTCGAGATGGCGACGCCTTGAGACCGGCGTACAGACCACTCGGCCACGGAGGTCGTCAACATCGTCAACATTAACAGCAGCTTCGTGCACCGTCGGCACTTTACACCGATGAGTCACATATAAACTTTTCATTGTGTATCATCTAAGCAACATAATATATACACAGTACTAATTAGCAACAATAAACTAGATTTCAGCCGTCCGTGCTGGGTCTCAGTTCCACGTCATGCTGCCGCCCAGGGCTACTCTCCGGGGTAGTCTCTACTAACATTAACTTATCATGCACGTGCAGGTCGCGGCGCTCTACAACCGCTCGCGGTCTGTCCGTACACATCGCTTCTCCTCAAATTTCGTTTTCCGATATCGCTCGATCAACACATTCCTTTCCTTGCCACATTACAATATATTGGGTCCTTACCTATGAAATTGGTGTTTTTATTCTGTCTTAGCAATTTGTCCGTAACTATTAAGTTTCAGAACATTCTTATAAAATAATTGCCTCTTCTAAAAATAGACCATACATTTGAGCTCGTATTATTTAATTTGATAATTTTTTTGTAAGTTTAATTATGTTAAAATTAGACACAAATACAATTATTTTTAACTGCCTCCCGAATACATCATTCAATTTGCATTTACATAAAAACAATGAATAATTTTTATCAAGCGTGTTCACACACATTGCTAAAGCTTGTCTAATGATACATGCCAAATATTATTATTTCTGGATTTGTTGTTGTGAAGAAAACTGATAAAATGTTGGTATGTAAAATGCAGACATCCCCAAAATCTCCATACAAAACACCAATTTCATAGGTAAGGAACCAATATATTATTATGCAATTTATTCGAGGGAACCTGACGAGAAACAGTCTGCCAGTTCATTTGACTTATGCAAACAAAATGAATACCTGCATTGTGTGTTGTGGCAGCCCAAACGACCCCGGAGAACTTGCACCGCGACTTCGGCGCGTACACGCTGGACCCGGGCACGCGGTACCCGAACCTGAACCGGGCGGCCGTCGACCCGCGCCGGGTCACCGCGCTCTACGACTCCGACGACCCGCTGCCGCTCGAGGCCGCGCCCACGCCGCGCAAGCGCCGCAGGGGTATGTCGCACGTTCACCGTCTACTAGCCCAAAAATAATCTTAGTTTAAATGTTATAATGACATTAAGTAATAATGACATGAGGAGCTCGGTGGCGTAGTGGTCAGTGCGCTTTGGCTTCGATCGAAAACAAAGCTACCTTCGCCATGGTCAGGCTGTGGATGGGTGACCAAGACTTTGTGATCTCGAGCTCCTCCGTGCTTCGGAAGGCACGTTAAACCGTTGGTCCCGGTCGCATTTGTGACCGCTTCTACCCACCAACCCGCATTGGGTCACCGTGGTGGTATATAAGTTGATGACGAATGACATTAATGATAAAATATTAAACTGGAGAACAATGGCTCAAAATGGCGACGACCACGAAAGTCTAAGATAAATCTTTAGAGTGTATTTAATATTGTGCAGATTTTATCATTCGGATAGTTCTGCATACATTTATTGCAAGCTATGGTCCCGCCTCTGTTTACCCCTTCGGGGATAGAGGTACAATTCCGTCTACATAATAAAATCCGCACGACGCGCGTATACCCGTATACCCAAAGAAGTTAAACAATGTAGATTCGTGTCTTACTAATAGTGTTGTGGTAATGTTGCAGAGGCGGAGGTGCCATCCGAGGTGCTGGTGCAGTGGGTGTGGGCGGAGGGCGAGGGCGAGGGCGGGGGTGGGGGCGGGGGCTTGCGCGGTGCGGCGGAGGCGGGCCCGCTGGCGGCCGCCGTGCGCCGCTACCGGCCCGACCTGCTGCCGGCCGCCGCGCCCGCCAAGACGGTCTACCACGTGCTGCACCAGCACCTAGGTCAGTCACCTTACAGCGGGCCGGGGGCGGGTCCGAGCGCGCTACCGGTTACCTCCTAGGCGAGGCTTCATTATGCGATATACGTGCCGGACGATATCGCGGAAGACATCACCCGATGGCGATTTCTACGTGTTACAGAACAAGTCGCGTGATGACGCTCGACCAAATTCATATTCAAAATTTTGCTTATTCAGTTAATGTTTTTATTCAGATTTTGCGTCTCAGCGCATGCTTATGCGTGTAAAACGCATTTTACGAAATTGAAGGAGAACAACTACGTCTTAAGCGCCGGGCACATGGCCAGCTGGCGGGCGAAGCATAACAATGGAAACTATAACTATCAACAATATAACTTTGTTGGTAAAATCGTTTAATATTTCATTTCTTTCGCTCGCACCGAACACCGAACCAAAGTACGAAAAGAGGTGAAAAAATGCTAGTTTGTTTCGCTCGTCCTCAGCCTATATACGTCCCGCTGTTGGACACAGGCCTTCCACAGGGCCACACCACGCTGGCCCATTGCGGGTTGGTGGGTAGAAACGGTTGCAATAGCGACCCGGACTAAAGGCTTCGAGATAAAGTTTTGGTCACCACCACGCCATCAAGCTCCATTCATTTATTGATTGTTTCGTTCGCTCGCTGTCAACATGGCCGGCGCTTTATGTCATTGTCAAAGTGAGACGTCGTTCGGCAGGCATAACGCCGTTCTCGAGCGCCTGCAACCCGCGCGAGGTGCCCGAGGCGCGCCTGCGCTCCTACCTGTCGCGCGTCTACACCGCCTTCAAGGGCGAAGTCCCACACGTCCACCATCAGACGGAAGCCTTCGACCAGGTAAGTTAACCGCATAAGTAAACACACTGGCGCCCGTATTCCAGAATCAATCTCAAGCGTATTCGCTCCGACACACAAATACAGATTTACGATTCTGTAATACGGGTTTGGGTTTTTGTGTCTCTTTTGTTGTTGGTCGGCAATTTTATTGTTGATGCTACGTTTAATAGACGGAAGATATTTTAATTAGATGATTCTTGTATTTATTCAGATAAAACAAAGCCTGCAAAAAGAGAAGCATGTTCGCACGCCACCGGACCAGTCCATCGCGGCCTACTCGAGTGAGTGTTACCAACTGATTTGACTGATTTTTGTGTTATATTAGATAAGTGCGATTGATTTTATTACCAAATACCTTTGAGACAGGTTTTTTGTTTGTTACGTCACCCAACCCATGCATAAGTGAGAACCTATTGTGTAGACTACTAATCTACGTGTAACTACTTATTGTTACCTAAATAATTAAATAAAGAATTTCATTTCATTGAAATAAATTATCATTTTATGTACGTTTATCATTATACACTTATGAACAACAAAATATGCTACACCATTTAATTGCAAAACTCTTAGGTAATCTTGTCTTAAGAAAAATGGACATGAAACTCATTACGTTTTCATCTTACATGTACTTACATCCCTTAAACCTATAAACTTCGTTTAAGAGAAAGAAAATAGTAGTGAATGATGTCCCGTTTCCAGATGCTGCAGAGGCGGAGAAGTCGCTGTCGCACCGCAAGAAGAGACGCGCTGCGCGCGCGCCGGTGCAGGTGAGTCTCGAGGCGGGACTGCGCGCGCGCGTCGGCCGTCTCGCGCTCGATGACGTGACGCGCCTCGCGCGCCTCCTTGACCACCACGACCGCGATCAACACGACCGCGACCAACATGACCGCGACGACCTCGACCTCGACGTGCCCCACCACGCTGACCGCCATCGCGACTTGCACGAACAGATCTTAGCCCTCCTAGATGCCGACGACGCGCCCGACCCAGAACTCGTCCGGGAATCCATGCACCAACTCCTGCAGGGCACTACCAAAACCACGCTTAACCACCAAGATAATGTAACCGACTTTTTCAACAGCACAAACCAACAGAAACCCGCGAAGCCGCCCCGCAGGCTCAAGGGCCTCGACGCCTCCACCATAAAGGTTCCGGACTTTGGTGATATCTTCGGGGAGTCGGACACCGACGTGACGCTCGTTGCCGACCGGCCCCAGCGGGTGGACCCGAAGCCAGCGCGAGATCAGCCCACACCCACTCCTAAGAAGGAGTTCGTGAGGGCAGCGTCATTTGACTTTCCCAAGGAAATGGTCCGTAGTGGATCAGCGGAAAACGTCGCCTTGAAGAGCCGGAGGCTTTCCGAGGTAGCTGATTTGTATAAACGACGCCACTCAGAGAGCCCAGAGGTCCACACTAAGGCTGATTCGTCGTCTGACAAAGTACCAAACGCGCGAAGGATGGCGCAACTGTTCGAAAACAAAAGGCGGCAGAGCCCAAGCCCCGAGGCGCGGACCGCGCGGACCTGCATCAAGCCGCAGATGGCGCTGCGGATGCAGAAGATGGCGGACATGATCGAGGGGCGGCGCGCGCCGAGCCCCGACGGGAACAAGCGGTCTCAATCTATAGGAAGCTCTGAAACTGCGGTGCGGCGGCAACGGATGGAGGAGTTGATGGAGGGGGTGAAGCCGCGGGGCGCGGAGGAGGCGCCGCGGCGGGGTTCGGGGGAGGGGTCGTTCCTGATGCAGCGCGCGTGGGATATGATGGCGCGCCGCGCGGAGGGCGGGCGGCGAGCGCGCGGTGGGGGCGGCGGGGGCGGGCGGCGGCGCGCCGCGCGCGACCTAACGCGCCAGCGCTTCGAGCGCAGCCTGCAGCTGCTGGCGGGCGAGCCGCGCGCGCCTGCGCCCGCGCCGCCCGCGCACGATTACGACCTGCAGCAGTACCGCGCCAGCGCGCCGCACTTCGGCGACCGCGTGCGCCAGCTCGAGCGCCAGCTGCACCACTCCGTGAGCGATGCATGGACCCGCCGTCACGACTAACTGCGACCAACTGCCTATCGTGTCGACGTCATCGTTACATTGATTGCTTTTTGACACAGTTCTTGTTTCAAAAAGTTCAATTTTTACCACTATAATTCAAAACTACTTGTAACAAACAAATTCAAGTTGACACTGAAATGTTTAATTGACACTATAGAATACCAAAATCTAACATTGACTTCGCCGTTTTTTGTTATTTTCTTTTCTCATATTACATGTTCATTCCATTTTAGCCGACAAATATCTTCAGTACATAAACAAATAATTTTTTTTAGGCACAGTAGTCAATCGAATTACAAGAGTTATATCAAAAAGCAAACTTAAACACGATTATTACGTTGACATGAAAAACAATGGCCCTGCATCAGCAACTACGATTAATATTGTGTGGTGTGTGCATGACTGTGCGTGTGACAATAACCGCCACGTGTGTCCACCGTGTTTCGACTAACTCGTGGGAATGCGGAAGATTTCTCGGCATTTTCACACCTTTGGAGTTTTTTTGATGTTTGACACTTAACCACTTCCTTTTTATTGCTTTAATATAAGTAGTATTAATTTATAACTGTTAATTTTAGTAAGCTACTGTCTTATAAAGAGGACTTGTAAGACATTGACAACGATCTCTCTCTTTCGAAACTCTTTGGTAAAATTTATAATATTTCCCGAAGTCCGTAGCATAATAATATCATCATGCCTAAATCCTCGACGCGTGCGCAGGAATCCATGTAGCAAAACCCAGTTGTCAGAGTAAAACACGTATTATTCACTTTACAAAAAAAAAATACAAAATGTTTTGATGAAGACCTCAGGCAAGAGTAGTGTTTTTTGTTAAATTCTCTACATTGTATAGTCGACTACAAAATATGTAACCACTTTTAACAGTAAATGACTCTTATAAGAAGGAAATGAAGATTGTCACTGTGGGGTGCGGGAAAGGTATATGCCGCACCCTCAGCGAAAAGGGAAGATCTTCCGCCGAGCCAGGTGTCCGCTCGGTGACCGCGGTCCGACTGTTATTCGTCGGAACTTGTATATATATTAATCTGTCTTAGGAACTCTGCCATCGTGATTCAGACATTAAGACTCTGCCAAATTTGTATGCGCCTTATTGCTGTAGCCAGTAGGTCTAATATTATCTTGACTCCAATATTATTTATTTCCTATTATACTTTTCGCTTATCGACCATTTCTCGGATACTTGATATCGTAGCGCGTTATGACGTAGCCGCTACATCAAATGTGTATATATATGTTTTTGTACTCGACTGTACGATCTTAAACATATCAGACGAAACCGGGATTAAGGCGTGATGAATTTTTTTTACCTTTTTTAATTGAAATGAGTATTTATTTGAAACGTAATTACAATGGTGCTGGTGTCATTAGTGATTAATGAAGTATGCGTATGATGCAGGAGGAGGGGCGGGCGGAGGCGCGGGGCGGAGTTAGAACGCGCGCGGCGGCCGGCGCCCGCGTCGCGCAGCTGGCGGCCGAGCTCGCCGGCTCCAGTAAGGGACACATTTATTACACAATACTACACACAGCAAACGCCTGTCACCATCGGAGCGTCCAACGCCCTTATTCTTAACTGTCGGTTCACGGATTCGATTCGGAAAGTCACGTCCCGTCTCGCTCTAATTCGCCGCAATAAAAAGTGACAGGAATAGAGCTTCCGTGACTCGTTTAGTTTCCGACAGTTTAGAATAAGGGGGCAGGCGTAAGTAAGCGGGCGGCACACACAGTTCGACAAATTGTAAAGGTGTTGCAGAAATAACAGGCGCTTTGAATATTTAAATTTATTTCTTCTTAAAGTCGTTGCACATAGTTGCAACTCAGAAGACAGAAGGGGAGGAGAGTTGCCATAGAGCAAAAAAAAATTAAAATATCAAATAGTTGTTATTATAAATAAAACATTATAAGTAATAAAATAAGTAAAATAACATTAAATAAATTCACAAATAATATAAATAATTTAAATATAATTATGTATTCAGTACTAATGTTGTACTGAAGAAAGGTGGAATTTTAGTGTAAATTATTTATTTCATACATTTTATTTATCCCACTCTTTTTTCACAAACGCAAGCTGTTACAAATTTATCTTTGACAATATACTAATCGTATTACCATGTCCAATACAGGCAACACTAACGCACCCCGGCCACAGACGCAGGCGCAGAAGCCACGCGACCTGATGCGGTCGGTGGGCAAGATAGAGCAGGACGACTGGAACGTGAAGGAGATAGAGAGGAAGATACGAGAGAACAGGCTCGGCCGGCCCGAGCCGCGCGCCGCCGAGAAGGTGCCCAAGTGGGACCGCGAACAGGTGACAAGAGACACCCTCACAATATGCATCCTTGTTACTCCTCATACATTTACATTTCAGCCACAATCTACCATCCGTCTTTCAATAGCCCGACATTACGATCCATAATACACGTCTCGTCGTCCTCAGCGACGTCCCACTGCTGGGCACAAACCTTCCTCATGGAGAAACACATGAGTATGGACCGTAACACCACCACGCTGGCCCAATGCGGGTTGGTGGGTAGAAACGGACGTTGTTGCGACCGGGACTAACGGCTTAACCTTGCCTCCCGAAGCACGGTGGAGTTCGAGATCACAAAAGTTTTGGTCACCCAACCACGGCCTGGCGAAGGTAGTTTTGTTTTCGGTCGAAACCCAAAGCAAACTAACCACTACACCACCGAGCTCCTCGCGACATGTCCATTAACTGCTTTATACATTTTACCCTCCTGGAGAAATGCGGTGGTTACATGTAGTTCCAGTCACCTATCACCATTTCATCGAACCTTAGATAATTCTTTGCTTTAAATCTCGGTCTACCTTCCCATGAAGTTACTTAAAGTATTTCTTGAAAAAAGTGCTTTCTAATTCTGGTGGTGGTGGTTATCTGGTTTCTGCTCTGATTCAAGGAACATGTATAAATGTAAATAGTTCGATTGGTTCACTAGAACTTGTATGTTCTGCTGTCAATTTATCTTGGATGTCGCTTTTTTTCGTCTGCCTGATTGTCCGTAGTCACTAGCATCAGCGGTCGGTTGTAGGCGACTCTGGCGTATATGTTTATGATTTTTTCATATAATAGTGCACTACGCCATTTATAAGCAAGACATATAGGTATCGAACGTAGATGTACTTTTTTGTGATACTTTTAAGGTTTCTTGAATAAATTTTATAAACAATTTTAGTTAGTTAGTTTCAAGTTAAAATTGTGTTTGTTTCAGTTTTTGGGTCGTCAGCGGCGGCTGAAGAAGGGCGACGAGGGCGAGGAGAAATGGATGGAGATCGACCAGACCATCAACAAGCTGGACCAGAAGCTGCGCGACTCGGGCCGCCCCGACCAGGGCACTAAGAAGGTGAATACATCCATCCATCAGCCTAGGGTTGTCCACTGCTGGATATAGGTCTATTTAATTACCTCTATAATTAAGTCTCCTATAAAGTGAATGTGGGTGAGGGATGATGAGTAGAATGGCATGGGCACGTCGATGAAATCCTTACGAAGTCTTCGACTTGTGGTAATTGGTGTTCGTAGTTTCACATGAGCGACGCGGGCGCATCTGGAACCGGGGTCGAGAGCCGAAGCTGATTAGTATGATGATTATTATTGTTTGTGGCGATCCTGATAATAATATTGAATCGGTTTTGGGTATGAATAGAAACATTCTGTTGGTCACCGCCGCCTTTCAATGGTCATCAACTTGTAGGAGGTGGTTCCTACTCATATTTTTTGCACTAATGTGTAGAATTAAAGTAAGTAAGTGTATGTTTTAATGGATTCCCCTTTGTTCTAGGTGGCTGATTTGGCAACAAAGTTTGTCAAAAAGGGCGAGGAAGAGCCGGCGGTGAAGCCCGCGCCCAAGGAGGAGGTGAGAGTTACGTTCTAACAAAACACTATAAACGAGATTAAGATATAACATTTAATTTGTAGTTTGAAGCCTAAATCTTGTCGGAGTAAATTGTTACAAATGGTTTGTATGCATTTTATACCTATATTCTGTTTGTAAGACATACTAGATATAAATATTTTGTATTTATTTTAATATTTACTCGTTTACGAGGCAAAATATTCAATTATGTTGTAAATGATGACGGATCAAGGTGATATCGTGACACACAAGTGACTGACCATTATTATTATTTGTGTTATTCGGGGCTGCTTCGCATCACTGCGACCGAATAAGATCTATTGCGACCAGCCTCCTATGTAAGATCTATTTAGGCCCTACAGTAGCTCTATCCACTGGGCACTGTCTAAGAAAGATAAGATGTTCTCAGTTTGGATTGTTTTTATTTCATCTGGGTCAAGGGTGTGTTTCCCCACGCTCTTGTTCGTAGAAAGTGACTGACCATGCCATGGTTTGACGATATCGAGCGAGTCGCAGGTCGCAGGGCATTTGACGACCTCCGTGGTCGAGTGGTCTGTATGCCGGTCTCAAGGCGTCGCCATCTCGAGAGGTTCTGGGTTCGATCCCCAGTAGGGGCAAATGTTTGGGTGATGAATTTTCAGGCATTTGTTCTCCAGTCTTGGATGTTTATATATATTTAGGATATTTATATGTATTTATCTATTAAATATATTTATCCGTCATCTAGTGTCCGTAACACAAGCAGCATTAGTTGCTTAAATGGGGCTAGTTGATTGGTGTGAATGTCTGAGGATATTATTTTATTATGTAACGATGATGAGTGACGTAGTCTACTAAAATGATAAATTGGAGTATAATGCCAAGTGATATGAGCAGGTGCGCAAATGGAGTGTGTCCGGCGGTGCGGGCGCGGGCGGGGGCGGGGGCGGGGTGTTGGGCGGGGCCAAGAGCGTGGTGTGCGCGGTGTGCAAGGCGCGCGTGTTCGCGGCGGAGCGCGTGGACGCGGACGGGCTGCAGCTGCACCGCGCCTGCTTCCGCTGCACGCACTGCCGCGCCGCGCTGCGCCCAGGGTCAGTCCACTCACACACTTGTACCTCAGTACCCCTTCAGACGGTTGCCGCGCAAACTTCAGACGGTGCTTCTTAACCGCTTGTGTGACAAGAAGCCTCGTGGACGTTCTGTAATTTTTTTCCCCTGTATGTCAAAAGCCTCCTGGAGGCCTCGGTTTCCCGCTCAATTTTAGAGTCGCAATTTGGCCCTTTAAGTTATTTTTATCTCTTTTATACTTGGCCTTATTATTAAAGTGGGACAAAGACGCAACTATAACGCTACAAAAATGTTAAAACACAAATAATCAACGAAGCATTTAGTTTTAAAATCGTGCACTCTGTTACAACCACTAATTCACAGTGGAAAGTAAGAGATTAATTCTGTGTGTTTAATATTTTCAAGAATGTATTTCTGTATGTACATTTATCAAAAAATCGTGTTCTGGACGCTTTTATTTATAATTATAACACAAAATGTAGAAAAGAGGATAAAAGTACTTTCTCTTACTTTCACCTTTAATGGCCAATTTGATGTAGCATAAAACTATACTTTATTATACATATCTGGATAGCTTATTTAATAAAGATTTTAATAATATAAGTTTAAATATAGTCTTCATACAAAATTTCATGAAAATCGTAATTTTACCGGAAGCCGGAAGTAAACCAGAACTAGTACGGAAGTAGCTGATGCGCATTTAATGGCCAAGATGGCCGCCGACAAACCACTGGTTTAAGGCCTTTTCACTGTTGTTACCGAAAACGTATTCAGCCTATATTCGTCCCACTGCTGAGCACAAGCCTTCTTCTTCAAGCAAGTTCGTGGGTAGAAACGGTTGTCAGCGACCGGGACCAACGGCTTAACGTGCCTTCCGAAGCGCGGAGGAGATCTAGGATTTGGTCTCCGATCTAAGGCCTGACCATGGCGAAGATTGCTTTGTTTTTCGATATCGAAAGCCGAACTTATCTCAGGTGAAATAATGTGTAGATCTCTGGTCAGAGTCTCAACGGCTAAGCCGACAACGCTTCACACAGTTATTTTGACTTAGTCACCTTGATTATCATTCTTGTGTATTGCCTTGGTATGTATAAAAACAGTACAATTATAGTCATCACAAAATAAGAAGCCCGTTTTGACATTTGCGCCTTTGTGTCGTAATTCTTGATATAACCATACGAGTCGCTACTCGACACTCACGATAAATCGCTTCAAGATTGTATGATTATTTGAACGATTTGAATACGTATTTTAAAGTGCATTTGATTAATCCAATATGTCCCGGATGGCATCCCAATATGTCCCGGATGGCATCCCAATATGTCCCGGATGGCATCCCAATATGTCAGGGAAAAAAATCGACTAAACATTTTCTAATTACTATTTACGGCTTTAAGCTCATAATTTTCAGTGGGTTAAGAGCACACAGATGTCAAATTCGGTAGTTAATTGGTCTATACATTAGTATTTAAATAAATAATTATAATTATACAGCTAAGCGCCGATGATAACTAGTCTGGAAAAATTCGTTGCACTGCGCAGCACTTAGCCAAGTGGGCGTTACCCAGCAATGAAAAAAATATTAATGTCAGATCATTTTGATAAGTTAAAAAATAGAAAACTTCATGGGCGTGAACTGTCATAATGGGCCTTTTATTTTATGATGACTGTAAGTATGTAAAAAATATTTTCTGGATTCTCACCAATTCCAGGAAGTAGGACAACTAACCGTAGCACACGTGCCATCCGTAGCAACTATTTGGTAGAGTGCTACGGCACGCGCGAGCGTCCTAAACTCGGGGTAATCGTAGCGCACGTGTAGTATGATTACTAACCGTAGCACATATGGCATCCGTAGCAATTACACGCTGGAGCGCTACGGCACGCGGCTGGTGTGCCTGCGGCACTCGGGCGCCAGCGTGCCCGACGCGGCGATAGTGCCAGCGCTGGCGCCGGTGCTGCCCACGCCCGTTCCCACGCCCACGCCCACGCCTGAACGCATCAGTCTAGAGCTCTCCGACGGCGCGAGGGAGATCGACGAAGACGAATGGACCGATAGGAATTTCCTTGCTTCTGAGACTTCTGCTGCAGGATTAAGGTAAGTGCTTTTCTATCTTGTTTATAGTTAATTCAGTTGACTGTTTTTGTTAATTTGTATAATAAATAAAACAAAATAAATTATTTCGAAGATAAATGATAAAGCAAAAATATGGCTTAAACTTAGATGATCTTTGTTGTTTTCTTATTTTATAGTAGATTAGATACCTGCACCGACTTCGTACGGGTGCAGTATACAAATAAACTTTTCTCTTGAAACAGTAGTCCTTTAGAAACATTGTATCAACACCCGTTGCGTAGTTTTGAAGATCTAAGGGAGGACATCTTTTTTTTATACTGTGTAGTGATATAATAGTGTTGTTATTCTGGCAGTGACGAGGAGACGTCGAGCTCGGACGAGTACACGGACGCGGCGGAGAGCGAGGGGGGGCGCGCGACCCCGCCCCCCGCCACCGGGCCGCCCCCGCGCGCCGCGCTCTACTGCTCCGACGACTCGTTCGGCTACGACGACTACTCCGACGACGGTCAGTCGTTTACCACAGGACATTTTGTACTCACAAACGACCGTTGACATCTAGTTTATTGATGCTTAATGTTTACAACGGCATGAAGCATCGTTTTGAGGACGTGTTGCGAATTGAAAAAAAAAGTGGAATTTTTTTATTTTTACATTTATTTTATTATGTAGTTTCTAGTCAATTGTAATCAAGTCGCGCGGTCTTTTACCGTCAGATTCATCCAAAATACAATCAAGTTGTTAATTCTCTAATTTCCAATCAAACTATAATATCATTTCTTCTACCAATATGACATTCTGTTGTCAAAATATCTCGTTCTTAAATATCAGGCGTGACATTGTGACTTAAGGCACGTAATTTGACAAGCTGTATTACTAAAGATTGTGTTTGTTTGGTTGCGCAGGCGCAGAGTCGTCGGGTAACGAGTCGTGTTCGCGCATGCGCGAAGCGCGCGAGGCGCGGCGGCGCGAGGTGCCGCGCGACGCGCGCCCGCCCACCGACAGCAGCGAGGTACCGCGCTGCAGCGTCGCCTAGCAACCGCGAGCGCAAGCAACGCGTACGTGCGCCACGCCCAAGCCGCCCGCCCACCATACGCGTATTACTTCGCTCAAGCGACTCACCCATCAAACCATATAAACTATAAAAATCCGTTTTTCGCTAAATAAAATAAAAAACGTGGTTAGTAAGTTATAGTGAATTTAAAAGTTATCAAACCGCCCAAGGTTTTTGTCCAAAATATATACTACAATACATATTTGATAAAAAAATAAGGAAATCTTGAGGGAGTCTGGTTGTTAACGTCCGGCCGTAACAATTATTAATATTATAACGAGGCATTATATCGATGGTAACAAAATAATTTTGCGTGGAGGTGGTCCTGTAAATCAGACGGTTGCAATGATATAATATTACAATGAAGAATAATAACAAAAACTGATATTACAAAAATAAAAGAGAAAACATAGTTTAAATAAAAATATAAATCAGCTTTGTTTTATACAGATCTAAGAATCCTTTAGTTGAAAAGTTTCTCTAAACCATAATGAATGATAGTTGAATATTTGAATATACCTGTCAATTTTTACAGTAAAATCAAATAATATGCTATTTAGGTAGCAATAAATTCTCTGTATTTAATATTATTTTGAAGAAAATCAAACTCGGTGCATTCTTACAAAAGGAAATTCAAAACATTTTAAAAGAAATTCATAAATAAAAAAACCTCATGTTTCAATCTTGCTTAAAGCCTCTCTAGAAATAATAAATAAGACGTAGGCGCATGCGCCATGGACATTTGCTAACAGGCGGGCGGCGGCGGCGGAGTGGAGCCACACTAACTTACTTGGAGTTACTGTGTTATTTTACTAGTTTTCTGTTTTAACATTCCAGCACTTTTTGGCATTCAGTCCAGCTATTTACTTGTAGAAAAACTACTAGATGTTTCTAAGTTTTTGTTTGGCAATTTATTTCGCAATGCGCTCAGATATTGAGTTGCCATAACCTGTCCGTTACCTTTCAGCATAGGGCTTCAAAAAACAAACTCTTTTTATTTTAACCGCATTAAAAGGCCGAAATAAATGATCTCCTTTTATTGCTAGAAAACGAGGATCTAACGAAGATGCATGGTAGAAACTCTGCGTAGGACCACAATATCATTGTTCTAGCATAATTGCGCATTTCCTGGGCCAATTGCTTAACATTATATCTTAACAAGAACGAAAGAATAATTTGGTCAATATCTCATCACGAAGTTACTTGATTTCAATACTATTTTCCCTTTAAACATAACATTTGACTTTCAATATTCGTATTAGTATTATAGAGTTAAGTTCTCAATGTTTCCAACTAGAAGTTGTTTGTCTTATTCGTTTTAGTAAAATCAAAAGACGAGAACATACCACGCAGGCGATATGGAGATCAAATCTATAGTTTAAATAGTTATGGCCACCCATCCAGTCTGAAACCAAGGCAAGAAATAGCTTCATTATTGTGCTTGAATAACTTATTAATAATTTTAATAAATAACACAGTAAGTCCGACTTGAAATTGATGGCGCTTCAGATTTTGTTTAAAAAAAGAATAATAATATATGTATTTTCTATAATTGACTAAACTTTGTAACGTTTGAACTTTTCATATAGCTATTCTATTTATATTATACACACATTTATTTATACAGGGGAGTCAATTATAAACAGGGTTACTGGAAAAGTCGTACTGAATAATCAGAGGAGGTTATTTTTCAGATCGTTTCTGATAGATTTGCTTGTATTATATGGGGTACAAAACATAACCGTTAAGGAGGAGGAGATAATGAGTTTCAAAGATTTTTTTAAACCCTATATTTCAGTGGCTCTTTTTAGAATTTGAGCCCTTAGGATCATTCTGATGTGCCTTGTTAGTATACATACCAATAAAAAAATTGATCACCAAAAACTAAACCTACTATTAACAGCTTAAACAAAACTGCTTCACAATGGTTTAACTTAAGAATTTTCTAATAGTGTTATTAAATACTTTGAAGTGCTTTGAAAAAAAATTGTATGTAACTTATTCTGCAGATAGTTATAAAAACTTCTACATCTCTTTAGCCTTTCAAAAAGGTAATAGCACTGGCTATAAATTAGGCAAAATATTGACCAAAATACGGTTAAGGTAGTAAAGGCTTAATTTTTAGCAGGAAAAAGTAGCTAAAAAACATGAATAAAGAATAAAAAACAGGAATATTAATACTCGTAATTGAATATTAATATTTTTTATATGAGAAGATCGGCGGAGTAGTGGCACGTGCGTTTTCTCAAAAAAAAAAAAGAACGACCTAAAACCAAAAAATATGGGACTTAAAAAAAAATCTGTGAAACTCATTATCTCCTTAACGGTTTCGCTTAGGACCCCATACGTTTATAATTTTTAGTTGAATGTCGTATATATGTATTATATGTAAATATTATGTTTGCTGTTTGTGGTTTTTTTTTCACTGTGTATGTATGTATATAACCTATGTATTATATTTTAAATACACGTGCTAGTAGAAATATACTGGAGATCAATTTCGGGTCTAGGTATAACTTCTAAGCAGATATTGCAAGATTTGCTATATTACTCATCATAATGTGGACATTACACCAAAATAATTAAATTCTTAATCATTTCAATAATGTCTAATGTGAGATTGAAGTATATTTTAATTTATATATAAATTAAAATAATAATAATTTGAAGTATTTTTTTATTAAATCTTATGTAAGGATTTAATGAAATAATTAATTATTTGATTAATTTTGGACTGATATATCTATAATATAATGAGTAACGATCAAAATTTTTGCGATCTCTGTTTATAAGAAATGTTATATAAGATTATTTATTGTTTAAATACTTAAATTTGAATAATCAATCATAACTTTTTAGAAAATTCAGAGTAAATTCTATGTTTAACTATTAGTCTTTTATTCTAGAATGTGCATAAATTCGGCTTAATTTAATTTCTCTCTTTAATTTTATTAAATTGATCTCTAGGAATATTTTTGTAATATCTTATCTGTACACATGTTTTTTATGAATTTTTATACAGTTTGCCATCATCTTCGGTCAGTAAGTGTGTAGACTGGCGCACTTAGGGTATTTGAATGGCCGATTATATTTGTAGAAAAATAAAATATTATAGCAATTCAAATACCCTTACGCGATGCTCCTAAGTTTAGTATGAAATTGTCGTTCTTTTGAATGTGTTTATATGGGTGGCTATGTTTACACAAAATTTCATATTTTGTAGCATATTTGCACAAGTAGGTAGAAACGGAACGGCAATTTTATACTAAGTTCTATTAAGCTGTTTAGGAGTAGCATACAGTGTGTTGGTGCTTTTGAGTCTAGCGGAGCGTGCTGCAGGTGGAGTCGGAGGAGGAGAGCGAGTCGAGCGAGGAGTCCGTGTCCTCCGCCACCGAGGTATCTACCGACAGCGAGTTCGCGCGCGAGGAGGGCCCGCCGCCGCCGCCCGCCATCACGGTGACGGCTCCCGCCCCCGCGCCCGCTCCCGCCCTCATCGCGCCCCTTGCGTATCGCCCCGCGCCTGCTCCCGCGCCCGCGCCGCTCGCGCGCACGCGCTCCGCCGGCGGGCTGGCCACCAAGCGCGCGCTCGAGCTCAAGCGCAAGTACCTGCTGGGCGAGCCCTCGCCGCCCGCCGTGCGCAAATCCGACTCAACCTCGCAAATCGACACCAAACTGGAGGCCTTCCGGTTCAACATCACTGAGTTCCAGAAGATGCTGCACCCGGCGCCGACGCCCGCGCCCACGCCGCAGCCGCTGCGGCCCGTCCTCAGTTTCACCTTGACCCAGGAGAAGGGCGAGCCCATGCCCGACATCATCAAGAACCTGTGCGACGCGCCCGTCGACCTGCTCACTAAGGGCGACGCCCCGCTTCGGAAGAACTGGCCCGATGACCCGATCAGCGAAAACAAGGAGCCGGACCCGGAGGCGGAGCCCGAGCAGGAGCCTGAGGTGGAGTTGGACACGGACTCACTGTCGTCGTCGGACTCCTCGCACACGGAGACGGGGCGCGAGCAGCCCGTGCCGCGCGTTGAGGTGCACGACGAGGGCGGCGAGCTCATCCAGCTCGACAGCCTTATTCTGCTGGAAGAGCCGCCGCCCGCCGCCGCCCCCGCCCCCGCACCCGACCCCGCCCCGCACGCCGACCCACCTGAGTCGCAGCCGGAAATGCAGCCGAATACGCAGGCTAACACCCAACCAGTCGTCGAGCCGGTTCCTCAGCCTGCGCCTTCGCCTATACCCCCGACAGCTGAGCTCGACTCGTCTTCATCGGAATCGGGCCACGATGGAACCACGTTATTAATGACAGAAACAGAATTGTCGGACTGGGCGGGGGAGGGAACCCTGGAGTGTGGTTTGGAGGAGGACCGGCGGCGGGCGCCGCGGGCGCTGGGGCGGCCCAAGCCGGTGCCGGCGGCGGGCGCGGCGGCGGCGCATGTGTGCGGGCGGCTCGACCTGGACGCGCTCGAGTGGGCCGACGCGGGCGCGCCCGACCCCGCGCTCGAGGCGCCGCCCGAGCCCACCAACCGCGGCTACATGCGCCTGCACTACCACGACCGCGACCTCGACTACGACCACGACCCCGACCCCCACCCCGCCATGGACCGCTCCATGGACTTCATCGAGCGCACCTGCTCCGACACGCTGCCGCGCCTCGACGCCCCCATCCACCGCGACCATTACGAGCGCTTCGACCTCTACGAACATCACGACCACCTCGCCCACGCGCGCACCGCCACACCCGAAGTTTACGACGAACCGACTGAAGACCTGAAATCGCCTCAACTCTTGAAATCGATGGAGAGTGACAAAACCAGCAGTGAGACAGCGACAGCGCCAATCACCAGGGTAGAGGAGCCGCCCAGCCCTCCTGTGCCGCCATCGCCCCCCGAACCCTCCGTCACAGACATTTCCCCTCCTCTTGTCCCCGACACGCCCGTGGCTGCGAAGGTGTTCGCCAACGATATATCTAGTATACCAAAGTGGTCGAGCCCGGGCATCCGGCTGTACTCGCCGGCCATCTGTCGGTCGGCTAGCGAGACGTTCCACCGGGCAGTGTCACCGGGTGCCGAGCTGGGTGTGTGCGTGAGCTCCGGGTCGACGTCGCCGGTGAGCCCGGCGCGGGACCGGGCGCTGGAGCTGAAGCGGGAGCGGGAGGAGCAGACCGAAGTGGTGAGGCGGCTGGTACTCGAACGGTTAGGTGGCAACAGCCGGCAAACAAGGCGATCCGCAAGGCGCACTAAAGCATCTCCAGCCACTGTCGCTCCCCCGCCCATCCCTCCGCCCCCCTCACTCCCGCCAGAACCGCCCGCCCCTCCCCCTCCGCCCCGCCCCGCTCCCCCGCTCTCCCTCCCCACGCCCCCGCTCTCCCTCCCTGCGGCCCCGCTCTCCCTCCCCGTCACCCCCTCGTTCTCCGACCCCGAGCTCGCCAGGGAGAGGAGAAGCAAAAGTATCATGAAGAGTATATCAAACTACCTCAACAGACGGCTGGGACCACGACACAAGGTGAGGTTACAACACTTGAAATATATATATTTTTTTTAACTTTCTTCCCATTTTTGGTATTTTAACATAAAGCGTGGAAATATATATTTATTCAATGATGATAATACAAAGAAATAGGGATCGATAAAATATTCTTATATTCAGTCGTTCTTTATATAAACTAAAGTAATTTTAGTAATTGATAACGTTATTTTAAAAGTTTACTGTTAATTTGTTTTTAATATTTTGGAGTTATTTATAAATCTCAAATAACAAAATTACAAATTACAAAATTCTCAAAATACAGAAAAATCATGATGATTGGAATTATTTTAATGCGAATTTAATAGTTTGAAACGATCACTATCAATTTGTGAATAATGTAAATTATTAAATAGTTGTAATTTAAAAATAACGTTAAAACGCTTATACAATAGTAGAAATAACAAATAACATGTAGTATGCAACGTTATAATTATTTAACATTATAGTTTAATTAACCCAGTAGAATATGGGATATAAATGGGCTTCTAAGGGTCAGCTCACACAGAGACGCGACGCGGTGCGACGATGCTCGAAGAAGCCAATGATTTCGGGCTGAGCCGCGCGCCTTCCTGAGTGCTTGTTGTACCGGCGTTGTTTCGCTGCGTCGCGATACGTCGCGCTACAGTAAACATTTTATATTTTCAAGTCAAAATGAAGTATATTTTGAATCGCTTTATAAAAATGTTCGCGAATCGTCGCGCCGCGTCGCGTCTCTGTGTAAGCTGACCCTAAAGACTGGGTTGAGCAGACTAGCTCGAAATAACAAAAAAAATCCTGTGTTTTAGATACGGTAGTGAATGTTTTCCTTAGGTCCTGTACCCTGAGTGTAAGTTATCATTGTAAAAAACTTAACATTTTTTAGTTGCTTTTAGAAGTTCAATTTTTATGGGAAACGTGAAAAGCGCCTCCTAGCGGAATTATCAGAAATCACGTTTCCTTAGAAATAGAGCTTCTTAACCCAACAAAAAATTTTTAGTCTTATACAGTTATGAAACTTACACTAGGCTTCTGTTCAATTATATTTCAATTGAGTTAATTTTTTTCAAAGATATTTTTTAATAATTCTTAATCTACCACAGGCTTAGAATCAGTCAAAGGGAGTGGTTGTATAGTAGATATGTGACAAACTAGGCATGGGTCAACGAGTAACATTTGGGCCTGGACACGCACGTCTTATAAGTGAATTATTTCGATTGCGAACTTTTAACAATACTGGAGAAACCTAAATTAATATGCTAAAAATATTAGAAAAAGTCGCTTCGCCCACGCGTCCGTCTAATTTGGTCAAAAATTAGTCTGATTGTTATTCATATAGTATAAAGTTCTGACTAGCGATTACTACTATGCCGTTGCTCAGTGATGGTAGTAAAGAGTCGTAGTCAACGACTTTGATTCATTTCTCAATGATTATATTGTTTGAAAAATGGATATATCTTACGGTATATAATCGCAATTTTCAAACGTCAGTTTTTTAAACTTTGAAATTCACTCGGAAAAGTTTTATAACATGCAATTCTTCATAAAGTTAATAATAAAAATACGAATAATAAAAATAGCGTTTATGATTGTAGAATCGTTTAGCGTTATTTATTGTAGAATCAAATTCCTCGAGTGTACCTATATCGCGGTCCAGCCTCCCGGCGTAGACTAACCGCTGTTGCTCGTTTCAGTGGGCATCGGAGCCGGCGGTCTCGAGCCACGTAAGCAAATACTGTACTGTGTCGTGAGTCGCATGCCATCTCGCTCCAACACCCGCTCATTGTACGTTGTCTCGCTCGCACGCTCCGTTGCTTGATGTTGTTCGATGTTCATTTGTTGTCCTTGGATTTTATTATCTAATAGATCTTTATGACAAATTTTCATTATAGGTTTTTAATCTTGAAATAAATTAACTAAAATGCCATCATCTCTTACTGACATCCTTCCTTCCATTCTTTACAATTCTAGATGAAACTATCATCTATTTTATTTGGATAAAAAATATTTCAATGTTCTATCAAATTATCTTAATTTTCCATGGGTGTCAATCAGAATGTGGTTTTATATAGCATGTAGCCCAATAGATCCAAGGTCAACTTTCATAGGGCCGCTATTGAATGTAATCATCGTCTTACTCTACGAGCCTGTTCTCTGAGTGTCTGTCGGTATTGCGATACTCAAATTGTATGTGCACGTCTCTCCGGCTTGGAGGAGAACTGTTCAAGAGCTTTGCGTTATTACAATTATCTGTAGTTACAGGCATTTAGGACAGTTTTCTTGCTGAATAATTTTAGCTTTAAGCTCAGATTTCTAACATATTGAAAAGCCTTCTGATAGGTCTAACTTAAATCATAAGAATCATGTAGTGCGTGAAGGACCAGTCCCCTAAGCACAGCTATAGATAAAGCAGTCGAATCGATGACTTTTTGTTTCAGCGATTTAACGCTGTTTATAAAAACTAAATATTAAGAGACGAGATTTTTCAGTTTTGATCTATGAAAAAATTGGGCAGATGATTTGAATATTCCAAATATAACTATTCAATTATAACTTAGTTCTGCTTCTCATAATATCTTAAAATACTCTTCTATTTTCTGGCAAAATATTTTGAAGCTTTAGTTTGTAGAGAACTTAAATATAAATAAGTAAATAACTTTTTAGTTTTAAAATTTATCGTAGGCTTTGCTGCTTACCTTAATTCTTATATTTCTCTGGCTGTGTCGCTTTGTATGTAAATAAAGGTTATTAATATTTTAATACATCTTTTGCGATTGTAAATATTCACTGCAGTTATAGAAAATTATAGAAATAGTCAGATGTTTTGAACATCTTCTTAGAATTGTACGGTTTGTGCATTTGCTATATAGTTGTTCAAAACAGTCACCTTTAATGAATCCTTACAATGACAAATGAGTTTTTATGTAAAAAATATTAGAACTGTATATTTCTTCATTCTGGAGCATGCAGGTAAAGTGTACAATATTATTTATAATTTTTTATGGTCTTTGTCATTAGATTTTTGTAATCGTCAATAAAGTAGCATAAGGGAATTATGTTAATTGAAATGTTTTGGGTATAGTTGTTGCATGGCGATTAGCTTTGCTCTTAACGCCTTAAGATTAGAGTCAAAAGTCGAATGATTTAGTCGCGTTCATGAATGAAATATGTATAACAATTGTTAGAAGTAAGAATAGTCGTCATATTGAAAGTTATCCATTTGATTTTGGCATCAATTTGTAAATAGTAGATTTGGGCAAACAAGAAGAACCATACAATCGCCACTAAAATATAAATCATTAAATATTTCGCTTGTCTTTTGTATAGGGACTGATGAAAATATGAGTAATGGCTTAAATTTATGTAAATTGTCGGAAGGTAAATAGGTCTCAGGGGGGACTTAATCTTAAAATGACTTAAGCCTTTCAAGAATAGTGAGAACAATAGAAAATAATAGAAATTATTTTGTAGAGTGGTGGTTGATTGGTGGTTGGACTATTACGGTCTTTTTGTTTTTAAAAGTCCTCATATAGGAAATACACGTTTTGGGAATGTTTTAGGACAAAATATTTTATTTTTACTGTCCTTTCTACGGGAACCTGGAGCGCATCATATTTTCATAGCTTTGACCGTTGACACTGTAATACATTTTGGTTAGTGAATGTGTGATGATGTGGCGTGGTGTGTTGTGTAGGAGACGCCCCGCCCCTCCGCGCACAAGAGTACGGGCGCTCTGCAGGAGGCGGGCGCGCCGCCCGTGCCGCCGCCGCCCGCCGGCTACCGCCCGCCCGCCGAGCGCCGCCCGCCCGCGCGGCTGTCAGGTACACCACACCTACACTGCCCGGAGGAACGTCTCTACCCGGTACACGTAACGAGCTAAAGTCCGTGCAAGTATAAACATACAATAACTGCTGGGACCGTTTCAGACTAAAACATATTTTTTGAAAGTATGAGAGATTGCCCATTAGAACGTTTCTTCAGCAACCGGCACACTAGTTAACTTAATATACAAAGACTTACGTGTCAAAATCGGTTTTGGCGCGGTCACGGTAATATATGCTCCGGTGCGTGTAGTGGGTAGAGACCTCTAGGGTGCCTTTTCACTAGAGATGTACTATTCAGTTGTGCTGTGTGCGAGGAAAATATAGACCAATTTTTATATAAAATTCGATACATTTAGGATTTTTTACGTTAAGCCAAAAGATACGTAAAGCGTAAAAGCGAGAAATCCTAATCAAATACAAATCGCCCGAGAGAAGAAGAAAAAGAGAATGAATTGCTAATTTGTTATGTTTTCGTGAGTAGTAAGAGGCCATAGCGTCCCCGTTTGTTCTATGAGACGAACAAATTTGACATCTACCAACACAATGACTTAATTTTTTTGTCACTTCTCCACCATGTATCTTGTACATCCTAAATCTATGTTAAATTCATATATTTTATATGCGCCTTACTGTCACCAAACTTATGAGAATAAGAGTACATGTTATGAACGTGTCAACATATATTAAATATGCCTACTTAGTGTTCTTCTATGCGTACCTAGTATGATTTATGTACATAAAAAGCTTCAAACCCATCAGATGTTAGAGAATTATTTCAGTAGTAGGTATACATTATCTAGTAGTAATTTGAAAATTAGAAAACATAGTCCACTTAATTTTCACAAGATTTTGTTGTATGTTTTCATAATAATCTCACTCTCCATCATTCGCTTAAATGACAACTTACGTGAATAACAAAAAATCACTAATTTTAATCAATCGTTTTAACTTATTTAATGAACATTAAAATCTAATGCTTAGCTTTGGCTTATAACCGGTTTTGTGAAATCAAAACGGTAGTGGGTAAGTTGTCATGTAAGATTGTCATCCAATGCACGACTTAATCCGTCGTTTGGCTTCCTTTATGCATATTGTTAGCCGTATAAATGTGTTAACGTTAGCTCTATAGTTTGTCAAGTATATGTGGCGAATTTTTGTGCTTTCCGATTGGTTGTTTAGGCACTATGTAGATACTTGTGTACTGTAAGTAGGTAACGCCAGTGGATAAGATATACTTGGCAAGATGTAGCGTGTAGCTTGTAGCTTAGGCATGTGGCTAGTAGGGCCGAGCGCGGGCGGCGGCGGCGCATGCGCGGCGGACGAGGACGAGCGCGACGCCATGCAGCTGTGGTTCGAGGCGCGCTGGGCGCGGCTGGTGGCGCAGCGGCGCGCGCGCGAAGACCACGCCGCGCCCGACCGCCGGCTGGCGCGCCTCGAGCGCCGGCTCACGCGCCCGCTCTCAGGTACTCTCTGACCCTCAACCTTCCAACGTCATACCAACCTCTCGGATATTGCTCACCGCTGGCACCGTCGCGCGTCGCGCGTCGGCAGGTGCAGTCAGATGTAGACACCGTAGCTGTATTGTTCTATCCTGATCCATTTTGGAGAGCAAAGCCACTTAACACCAATAATAAATGTAGCGGCATCTTTGGTGTTAAGTGGGCGTGACCGTTACGCGGAGGTGATAGCTGCGCTTTGAGTAATGATTTGGCACCAATGAGGAAAACGGAATACGACTGGTGGGCCAACTGGCAGACACCGATTAACGATTAGATGAAATGCTAAGCGACAGTTAGCTAACGGTCAACACTAATATGCCACTACTTGCAGAGTCAAATAACGCGCGGTAAGTGCAGTCACAAGATTAGAGCGCATCTCTCGTATCTAAGCTGCTTTTAGGTATTATCGTCAGTTAAGGTTCTTTGTTAAATACCTATTCTCTCACTTAATCTAAACTGATTTTTTATGGCATGCTTTCCACATTAATTTGGTAAGTTACATCTTAGAACAAGAACAACTCGCCTTCTCGTCTAGTCAGCACTAACTGTGAGTAAAATATTCACAAATTGCTTTTTAACAATATAATAAAACAACTAGAAAACTTTACATCAGTTTCCCATTTGTTTTTTATATTACTTTAATAGCTTGGGCATGGTCCATGTCAGTATTCACTTAGCAGATCCATGTTGTCACTGCTTGATTGATTGTCATTGATATTAAAATATACATTAGTTTTTTTCAAATAACACTTCTATCATTATACATGATTATCCACATTAAAAGTTACGCTTTAAATTTTACCAGATTGAATTTTTTACTGCAGGCAGCAACAACATGTAGTAAAAAGTTCAAATGCGTAATGTGATCTAAACAAAGAAATCAAGTGTTTAAATGTTAATATTGACTTGATTTTAGGGTCCAAAAGTTTCTGAGAACACTATGTCAGATCTGATAAAAGGCGCCTATTGAGACTACGGTACTCTAGATACTTTCAATCGATAAGGAACTTTATGTACCTCTATAGTATATATGTGGAAACGGTATGGTTGTGGTGTTACAGCGGAGCAGCAGGCGGCGACGGTGGCGGAGCTGGTGCAGGTGTCGGCCACGCGCGGCGCGCACCAGGCGCTCATGGCCGCTGACAGGTGAGCCACACCCTTATCACGCTATATTGAAACACTTTTATTGTGCCACTATACACAAGCACGAAACTTATGAAGTTTATGAGTGTATCGTAAGATGACTCCAAATTGCTGGACCTACCTACCCATTACCACGAATAGAAGAAGTTTTTGCGCAAATAGGTGGGGGGAACACTATTTTAAAATAATCGACCTAAGTAATGCATTTCAATCAATTTGTTTTGAGCGAGTCTTCCCAAAATTTTACTACAATAAATACACCGAAATGATTATTTAAATACACTCGGTTAGTATACGGTTTAGCAAATGCACCAGCTATCTTCCAAAGAGCCATGGAAACATTACTCTCGGGAATCGGAGGTGTGTCGTGCTGGTTAGACGATGTTTGCTGCACGGCTCTGGGTAAGCTCACCCACCTCACCAGACTTAATGAAGTGTTGCGACGATTAAATGACGCACGGTTAAGGTTGCATAAAGATAAGTGAGCTTTTTTTTCAGAACAGTGTCACATATCTGGGTTATGTCATAGATAAATCGGGATTCAAGACGAGCCCTCAACATAGTTGAAGCAATTTTAATGTCGCCGGCGCCGATCAACGTATTAGATATAAGAAGGTTTCTAGGTATTGTAAACTATTATCGGAATTTTATACCGATCGCTTTTTCGATACTCGGCCCGTTGCATGAACTACTCGGAACCGATGCGAAATGGAAACGGGACCGCGGCAACAGAGCGCATTTGATCAAGTTAAAAGAGAATTGGCTTCTGATCGCGTTCTCGCTCATTTCGATGCTCGTGAGCCCCTCGTGCTGACTAGTGCTGACGGTGGACGCGGGGCCCGCGGGGCTCGGGGCGACATCCCGACGGCACCGAAAAGCCTATAGCGTTTGCGTCCCGATCGTTGCAAAGCAATGAAAAAAATTATAGACAGATACCTAAGGAAGCTACGGCTGTAGTATTCGGTGTTAAGTATTTTCATCAATACCTATACGGGCGGGACCATCCGTTCATTTTGAAAACTGATCAAAGGCCTTTGTTGTCAATCTTCGGAAAAATGAAAGGCATATCCGTAACGGCGGCGGCTTGTTTACAGCGTTATGCGCTCTTTTTATCGGCGTACAACTAAACAGTTCAGTATGTAAACAGTAGCAGCAATGTAGTAGCAGACTATTTTTCTCGCGCACCTTTATCTATAATAGATGAAAAAAAGACGCAAGACGGAAGCGCAGGGTGGAAATTCTTAGATAGCAACATAAAACCGGTTTCATTCGAGAACATAAGAGATGCTATTCGTAATGATAAAACATCAGTAACCGTAATGAAATATATGTACCACGAGTGGCCTCGTAAAGTAAAATGTAAAAATATATCGCCGTATTTCTATTGTAATTCGATTTGGAGGAATACGATGGTCGTTTGTTTCGAGGACATCGCGTTGTCATTCCTTTTATCCTTTTACAGAAATCGAATGTTAACAGAGTTACATAAAATGTGTTGGCCAAAAATCGATTACGATAACGAACAGTGGGTTGGCGCGTGCGACACTTGCGCCCGCGCGAGCAGCGACCGGCTGCCCGCGAACCCCGCGCCCCCCGCGCCGCGCGCGCCGACGCATTCAATACACATCGACTACATGACTATAACAGGCAATGTTTATTTGATTGTGGTAGATATAGTAAATGGCTCGAATGCATCCATATGAGCGGCGGAACGACTTCAAAGGCGCTTATCGCTAAATTAAAATATTTATTTTCTAGATACGGAATTCCAAATTTGATTGTTTCTGACGATGATATTAAAATAGTCTCTGCAGAATTTAATGCCTTTTGTATTAATAGTGGTATTTAGCACCTAGCTAGTAATGGACAGGCCGAAAACTCCGTGAGAACGTGTAAGAAAAAGATTAAATGCGTTTTCGATCGAAAATACACTGCGCCTATTATAAACGAAAAGTTATTGGGGTTCTTATGCGAATACCGGAACACAGTTCATTGTGCTACTTGGGAAACACCTGCAAAACTAATGATAGGTAGAAATATGAGATCTTCTTACAACCGAGCAATAAAAGTTACGAAACCGTTCATGGAGACGCATTACAAAAGTCTCGATGTTTTGATATGGGAGAAATTGTATGGGCAAAATGGTTCATAGCTCGAAGAGCGGTATGGTCGGTAGGCAGAATTGTCGACGTATTGGGCAACCGCATGTTCGAAGTGTATTTTGAAAAATACAAAGAAAGTCAAAGACGGCACGTAGATCAAATTAAGAAATATATACCAAATTTAACTAATGTGGCTGTCTCTGAAAACAAGCGGTCACCACAAAAAATTGACAGCAATGATAATGTATGTTTCCCACCTTCAACAACATCCTCGTACCACAGATTAATGAACAATATCCGACAGCATCGTTAGAATCAACAATTGTTACATCTTCACCTCCGCGTGACGTGGGACAGAAACTGTAACCGATGTCGATGGTGGTGTTGAAGGGGGAGATAGGAATGTAAGTGATCGTGAACGAAATTTGGATAATACCGGGGCAGTGCATGAACGACCTCTAACTTCTGACAATATTACAGAAGGTTTGAATACAGAAAATAGGCTATTCCTGGGCCGTTACCCGTTTCGTAATCGAAATATATAAAATATTAGGTTGGGGAAAAAGTCTTTTCGCATTATAGTATGTATAAACTTGTAATAAAATCTCTTTGGCCATACTATTTGTATCTAGCTGGTTTTGGTATCATTGAAAGTTTAAATTTTAAAGAACATAATTCCGAATTCAAATTAGGAAAATGTGTGATTTTCATTTGTTTTTCGTACCGCCAAGATGAGTGAATCTAATGAAGAAATTCGATACATTTTAAAATTTTACTACAAAAAAGGTAAACGTGCAACGCAAGCCGCGAAAAAAATTTGCGATGTTTATGGACCTAGTGCAGTGTCTGTGAGAGTAGCACAAATTTGGTTTAAGCGTTTTCAATCCGGAAATTTTGATGTCAAAGATGCACGTCGCTCTGGTCGCCCTATTACAGATAAAATGGATGCCATTTTTGAAAAAGTGGAGCAAGATCGGCATGTCAGTAGTTACGACGTAGCTGAAGAGCTGGGAATTGACCACAAAACAGTTTTGGCGCATTTGAAAAAAACTGGGTACACAAAAAAGCTCGACATTTGGGTACCTCACGAGCTCACTGAAAGAAACCTAATGAACCGTGTACTCATTTGTGATTCTTTATTACGACGTAATGAAACCGTACCATTTTTGAAGAAGCTGGTAACTGGTGATGAAAAGTGGATCACGTACGACAAGAACGTGCGAAAAAGGTCGTGATCAAAGGCCGGTCAGGCTTCACAGACTGTGGCGAAACCCGGGTTAACTCGCAACAAGGTGATGCTGTGTGTGTGTGGTGGGATTGGAAGGGCATTATTCATTATGAGCTGTTACCACCAGGCAGGACCATTGATTCTGAACTCTACTGCGAACAACTGATGAGATTAAAGCAAGAAGTTGAGAGAAAGCGGCCGGAATCAATCAACAGAAGGGGTGTGGTTTTTCATCATGATAACGCTAGACCTCACACATCTTTAGCCACTCAGCAAAAATTAAGAGTTTGGCTGGGAGGTGTTAATGCATCCGCCGTATAGTCCTGACCTTACACCTTCAGATTTCCACCTGTTTCGGTCTCTTCAGAATTCTTTAGGCAGTGTCAGGTTAACATCACGAGAGGACTGCCAAAACCACTTGTCGCGGTATTTTGACCAGAAGTCCCAAAATTTCTATAGCAATGGGATCATGTCCCTGCCTACAAGATGGCAAAAAGTTATCGAACAAAATGGTACCTACATACTTTAGTTAAATGTAAATAAACTATATTAAAAAATTGTTTGGAATTTTCTTAAAAAATGCGAAGAAACTTTTTCCCCAACCTAATATTATTCACAAAATAATTACTTTAAATGTTTAGTGTCATTAATATAATATTATGCATAAGTCAACTTGTGTAGTAGGTATGTAAGTCAATTCTATGTTTGTTAACTGTTTGTGGTTTTTCTGTTGTAAACAGGATCTCAAATTAACGTTGGAGGAATGCTATGTATAAGTTGTGGGTATCTACATATACATTATGTAATCATCTGGCTGTCGTTCACTGAGTTAGTATTAAACTAGCATCTACACGCTACGGTTGTTTTATTCGTAAATATTACATGAAGACAGTTGATTATCAGACTGCGAAATGTCACAATTATGACCATTGAGATCCTATTGCCATCCTCCTTGCGTTCGTGTTTCTATCTAAATAAAATTTGGGGATTTTCAATGCAAGGCACAGGAGTTTGCGTGTTCCACATTAGACCACATCGGCACTTTCCATCAGGCGAGATTCTGGTCAGATGTACTCAAATTATTGTTAAAAAAAGCATATTATCATTATGTGTCCTCCTTTGAGAGCATGATAAGAATATTAATATTTTATATTTCATATGTTTAGGAGACGTAGCGCGACTGGCAGCGGTGTGGGCGACTAGTTCCGGCCCGCCCGCCTCGATCCTCGCCGCCCGCCTCGCAGCCTTCACGGTGAAACTGTGTATTTGTTACTCATCCACTTGGGTTGTTACTCATCTTTATATTAGTATTTCATAGCGCGAAGAAATATCATGTCATATATGAGATATGCAACCGAAAGTATGTCCTAACTTTAATCGCATGCGTCTGAAATTACAACGATATACTGTGACAGTCATTGGTTGTTTTTTGTACACGGCGCTTTTGGTTTGGACGGTCACGGCGCACTGTTTCTGTGCGATATTTAGAACTTTGATGAAAAGATTATGTTGCTCTAACATTCAGAACGTAGATGCTAAATGAACAAGGTGCTACGACCGCGACCGTTCTTAATAAAAGCCCCCTGTACAAATACTGACTGTATTGTAGTATTTAGTACTAAATGAATCCTTATTCAAATAATAGGCTGAATTCCGTACAAATTAACGAGCAATATTTTTACTAGTAATGTAATACTAATAATGAATACACGTTTTCTCCGTTGTATGCGCAAGAATACGTGCAAGAGGGGTAATTTGTTTGACGAGGGTGTTCGCGCATTCGCGTGCGTTGCTCCCGGCCATAGTGAATCGTTCGTATACACATGTTATACTTTAAGCTTTATTATGAACCATTTATACAGCCACTTAATGGTTTTACACAGTTTTATAGATAAACAGATTCTATATAGTGATTAGTGCTTGATCTCCATTAGATTTCCTACTAGCGTGGTCAGTCAATTATAAAAGTGTCTCACTGAGTCAGGAGGTATCTTACCTCGCGGCGCCGCTTGCAGCGTTGTGAGCGCCGCTCGATGTTCTGACGCGTTCTGACTTAGAATAGACAAATATATATGTCATAGTTAAATACATAGATATATATTGTATAGTGCACGAAACAAACAGAATTTAAAGACATCGTATTGTTTAATCTAGATTTTTTTTTCTGATTGATAATACAACTTCTGTTTTTTTTGTGCACCAGCTGTTATGTCGAATATTATGAATGTTGACGAATGTAAGGGTGAATGGATTGTCTTCAATATTTGTTGAGGAGTAGGGGTGAAACAGATACCAACTTTGGAAAAGAAACATATAGTTCCGAGATATTAGGCTTTGTTCAGTCGCTTCAACAGACGCATTTGTAATTGCTTAAGCATTGTTTTAGTAAACGATGAATAAATATGGCCTTGAGAGTGGTGCTGCTGTCAGGTCAGCACGTGACAAGGCCATTCACTAACGAACTCTAATAGCTGATTATAGTTTCGAAAGATTGCGACCCCGCGTTAAGATTTAAATTTTAGAATATTTTTGATAATTACTTTAAATTGGAGAAATTATATGGTAATTTATAAAAAAAATCTACTTCGTGATACGCACTTCTATAGAGGTGTCGAAAGAAGCTTTTAACTTTAATAAGTAGTTTTCCGATTAAATCAGATATAGAATATTTCATCTAGTACTACGAATACTTGTTATTAATCAAGTATTAAATAATGAACTGTTGTACTCGAGCTAGTGCTCTAAACGATTGTAAGTTGTTCATTGGATAATGCGAAATAATTTCAACTATGCCTATTATCAGCTGCTGTTCCTAGTTCCTTGTTCTCTGTGCTTCTTGACCCTTCTTGGTCACACAAGCCTCTCCCTACTCTTCATCTAGATGATACATCTGTTTTCAATAGATAAATGCTAAAACAGCTACGATAAAATCAGATGACGTTTTATAGATTGTTTCTTAATGTAATATAACTATATGTAGATGTAAAGTAGTATGCCTTCTACAGGCTTTTATGTACCTGATGATGGCTAAGGATATGATTTTCACAATAAAACTAATAAATCTCTATAGTCCAGATTCCAATGCCAAGGCAATGTATGCCACACCAGTATTTATCAGGCAAATTACTTCGTCTCCCCAAAGGCAACAACGGTTTCTGACCAGATAAATAATACCTATAAGTGTGCATTCCTTTAGACTACTATGAGGATGTAGAAAGATTTCACGGACTGTCATCTAGTTAAATATAAATTACATTTACCAACAAAATGGTTATCTAAATCATTTCCTTAGCCAACAAATGTTTATGATAATAATTCTGCGTTAGACGATAATCAAGACAGGCATGTTGCCTGTGGATGATTCTCAACTTTAAGTGTAACACAAAAGATTCAAAGTAATTCGCTTTGTTAACTAGATGCGCACATTGCAAAGTTAAGGGCCATCCACCATTTTACACTTTATTGTATATAAAATCACATTCATCAATTAAATCGTATTTTCTTTACACGATGTTTGTGTTAAATCAAATAATTTTTCTTTTTATAGTTGAAAAATTGTTATCGTGTTTTCACACTTGATTTTACGAAGTATTCTTCACGTCTGCTATGTAAATTGAAAACAAACTTTATATCCTAATGATAATGTTTGATTTCCATTGACAAACGATAGGCGGAGATATTACATTTTTGTATTTTATACCACATTTATACCCTCTTGTACGTTATTGTGTACATTATGTAAATACCATACCATTGCTAATGATTGCGTAATCTTAAGTATACGGTCGCACGCTTAGAGCCCTATTTTTGTATTAATGGACTTGTCAGTCGTTTCAGCCGCAGGACTTTGAGATTGTTTTTCATATAATCTCATAGACGCGGACTCGCTTTAATTTTAAAAAAATATGTTTTTGGTGATAACTTGTTACGTCTGTCTTGACTGGTTTTAATAATAGAATGATACGGACTGTAGATAATATTTTTGAGTCACGGTGTGCTCAGGTACAAGTTGGTAGCAGACATTACGCAGCAACAAACTAGTCTGCTGTTACTATTGTCGTCCAGTACCAACTTGTACCTTACAGTCGATACGGTAACGAAGTCCATCGTGCAGACTGACTTCACAAACTATCGCTAAACTCATAATACTTATTGAAATGTTCTACACTAACATATTAATGGTATCATCATGATGTCATTAGGGCTACGGCTGCACGGGCCTTAAAGGCAGTAATATGTACATAAATTGTATTTTCAGTGATATTAATTAAGCTGATCTCAGCTGAAAATACAATGTGCAGCTATTGAAAAGTAATAAATCAGCGCCCAGAATTAATAGCTTTATATAATAGTGTAGTGAGTAAAATGTGTGATGTGTGGTGTCGTGCGAGGCACGCGCGGCGCTTGTACTCTGGAGCTGCGAGGCTCGAGCATTCTGCAATATTTAACGACAATGTCACAAATATAGAACCCCAGCTATGGGCTAAACGGTGTGCTAGATATGCCAAAAGAGTTTTACTATTTTATATTTGTATAATATCAGCTGTAAATGTATATAATAATGGATTTATTTTTATATGCGGAAAGGATTTGTGTAGTATATCTAGATAGGTGAGTGTCAATGTATTGACTTAAGCGATCGTTTGTTAAATTACCGGCAGTTATTGTTGGTAATCCAGGCGTTTTATATATGCTATACCTACAAAATTATCAGGTTCTGCATCAGACAAATTTAACGCAGCCTAGAAATAACTATAGCGTCATATAGTTTGTGGGATTGAAATTTATTTGAACATTGCTAGGGTAAACGTTATCTAGAATAAATATGTAATACGTAATGCTAGAATAACATTTATGGATTTTTAAAAACTCTGGCTCTTGCAAATGCTTCAAGCATACCGATGGCCTGTAACATGAACAATAACTTTAAATATGTTAGTAATATCCCCATTTTACCAAGACACGTTCTGATCTTATACTGTTCTCACTGTCTTGAAAGGCTACTGCTATGCATCTTGGCTTCTACTGTCAAACTTGATATGTCGGTTTCACTAGATTATCATGTTTACATATTATTTTATTTTCTCTACTCACATTTATGAACAATTTGTACTGATAGTATTATACATTTTAAAGTATGGAACGGAACTGGATGTAAATTATTTCATTTTTATAAATGACTTGATATTGGGGTATTGACATTCAAATAAGGTTTGACCAAATGAATCCAATCTTTGTTTTATAGAATATTTATTAATAACATCAAGTTCATGTTGTTTATGTCAGAGCCTTGACGATGTATTGTTTAAATATTAGTTGACCACAATACACCTACGTTACAGCTTACACGCCTATTATCTCGTTTAGTATTTCTTAAGTCCAATATATTGACACTGTGGTGTACAGAAAGTTTATTGTTCAATGTTACGTGGAATCGCTTCTATTGGAACATTTAGACGACGCTGAAGAGACGATTCGCGAAAAATTATGATCTCAAACATATGTTACACCCCTGCAACGTAACGATGTTTTGAAGCTCATCTCTGCATTTTATATAACGTTGCGACTGAACTGCGTGGACAATTTTTGAATTACTAGTTTCTTTGAACAGTCAGTACCTAGTCCTAGCAGATGTGACAGTGTAGCGTCGCCTTATAGTCAATCTGTGGTGTAATTATGCTGTATCACTTTTTACTTGACGCGAAATAGATTGAAACACCGCGTACATAATAATTTTATTTTTATAACGTGTCAATCCGTTCCACTGTCGTCCAGCGCGTAACTTAATTTATTTATGTATCTACTTAAAATATTTGGACATTTATTTTGATAAGGCTGAGTACTGTAAGTCTGTTGGTCAAATAACAAGTGGGGGCGGCGCGCAGCCCACCTAATGCAACAACTAATAACATTTTTGTTTACTTGTGATTTGACTGCAGAGTTATTAAAGTGCATTGAATAACTTGGATTTTATCATATTAATATTTGTAACATATTTTAACGTTTTCTTTACACTTTTAGTTAAATTTGTTAACTGAAGAGGAATGCTGCTATCGTATGGCCTCTTTTTGATATTATTAAGTCTATCGATGTATGTTCTATACAGTTTGTAGTACTGTCGTCATGTTTAGAGCGATATTTGAATTTACAAAATTACTTTTAAGTTGAATTCTGTACAGCAATGTCTACGTCACCAAAAATTGTGTAAGCTTTATATTTTTGTTACGTGACTCTGTGTTTACTATTCGTGCGCTGTAGTGACATTATGTTTATCAGAATTAATTTTTTACACAATTTTTTATACATTATATTCAATGAAAATGGTTTTATTAAAAAGTAACTAAGCTTTAATCATTTTAACTCAATGCATGTTCAGTACGTGCGCAAAATGTTAATTTATCGAATTGTCCCGAGGTGTAATCAATCTGTAGGATGAACATTTTGCGCTCAGTGCTACTTTCGACCTAAAGCACGACCTTGAAGGTAACTAGGAACCCTTTACCTGTATGAGATTAAACCCAATGCGAAGTTCTACACAAAGCAATGTACCTCCTTTTGTACGCGTAGATAAATTGAAAAATTAATAAAAAATAATATATTACACTGCGTTTTATTTCTACCTACTTTTCAATTTCCGATCGTTTTTTTGTGAAGAAATGGAGGTAATGTTATTGCAATGAAGGATAAAATTCAGGGAGAATTTGATCCTTCATTTCTATATTTTATAGTTTTGGATGTGTGCTGAGCTGAGTGTGCGCAGCGGGTGTGTTGATTTAGCTATAATTTTTGAAGGTGTATTTCAATTTCTATAGCTTGACCTGATGGTGACTGTACTGTTTAATTTTTGTCTATTTTAGAATGTCGGTTAAAAATGGTGTGCTACGCAATCTCAAATGTCTGGAGAATGGATGGATTAGTCCAGTAAGTAGTTGGTGACTAATGATAAACATGGAAGAGATTTTTGTTTTCAACTTAAATCATAATATCTTGTGCTAGCGAATATTTGTAATCTGATTTTCAGTGCAACGCGAATGTTTTTATTGTCCATGTAAAAATATGCTACTGCTTGTACTAGTAGGTAATTTGCTGGGTTTAAAAAAAGGATAGTTGATTATCACAATTTTTATTTCTATCATAACTGGGATACAATTTTGGACATTTGTTTTTACACTAATATCAATCTAAATCTAATTTAGATTGCCACACGAGAACGAAAGCTATGCGAATTTTTATTTATATATTTTGAATGATAAGTGTAGACGAATTAACATCACGCTTCGCTTATCTGTTATTCTCGATTGTGGCATTGTAAAGTTTGATTAACCAAATATATGTCATATTTCTTGGTGAATAGTTTAATTTTGTTCATCTGCATTTTGTTAAAAATAATTTTTCGATGTTTTCACTGTAACGATATACTTATATTTAAGTATAAGATTTTGCTTATTTTCTACATAGTTTTCTGCAAGCTCCTCGCCTGATTGCTCTCTGACGCTCCTTGCTTCAGTCACGCTATTAATATTTACCAAACAAACATTTTGAATCAGGCGGGAAGCTAGCGATTGTCTATTCTAACTATAATATTTACATAGATATATTATATGATACCCTCCCTGTACTGACGTGACTTCTTCATTATGTCCGTAGCTATGTTGACCTAAGTTTTCCTTGAGCGTATTTCAAATGCAAGGCAAAATTAGCAAATAGAGAAACAGTCGAGACTATTCAGAAGAATTAAGAACGTCTAAAATATTTTTTCTTAAAAAATAGTTCAGAGTTCGTAAAAAAAAAAATGTGTTCTCATAACATAGGTGTATAATTTTTAATGTAACTACGTTTTTAAAAATTCTTAAAAGAAACATCAGTACAGTGGAGGCCACGGCTATAAACAATAAGTAATAAATTAAAACAACATCTGTGAATTTCTTACACTTTATGTTTGCCTGTCAAATGGCACATATTCTTTAACATTTTGTTTTGTTTAAGTATAATAAGTTTAAAGTTATAGTATTTTCGAATTCCTGAGTACCCGTCGGGTGTGGACTTGTACTGTCACTATATTTGATAACTGCGGCTCTAAAAATACTTTGTACCATACTGAGAGCGGAGGGAGGCTGGGCGGCTGGGCTGTGCGCAGCGCATGCGCATGAGCGAGTGCTGAGATATTTAATTATTGAGGTTATATTATTAGCATAACTTAATTTGTATTTTACAACACTTTTATCGCACACTGGATATTCCTTTTACATCAATATTAATTATTATTAACCTGAAAATTTTCCCTAAGTTACTGCGGCAGCCACTCACCCGAAGCTCCTCCATGTTTTCAAACAACCTTCGTACCTACATTTTTACAAACCCTAACCACTAATTTACATAAAGCACAGATAGTTCACAGTACTATAACTTAAAGTTAGAAATGTCGGGAAAGTAGAGCGCGGACAATGATTAGCTTCAATCTTCTCTTAAAGGAAACATAACGGGGTTTATGTACAAATATACTTTATACCTGCTTGTATTACTTATATATAATATCTACGATAATCAGAAAGATAGTAATGGTGTCCCTATCTATACAGCTTAAGAATAGATCAAGGTAATCATAGTTTAAGCAGGGAAAGATTAAATATTATTATTGAGTTGGTACAGCGATGCTAGTCAGGTGTATTACGGATAAACAGTTCCTTATATTTATCTCTATACATTCAATACACATTTTATATAATACTTGTATACATAGTTACTGTACCCACATAGCTTAAAGTTTATTAAAAATATACTTACACAATTATTAGCCAGAAAGATGAAAAGCCAGCATAATTATTTGGTATATTCAGCATAAATTAAAGCCTAAAACATATTTTTTATAAATCAAGTTTTCATCTAAATGTACAAAAGACACGCTCTAAGAATATTATTGTTCATTCGGTACATATTATGAAAAAAATTAATGAAATTGAACTAAAACTAGACAACAAAAGATTGAAAGGTAATATATAATCTGAATTCTTTTATAAATATCCAAACATTAAAATTTCATTTGTTCCTTAGAATATGCCTTAATTAAGAAACAATGATACACAATTCTATTAAAGATGCAAACTTTTATCGAGTGACATTTTTATACAATAAATACATTTTCATTCGTTGTATTGGAATCCATAAACTACAAAGACTCTTGCCTCATTATTTCTAAATGCCTTCACCTTAAAAGCCTTCACTAACTCCATTCCTTTTAACTACGCACAGTCAACGCCAACAATATGTAACCACTTCTGACATTTAATGACTCTGATATATAAATACCTCTGCCAGAAACGAGAAAAGCAGAGGTCCTGTCAGCTGTTTTGTCAAACTAGGGGTTATTATTATACGGACTACCGAGTTTTCTCTTTACGTAGGACTGTCCTTTGCAACACAATTACATAGCAATCCCATTAAAAGTTGAGCGGCTGGTAATATAGTTCTTAAAACTAAGGAGTTTAATGCCATTCTTCACCAACAAACAGCTTTAGGATTGCTTAGTTTTGGTTAGTCCACTTATTAGGGGTTTTAAATGGTCATACCGGCAATAATGGAGAATGTTTACGATTTCACATATTAAGCTCATAATCTACGTTAAAAATAAAACATTTGCGTGAAAAAATTTAATTGATATCATTATTACTTTCCGAGATATGGAATTTTCAAACTAAGCTCTAGTTTCGTATTTCCATCGGCTCTGCGTTCAGTGTGACGTTATCTTATACGTACGGCCCGGTTATACGTTTTTAAATTCGCAATGTCTTTCGCATGGAATGTTCGAATAAAATAATTCAAAAAGTTAAATAAACGAATTAAATCAGTCATAAACATAAAGTTTCAATCATCAGTTTTTGCAGTGCACTCGATGGAGAGAATATTTTTGGTAATCTTTTTACACCCTGAGTTACATTATTGGTGTTTTAGTAAGGATCCCTAATTTTCTCTAAAATATAGTAATAAATGGGCTATTTAACAGTGAAATAATTTTTCAAATCGGACTAATAGTTCCTGAGATTAGGGCGCTCAAACAAACAGAGAAATTATTCAGCTTTATAATATTAGTATAGATTTTCCAATACCTACATTTCTAAACCCGCGGTGTCTTTCGCATGGAATGTCTGAATTAAATAATTCAACATCTATTCCTGTAATATTAGGTCCTGACCTATGAAATTGGTGTTTTGTATGGAGATTTTGGGGAATTCTGCATTTTCCATACTAAATTTTTTTCAGTTTTCTTCACAACGACAAATCCAAAGATAATAATATTTGGCATCTATCATTGGACAAGCTTTAGGAATATGTGTAATATTACACTTCATAAAAATTATTTATCGTTTTTAAGTGAATGCAAATAAAATGATGTATTCGGGAGGCACTTAAAAAGAATTGTCTCCGTGTCCAATTTTAACACAATTAAACTTACAACAAATTATCAAAACAAATCAAAGGAGCTCAAAAATATAGTCAATTTTTAGACGAGGTAATAATTTTTTAGGGATACTCTGAATCTTAATAGTTACAGACAAAATACTAAGATAGAAAAAACACCAATTTCATAGGTAAGGACCCAATATTTATACCTTCATGAAACATTATACCTACACATACGTATTCGTCCCAAGTATAGGAAAATCTGTACTAATATTATAAAGCAAAGAATTTCTGAAAAATTTGTTTGTTTGGTTGAACGTGCTAATCTCAGGAACTACTGGACCGATTTGAAAATTTCTTTCACTGTTAGATAGCCCATTAATTCAGGAAGGCTATACTATATTTTCGACAAAATTAGTGATCCTTATTAATACATCAATAATGTAACCCAGGGGGTAAAATAATTTACCAAAAATATTATTTCGATGGAAATACTATTGCGCTGCGCTGCAAAAACTATTGATGATAGAATGAAATGTTGTACTACGGACATTAAACAACACACCATTATTTTCAAAAAATGTCGTGACGGCATAATTATGTCTAACAATAGTCTAAATAGTCACAATAAGTAAAATTTTATAGATGTATCTTGGTATTTATCCTTTTCAAAATAAATTACTTTATGTTCAAAAATAGAACAATACCTTTAAATAACTTTTTGAATTATTTAATCGTTCTAACCGGGCCGTACGTACAAGATGACGTCACACGATGTTTCGCGATCGCAAGCGGAATTAAGATTTTAGGAAAACCTTTAGTTGTCTCTAAAATCAAAACTACTGGCTCTGTTTGAATTAAACAAAAACTAATTTACTTTATACATACACAGTTAATATGCTTGTATTCATACAACCTATACTGTAAGAAAATTGAGGCCGTTTTTCGGACCTAGTATTCTCCATTTTGGTATAATAAAAAAAATATTTCTTGTATTTCTCATTTTTTTTGAGGGATCTGAATTAAAAGTTGGCAGTTTTGGGTATTTAGACCTAAAAGCGTGTCTTACTGGTGTAACTAAACGTGGGTGAACTAATACCGTGGTTTGTGGTTGTGGTGTGGGCGGTGCGGCGCACACCAGTCGTGGCGCTCGCGGTGGTGGTGGTGGTGGCGGCGCTTGGGCGCGGGGTACACGTCCGCCACAACGAGCTCGGAGCCGTCCTTGGGCGCCTCGCGTTCCCTCCGCCCTCCGCGCCCCGCGCCCGCGCCCGCCGCCTCGTGCAACTCGTCCCACGCCTGCCGGTAGAAGCGGTTCAGCCCGCTGCGAGACTCTGACGACGACGACCCGACAGACTCCACAGTGTTGCAGTCCGCCGAGACGTGGTGGCGGTACCGCTTACCGTCTTGACGTTTCCTGCTAAAGTACATGCTTATTAATACATCTTAATATGTTCACGCTCTCCCATAGGTTTAGGCAGAGGTAGGTCCTTACATATTTCATTCGCTTCATCCACTCTCGTCACAGTCTATACATGCTCAGCGATTTCGGGCTACTTCGGATTCTCAATATAGGATTCAAATTCACCAATTATAGGGTATGTTTGAATTTATTTCTGTAGAGAACTAATAGGTTTACAAAGAGCTAAAGATTCAATGGGTGAAATGCGATAAGATAAGAAATGGATCGAATGAAGTGGGAAGAGTATTGTATGTGTGGACCATACACCACCATACACACCACCATACACTGGGACGGCATGAAGAAGAAAATATATTGAAGTACATACTCAGATAAAGTGATTTTTAAATTAAAATAATATGTTATCACGGTCGTGTCGAAATAACGTTTTTCCCTTTTTAATATATTTTTAACCATTGTGCTCGCATAATATGATTAGTTTAATCTACTCTATTGCTCTCTGGGTTATGATCTATTGTTATGATAAAGTAAGATTTCTAGAATTAAATATAATTTATATGACAAAATATCATATAAGGCACAAATAAAAGGACAAAATAACTTGCTATTTGCAATACCCTTATCCAAAATTATCCAGTACAATTATTATTGTATAATTGTTTTTTTTACTTAATTGATCAAAGTTATTGTAAATATATTTAATTATGAATGATTGTGATTATCATAGCATTTTGTGCTGCCTTGTACCAGTCAGCATTAGATAAATGAGTACGCTATATAGCAAATAGATCTACACAGTGCAAATTGACAAAAAATCTACACACCGAAATAACTGACGAATCAATAGTTGATCATTTTGAAACTTTCGGTTTATTTATATTTTTGAAATTTTGCCATGTGTACATATATTTGAGTAACTTGAGTGGTTGTTTAATATCTGATGCTAACTGTATCTATGCATTGCGTGTCAACTAAAAAGTGCTAAATACATTTTTAACAACATTTATTGCTTTTTATATACATGTGACGACATATAAGTTGGTGACGGTGACTTGGTACAATAATATGGCGTTTATATACATGTGGTTTTTAACAATAGTGCGTCGTGTTTGGCTGTTCTTGGTGTCGGTAAACGTGAAGTAACTTCGTGCATCAGCTGTTGCGCTTCCTCCATTTTGGTGTCGCGTTGTGATTCAAAATGGCGCGTGCCTACGTGCTCAGTGCGGATACGGCGCGGAACGACACGATGGCTGCTATACGTGAACCAACGACATGGTGTAGTGAAAACGATGATTAGATAAAGCGTTCTATTGTTATCTGAAATGAGCTTCCTTATGAGAAAACTACCGTAATAATCTTGGTAAACACACGGTAAACTCGATCACTCAATCGTATTATTTCTCACGTAAACTAAAGCCTCTCACACACAACACAACGCAAATAGGTACACGTAAGGGTAAGTTATCCATAATTATGTTAACAATGTACAACTTATGTACTTTTTTATGTAGCATTTCCATGCCTAACTAGTTCATTTTGTAGTCAAACATATAAAATAAATGAAGCTGTCGTTAAACAAAAGGTTTTACAAAAAATAATTGTGTATGATATATTTTCCGAGTCTGTAGATATTAGTATGAGTTCAGAGTTACTTCTAAGTACATTACCTACAATAATGAAACAGAACATTGTCTAATTGTATATTGTGATATTAATTTTGAAGGTTATACAAGATCATTTTACCGATATCTACTGTGCTGGTCTAAGCATCACCAATAGAGTTCGCTGATGTCTTTTATTTTTTTGTAAAATCGTTGCTGATTTCTGCGAGTTAAAGATACTGTATTGTGTTGTGTATGAAGGATTTGAGCAGCCACAGTGGCATCCGGCCGTGGGTACCTCAAAATATAAACGCACTGGCTATAAGGGGTTGGAGAAGTGTCCGGCGCGGTGCGCGTGGCGGTGCGCGCGCGCGAATTCGCGCCGGCCGACCTGCTGGTCTGGAAACGGCAGCGCGAGCAGCGTGTACCAGCGCGACGGCAGGTCCCGCGTCGGCGTGCGCGCGCAGCCGCCAGAGCCGCCCGCGCAACTTGCGGCAACAAATCTTACTGTACCGACAACCCTACACTGCTTTATCGACAGTGTCATTTACACTGTTTTACCGACAGCGTATTGTGTCAGTTGCACAGCTGCTTTACCGACAGTGTTTTGATCGTGACACCTAGGTACGCTGTGTTGCTTTGCTGACAAGGCATAGTTTGCATAATGATTTTGGTAAACAATACGGTGAGGGCTTCGATTATCAGTTGTCAGAGTTGACTTTACCTGCAAGACATTGCTGAGGTTTGAAAGGAACAGGGATTTTGAAATGTCGGTCACTGTCGGCGACGCATAATCATTGGTCCAACTGTTTAGCAATGTGTTGTGTTACTTAGATTAGTAATATCCGGAACTGCTGTAGTCAGCGCTGTAGAGTTTGCGAAGATTTTCAGTATGCGTGCATATAACATGAGGGAGGATAAGTTAGGTACTCTTTGTAATTATAGATAGAAGAGTCTAAAAATAAATAAAGGTAGAAAAGGTGATTATGCGCGATGCAAATTAATGATGCTATTTGAAACGAATTTCAATGATAGTTGTGTTTCAAATTACAACCATTTCTGAGAACACCACAGAAAAGAAGAAAGCATTTATATTTCAAGGTACTGCACAGAATCTTGAAAGTTATCTCAATAATTGTAGCGTAGTTATGTGTTTCTGAGTTATTATTTTAGTAACGTCATTTTAATAAGCATTTTCAAAAGTATTATCTACACAATGATATGCTACGATTAAATTTATGGTACTACAGCGTTGATATTCATTTTTGAAGTAGGTTGGTACATATTAATTATAATACATGGCCTAAACTTAAATAGGTAAACGTAAGCAATACTGTTTTATAGAATTTCACACTTACCTCCAAAAAAGTCTGCAAAGTTAATCCGCATCCATATTTTAATACTTATTGGTATTATCGTTGACATTTATAGTAGGTATATTATGATACTATTGCATCATCAAGGGTTGTACGTTGTAAACTTTCTACGGAAATAAAGAATACCTAAATATTTCACTAATGTTCAAAAATAAGGCATGTGAGTACATAATGAAATACTTTTCTTTTCGCCCCAACAAGAATGCCCTACATAATGTGCGAGTACCCTTACTCTTTGAATAATGAAGATATGTAATGACCCGTGTATAATTATTTACTCACATTTCGACCTTTGTTGTGTTATTACGGCCTTAAATCTAAGTCATTTCCCTTTATATTAAAATATTTAATTATTACTTTTTAAGATCGAAAATAAACGTACTAATGTATCCTCAAATTTTAGAAAGACTTGTTTTTATCATTACGAAACATGGCAGAAAACACATTACAGACTTGAACATCCTCGACTACCTACAAATGAGCCGTAGAGGGCAAATGAGCAGATGGGTCACGTGAGTGATGGTAAGCAACTACCGTCGCCTATTGCCACTCGGAACACCAAAGGAGTCACAAGCGCATTGCCCTCAGTTGCACTCAGTGAAATACAACGCAAGTTGCATTACATCGGTTTTCGGTGAGGTCGTGGTATCTCTCCGGTCGAGCCAGCCCATTCGTGCCGAAGCATGACTCTCCCACGGTAAAAAAATGCTATTTCCGGTTCCCGCTAAAGGTGGGTAGGCAGAAAATAATTTCTGACTTTAGATCATACAACAGCTGCTTGTAAGTACGTGCAAGAATTGTATTTGCTTGCTCTTTCTAACATGGGTCAGGTTGCCATGATGCAGCAAAACATGTACAATCACCTAGTTATTTCAGACGATTCAGTAGTGGTCTCCCTGATAAAGAAGAACACGGGGCATTCTGTATGCGTTATATGCTGGATGTGCGCTCACCTCCTGATCATCATGATCATGGTGGTGATGATGGCGATGACGAAGACGAGTGCGCCGCCCGCGCCGAGGGCCACCACGACGATGTTGCGCGTGCTCATGGGGTCGCGCCGCTCGCCGTCCACCGACTGCGGCACGTTCACGCGCGGCGTCTGCTCCGCCCGGATGTTGTTGCCGCTGCCTACCACCTGGGAAATAATTGTGATTCACATATTATTTAAGTGATAACTTCTTATAGGAGGGTAAACCGCTTCGTTGCAGAACACGTTACGGCTCCAGCCTGTCTGGTTTCCCATTCTATCACGCATACGGCAGCGGTATGGGCAGGCTTCTCTATCACTGTAGCCCACGTGCTAGCCGTATTTTGGATAGTTTTTACAGTGTCATGTCTGCTTCGGGATGAGCTTGACGGTTGCGTTGCTGTCTATTTATTAGAATTGCAGAGCAGGATATCAGTGGCGTTGTATTTTGTACGCTTTCGTTTCAAGAAAGAAAAAAATTACAACATCGCGCGTGATGTAATGTCCCTTGGGAGTATTGGAGTCTTCCCGGATTTATGTTATTAGGAACGCCGATGAAATACATATCATCAATTACTGGGCGTCTCAATCTTGTCAGACTAAAGTATGTTCGAAGCGCCAATGCGAAATTTCCCGTACTATTTAACTATACTCGGGCAATAAAATACCAAAATACATCAAACGATTCATCAGAGTTGTTTGTGCATTGTTGTGATGTGACTGTATAGATAGGTATATTTTATTAACCTGGTTCTCCCTGGGGTGGCTCGCGACTATGATGTGTGGCACATGACTAGTAGGGGACTCGTGCGTGTCTGCCACGGTGGTCTTCCTCTCCGGGGGCCGCTCGTAGGGGCGGGTGGTGGGGCGTTCGGAGGGGCGCGGGCGGGTCTCCTGCGGGGCGAATGGCGTGGGAGAGGACGGCCTGAGGACTGGGCGCCGGGACAGCACCAGCCGCGGCGTGGTCGGGGGAGGGGCTGGCGTGGTGGTGGGCGACGGGGACGGAGGCGGCAGCGGCACTGTCGTAGTGGTCGTGGTCGTGGTGGTTGAGGGCTCCTCCACTGCAAAAAGTATTAACTATGAACATTACTTACTATAAGGCAGATCACAGCTGGCCTACTCGGCAAAATGTACATCTAACAAGGCCCACCTCCTGTCAATCAATAACTGTACAAGTTATAATTTTTTTCTCAGGAGACTGTACGATACTTGTAATTTACTGTAATTCTCTGCCAATAATAAGTATCACAGTTAGAAACTTACGTAGACAGTGAGGCGAAGGCTTATCCCAGAGTCCAGTCTCGAGACAGGTGGTGCGCCTCGCGCCGACGAGTCGGTGGCCGCGCGCGCATGCGTACTCCGCTACCGCGCCGAACACCGACGCGTTCTGCGCAAGCGTCACGCGCCCGTTGATCGGCGGCGCGGGTGACTCACACTGCACCACTGGAAGTTACGTTTATTTACGTTTTAGCAGGAGCTTAGATTTACTAAGGAATCGAGTTGAATGGAACAAGCCAACGATATAACAAAAAGGTAAATTAGGCGAGGTAAATTCAAATGAAAATATCAAATCCCATTGAAAAAGTGGGTATTCAATGTCATTCTCATCATGCATTGATGCACGAGTCGCACAAACACCTATTGTCCAAATTTTAGTGGTACCTAAGTAAGGAAAGTCTTATGGGGCATTAATTTTTCTCCCTGAAAAAAAACTTCACAACTTACAATGTGAGGCGAACGAATTTTCAAATTAGGTAGTTAGGTACTTAATTGCACTTAAATAAGTGGTAAAAAACTCTTTAGATAGGTAATTATTGCACATCCGCAAGAACTGCTGTTTACTTACGAAATTAGTTTCGATAATTGATAATGATAACAGATGGCGCTAGATGTAACACTTAGTTCATAGTATACCCAAAGATATTGGTTATGCGAAGCATAATATTACTTCTATGAGTTCATAATGTTCTATCGGACGTTGTTTCGTTGTTTCACTGAATACTTGATATTTAAATAGATATTGCAATTCACGAAGGCGACTAAATCATTCGACTTCAGCCTTCTACTCGCCATCATAAAATGCAACAACTATAGCACAAGTTATTTTAATTATAATTTAAAAGAATAATTGATGTTTTAATAAAAACGCTTGGAGAAAATTATTTTGAATTTTAAACTATGTTTCCTGAGATGGTAGGTATATAATCTGAAATATCACGTTGCTTCTTCAACGAGATATTCCAGATATTCAGATAAGATACCTACTGTTTGCGGATCATTTACATTTGTCAACGCCTACCGCGCTCTTGAGCCTACAGTGTTCGCAATTACAGCAGTTTCGAGCGAGCGAGAGCCACAGAGAAAGTAAATCCCTACATTGTGTGGCTAACAATAATATTACGGCGGAATTTTGCATCATGCAAGAGTTACGGCGTGTGACCCACATCGGTAGAAAGCCCACACGGGCTCACTAAGGCCGGTTCACACGCCGCAGATATCTAGATAATTGTGCTCTCACTGATACCATCTTTCTTCCTGACGCCTGACGCCTTTCTGAGAAGTTTTCAACCACGAAGTTAACTATCGCGTTCTGCTTTGAAAATCTAGTTGACGTTTTAATAAAGATTGTCAACACGTTTTTATTGATTGACGACCTCCGTGGTGAGTGTTCTGCACGTTAGCCATCACGAAAGGTTCAGGAATCGATCCCCCTAGGGGCAAATGTTTGTGTGATAAATACAGGAATGTGTTTTCCAGTCTTGTATGTTTACTTATGTACCTATTGTGTATATGCTGAATATGTATTATCTATTTCTCTAGATATTTATTATATTGTAAAAATGTAAATGTTTTAAAATCCTATACGAAAATTCCTTGGTTCGGAACTTGCCGAAAAAAGTTATTAGGGTATGATATAATAATTTACTTTATTTGGTCATAGGTACAGAATAATTGTATATACCTGTTGCATACCTAGATTTTTGGGATGACCGACCGACGATCTGATAAAATTCGTGGGAAGCTGCTGGATGTGGGTAGCATAGGACCGGCTGTTATTGATATCCTGGAAACCCTTGGAATCCTGAGTCCAGAAGTGGACGTATTGTATGGTAGATTTACCAAGGTTTAATTTACCTTCGCATCTAGGAGGCGGTCCGTTCCAGCGCTCGTCAATGTCGCAGACGAGGCGCGCGCGGCCGACCATCTCGTGTCCCGCCGCGCATGCGTACTGCACGTGCGACAGGTATGACACTGACCCGTTCACCAGCTCGTACGACCCGTGCTGGATCTCCGCCGGGTTGCCACATACGATGCCTGGCAAGGAGAAGTATTGTTAACAGACTTAGAAAACTTTCCCATTAGAAGAGAAACAAATGATGCCATGGTAAGTAGATTATATTATATACTGATGATCACTAAGGTGCCTTTTCCTGCCACTTTGAAAGCAGCACCAGTTTGAAATTACGTTACATTTTGTCAACATACACACTGATCCTTGTAGAGCAGATGATTGTATTTCTTGGTGCATTTTAGAACATTGACAAACATTTACTTTCTTTTTTCCTACTTAGTGTGGATCATAAAATTTAGTTTTAATAAAAATGATGTAATTAAAGGTTGTTAATTTTGGACAAGGCCTCGTGTTAGCTTTTGACGTTTCCAAGTGTATTATAAAATAATTGTAAAATACCTAGATTTAATAATTATTTAGGAGTATTTTAAATGTTTATGTACTCACGTTTGCAGACGGGTGGGAATTCGTCGTAGAAGCCGGTGTCGCGGCAGGTGCGCACCGTGGGCCCGACCAGCAGGTGGCCCTCGTCGCAGAAGTACAGCACCAGGCTGCCCACGTCGAAGTTCTCGGCGATCATGCTGGAGTTGGGCGGCTGCTCCGGCCTACCGCACGCCTTGGGCTCTGGAGGACAAGTGCCAACATTAGGTAAGATTTGAAGACTGCAAAAAGTCTTAGAGTGTAAGAGATGTTAGTGGATCCAGATCCCAGGGAAATAACGACAAAATTCGCAAATGCGTCGCTCAATCGCAGCAGCAGGCGCAGCGTATTATTAAAATGCAACTTACGGTGCTGGCAGATGTAGTTGACTTTGGCCTGGCAGTCGGTGTCGGCCCAGAGCCAGCCCTTGCTGCCGTCAAAGCGCACGCAGTCCTCGGAGCCGTCGGGGGCGTTCCAGAAGGAGACGGTGACATTGCTGCCGCTCACCCACTTCCAGTTGGAGCGGTCCTCGGGGTCGCGCACCGCCCCCATCCAGTAATGGCTGCTGCTGTCGCTGCTGCACATATATTGGGCTCATCAGTTTTCTTTCAAGATTTCATAGAATTTGAACTGTAGAGACGGACGGCAATGATCTCAAAGGTGTAGCTTCAGTTTATACAAATACTAAATATTTTGGCAAGACATTTCGAAAGCAGCCATAATTTTTAGATCATAACGACATTTAGCAGTGGTCGTGGTTATTGGATATTCATAGTTGAAATTCAAAATATTTGTTGTAGAGGGTAACATGAACCTGCTTTGCAAGCAGTTTCATGTTACCCTCGCATTTATGCAGAAATATGACAAGTCGCAATATATCGCAGTGTACGCATTATAAAATGATAAGTATGTAATAAGCAATAAAGCCACTCCTGATTCTAAATTTGGTTTTGACGATTCGTTTGATCTAGTTTTTGGTTCTACTATTTATTGTATTAGTAGATTTACAAGTATATTTGTCTTGATTTACTCTGATGTGATTCAAATGTTTCAGTATAAATACCTGAATACCTATTTAATGACTTAGACATTTTAAAGAGCCACAATTCTTATGAAGTTTAATATCGGTTTGTATGTACTATCTTAATCGTACCTAGAATAGTTTGAAAAATAAAGAAAATATGCAATCAGCCCACCAGGAGTGAGCTTTCGGAGAATATATTTATTTTCTTTTTTGAATGAATATTGGCTTTATGTATGTCGTTCACATCACTCTCTCTCACTCACCAGCTTAGCTCAAGGTCTCACAGGTCCATTAACGAGTACCTATATCTACAACATTATTTAGCTACACCTATTTGTAGTACACATCATATGTATGTATCCCCCTTCATCAGATTCCCGTAATGGATTAGCACTTGGTTAGCTTATTACTTCTTCCCTTTTCTGTTGCAGTCAGGTCCCACTTTCTAAGTTCATTTGTAGCCGTTTTATGTTTATAATCAATTTATATTTATGAGTAGATGTATCGTATCAAGCCATAATAATACGAAGCTGGTATAAGTGGATCAAATTATAGTATTTATTGTGTTATTATGTGACACGACCGTTCGGGCGACTGCTGGGACATTATTTATTAAGGAAGCAAGTGCAAATATTATGACAGTTGGGTGGAGTAGATATTTGTATGCTTTTAATATTGTCCTCAAAGCAGCGCCATGGTCGAATGGACAGTAGACGCGATGTCAAGCAAAACAAGTTAAGCCAGTGGTCACGCTTGCTAATATAACCGTTCGTTTCTATCTACCAAAATTTTTATTGGGTCAGTTGCTATAATCGTCATTACTCGTATGTGTCTCGGTGTAGCCAGTGTCCAGCTGTCAGACATAATATAGAACTTTGTAGAGCATTTTAGTCTAACGAGATAAATCTCATTCCTCTAAGTTTATCACATGCCATATTTGGTACCAGCTTTTAAACGCGACTTCGTCCGCGTGGAATAGTTACTTTGAGATAGTGTGATGGTGTGTAGCCTATATTTCTCAATAAATGCGAAAATATTTTTATCGTTCATTTTTCTGGGTGACGTTATTAAATTTTTTTAACATTCACCTACATGACACCCGTTCCTATGGGAATATCGGGATAAAATGTAGCGTATATCCTTTCTCAGGCTCTAGGCCAACTGTGTACCAAATTTTGGTTAAATTGGTTTAGTAGTTTTGACGTGAAAGCGAGTCAGGCAGACAGACAGAGTTATTTCTATGAAAATTACCCGCGTGCCGCCCCGGTCCCGACGCCCAACCTAGACTTGCTTGCTTTCGGCACAGAGCTTTCGGTATCATGTCGCAAAGTAGATACTTGACCACTACATCATGTTTATAGTTTAGGCCCTCTTAGCATGAGCATCGCATTTTGATTTCTATCGCGTTTTTATCACGTTCAAATATCAAATTACTATTAAATTTGTCAACTGGACGTTATAAAAACGTGATAAATATCATATCGCGTTGCTCATGCTACTTAGGCGAGGTGTAAAATCACATGTTGTCTGATATTTTCATGTCCATATATAAAGGAGGCGACCCGGCTGCCATGAACCGGGCACATTGTGAGGCAAGCCATATTAATAATCAATCGCAACTTTGCTGTAATAAATTGCTTAAAGTGTAGTTATTGTATAATTTTTTCTGTTATTAAGGGCCCGTTCTTCACTCTTAGTTAAGTTACTGATAAATCATCATCGTCGGCCGTGTGACATCCGCTGGATGTCGGCAGGTCAGATTAGGGGGAAGCCTATGTCCAGCAGTGGACATGGAGGTGATGACAGTTATAGGTCATTAGAAATTGCAATAAGAATAACAATATAGCCAGTGCGTATTAACAATATTATGATACACGCCAGAAACTGTAAGAATGTCGGCTTTGATAGTGTATCGAGCGTCGACTAGCGGGCTCCTAATGGTGCGCTCGGGCTCCGGCATGCGATCAGGACAACTGTAACTTTGATTACATATTGCTGTGCGTTTCTCGGTGATAAATTTTGATGGCTGTAATATCGAACATGTTTGTGTCATGCGTTTTAAGAGCGACTGCCCCGAAGACAATTCGGCTTCGGTATTGAAAATTCCGTAATTTATAGCATACTTAAATATGGGCATTAAAAATTTATAATAGTACGGCCTTAAAGGTAAAAAAAAAACACGTGTAAAAAAAAAGTTATTGAATGGATTTTAAGCCTTAAGAGGCATATTGCAAAAAATATTGAATAATATTGAACACGAAATTTAACACGAGGTGCTTTGGTATAGGCAATTCAAGAAAGATCGGTTATATCCATGACTAACTTCATTCTGGTATTGGGTCACTTTTCATCACAATACGGCTCGCATAGAATTATACAGAAACAAAATTGTACATTTCATATCTAACGCAGTACCTAGCTAGTTGTACCCACTAAATGAATGCATGAGTGTAAAAATGTCATCTTATTCTCTTTTGTTGTTATTGATCTTAAATGTACTACCATCAAAGGCTTCCATAAATAGAAACACAAATAATCTTCAATGTCAGTCAAAGAAGATTGTGAAAACTTTTAATTGGCATTAAGATTTGCGATGTTATTGCTTGTCTTTAAGGGATCGTGTTGCGGAAGCAGGACATGAAACGGCGTAAAATAATGCGAAAAGTTTTCAAGAATCAACATTGTTATTATCTGTTTGTCAAGAAATACTGTCTGTCTGCCGCTTGTATCAATTACAGCCACAGTCAAAGTGGTTGTATTTGCTATAAGCGCTCGCGGTAATGAATATTAATTATTAGTTTTTACTACTCATATTTTATCTAAGTTATGAATAATTGTGACTATTTTAAGTGCCAAGCTTGGCCTTGACAAAGAAAATTTTTATTTATTAATTTGTTAACTGTGACGAACGGTAAGTAAGTACTTGTGAATAGATATATATCATTATCATTATGTTAATAGGTCAATTGTTAATTCATGTTCTATATTCTTAATCTGTTGAGCTATGAAAAAGATGGATGAAAATAGATTGCAAGTGGTCGAAATGCGTATGTTAAGGTGGATGTGTGGGGTGACGAGGTTGAGAGTGAGGGATGAGTATATAAGATAGAGAAATTGAGAAGACCGACGAAGATATGGATAGATTGTGTGAATGAGGACATGGCTATATATATATGAATACATACAATAAGTTAAACACTGTTAAGGACGATTTCGACATCTTTCATGATTCTTTTGCTCGCTTTATGCATAAAATAGGTACCTACTGGAATCACATGCAAAGTAAATTAGAAATATTTTATATATTTAAAAAAAAAGTGTATTTTTATATTATGGAAATTAAGTTATGTATATTAAGTAATACATTGTTCTTTTTATTCTTTAGTAACTATTTGGCGATAATGAATATGTATAGAATGTTATACACACCTGTAATAGGTGTACACATTAGGACATTTTTATGAATATTTGTGTTTTTGTACGGTTCATTGTGTATGCTGTTCGAATGTCTTATATAAATAAATAAATAAATGGCTCGAATGATAGTGAATGTTGATATGGCGCGTGCCAGAGGAATGAGAAGAGGAAGAGACGTTGCGCCGCCCCCAAATGAAGTTGGGAAAAGGGTTGGCTAATGATGATTTATAGACTGTTTAACTTTTCATAAATATTTTTAATAATTTCAGAGAGAAATGTATCGCGAATCACAATTATCTTTGGAGTTCATTAATTATCGCTGACGTAATGTTTGTCGGTCGCGTTAGTGTTTCTATGAAAGCTGAGCGCGATTAAATTTCAGTATTATTTATTATAATATTAAATATTTTATGCTTTCAAAGCATTATCATTCTGCAGTTTAGCTGGCTTCCCACGGTGGTAATATTGCAGACGGGCGCAGATTAATGAATGAATTTCATTCACGAATCTCTGTCTCATAAATGGATGTCTGCATAGCACAGACCGTGGGGAGTCAGCTAACGATAGGCAGAGACAGCCAGCTACAGCCCATTTGCTGCATGCAATGATGCTGGCACGCATCTTAAACTTCATTTACCTCAATTTATGATAAGTAAGAATAGGGTCCAGAAGCAAAAGCAGCCAAACATATTTAAACTTATATACCTAGTCATATACAAATAATCATATTTTACAGTCAAAATAAAGTGATAAATATGCAAATAACGCAATTCCCATCAGCATTTACAGACGGGAACAAAAATATGTATACACATTCTATAAATGACATTCTTTATTTCCTTCTAATTAGAGTTATTTGCTGTCAAAGGTGGCTACTATTTTTGGAGTTGACTGTACAAGAGGTTTGAATCGATCTGCTATCGTAATCTCACGTACCTAAGCAGGCATGTCTTTGTGTTTGTTAATATTTATAGATGATAAAGTATGTGAAGAAAATAGTATGTTTAATGTTCCTATATCTTAATCCCGTTGTGTACACTTTTGGTAGATTATTGTAAACTTATAGATCTTTTAAGTAATTAGATCTTTAATGATAAATTATGATTGTGCACCTATCACTAAATAAATAACTACACTCTGAAGATATTTTTATCATTATAAACATTCTGCTACAGAAACTTGGATTGAATACACCTTGCAATTTGAAATTGTGCAATTACGCTCAGTACATCGCAGTCGATGCTCCAAATTCGCCTCAGCATTAACTTCGCATCAGCACATGATATTGTGAATGCCATTGCGCAGATGTTCAATCAACTCATTGTTCCGCAGTAATTCGATGAAATTGACACGAACATGTCGCAACGGGTAATACGGCAAATTTTAAATTAACAAAAAATGACAGCTTTAGGAGAAACTGGTGTTTCAGGAATTTGAAATTCGATATTTGATGTTACGTTGAAGTTCAAATTAAATATTGGCAATTAGCATATTGTCAATTTTAACTATCAAAATAATCAATTGAAACTACTCGGAACAACCAAATTTCTCCTAGAGCTGTTCGCCAGCAAGAAACAGTCGACTCACCGGTGCCTCCTCCAGAGCTCCCAGCTGATGAAGCCCTGTAGCGCGGGGTTGCTCTCGTCGACGAGCGACCCGCCGCGCGACCGGCACTGCTCCAACGCGTTCCTGAACGTCGTCGGCTGCCGGTTGTAGAAGATGTAGCATTTGCCGTTGTACGTCGCCGTGCTTCCGGGCGGCTGGTCCCGGAACTGCGGGCAGCGCTCGATGGGCAACGCTTGGTCCGTGTACACGAAGGCCTCGCATATCGAGAGCTGGCTTGGCTCTGCAGCTTCGAGATGCACGCTGACGAAGGCCCCGGGCATGGGCGGGTTGCAGGGCAGGAAAAGCGGCTGCCCCTCCTCGATGAAGCCCACGAATCGGTTGCAGACCGGGTTGATGCCCAGGTCAGGCCGGTTGTTGCCCACGCGCACCACGATCACTGCTGGCTTGTTGTCTTCTGCACAGTCAAGTTAGAGTTAATTTAAAATCATTTCAGACTGCTACAAGTGTCTATGACCTAGCTCTAAGTGCCACATTAGCGCTTGTGCTATGGATTAATAAATACGTAATAAAGAACACAAGTGCTTCCTGTCTCTACCGCGACTTAAACCCTTTCAAGCTTACAGTTGACGGAGACATCTTGAAAAAGGTATTGGCATTCGGCTACGGGTCGATTGAGGATCGATCACCTTTTATCATTTAAGAATCATAATTACGTTTCATCTGTAGTGTGTGGAAGAGTTCAACTAATGTTCTTTTAACTCCCGAATTACTTTTTTCTACTCCACGGCAACGTTTAACTGAATATTTTTACGTATTAGATAAGGATCAGAATCGTTAGTAAGAAATAATCAGAATTAACTGATTCTGTCTCACATTTTTGTGCTTCAAATCGAGCTGCCAGCTTTCTATAAGTTATTATTCTAAGCGTCGTTTTCCACAACCGTCAAAACGAAACTTCGATTAATACAATACTTTCACTTGGGGGTAGGTAGTGATTTGTGGTCGCTGGGGCTTATCCGCAGATAATTTTGAGAATAATTTAATATAATTTACGGAGGGAATCCGATGGTTAGATTAAATCACAGTGGAAAGTTTTATCGGTTGAATAGATTTGTATTACAGACGGTTACTGATCCACGGTTTGGATCATTGCCTGTTGGTAATAGGAATCATTTATTTTGCTATTGAAACATATTAACCTTAATAAGAAAATTCTGTAATATTTTGAAATACTTAATTCAATACCTTTAAAATAAATTCATGTAAATATGTATTTTATTATTTTAAGGTTCACAGTGAGTGATGCTACAATCTTCAACTTTTAAATTTAATGCTGAAATAGTATCGAAAATGCCTTATTGATTAAGCTTAATTGAATAAATACGCACATCTCTCAGAAAAGCGTGCGCGTAATTTTATTAATATTGGTTATAAATTCTTTCCACGAAAAATATTGCCCCATATTTTGTTATAAATGAAACAGTAGGTAATAAGAACTTAGCCTACCCTACCATTAGTGTTCTATTGTTACGTTGAGTGTCACAACGGTGTCACTAATTAAATATTTTCTATCTCTATGGGCGTCTTGCAGGAAATTTAAATCGAGATTTTTAAAACTAGCTTTAGCAATTTTTTGACATTTCTAGTATGGCTGAAATGTCAAAAAATTGCTCAATCTAGTTTTAAATAAAACTCGATTAAAATTTCCTGCAAGACGCCCTAAATAGTACATACAGCAGCGAGTTGGATTGTTCAAAACTGCCAAAAAATTTGTTTTTCATTTAATTTCATTTTAGTGCAAATATGCTTGTGGGAATTTAAGTGCTTCTGGTAGTTCGTTAAGTTGACTGTATTAACAAATATTGACAGTCAATAAAGAAGTTAACACGACCGCCTTACCCACAGCAAGTTAGTGTTACATTCCACTTGCAACGCCCTGATTTGTCGCGGCCGAACGCGCATGCGGGGCGGCGCGGCGCGCGCACAGGGTTAAAGTTTAGGACACGCTCTCTACCACACTGGGGAAATTTCTCGAACAGATAACAATACCAAAGAAAGTAGAGGCAAAGTTAATGTTGGAAAATGATAACAAAGTTTTTATCAATTTATGTTAAAATGGTAACAAGCTAATTGGGACCCTATTGTACATACATACATACATAATCACGCCTGTAATTCCCGAAGGGGAAGGCAGAGTCCAAGGAGCACTGTGTTCCTTAAGACCACATTTAGCCATACAAAAATTGGGTTTGGTCAGATGAAAAATCGTGAAGGAGTAGTGTCAAGTGGCTAGCTCATCGCCTACACAATCACAGACCCAGTACTCAATAAGCCCTTAGTCGCCTTTTACGACATGCTAGGCAGGCGAAGCAGTTGATACATTCTTTTTGTGTCCCGGACCAACACCCTATTGTAACAGACGAAAAAAAAACTGAGTAATGTTACGCAACGTGTCAAAGCAACACCACTTTCTCATGAACTTTCCGATACTAGCGTGGATAACTCGGAGGATAAAGATGACACTAACAATGACTCCACAGCAGATCTAAAAAAAATCTGGGAGGAAGTACGGGCAGTACGTACGGAGATGAGCTTATTTCGATCAACTATATCTGATCTGACAGTCGCTATTAGGACGCAAAATTTGCGTATAGATGCCCTCGAGAAAAAAGTTGAAAACCTGGAAGCTAGGGATCGGGAGCCCATCGCAAACCCTATACTGACAAACTTAGAGGAAACTATAGTGGATCTCAAACTCGAGCTGGCAGAACGAGATCAAGATATGTTGTCAAACGACATCGAAATATCTAGCTTCCCTGAGTCGGGCGGCGAAGATGAGAATACCACCCACGTTATCCTCACAGTTGCTAGAAAATTAGGAGTGGAGCTGGACGAGCGCGATGTAGTGAGTGCGCAGAGGGTGGGCGCGCGGCGCCCGGCGACGCAGCCGGGAGGCTCGGCGGGATCATGGCCGCGTCCTATTGTCGTCCGGTTGGCGCGCCGCGCCCCGCGTGATGATTTATTGCGGGCTGCGCGTGTTCGCCGCCACCTTACTACCGACAACATGAACTTGCCCGGTGCACCTCCGGTGACGCCCCCGCGCCCCTTCTATGTTAACGAGCGACTTACATACCTCAACAGACAGCTCTTCCAGAAGAGCCGAGAGATCGCCAAACGTCTCGCTTGGAAATATGTATGGACGCGCGAGGGAAAGATTTATGCGAGACAGGAAAGTGGTAAGGCACGACATCGACTTCGCTCCGAGGGCGGATTTCACTAAGGTTTTTGGAAATGATGTTGTTGGAGACGCTAAACCAAATGCTTAGGAATTATTTTAATAACAGTAATTATATATTATATTATATTATAGTAGTGTATTTTTACTTCATACTATTATGTATATATTATCATATTCTAACTTTATTGCATTGTACGATTAAGAAAGCTACTACGTGTATTAATATTAGTTACCCATATCCTCCCGAATTTTCCCTTGCTTGCAGTAAGACATGTGTGAATAGACGGCATTGTACAGTAATTAAAAAATATTTAAATAATTCTAAAATAATTTTATTATCGCATTGTTTCGTTTTTCAATTTATTAATAAAAAGCTTCTTACGATTGGTTTTTTGAATCCAGGGTCGTTAGGTACTAAGCATGAAGAATTTTTAGTAGCGTTAGAGAGACAGGCAGTAGATATCATGGGTATTAATGAGACTTGGTTGCGGGACGGAATGGACAAGCGCGCGCCGTCTCCGCCAGGGTACAAGCTTCGACACGTTCCGAGACCGCCGGCCGTCCGCGCTCGAGGTGGTGGTGTCGGTTTTTATATACGCAATGGTATCAACACGCGTCGCATAAAACTCACGGACACCAATCTGATTGAACAGATGTGGCTGAGTTTTATTATAAATCGTACTAAGTTTGCAATCGGTACGGCTTACCGGCCCCCATGGTTGTCTGTCGATACCTTTATTGACGCACTTACGGAATCGATGTCCTCTCTATGCAAATTCGACCATATTATACTAGTAGGGGACTTTAACATCAATCTGCTGGCCGCTAATGACCCCAATACAAAAAAATTAATTTCTTTTTTACAGTGTTCACAACTTGAACAATATGTTACACAACCGACTCATTTCACAGACCATTCTGGGACATTAATTGACTTAGTATGCAGCACTGCTAAGATTTCTGACATCTCTGTAAATTTTATTCCGGACTTAAGTAATCATGCTTTTATTACTTGTAACCTACGCATTAATAAACCAAAACCAACCCCAAAATGGATTACCTACAGACCTCTTAAGGATGTGAATCCAGTTGAGTTTAATGACCTTATCAACAGCATTAACTGGGAGAGATTACTATCTGGGAATGTAAATGAGGCCGTGGTGTCATTTAACGCCTATTTACTTTACGTTTATGATATGTATGCACCTATAAGGAGATCACTTTTAAAAAATCGTAGTTACCCGTGGATCACATTTACTATACGTGAAATGATGAAATTGAGAGATGAAGCTCACGTTAAGAGTCGTTCAAGTAAACAGGAATCTGACATACGCTATTACAAAGAGTTAAAAAGTACTGTTAAAAAGGCTTTAAATGCGGAAAAAGTTTCATTTTTCAATCATAACATTAATAGAAACTCTAATAACGGCAAGGAGTTATGGAGGAATATTAAGGGTAATATAGTTGATTTTAACTCCAGACAGTGTTTTCTACCTTCGGAATTGACTGATGCAGATGCTGTTAACGATTATTTCGCTAATGTGCCGGGAAATAATTTTGTTACTCTTTCAGGGCTTACTTATTTTGAATATCACCGATACAGTTCCGCCTCTTTTAGCTTCAGTTGCGTCGATGAAATCACTGTCTCTAATGTTATTATGCATTGTAGTTCTAACGCGGAGGGCGCGGATGGTATAACCCGCGACATGATTCTTTTGACCCTTCCGCGTACACTCAATATTATCACCGCAATAATTAATATTTCATTGCTAACTGGGACCTTTCCTGACGCTTGGAAAGAAGCTCGTGTCAAGCCCATACCCAAGGTGACTAACCCTTCCGAGTTGAAGGACCTTAGGCCCATCAGTATTCTTCCTTACTTCTCCAAAATTGCAGAAAAAGTTGTATGCCAACAGATAACGGAGTATCTGAAGACTGTTGATTTATTACCGCGAAAGCAATCGGGATTCCGAGCTGGGCATAGCACGGCTACGGCTTTGTTAGACGTTGTTGACGATATCCTAGCTAAACAAGACGTAGGAGAGGGATCTATTTTGGTTCTTCTAGATTTTTCTCGCGCTTTTGATACGATCAACCACAGCCTTCTCTTGTCAAAACTGTCTTTCTATGGCTTTGACGGAGTCACTTTAAGGTGGTTTTCAAGCTACCTAAGTAGCCGAACACAACGTGTGGAAATATGTGATGAGACCGGAATTAAGTCAGTCTCGAGATCTGTCCCTCTAAACAGGGGCTTACCACAGGGTTCCATATTGGCGCCGATTCTTTTTTGTTTATATAGTGCTGATCTGACCAAGTGTATGCAAAATTGTAATTATCACGTATATGCCGATGATTTGCAAGTTTATTTATCCTTCAAACCTCAGGATACTTTAGCTGCCGTTCGTAAAATTAATGACGATCTTAATAATATTAATGATTGGGCATGCAGTAATTGTCTGATGTTAAATCCACTAAAAACCAAATTTATTGTAATGGGATCTAGTGCGCAAATAAACAGAATAAATGAACTGAGCCCGGTGATTAAGATTGGAGAGACAGTTATAGAACGGGTGATGGAAGCTCGTAATCTGGGTGTCCTCATGGATAGCAAACTAAAGTTTCACAACCATGTGGTCGAAACCGTTAGATATTGTTTTTATAGACTGAGAGTGCTGTACCAAGTGCGTGACTATTTGGATGTTAATATTAGAATCATGCTGTGTGACTCATTGATACTGTCCAAACTTAACTATGCTGATGTAGTCATAGGTGAATGTCTATTCGGTTACACAAAAAAATTAATTCAACGCGTTCAGAATGCATGCGCGCGATTTTGTTTCCATATCCCTCCAAGGACTCATGTTACTCCTTTTTTAAATAAAAGTAATCTGATGAATATGAAATCTAGGCGGTCATTTCATTTTGCTAGTCTTTTGTTTAGTATTTTTAAAACACAGTCACCTTCGTATTTATATAATAAGCTTTCGTTTTCGCATCGCCAAGTTAGAATAGCACCCCGTCTCCTTTGTCCTTCACACGGCACGGCTGCATTTCGAGGTAGTTTTAGGTTTACTGCCACGAAATGTTGGAATGATATACCCCCCACCTTTAAGAAGTTGTCCCACTATTAGATCTTTTAAGAAAAATTACAAAATACATGTGCTAAACCTTCAGAAAAACTTTTAACGTATATATATATATATATAATCAGCCGTGTTTTCACTATACATCTTACATCCGTTTTTTATAAGCTACTACAAATCAATCTTATATACTTAGGTACTTATGTTGTTATATGTATTATATCGTATTACTATTTTATTATATGTATGCAATGTAGTAATGGATACTGTTATTTCATCTTATCTTATTTTATTTTATTTATATATCATTATGTAGGGCTGCGGCGCATTGAAGTGCTCTTGTTTTGAGGTGCTCACGGAAGACCAGCGTCAGGCAGTTTAGGCTCCTGACCTATGCTGAGTGGGCTCCATTTTAGTGATACATGTTTAAGTTCTAATGTTGTTTCATGTTATTGTTACCTACTCTGTATCTTAATTTTAACGTGTATTGCTGAATAAACGATTCTTTCTTTCAAAAAAAAAAAAAAAAAGAAACGTTTATTGAAGTTTTGGTTGTACAAACATTGTAGGTACGAGTATAAGAGTCAAATAAAAGCTACAAAGACAAGCGTTGGACTGCTGGACATAGGCTTCCCCCTAAAGGAACCTCGTAACGATGGCAGTCTGTCCTACGAGCTATGTGCCCTGCACACATCTACTTCAGGTTTTTAATTTTGGCTACACACCTCATACAAAAAATAATGAAACACTCACCGCAGCAAGGCTTCCCAAAGTCGAGCCTCACGAGCTGCACCATGTAGGGCTCGAGCAGGTTGACGTACCACCAGGGCGCGCGCTCGCGGCGCGTCAGCGTGCACGTGTCGGCGCTGAACGCGGCCGCCGTGCTGCCGTCCAGCGCGCGCTGCGGCACGCCGCTCTCCTCCGTCGAGATCTGCATCGGGGCCTTGCCCGCTGCCACGTTCAGGACTGGGGAAAAGGTTGATTTATTACACATAATACAAATGTCAAACTACAACGTCATTGAAGTTTAAAAAGATAAAGATAGGTAGGAACCGTTAGTTTTAAGTATCTTACCGTGATAAATCTGTAAGTAAGTACACACATACCTACTTACAGATTTATCCCTAAAGGGGTAGGTAAAGGTGCTTTACACACCGATTTGCTAGTAAAGGATAGGTCGGTACGTTATCTCGCAACTGAAGATAGTTTACAATTATGCCACACCGATGTTATGCAACCACGAATTGTGAAGGAGATCACAATGTTTTGGTCTACCTTTCATGAACCGACTTTGGCGTGTTAGCTTTGTTTTTTTCTGAAACATTGACCTTGTCGGGAATGTAAGAGATCCTGTCCTGTACAGTGAGCAACATGTCAAGGTATTCAGTTGAACTACGAAATAGTAAGGTATTATGGGAAAGGAGGTAGTCCCAAAGTAAACTTAACCCCTCGTCTGTGGTGGCGGAAATCCATCATCCGAGGTACAAATGATTTCTTTTGTGTCTACAAACGTCAACCACTGCTTTCTGTGAGTCGGTTTTTTTTATCCGTGTTCAGGGTAACGTAGTAGGTTAAAATATGGACCAATGGCGAAAACGTATGATGTAAGTATACAAGTAAATATATCGTGATCGACAGCTCGTCCAATAGTCGAATTTTCAAACTATTAAACCACAACCCGATGCTGGGATTAGAAAGATGGCGGCTGGCGGCACAGCTGATGTATATTGCTTCGAATTTTCGTCGCAAATTTATCAATTTGTCAAGCTGACGTGACACATTTTGGCGTTTCCATTGACGCTATTGGTCTAGAATTTAACTATTGTGGTTACTAGGACTACCGATCAATAAACTCACCCTTAGTCTTCCTCTTCTATTATGGCTTTAGAATAATTACAGTGGTTTCAAAACTCAAGAAGAAAAATATCAATTCTTTACTTAACTATGCAAGTGCTCGAACAGAAATATTTCGGGAATGAAGTTGCATTTACGTGTTTGACGACGTGCTCGGTGGTTCGTGACAGCTGGTTAAGGCTAGTTTAACCAGACCACGTTAATTACACTCGCTAAACAATGTTATTATGAAGTGTTAGGTGTTATATTTTATAGGTGGTAATACGCCCCGTTCTGGTCAATTGGGTTTAATACGCATGTAGGAAAGACTAATGCAAGACGCAGAGTTAATTCTATCATCGCATGTATCACTTAGGTTTAGGTATTATGAATAATAAATTAATATCGCTTGTTTTACACTATGCTCGGTGTATGACTCGCCTCATGTTAATCAAGGACTTAATGATGTGTAGAATCAGCAACAAAAGTAGACCATTTAGGTATCTTTTCGAATTGAATGACGAGGCAAATGACATGAAGTAGCTAGGCAAATGTCGTACATGGACAATATGACAGTCCTAAAGCGATGAAGTGCTTCTAATGCTGACTGTACGATTAAACGAAACAAAAGAATTCCTACCAAGCTACAATTAATATTGAAGTCCCATCTTGTTGCAGGCGGCAGGACGTCCCACACTACGTTTCCTGTGACGCGGTCACTACTCAAGACTCCAATCGCGGGTCCAACGACGGTCGGTTTTAACGCTCATATGACCAATCGACTGCTACTTCAGTTTACTAATTCGGTGATAACGTTTTATTTCCACATTTATTATTAATGTATTCAGTCGTTAGTTATATACAATATTTTCTGATGGTTGAGTTTAATATATTATATTACAATCTACTACAGAGAATTGGATATGTTTAATCAGATTGCTGAATATTCGCAGTTGATTCCAAGATTTTGCTCTGTCACAAAATGTAACCACATTCAGACACTTAAAGATAAGACGCTGGAGATTTATGCTCCAGTGGCTCATTTTTTAGTCAAAAATGATTATAAAATTATTTACAGGCATCAATCATGGATTTAAAAAGAAATGCTTCATGTTATCAAAAGTCTGACTTATACATTATACTTATGCAAATTCTTAAAAATTACAGTAGAACCTAACTTCTACACTCAAAACATAAAACCTATGTATTAGGTCAGGTGGTTAGGAAATTGGTGTTTGGTATGGAGATTTTTGGGATGTCTGCTTTTTACATACTAACATTTTATCAGTTTTCTTCACAACGACAATTCCAAAGATAATAACATTTGGCATGTATCATTAGACAAGCTTTAGCAATATGTGTGTGAACACGCTTGATAAAAATTATTCATCGTTTTTATGTTAATGTAAATCAAATGATGTATTCGGGAGGCAGTTAAAAATAATTGTCTTTGTGTCTAATTTAAACACAATTAAACTTACAAAAAATTATAAAATTAAATAATACGAGCGCAAATAAATGGTCTATTTTTAGAAGAGGCAATTATTTTATAAGAATTTTCTGAAACTTAATAGTTATGGACAAATTGCTAGGACAGAATAAAAACACCAATTTCATAGGTAAGGACCCAATATAATAATTACCTACAAAAAAACTTAAAAAAAAACACGGAGCTCAAACCCAAGACTTTGTGAAGAGATTTCAATTACCTAATAAACGAGAACAATAGCATTGACATTGGGTAAGGTCTTTGAGCACCCGGGTGGAACCACCTCAAAGAATCGCAAGCGACCAAGCAAAGTATGGCAGCTATGAACCATTCAAACGGACGGACAGATTAACAGGCTTGCTATTGAGGGTCAACATAAGTTTTGTACAATGTGAGCTTAAGTGAAGGTAGAGATTTACATATTTGTAAGACTTAAGTAAAATCACAATGTTACAGCGTATAACCCGCGTACGTAACTCTAATAATTTAAAATCAGTTGAGTGCATTTTCACGCCATCGCAACCTTTATACCACTGACCCCCGAATACAGAAACGCTACTCAAATTTTGAGCACTGCTAATCACTGCTTATAAAGATTAGTGGACAATACCTATCAGAATGTATGGAAAAACCGTCAATTTTGACAATACTTAAATGTTAAGTAGGACTCAAACTTTAAGTAGCGTTTCTGTATTCGGGGGTAAGGCTTTCATATATGGAGAAACATATACTTAAGTCTGTATCCCTCCCCTGTTGCCCAATGCAGATTGGTGGGTAGAAACCTTACATTAGCGACGGTGCTGTAAATTCACGATGGAAATTAAGATCACTAAAATTTTGGTGACCCATCCAAGGACAGGCCAAGGCGATAGTAGCTTTGTTTTTATCATCTAAATCCAAGCAAAGGTGGAATGCTAAAGAGTCGACTGTTGACCTAGATATATCAGGCGGAATGTGGGTAGAACCTTAGCCTACCCCTTCGGGGATGCAGGCGAGATGACGTTATGTAGATTACGATGCGGATGTGGGTGGTCTGGTAACGGTCGCATGTAACGGAGACCCGACTCGTGTCAGTTAAACACCGATTTAAACCAGCGACAGTGTTTATGTGGTGTTTATCAAATCACCTCGCATGCCTAAGTGATTTGAGTGCTGGTTAGTAACCATTCCGCTCCGGCTTCGAGTCACGGCTATGGCATATCTCAGGATTATTAGCTCACGATTTGTATTACACTCTCAGTACGAGTATGTAAGTAAGATATTCAAGATTAAATATAAAAAAAATATATAAATACAAAATCCTTTGCTACAATAAAAAATTCTATCTACAGATAATTAAAAAAAAAAACAATCTTTAATTTAAATTTATTAAGAAAATGACTTTCGCTCTTATAAAAAACTCTACTTTCTTATTTTTTCCAAGAACTACCAACTACTTTACTGGTCGCTAACTCGACTGTACATAATCTTACGAAGAGAATAATTCCAGCAACAAAATATTCTATTGTTATTGTACTGTCAAAGTTTCGTTACACTCTTAAAACAAGCACTCTCCCTTTCTAAGGATGTTCGCCGACGCCGAGCATGAACGCGCGCGAGCAGTTAATGCGCCCGCGCCGGTCATAACGGACAATAGATTTATTTGCTAACTTTTAATTGTTATAACAGTTCCATTTAAACGTAAAGTTAATATCTTGAGTAAATTTTATGACTACGTCTATCAAGTGTGATCGCTTTGATATCTTAAGTTGTTGTATTTTGTAGAAAATGACTTCATTTGTGCATTTATAGTAGCGTGCAGTTCTGCGTGAATTTAATATAGTAAAACGAACCATCTGTGAAACTTATCTAATAAACGGATTTAGTAGGTATATTAAAGAGTAATGAAATATAGTTATAGTTACTGAGTATAACTTGAACACGCATGATTTAATGAAAATGACAATGAAGGTGGAGTTCTCCGAAGAATTGCTAAATTTATATACTTAGGTAAAGGTTTCATTCATTACTAGTCGACTCTATTCCACGCACATCAACTAAAACTAATAAGTTTGGTTGAAAACGGTTGTCTTTTTCATTTTTCGCACAAAGCTTCAAAAATACATTATTTCACAGGAAACTAGGATTGTTATCTTCAAACCCACGTTTTTTATTCGTGTTTAAAATGTGAATTTCTAATTTGCTCTTTATTGTCACACAGTGAGAGTAGCTATTAATTTCTCATTATTCTTGACGCGACATTTCGTCGTACATGGAATACTCGTAGATGGTTTGTTTCTTACAAATAGCATACATACACACGTCATCACGCTTATGCGTGAATGAACAGGCCGAGGTGTTAGGCCCCTGGTCCACCGGGCCGAAACAACGTAACGATTTAACACTTTTCATCAAAATAATAAGCGTTGAAATTACCGCCATCTTACAATTTCATCTAAGGCCATTCCATAACGATGATTTATAATTATTTTTGTACCCGCGTGAGTAAGCACAATCAAAAATATCTGTCCATTTCTCTGATAGATGAAATTTTACTGTCAAAGTTTTGGAAACTTCAATACAAGATAAGGAATATTATTTCCGTTAGGTTGAAATCCTTGAGAAGCCTTTTCTTGACGAATCTTGCAGTGGACGTAACGGCTGATAGAATTATGATAATAATGCAATATTTTTATATCATGAGCACCGTTTTCTCCGATGCTTAAATAAAATAATGAACAATATTATTATTAATAGTATGGTAATGAGGGTAGCTGGCGCGAGAACCACGTGAGCGTGCGTGTGTCGCGGCGCCGGCGCAGGTGGACTGGATCGAGAGCCGTTCCTTCCTATTAGACACACGCAGGGATGCCACACGCTATTTAGTATGGCCATGGATACTGGTTCTTGTTATATTATAGAATAGTTAGAGGACATTGTCAAAATGTGGTGAAGGAGTATAAAGGATAAGATGGTATAAGTGTACAGACATAATATTTATGTCACTTTATGTGACTATTTTGTAAGAAGGTGCAAGCGGCAAACGGCTCAGTAGAAGATAAGATGATAAGACAGATGGTAACCGCTGCCCATAGACATCTATAACACCGGAAGAACTGGAGATACCATTTATCTGCAGAGGAAATAATTCGCACTTTTTTGAATATTAATGTTTACTTTGAATACCATGAATAATAATTATTTCAAATGTAAGAGAAGGAATACGAAATTGAAACTTTTGAAGAACGTCTTTGATGACGTCACAGCGCCGCCAGCCCTGCGCGAGTAACGGCGCGGCGCGGGCGACGCAAAGTATGCCGCACTTGTAACGGGCCGGCCGCTGCCCCCCCACCCCCCACCGCGCCACACATGACACCGCCATTGACCGAGATATTGATCAATCGATCTATTTTACTAACTATAGGCAATAGTTGATGTGCTTTTATCTCCCTAGCGAGCGGTTACAGGCGGAAATAAGTAGAGTCGCCGCTGATGGAATGTAGTACTGTATCTTTATGCAATTGGTTGGAAAAATTATTGGTCGGTAAAAAATTTGTGTAATGCGGATTTTGTCTTACGATATTGCTATTTCATACAAAAATTAAATATTTCAAAACTGCAACATTATTGGGGTAGGGGTAGTAGTTGATTTTCTTGGAATAAAACTTTACCGTCGACAAAACCAATCAAACCGACGTTATGCAATGAAATTCAATCGCCAAAGTCACTAGAGTTTAGTCAGTAACGTTGCTGGGCAGAGTGATGGTACACCCAGGTGGTTTAAAGAGTTTACGTATGGTGGCTGCTCTTTGGGAAGCGGGAAGTATTCCAGGAAGTGCTGGTCGAGCGGTTCAATGATAATTGAAAATTGGTAGGTCACATCTGCATCAATTGGCGCTGGATGAAAAGCGTAATAGCGTATAGGTAATATCCAATCTTTTGGGTCAATATAAGTCTAGCAAATCATTGTCATTCATTGGCAAAAATACAATTGTCGGTAACGACAGTAATTTTATTTCCACCCCCCAAATTGTAACAATTTTATTTACCCCTAAGGGGTAGTTACTAACAACCACATTTCACTCGATCTTCGAGGAGGACAGTTTTATCAACTAGGTTTCGCTGCCTACCCTAAAAATGATCCTACTATGACCAATATAACACAATATCAATATAACACAACACAACACAACACAATATCAATATAATCACAACAAAGCAGAACAAATCGACTGCCAAATGAGAATAGAATATTATTAAAGAAGAAAGCAATAGAATATTTGTAATTAAGTGGACAATTGACATGGACGTTACTTGACCTACTAACATCGACTAATAATATTTTGCACACAATACGAGTGCTAGTTAGTGGTTAATCTGCCTGTGATTGGTATTCCGGTGGAGCCGGCGCGCGCGCATTGTCTCACACGCCTAAGGATGGATGACACCGATTCTTCACAATTAAATCGACGATTAGACGTAATGGTAGCTAATACATGGACACGGGACAACAGCTGAATTTAATAAGTGAAAGCCATATTTATATCAATTTTGTTTTGAAAGTAAATTCCTGTGACGTTTCTTAGAAGGAATCCCTCAACCAATTTTACTATTTATAAAATAGTAAAGTGATAGCCATTCCTTTTATGTAGGTATGAATGTAATTTTTAGGTTTCTATATGAAGAAGAATGCGCAGCAAGTATGAAAATAAGCCCGAGTGAACAGCTGACCATGGAATATGATAGTGAAATATCTACATGATTAATCCACGATACTATATGACTATTATTCTAAACCACATCCCACAACTCTGGTTATTTTACACATTCTCCATGTAACATTTTTTGCATTTGATTATTTTTCGTAAATTGTGAAATAGTCTATTTAGATTCAAGATTACCAAGATGTTGCTGAACATGACTTATTTAGTTCGTTACCCATGGAGTAATGTTTAATTTTTAATCGAAAAATATTTGTTTAGTAGTTACCGTAACATAACATTAATCACATCATCCCGCGGGGGCGTTTTTTTTCTGGACGACAAACATATAGTAAGTAATTAAATGGTAAATTACACAGGTATTTAATTAGGTAATTATTTATAGCTTGGTTACGAGACAAGAAAGTTTTTTTGTTACCAAACACAACGATTTTCGCTGTCCTTCACCCAAAAATAAGTACAAAAACAGACGAAGTTTACCTGATTGAATTATGTAATACAAAACGAAAGCAGCTGCCCAATATCGTGATAAAAATGCTCAAGCCCAGCTCTATTTTGTAAGTGAAGACGCAATACATTTCATTTGCCATACAGAATGCATTCGTTGATGACACAACAAATGTCGCGTTGACATTGAGATTCGTAGCCAATCGAACACAGATCCGACATTGTCGTTGCGAATAAGTCTCGCTACTACTACTAAGACAAGAAACGCAAGTTGTACCTAATCTTTAAATTTCAATATTTGCATTATTATTTCAAATTATTTTGACAATAGTTACTACGAGACTTTTTATTAAATATATACTCGTACATAAAATCACGAATGTTATCCCCTAAGGGTTAATCAAAGACTGGGCAAGAGGCTACACAATCATGTGCTCAGCGGGACAGGCACGTTAAGCTGTTGGTCCCGGTCGCTATTGTGACTGTTTCTACCCACCAACCACCAACCATTGGTCCAGCGTGGTGGTATTACGGCCCATACTCTTCATGTGTTTCTCCATGAGGAAGGCCTGTACCCAGCAGTGGCACGTATATACGCTCAGAAAATTATAAGTTAGGTAAGTTCAGTAATAGTTCAGACTAAACAAAGTTCTTTACTGATCTTGTTAGATTGTCGTGCGACATTGTCGTTAATTTGCATACAAATTGTAAGCAAAACGAAAGCATATTCAGTGGGCTCTCTGTTCGGAGCGTTGTATTCAAACTAAGCTTTTGGCGATCAATCGGTTGACTGGCTAGTAATTTAAGCTGGCTTTGTGAACGCTTATAAACAGGTGCTCTTTGTAAGGCTCTGATCATTTAGTAAAGTTACAGCTTTGCAGGCAAGGCTGGGTTTGTTGTGATTGGCGTCTCTATTTGGGTTTTGTTTCATGTGTTGGTTTTTGAGTCAATTCAAGTACTATTAGATGTATTTGTGCAATATGAATAGAGTCTGCGTTGTTCTTAAGACTGTTGGAATAACATCGCTGAGTTTTATGCCAAATTAATTTGTTTGGTTCTGAGTGAATATTTGGAAATACGCTATTTTCTCATTGTTCAAATAAGTATAAAATTTGCATTGTCGGATATAAATTTAGTTAGTTTAGTTTCGTTCCATTAATTCATACATTAATCCTTTAGAAGTACCTAACACAACTTCTAAGTTATACTCAAAAACGTTATAACAATAAAAACTTTAAAATGAAATATTAAAATATCACAGTTATAGGCGAGCGAACCCAACGTTAAATAAATAAAAAGTTTGCGTGAAGCTCAATAGTATTAAATAAAATTCACGATTCCATTGATAAAAAGATGATGGGTTCATTAAACTGTAGCAAGGGAGTGTCAGAGCCACGGCCGCGGTGGCCCACATCCGCGCGACACCTGCGCGTGCGCAACTACCAGTAGGACAACCTGACAATATCTTTAATTTAATCCATACTAATATTATAAATGCGAAAGTAACTCTGTCTGTCTCGGTTTCACGTCAAAACTACTGAACCAATTTAACCGAAAATTGGTACACAGGTAGTCTAGAGCTTGAGAAAAGACATTGGGTACCTTTAATCCAGATTTTTATCACCCGCATGGAACGGGTGCCATGCAAAGTTTTAATATCGCCTTCCAGAAAAATGGGAGACAAATTTACGCCACTATGAACTTTGCTTGTAATAATAGAGTAGGAGTGAATTTTCAATTCCACCAATTGAGGCTACTGTTCCAATTTGAAAAAATCTTTTAGTATTGAATATTTTATTTATTGAGGAAGGCTATAGGCTACTTACCATCACACTATCTCAAAGTAACTATTTTACGCGAATGAAGTCGTGGGCTAGTTTCTATATAGCAATTATCTGGTGAAGGACGCGGAAAGCCGCTGGGCAGCGCAAGGTCGATTGTTGTGGAAATGATTGGGATAGATCAATGTTCAGCAGCGGACGTCACACAGCCGATTATGATTAAATTGTTGTGCTCCTCTCACTCTAAATCCGTCCACCGCTCAGCATCCTTCTTGTAATGTGACATATTCATCCCTCCTCATAACATGTCCATACCAACAAAAAAATTATTAATGGTGATTAATCTTAAAAGTGATTCATGGGACAGTTATCAATTAGGTGGGAAAGAAAACACAATGTGAATATTTTACGAGGGCCTGAAATTTTGAATTACACTTTCACAAGTGTAGCGGGTTGGATGGAAAAGATCTCTAATAGAGATATAATCCTCTTTTGCACTTTCTTTTTTTTGGTAAATAAAAAGGATTGATAACTTTAACTCTTATCACCATACTGTTGGCATAACTCAACTGTGAGAGAAGGTAGTAATATAATAACAGAATAATTAAATACTGCCGATAGCGGCGGCCGCCACGCGGTCCCGTTGCGGGAGTGCGCGTGCGCCGCCTTTGTAACATCATGACTGATTGTACCTGCTGTAGTTACAGATAAACTTGAATGGCTGACAGTGAAATTATAACTGACACATTTGCACACATACTTTTGTTTAGCACCAATGTTGTATTTGATAGGCTATGTTTGGTACTGATTTTGTTTTCGTTTTTTAGGGTTCCGTAGTAAACTAGGAACCCTTATAGTTTCGCCATGTCTGTCTGTCTGTCCGTCCGCGGATAATCTCACTGACCGTTAGCACTAGAGAGCTGCAATTTTGAATATATATGTATATTAATAACGCCGACAAAGTGCACAAATCAAAAGTGGAATAAAGTATTAAATTAGGGGGGTGCCCATACGGGTAATGTAGGGACTGATTTTTTTTTCCTTTGGACCCGAACGTGTGATATATCGTTGGATAGCTATTCAAAAATTAATAGGGGTTTTCTAACATCATTTTACGATAAAATTTACATTTTCTGAAATAATCGCTCTGAAAGTTAAAAAAAATGTATCCTTTAACTTTTGAACCATAAGTTAAAAAAATATGAAAAAATTCTCAAAAGTAGAACATTATATGTACTTTTTAGGAAAATTATTTAGAACTTGATGGTTTGAATAGTTTTTGATTAATTTAACAAAATGGAAAACAACGGAACCCTATACTGAGCGTGGCCCGACACGCTCTTGGCCGGTTTTTTATTCTTATACATACTTACATTTACAATTTACGTAGTGTAGTAATTTATGTAGTGTAGTTTTATGGTTTTTAGGTATTATCCTCAGCCTATATAATATGTCCCACTGCTGGGCACAGGCCTACCTCATGGAGAAACACATGAGGAGTATGGGCCGTAACACCACCACGCGGGTTGGTGGGTAGAAACAGTAGCAATAGCGATCGGGACTAACGGCTTAACGTGCCTTCCGAAGCAGGGAGGTGCTCGATATAACAAAGTTTTGGTTACCCATCCACGGCCTGACCATGGTTAAAGTAGCTTTGTTTTCAATCGAAAGCCACAGCGTACTAACCACTACGCCGTCGAGCTCCTCCTCTTTTAGGTGTTATTTAAGATTTATTTTAGTTTCGTTTGTAGGGTACAACTGCTTTCCGAAGCACGGAGGATCTTATTATCACAAAGGTTTGCTCAATTATGTTGAAAGATGCTTTACTCCAGCCACTACCACTTCGCTGCCGAGCTGTTCCGTTATGGAGACGATTCTTTATATATTCTATAAATGTTTCAAATTGGGGTATATTGCACGTGGGTTTGTCAACTGACTTTACACACAAGCTTACATCGAGAATCATAATGGAATTAGCACATCTAATAGTTACATGACGTGGACTTCTATCGCGCATAGTAAACATATGTAAAGTTGTACCTATTTATATGTCAACTTTGTGGTGTCAGTGACTCTGTCTTATTTTGTAACATAGTTTAGTTCGCGTTGTCTGATGTCCTAAGAACATAATGCACACTGCATGCGAATCTGGTGATTATAGCTACACGAGAATTGTGGCTCTTATTTTTAGTCGCCATCCTTACATTGGATCACATAAGTCAACTAGCGCGTTCAATATACAACTTCTACAGTAAAATCAGATATTGATTAAAAATAAAAAAATTCTAAATAACGGTTCATTGCGATAAATTGCTTTAATACATTTCCATGTGGTGTTTCGCCGTCCATGATAGCCTACAGATATGCATATGAGACCTTAGGGCGCAGAGAGATCTAGAGAGTCGCCCGTCGCCGTCAAAACGTGTGAATGGTTTTCTCAAAGAAAGTAAAAGTCGGTCAGAGTCGCGCTTGTCTTTTTGTCGGCAATTTCCCGGTGCCAGTACCATAGGGGAAAATTTTCTAGCTTTGTTAATTGTGACTCATAATAATTTCATAAGAAAATGTAAGTGCATCTTCTCAATGTATGCATGTTACATGCATATAAAGGTCATGTGTTATAGTTTCTTTTCTCATACATGTGATTCAGGTGTATTTAAGTGATAAATAAGACACAAAACATTTTAATAAATTGTACCATATTCGGTAGAAATATCAAAACAAAAGCAAAATGATTTCATGACTAAGAACTTTCTTTTTGTTTGTGTGTTGGTGCTTCATATTTTGATCTTTACCAAATATGTTTTTATACGTCAAAGTATTATTTTTTACGTTTACTAATAAATCTTACAGGATCAAACAATAATAGTCAATAGGAGTTTCGTATAAAAATTTTGTATCTTTCTAATACCTACAAATTCTACTGTGCTGCCCTAGAAAGAAAAGGATAAATCTAGTCTCTACTCGTCTAGTTAGTCGTAGTCTAGTTTCTACGAACATCCCAATATTTGCTTAGAAATAAATACGTTGAGTCATCGTAAATGACATGAATGACCTAAACTGATGCGAACTGGCTTCCCGGACACGTCTGGTCGTGATTTAGAGGCTTACGAGCTCGACCCAGATCCAAAATGGCGTCACACACGGCACATTGGAACGTGGATCGTAATAATTCCAACGTTATTTTGATTTGCATAACACCGGAAACTGATAGCTTTTCCTCTAAATATAGTTCCCAACAGAAGGTTTGTGCTGTCCACGTTTAAAAGGATTTTCCTATTTAAAGTTCCGTTTTTAAATCTTGAAGTAGGTATAGAATTCATTCGGATGAGCGGCGTCTAAAGTTGAAACCTTATTTTGTTTCTACTCATTTCTATTTAAGCTTTCATCATCAACTCAGAACGTTATCCAAGACCAAAGTAGAGATAGTCTTCTTCTTGAATTGGCATTCCAATAGGGTCGACAAACATTAGGACTAACAATTGCAGCACGAAACAGTTGTGCGGAGGGTCCGTTGAACCATAGGCGTAGATTGGCGAGCCATGAAACCCTTCCGCGGCCAGCGGTTAAGATTGTGTCTTATATTATATATATCGACCTAACATAACAACTTTAACCATAACATTGTATACTAACCACAGAACGGAATGCCCTCCGGCAGCCATTTCCCATTCTGGCCGCAGGTCCTCCTGGCCGGGCCGAGCAGCTCGAAGCCCCGCTCGCACGTGTACGTAGCCACCGAACCCGTCGCCAGGTCTTCGCTGAACGACACCTTTGAGTGCGCGGGTGCTCCGGGAAACCGACAGTTCGCTGACGCGTAACCTGAAACGAAACGACTGCTATTAAATTTTGCCAGATCAAACAACAATGCCTGAGAATTCATCAGGATACATACACAACACATATATAAGTTTATACACTTATGGTTTTTGGCGCCATTCAACTATTGCGGACGTGATTTTTATTTCAGTGATTGTAATCATGTTTCGAAGTGGATCTTGTTGCGTAAAATCATTGTAGTTTTGTGTAATGAGTGTCTATAATGATGAGCAATGTGGAGGATCATTGAAATGAGCGTCAAGTGGTGTGAAAGCTGCTGAGTTTTATATCGTGGTAATTCATTTCATCGAAGTAGCCTAACAGTGTCTACCATCGATCATTTTACGCCAAACTCTCCCAAGATGCATTACATAATTACGAAAGACATGGCTGTTATGGGTTCAGTTCCCTTTGTCGTCCCTTTATAGATAGAATTAAAAGAAGGATGTTGTTGATAGAAACTAGAAACCATATTCATTTTCCGATATATACTAAAATACCTAAGACCACCTCAAACTTAATATGGGGAGCATATAAGTGTGCAGTGAGCGTTTTGATTCCTCTGAACAGAACCTTAGCAGTCAGTGGTGACGCAACCTTATCATGAGAGAAATAAAGTCGCGGCTTTAGGAAGAAGAGTAGAGTATTGCTGTAGTTGCTCGGTTGGTAGACAGACGGACGGTATGATGTTGTGTACCTACATAATTTGAAACTAGCATGGTGTCTTGGTTGGGACAGACATAAGCAAAATATTACAGTAGTACCTGCAGGATTTCTTGACGTTATTATGATATGAGAAGATGAAAAATAAATAAGTGAAATAATAAAAACCACAGAAACAATTCTACGGTCCTTTACTTAATGACTTAAATTAAAAATACACTCCCTACGTGCAATGTGAAGTACTATTAGATCTTAATTCGATCAAAAGTACCTCCCTGGTTGCTTTTATGAATTCTCTATATGACTGCTATTCTACATTGCAAAGTAATTAGATTCAAAACTAGTTTGATTTTATTGTTTAAATTAAATAACGTCGTATGTTCAGAACTTCAAAAACTTCAAATTGGTATGTATTTATTTCTAGACCTACGACAACGTAAGTCTGTTCAGCAATCCAAGCTCTATTCTATTATATGCTTTTCGTTATCAGACGCAAATAAAAAAGGCCACCAAAAATTTATTTGTATGCTTGCTATTGTTCTTAAAATATAATAAGACCTAAAGACATATGGATATGCCTCTATGCAGAGCATAATATTACAAATGGTTTCCCTATGCTAAATCATAAACAAAAACCAGCGGTTGTCATTGATTTTCATAACCTCATAACTTAAAAGTAGTCTGTGCTTATGTCGGTCAGACTGACAGACAGATGTCAGTTATTATTTATTTACATGTATTCATTAAACGCGATGAACATTCCAAGGCGCGAAATTCCAAGAACCCCAGTCATCTGAGACAAAATCATCGAGGTTTCAATGAAGAACTTTGTAGTTTGTGTCTTCAATGTTAGTAGATAAGAAGAAGCTGTATGGTCCAGTGTTGATTCTGCGGCTGGCGTGCCTGGTGCTCCTAGTGGTGCTGCTGACGGTGCACGTGCGATCGCTGCGCGTGTTCCGATGGGAGCAGTCAGTGTCTGGAGGACTCCTGGTCACGTACTCTTTGGCGGTGATGGGCCTGGTCCTTAACATTGGGTTGGGCCATGATGGACTCGCTGCTTTTGAGGTTTGTTAATTTTTACAGAGGAGCTCGTTAGGGCAGTGTTTTGTAAGCTTTGGCTGACCAAAAGTTTTACAGTGGGCCTCATAAGACTGCACAAGGTCACTCAAAGGGCAATAAAGAGGGCTATACTTGGAGTTTCTCTGTATGATCGAATCAGAAACGAGGAGATCCGCAGGAGAACTGAGTTCACCGTCATAGCCCACTGAATTGCGAACCTCAAGCGGTAAGGCACATTGCTCGCAGAATTGACAGCCGTTGGGGCGGGTTCCGGGATGGGACGAGTAAATCCTGGTGCCATCGACCAATCAGCTGTGAGTAACATCGTTGGATAGGTATTTTTGACCTGAATAAAAGTAACTATAGCGCTAAGGTCCTAATCGATTTACTTGAATTTACTCGATACCCCACTGGAGTCAGATAAAAAACATGGAGCAAGAAATCTTCTGGCAATATTTAGAATCATAATTTAAAAGCTTTTCTGAGTTCAAAATAATTTACAGATTGCAGTCCTCATATTTTGCACATTCGACTTCCTTGGCGCCTCCTTTTTATCTGCATTTTATTTTAAAGAATTTCTATCGCTTGGTCACTCTGTGCCCAGTGCAGTGCAACAGGCTCGCGTCTTTTTATGTGTTACTAAACATATCCGGCGCAATGCCAGTATACACCTTTGCCTACTCTGAAAAACCACGCCTTTATGATATTATGTAATTATATGTTTCTACGTTTCAGATGTATATCTTCTCTACGGGAGCATTCTTAATGGCGATAAACGCTGGCGTGATCTACAACCGCTGGAAGAGGTCTGGCCAGCTCACGAGGGTGGTGGCGGAGCTTCTCAACGCGATGGGGGTGCCTCTGCGCAGGCAGATCTTCATCAAAGTGGCCCTCAGCGCAGCCATCGCTATCTTGCTCTTCGTCAACATGGCAATCACTTGTATCGAATTGTTGTGAATCAATCGGGAGATCAGATCTTTGTTCACTAAGTACGGGAAGATCAGAAGAGTTTACTACAACTTGGTGTTTGCAAACGAAATCTCACTTTTCCTTAATTTTGGTAGTGCTACTAAGATTCTAAGCAGGATATAAAGAGGTTCGAATGCTTTTTGCCAATAATTGGTATTATGCTAAACTTGTGTCGAATATTTTATGTAAATAACACATAAACTGTAGATAAATCTAAATCAATAACTAAAAAAGGTAAATGAAGAAAACTATGAATGGCTTTTTCGATAAATATGGCTGGAGAAGAGTCAATGCCAGCAATTCTTATCTTCTTATTGCAGCATTGAGAAATTTCACAACGCAGGCATTTCTCTAGACCCGCCGCTGGCCGCATCGCATGCCTTACTGTAAGGAAAAACAGATGAGCAGGTTAACACCCACAGATACATTTACATAGATGTCGCAAGTATAACGATTTGTATTGAAACCAAGCGTGTCAACTTTTGAACATCTACACAGTCGTAATTTTCGTCAGAGACGGAAGAATCAGATTGATTGAAGGATACCGATGCCGCCGATGAGCCTTCGCCAATTATCATTTTTTGGATTAAGTAGCAGTGGCCAAGCTTGATCGGGGTTTTCAGACATGCGCAGTACATACATCTACGCCATCTATGTAAAAGCATATCAGTGGTAGGTGTGACCATTACGCGGGAACGATGCGGAATGGTAATTAAAAAATATTAAATACAGAGACCAACGCCTGAGGTTGAAGGAATTCGAGAACACAATATTTGGTTATCCACCCAAGGTCTAACCATTATGAATGTGCTTTGTTTTCCAAATCGAATTCACCGACCTCATCCAGCTCGTTTTTAATGAAAAATTGGGAATATTTATTTAGGGCGTACAGAATGGTTGATCGATCAATATAGATTATTTCCATTAAATCTTAAAGTTTTACACTAGTTCGAAAGTCGTGATTGGCGGTGTGGTGTAACCAATCAAGTTATCAAGCCCTCCGTGAAACACACCAAATTCGTAATGATCCATGATCTACACGATCTATAGATCATTCGGCGGGCGAAAGCGAGACATCGATAACACGGTGCTCCGAAATAGGCGAAGTTTGAGTCGTGTCGCGGGCTCAATGGCCACAGCTTGTATCCGAGATGTGGAGATACAATAGCCCGCATATTATGTTTGCGCAAACACAATCAGTTTATTGATGTTTTGTTTTCTTCGCACGTTATATTCATACATTCGTGAAGTTGCGCAACGGCATCGTGACAGAAGTTTAGATCTTTAAAATTTAATGGGAACGGTCATTTCCGTTTTATCAAAAGGAAGACTAATGTTAGGGATGGTATAATTAATCTTCAAAGCAAGTGAGAATGGCTCAAGAAGAGTAAAACCAAGTATATGTTACTCAGTTTTGTCTTGTTTGTGTTTATTTTTCAATATAAACCTTACAATTTCTACCATCTTGAAAATATAATACTTGTACTTAACTGTACATACATTTTTCTTCGCTATATTTATTAGAGATCGATCGAGACGAGGAAATTCTTCTATAGCTTAAAACATTAATAGTGAAAGTAATATTTTTTAATGTTATGTTTAAGGAAATAATAATAATAATATTGTCAGGTTAGACGGGCAGCCTCGCGGTCACTTTCAATCTCGACTCGTGGTCGGTCAGCAGACTACTTTATTCCCAGGAAAAGTGAATGTGCTATTGTCTCGCTCTGGGAACATCATTTGGTATGAAATTATCCATTCAGAAGTTACGTCGATGTGTTCGATCAAAACTCGCGTTTGTTATAGGCACATCCTGTACCTACATTTATAAGTAATGAGTATTACAATTATAAGTATTATTAAAATCAATACTTCTATAATTTATCTAATATTATGAAATTGAAGAGTTTGTTTGTTTGTTTGGGTAAACGCGCTATTCTCAGGACCACTGGAATAATTTGAAAAATTCATTCAGTGTTAGATAGCTCATTTATTCAGGAAGGGTATAATAGACTAAAACATCACGCTATCCCTAAGTAATTATTCCACGCGAACGAAACCGCGGGTAAAAGCTAGTTTCCTATCAATTTTCTTATCAATCTAGCGCATCTTTATGTGTGCAAACACTCTATCCCGAAAATACGCAACGGAATTTGACTATGCCGAAATTTTGTCGCGTGTAGCGTATAGCTGAACTTCGGGCGTAAGTTTAACAGTGATTCGGCGGCAAGGAACACATAATAAGCGACCGATGTTCGGTTCGATTGCCGACGAAGATCCAAGGGAGTTGCACAAAGTTGCGCAGCTAAATTGCTGCTGCGTAAATTCGGCACAAATGGTGTGTCTTATCAGCCGAATACGTTGAAACGTAAAATTTTGCGTACATTCGGCATTGTGCATTTAGACACTGGTATCCTACTGCTTACTCAGTATTCTAGTACACAGCACACTGTACATAGTTCGAGTTCAGGCGGTGTGACGCCAGGCATGGCTAAGCACGACCCGGGAGCTGAACTGTTTACCGAGCACTAACAGTTCTCGATCGCAAACCACCGATACCGGGTTGTCGCAGAAAATAATATAATAACAGCGTTTAGAACAGCGCCGACTGCCATTACAGCAGCCACGAAAGCGTGGTGACCCGCGCTTGCGCCGTCGACAGTATTGTGGTAAAAGATAGCTTTTTATAGGAAAATTATTCGCTAGCAACAATTTATATGATACCACTAGATTTTGCACGTAAAATGATGTATGGTATGTCTAGCGAGTGCGTGCTATACTCTGATTTTTAATACGATGGATCTATCTGACAGGTAGAAATGCTCTTTATTTTTTTAAGGTAAATTAAATGATTCAATTGAATTGTTGTGACGTGTTTACACATGTTTGTAAATAAAATTGTTTTAATTTCTTTGCAATAAATCCGCAATGATAATTATCGGTTTTAATTCATTCTCAGCGTAATGAAAACCATTGATTATAAAAAACCTTGTGGTCCATAACCATGGTTTTTGTTTTGATTAAAGGTTTTCATTTCGCTTGCTGATGTTTTCGGCGTCATTCATATGTTTTCCTTTTCGCTTACTATTTGAAGTAAAAGTATTTTTATTTGAAGTAAAATTTCATTGGAATCATTTAAAAATAATATAAAAGAAACATAATTTCTGTTCGATATATGGGTGAACATTTGATTAAGGAATTGAACTTCATTTGGTCGAGAGCACAACACTATTTTACGTTTTTCTTAAAATGGTATCCTCCAAATATCAGATACATCCATTGTTTTAAAAATCAGAGTTTAGTTTTAGAATAAGGGAGTGTTAAACGACTCTGAAGATTAGGTAGCTGTCAGGGTACATTGTGCTCAGAAGTGAAGGCCGTTAAGGCGGAAATATTTTCAAGGGGTGGACACCGTACCCAGAGTAGCATTGGTAGGATAAGGTGGATAGACGATCGGCTTCAATCTTCTCTTTGGGCTTGCCCTGTCAAAGAGGATCGGCGAAGACTTCTTTCATAAATTCCCATCTAAGTTAATAATTAGGGCTAGGATTATTATATTACAATTAGTTAACAAAATATGCAGACAAACTACAGAAAAAATACAAGGACTTGAAATTTTTTCGTCTGTAATTGGAGATGGTCATGCAAGCGGCTATGATAGCGTAATCGGTAATCACATAACAATTAGTAGGTCAGGGAATCCTACCTTTTTCATATCTGAATTAGCATAAGTTGAGTAAGCAGCATTTCAATGCTTTTTTGTGTTTAATAGAAAGTCTGGTGACAATTTAGCTTCTGAAACGATTTAGAGCTAGAACTACATTTAGGAGGAGTCATTGTGTGTGCGTTAGGTTAATGCACAATTTTTTAGTTATTGTTCGGGTAACAAAGAAACCATTATTGTCTACGAAACACGTAATACTTGGTAATTCTACGTCAGAACGGAACAGGATATTGTTATGGTGTAAACAAATAAACAAAGCGGATGAATTGAAAAACCTTTTATTAAAAAATTAAAAAACAAGTCTCAGTAAAACCTTATATTCCTGTTCCCATTAATTTTTATTTTTTATGCTGTGTGTTGCCAGGCTGATACTGATACTCGAAATAGATGAACAGCTACATCCGTCTATTGATCTTAAACATGCAGTTTAACGACATTAAATTGGTATTACATAAGAAACAGAGTTGCGTGTGCGTTCTTTTCCTCGGTCCACTAGCTTTGCGTTTGTTTCCCGGTTTCTGTGCATCATAAATGTCAGAGTTGTCAATAAATCTATCAGAAAGCAGTGCTGTAAACAGCTAAGTATTATTTTGAAAGCGCAAAATTAATTTTTCGTGTTTATCGTCCGCACGTCTGTTAAACTTTTCTGCCGTGATATTTGATTATATTTGGTCTTTGGGGAATCATGCCGTTGCATTGGTACCTTGTAAAGTTATAAAAGACAAGCATGCTGGTATTCTATCCATGCGACGACCAATTCTTTTCTTAAGTTTAAAATTTTCCACCGTATTCAGAGTGGCATAGGAAAATTTCGTTAAAAATATATAAAGCCTTTAACAAATGATTCCAACTGCTGTTGACTATAAAGCTACTTTACCAATAACTTACTAATGGCCAACTGATTCTTTTTGTCGTTTCTTATAAACCAAATTTTTATATTTCAACAATAAATAAAAAAGCAAATTATAACGCCAGTGTACCTATGTCACGGAATATTCTTGATGAGCTTTACCTCAATTTATAACTCAGTGGCATAAGTGGCGATAGAACCGCATACATCTTCGCAGTGCCGTTGTCCTAAACCATCGCCCGAGGCAAAGGTGTTCATGCCGACTTCACAAACTAACAGTAGAATGTCGATGTAGATGTCTGCCCCAAATAAAAGCAACTTGGAAGACGTAACAAGCTTGATTAACAAGTTTGAGTTAGCTTTTTTCCAAGGCTCGTTATACATTATTTTGTTTTTCCGAAGACACGGCTAGTTAGGTCGGGTTGCACTAGTAGTGGCGTTGTTCGCGTGACGTTAGATATTACAATTCTGTTACAATTTGCATTTCTTAATGTATATTTCCTTACTCTACTTTTTAAACGAGCAACGAGTAAAAGAGCAACCCTCGAGTTTCTGGCTCGCTCTTCTCGGGGATGTCTGCGTTCCGAGCGAGTGGTAGATTCAATTATTCATAAATTGACGTTTTTAACTGTTTGTATATCAAGCCTATATTTTTGATTTGATTTGATTTGAAACTTATAACGAAGCCCTGCGTATCATATTCTATAGTAAGAAACCCGCCAAGTGCGAGTCGGACTCGCGCACAAGAGTTCATACCATTGACTAGGTAAAAAACGGTATATAAACACAAATTTCATATAAAACAGGCAAAAAATCTCGTTTGTTGTATGGGATCCTTATTTTATTTCGTTAGTATTTGTTGTTATAGCGGCAACAGAACTACATAATTTGTAAAAATTTCAACTGCCTAGCTATCGGAGTTCTTGAGATACAGCCCGTTGACTCATAGCGAAGTCTTAGTAATGGGGTTCCGTTTTTACCCTTTGGGGACGGAACCCCAAATGTATGAAGAATATGGTTTTTTGATGCCGCGGTGGTCAAATTTTGATGGTTGTCTCTACTGTTTTAATAGCCACCGCGAGCGAAAGCATGCCCCTTGAAGCTCTGAGGAGAAAATCGAGATTATAAAGATTCCTATTTGTTCACGGCGAAGGTAGATTGGTTTTACTATCGAAACCAAATCACCGCGCTATCGAGCTCCTCGTGATAAAAAGAAATTGTGTTATCTTTTATTTCTGCGTGTAAATAGATGTTTAAATTTACAATAAATCATTAAATAAATAAAACCTATAAAATAACATCATTCCATCTAATCGCGGGGCGTTCCACACTACATTTTCCGAATCGCAATCTCAACTCAACAACTTTACAGCTCGCACTATTTAATAAAAATAGTTAATTTTATAAAAGTTAAACCCATACGCACTTTTACCCGCAAATAAGAAAAAGACTGAAACGGCGTCGATTCCCATAATCTCTAATTACGATTGTCTCACCTTGATCTTAACGTAGTTGTAATAAGAGCGTAATTGCCCAAGAAAGCAGCGCGTAGCTTTCTCGGCGTTACGTCAGCAGCCGGCGCGAGAGCAGTGCGGTATTGGAAGGACGCGCTACACTAAGCCGGGGCGTGATCGGGGCATTGCCGTGCTTAGTTTTGTCTGAAGTTACTTATTAATGAATGAACATAATTATATTGCACTATGACTTCCCTCAATAGCTGTAATGTTTTTGCTTGTTTTTTTTTATAATTTTGATTGGAAAATAAATTGTTATGATTAACTTTAATATGCTCATAGTGCCGTTTCAGAAGTTCTTAACTCTTCCTCTAGAGTTCTTAAAGAAAGCCAGGAGCTCCTAAAGAATGATCTTATCAGAAGAAATCTGGACATGCCGTGGGGTGCAGCAAAAATGTCTCGGTAAAGCCACCAATTTTACAGAGATTTGTAATGAGAGAAATAATATTTTGGAATATATCAGTCAACAAAGAAGCTGGTCAGTTCCTATTTCAGTCATCATTAGACAGCGGATGTATGACGCAACGCGGTTCACTTATTTCAAGGTCACCGTTTTGATCCCGCACGTACTGAATTTCACTGCTGCGCCGCGCCGGCGCAGTATGGTGTGGATCTTTTACTGAATTACCGTACTTAACACCTGTCGTTTCGTCTGGACAGGTTTTAAACTGTGGATCAAATATTTTCGCTACATTTTTGGTGTTTTTATGTATTCGTATATACATCAGATATTCAGTAAAATTGTTTTTAAATAGTGTATAAAACGTTTCTAGCGTTGAATGTTTTAAGCAAATAAAACATAAAAGATAATAGAGCCAAATAATCGAGTACATAACCGTGAATATTCTGAATAGATATTTAAATGCAAATTACATTAAATCAAAATTATCATTGCTTTGAAATTATAATAAAAGCTTTTAGTAGAATTTATTAAAATATAAAACGAGAAAAAGTCCTATTTGTGTAGATACAAACATGTTTACGGTAAACCCAACCTTGATAACAGCAAATAAGGTTAATATCTGAATTATTAATTGATAACGGTATCTAAAGCGTATTCATGGGTTGAGCGGCATTCTCGCTCCGCACCGTTACGCGCCGGGCGCGGGCCGTGCGCGCAAGCGGGTCAGGCGGCGGCCGCGCGGGCGCAATGGACGCGGCCCACAAGGTGTGTCTGTCGCATCGTCAGATTAAAACGCACTTTATACATTCTTGAAATCGTTATTGTAATACATGACCATAATAAATCACCATTTGTATAAATTACAGTTGTTTCAACAGCAACTTAGGATGTCAATCAACAAGTCACATTCCGTGCATTACTACATGAAGGAGGCCTATGTTCAGGCCTCCTTCATGTCACGCCGCAAGGTTGGTTCTGGGTTTCCCTTATCCAGGATAGATAAGACTATCACGCCTAATATGTGTAAGTCTCTTCAACAGGAGTGAGCCTGTCTTAAGCACCGACCACAGCTTGCGGCAAGGGATATTCTCCATGGACAGAAAGTATATTAGGTACCTATGAAATTGGTGTTTTGTATGGAGATTTTGGGGATGTCTGCATTTTACATACTAACATTTTATCAGTTTTCTTCACAACGACAAATCCAGAGATAATAATATTTGGCATGTATCATTAGACAAGCTTTAGCAATATGTGTGTGAACACGCTTGATAAAAATTATTCATAGTTTTTATGTTAATGCAAATCAAATGATGTATTCGGGAGGCAGTTAAAAATAATTGTCTTTGTGTCTAATTTTAACACAATTAAACTTACAAAAAATTATCAAATTAAATAATACGAGCTTAAATATATGGTCTATTTTTAGAAGAGGCAATTATTTTTTGAGAATGTTCTGAAACTTAATAGTTACGGACAAATTGCTAAGACAGAATAAAAACATCCTGACAGATAACTAAGAAAAAAAGTGTTGTACAAACGAGAAATGAACCGGCGAGCGCGCACGAAGATCGCTTTAGCTATCGCTGCCTAGATAACCATGGCTATCTCTATCTAGACCAATAGTTTGAAGCGATCAGAATCCCAACTAGTAGGGTCACCAGTGGATCAAGTCGGCCGTAAAATCTAAATTGTAAAGTTAATAAGCATTTTAAAGTAAGAGTTTTCTCTCGTCATACCAGCCTCGATGTGGCGCGCGGGCCAAGATCACGGGGTTAACATGCATTCAAGTTTATTTCTTGAAAACGTAAACAGGATTTGTTTACTGGGTCACGCGGGCCAGTGAGCAAGCAAATAATTTAAATTATACAGCCTTGTAGCTAAAACTATCGTCTTCACATAAACGGTTACGCTTCTATCGTCTTCACATAAACGGTTACGCCGAATTGCTGACTCTATTTAAAGTACGATAATTATCAGATCTAATTTTTTATTGAATATTATTTCTTTTCGAGCTGTCTTGAGAAGAGACTGGCATGGCATGTTCAGGCTTTTTTCCTCCTTTTATATGGGTACTAGCTTTAGCCCACGACTTCGTCCGCATATAATAGTTAATATGTAGATAGTGTGATGGTATGTAGCCTATAGCCTTCCTCAATAAATAGGCTATTCAACACTGGAAGATTTTTTCAAATTGAAGCAGTAGCTTCAATTGGTGGAATTGGAACTCTAGTATTAGAACCAAAGTTCACATTGGTGTAATTTTTTCCTTCATTTTCTGAGCGGCGTTATTTAAACATTCACCCGCATGGCACCCTATACCACAGATAGTCTAGAGCTTTCGCAGGCTCTCAACTATCGGTGTACCAAATTTCGGTTAAATTGGTTCATTAGTTTTAACGTGAAAGTGAGACAGACAGACAGTGTTACTTTCGCATTTATAATATTAATATGGATTATTTTTTTTTGGCCTTGTCTTGAGGAGAGACTGGCATAAGATATTCAGAGTAACTTCCTCTCTATATATGGGTATTTCTAAAGGTTTTCTATGCATATAATGAGGGATATTTCACGGGAACTTATTATGTAGTGTATGAAGTTAGTATTAAGAGTAGAGGAAGCGAAACAGTGCGCCAGGGCCGTAGCAAGGGGAGATTTGTAATATCTCTGATGAGGTATCAGGAAAAAGATATAATAAGTTATGTCAAACGCCTCATGAAAGAAATAGAGAGCATATTATTTTCACACGTCGTTCACGCCATGTATGGAATTACAAACTATAATCTCAGGAAACTGAATAGTTATTACACTATATGGTTGATCTCAAAGCTACAAAAGGGAATATGAAAGTTTTAACTGCGGATTATCATTACGACATGAGACGAGAAATAATACCACTCTATTAGTACCAACCAAAGAAATGATTGTAGTGACAACTCCAAGTGATAGTTTGACAAATTGGACGTTTTAATAACGAAGTGGAGCACACTGCGAGTTAATGAGAATGGCATTAGCGATACATTTGGTGAATGGGGTCTGATGGTTGACATTAAACAGTTTGTCGGAGCTGGCTCAATTATGTAAGCTTTGTAGGTTTTTTATAGTAGCCCAGACAAATGATTCCATCTCACCAACTGGTTTCTGAGCGCTGTAGACAGCCGAACACTAAAATTTCAGTATTATATGTGTTTACGATGTTTTTGTCTAATGTAGAAAAGATTTGAGTTGTGTGTAATTGTAAAACGCCTTAATATTGCTGATAATGCTCTTTTGATTATTGAACAGATCTTTCAAGTCAAGGATTGCCTACAAATGTTTTTGTGATTTGGTAATAGCTACATTTAGCTACTCGTACTTACGTCGGTAATAGGAGTCGTTAGAATTTTGAATTGAAAGGCCATAGGGCCAGGAACCAAATGGTTAAAATCTTAACCAGAGGCGCCAATAATAATATCAACAATGTGCGGCGTCATCGTCAGCTTAACCAATGATTAAAATTTGCAATGGAAAATGTCTTGCAGATATAAAATAATAAATGCTAACTTTATGAAAGTTTGTGTCAAGTGAATGAACAAGCTATTGTATATTTCCTTGTAAACGTTTTCGAATAATAATTTGCTTCATAGAAATCCAAAGATGCAACGACTCACGGTGACTGGCGAAAACCGTATTGTTGATACTAGCGATTTCAGTTTCAAATTGTGCGTAGGTAAGTTTGTTTGTTTCTTTATAAAAATCTTGATTTATTATTTTCTTAATTTATTAATCTTGTGGACCTTGGTCCGGGGCATTGTCTGTAAGTAGTTAGATTTATTGAGCTTAACTTTTTGCTCACTTACGAGTATCCAAGTAAGCCCCTTACATATAAAAGTGACTATAAAAATTTTCATCCAAACTTCCCTTTCATTAGAATTCGGTTAAAATGATTTGATTTTTTTATATACTATTATGACAGCTCTTGGCCCTCGTGGGCCCTCTTGGCCTTGAGAGTATCTGCGAATGTTAATTTTATAAATTACTAGCTGTTGCTCGCGACTTCGCCCGCGGTTACTGGTTTTGTAACTATCCCACCGGTACCCTTCAGTTTTCCCGAATAAAAAGTATCTAAAATGTTGACCAGGGATATAAGGTATCACCATGCGAAATTTCATTGAAATCGGTCCAGCCATTTTGGAGATTAGCCCGTACAAACAAAGAAAAAGACGACAGACAGAGAAACAAAAAAATATAAAATAACCTTTTTAGGTATTTTCCCTCTTTTTTCATACCCCTGACTTGATTTTAAGCATTTTTTTTCTATGTACAGACATTCGACCTCTACAGTTTTATTATATGTATAGATAATATCCCAGGTTTGTCAAGGAGGAGAGACAAATTAATATGCTTTATTACTTTTACGATGTTACTTGTATACATACAATTTACCGAAACTAACAAACCAAAACACATTTTCATTATGTCCTGTTTTTTTGATAATGTTTTCAGAATAATTTTACAGTCATATTTTTATTGTACTGTTTCGCAGTGTCATGTAGGATACAGGAAATTAAATGTCAGTAGAATGAATAGAATCCAGCTGACTCACTAGTATCTGATTTCTGATTGGTAACATTGTTTTGGGCAGCACTTTCTTTCTCCAATATCAAAGTACCCATTCATGCTGTGAGAACTCGCTTGTATAGCTTGGGTCGTGCGCAGGAGTAAAAGTTTTTGCGTCACATGTCATTGTGTAATGGTCACAAAGGTCCATTCAGTGGACGATTTTTTATAATGAACTCTTATGTGATGGAGAGCGAGTGTAACGTTAGAAACATTAAGAATCACAATTGATATTGAAATACTCGTAGGGAAATAAAAGGAATAAGGGATAAGGGATAAGGGAATAAAAGGAAATTTTACAAAACACTTTGATATTTTCTTCGCATTTAATGAAACGAGACAGAAACATTTATAGAGGTGATAAAAATTATTTTTTGATGATGTTGATGTTAATAAGAGTGGAGTTAACAGGTTATAAATTAAAAATATTTCTTCTCAAACACAACATACATACAACCTAACGAGTCAAAGAATAACACACAATTTTGTTAGCTTAATGTTTGCTTAACCGACGCTGGCTCCATGACGCAGGTATTATACCACAGTTATGGCCTTACCAAATTTCTTCCAGTTACGATTACAGAATCACAAGTGTTGTCTAATTAGAGACGCGAATTAGCTTTCACTTGCTGACCGGACTCACTTTTACTACCGAGACAATTAGCGAGGTTCATAAATACCTCAGAACATCCCACTGTTATAGTTTATTCAATAGAGCAGGGTTCATACAGAATCACCGTTCAAATCACGAAGCAATTTTTTTGCTTTTGCAATTTTTTTTTTGGCCAAGTTAATAAACAAACAAAGCCCACGGGCCAATCCCCCAAATAGGCAGAGGCTTGTGGGAAACTGAACACGAACTTGGCGTATGTGTATTGATATAATTTAAGATTTACAGTGTCTCCTTAATAAATATTTATTTTGTAAACAATACAAGTCAATTAAAAAAAATGAGAGCTCTTAAGGAATTTAAGGCCCGCTTGCAGGAAAACTCGATTTTGTAATTTTTTGACATTTCAGAAATAGTACAAAATTTCTTGCAAGTAGGCCTTGTTGAATAAAATGTTTTAAATACGTTCAGAAATAAAATAATGAGATTTATTTATCAAATAATTTACTAGAAATTGAAAGGTATTTCCAATATACTTAAAATGTTTCATTCTTAATTTGAAATTATTCAAAGTCGGCGGAAAAGTTGGCAGTGTTACGAGTTCTTCCAGTTTCTGAGGTCATGTAGGTACAGTTAGCTGACCTAGTACGGGTTATGGTATTAATATTAATTGAAATTAAATGAAAAATTAAGTTTATGGGAAATATTCACAGGTTTTTTTTATTTCCTCGTGTTTGAATGTTATCAAAATTACTTAGAGTTTGTTGACACTACTCGCGCGGCTGATTACGTCGAATGCTGTATGCCGTTACTTTGTTTATTTGAATACTTTTTTTTTTATAAGGTAGCGATGGTCTAGCTGGGAAGTTTATAATAATGCTAGGTATACATACAGTGTCCAAGAAATAGTGCGACATACTGATGGAGGTGATAGCTGGGATCAATACCTACCAAAATAACATAATATATGTTCAGCGAAATTTTGTGGTTTTAAAGTTATTCAAATTTTTCCCAAAAACCTTCAAACGAATTTTTTAGCATATCGGAATCAGAAGTTTATTTTTAAGCAAATCATGTTTTACTTAAAAATTTTGGGTGATGATTTTCTTATCACTTGACTTTAACGCACAGTGGTAAAAAAATATGTATGGGACAGCTTTAATCAACATGCTTAAAAAATACGTTGCTTGTTTAATGGTGATTTTGGAGAGCTACAATATTGGTGTGTTTTTATTCAAATTAGGAAATAATGGTACTTTAGTCCCAGAGGAGTCATTTTGTTGAAAATGTACGTAGCGTATTTTTTATTAAAACTATTATGAGAGCAAGTAATTCCTGCTTATTCACTTATTTTATTATAAAACAACTTATGAAAAGGAATAAGGGACATGAAAAATTTTTAATTCTCGGAATAAGGTGACATTAAAAAAAAGGTACTTATCGTTTTGACATAAAACATTAAAATTCAATAAATCACAAGAGATGCTCAATTTGCTCCCCTTGTGCCCTTATACACGCTCGGCAACTCTTCAAAAACTATCTTTTAAGGCCTTTGAAGGTCTATTTGGGCAATTTCTCTCGCGGCAATGGTAACACTTAATCTCAGCTCTCAGTCATTCTTCATTGACTTTTTATAAATTTTGTCCTTGATTGAACCCCAATAAAAAAAATCCAATGGATTTAAGTCTGGACTCCTAGGTGGCCACAATATTGGTCCTAGACGCCCAATCCATCGGCCTGGGTAAGCCTCGTCTAGTGGGCCCTAACTTGCCGGCCATAATGAGCAGGGCACCCATCATTCTGCAGCCACATCAGTTCTCTCGGCTCCCTTGGGACATTTTCGAGGAGCGTGGGTAGAGTGTTTCATGTTGAAATCTAGTTTCTCTTAATAAATAAGGATTTTCTACCTGCCAACTATGGAGATTTTGTAAAATTAAGTAACCGTCTTGTTTGCAGGCTGATTCATCACTCCATAATATCTTATTAAAAAATCTGGATCCTCTCGATGCATTTCAATCATGAGTTCAATGTAGCGTAACGGTCACGATGATCGAGGGTAAGTAAGAAGTACTCTTAGGTCCATGACAATGTCAACTAAGCCATTAGTAGTCTATATTTCATTCGTAAGCAGGCTAGATGCCTAGTTATTATTTAATTTTGTGGTTTCAATCAAAATTACGCTACGTATATTTTCAACAAAATCAACTCCTCTGGGAATAAAGTACCATCATTTCCTTATTTTTAATGAAAACACACCAATGTTGTAGCTCTCCAAAATCGCCATTAAACAAGCTATTTTTAAGCATGTTGTTCAAAACTGTCCCATACATATTTTTTTACCACTGTACGTTTAAGTCAAGTGATAAGAAAATCATTACCCAAAATTTTAAAATAAAACATGATTTTCTTAAAAATAAATTGATAAGAAAAAGACCTATCAATGCGTAGAGCAACTACTCACAAATAATTTGATATAAAAAAAACACTTAAAAGGGAACTTCTAATCCCGATATGCTAAAAAATTCGTTTCAAGGTAGAGACTTTTCGATTTTTGGGAAAATTTTGAATAACTTTAAAACCACAGTATTTCGCTGACATATATTATGTTACTTTAGTAGGTATTGATCCCAGCTATCATTTCTTTCAGTATGTCGCACTATTTCTTGGACACTATATTATATCTAAATGCATGGCAACAGATACGCTTCTTCTCTTAGGAACAAAAAGGAGTAAAAAGTGAATTCCTTTGGGGACTTAAGCAAATCATTTACGGTCCGTATATGCATTCCTCATGAAAAACGCTAATGGACGGATGGCGTTAACTCACCTTGCATAAACTCTATTGAAGTGAATAAATACCTGGTATTTGAACTAAGAATGTAATTAAACGCTGTTTAAATGATAATATAAAGAATAATCGGAAAAATACAAATATTGGGTCCTTACCTATGAAATTGGTGTTTTTTTTCTCTTTTAGTATTTTGTCTGTAACTATTAAGATTCAGAGTATTCCTAAAAATAATAACCTCGTCTAAAAATAGACTATATTTTTGAGCTCTTTTGATTTGTTTTGATGATTTGTTGTAAGTTTAATTGCGTTAAAATTGGACACGGAGGCAACTCCTTTTAAGTGCCTCCCGAATACATCATATTATTTGCATCCACTTAAAAACGATAAATAATTTTTATGAAGTGTGATATTACACATATTACTAAAGCTTGTCTAATGAAAGATGCCATATATTATTATCTTTGGATTTGTCGTTGTGAAGAAAACTGAAAAAATTTTAGTATGGAAAATGCAGAATTACCCAAAATCTCCACACGAAACACCAATTTCATAGGTAAGGACCTAATATTCAACTAAAGCGGTACAAAATTCTTGGCCAATTTCTGAACAATCTAATCAAAAATGTTGACTTTTTTAACTTATTACTGGTAATGTTTCATAAGTCTGTGGTCCTAGTGCAATTGGACCAACACGATTTGATCTTTTTGATTAGAATTTAATAGCGCGTAACAGTTTCATTTATTTTCATAATAAAGACAGTAATCAGCAAGTATATATTGTGTTAATGTTAAATACACATAATGAGATTTGTAATTTGAGGTGTTAACGCGGGGTAACAATTGAATTTTTTTAAAATATTTTTTGTCAAGTATCTATATCATTCACCCTATATATATCCTCCATTAATCCACAACGATTTTCAGCGACCTTCACTGAATTCAGTAGCACCAACGTTGCGCATCTATGTCCGCCACTCGAGAACCTTTCCGCCTCAACGGCCGTCACGTTTTGCGAGCAATGTACCCACGTCAACAATCTCCTACTATAAATTATGCAGTACCTACACAGTGAACCTTTAAAAAGCAAACAAAACATTGTGAATTATTTCTAGTTATTAAAATTTAGAACAATGAATCAATGCTGGACCTGGGATATCTTCAAAGTCACTGTCCTTAAAGCCATGAAAGTAAACTTGTAGGTGTAACACTTAAAACATTTGATGTAAGTCTAGGCTTCTCTGTTAGAAGCGAGTTGTTGATAAATTTGACTTCGACATCGATGGTCGGCCAAACATGGTCGGTGCACTGGTCACGAATTATATGCCAATGTGACCTATATTTTTAATATTTACTAGATTAGTAAACAGATTTTACAATAATTTGTTTCTATTTCAAGAAAGACGCACTATGAGTTAAGGCATATAATATCTGATTTTCGTGTCCGTTATCTTCAGAACAATGCCTCCTAAAGACAAACTAATTAAGTTATTATGATATACTTCACCCGACTCTTTGGAATTAAATTACATGAAAAAAAAATTATGAGATTAACATGAAAAACAATTTTTAAATCTTACGACACGCGATGACAGCTTGACTGTTTAAATGCTTACAAAAATATTTTGTTTTCTGTTTTCCTGTAGAGTCATTAATATAATAACTGTAAGAGTGGAAGCCATGCCCTCACATCCTTCCTGGGGACCTTGTCAGAGTCAATGTGCTAACTCGAACGAAACAGTTTTCGTCATACCGCTGATTTCTAAGTGAAGCGCATTCGCAATATTTCGAGCGATACACATCTTTGAATCACTACACCGCGCAAGCTGGCGTGATTCACACACTTTCTACAGCAAAAAGGGAAATTTTGATTCCAATAATCGCGAAAGTATCAACTCCAATGAATCATCTTGGAAGCGAATTGGTTATGAATGACAAATATAGATTTGAATATGTCGTTGGCGATAAGTGGAATTACCGAAATATGATATATGATATAGTTTGTATTTGTTGACATTTTTTTCGCTGACCTCCGTAACACAACGACCTTTGAGTTTCCTGAAAAAGGACAGAACGCCCAAAAGGGAAGTAATAAAATAATAAAGAAATAAAAGCCTGAAGAAGTACCATTTTTTTTTATTAATTAATTTTCCATTTTGCTTTCAATTTGATTAGCCAGTGTCAGGGTTTGTAGGTTCGTGCTGTTCGTGTTTAGTTTGGTTAACAACTCTGCTAAGTACTCTTAATTGGGATTGTGCAGTAACAAGAGAATAGTATAAATATAAGTAGTAAACATATAAAAGAGAGTAGGGTAAAAAGTTTGTTAAATATTTACGCATTTTTGACAGATGACAGTCGTTATTTCCTTTCCTTGCAATAAGAATAATATACTGTCAAACGTGCATACATATTATTGAACTCGACTGTACTTAGACTGAACCGAATCAACTGAGAAACAACTAATATGCATGGAAAATTTTATAAAAAAAACTGTCTCAGAGATAAATTGAAGTAAGAGAATGGAATTTTCAGTCTAATGTCGTCAGCTGTAAGTTATAAATTGGGTTGGCACTTCACGATATTATAGTTTGTTTTCATCAAAACTTTCGCGACCACAACGAAGTTTGACTGAGAGTTCAATGTCACGGTTTTGTGAAAGTATCTCCTCTCCCTTTCTATCATAATAATTCTTGATTATAACAGCATTACAGAATGCGGTTTTTCGCTTATTCTCTAAACGTGATAACAGCGCAATAAAATTTGACATACAATTTTCAGAACTCTAAAGAGATTTTTTTTATTTACAAGAAAAGCACAAACCAAATTTAAATAATTACTTTATCACAATATACAATACAATAAAAAAAGTAATAGTTTATCGATTTCTATGAAACTATATAGGTACTACATTAATCACTAACACTAATCGAAATCACATGCCCATGAAATATTGAATCCTAATGAATTTTCAAGTCGTGTTCTTTTTTCAAATTAAATAGATTTTTCGTGGGCATGCAAGAATAAAATTATGACGTACTTTACTAAAACAATGTCATCTTTTTCTAATGTATGCTTTTGTGATCTGACAGACAGCGAGTGACTGAGCCGCACAATAAAGTTTTCAAAGTTACCTCCCCGCGTTTCTCGGAAGCTTGGTGGCGTAGTGGTCAGTGCACTTTGGCTTGGATCGAAAGCAAAGCTACCTTCGCCATGGTCAGGCCGTGGATGGGTGACCAAGACTTTGTGATCTCGAGCTCCTCGGTGCTTCGGAAGGCACGTTAAGCCGTTGGTCCCGGTCGCATTTGTGACCGTTTCTACCCACTAACCCGCATTGGGCCAGCGTGGTGGTGTTACGGTCCATACTCCTCATGTGTTTCTCCATGAGGAAGATCTGTCCCAGAAGTGGGACGTATATAGGCTGAGGACGGTTTCTCCCCGCAAGATTGGCGAGCGCGGTTCCCATAAAAATAACGTTCATTAGCAATCCATCCCCAGTGACACATCTTCCTTATCTTCCTTTTAAATCCATGCATCTACTTTTGATCAACTTTGTCAACTTTTTAACGATAGTAGACGTTAAAAAGTTGACTCGCTTAGTTTCAATACAAATCGGTATGCTTGCGTTATCTATGTAAATGTAATATCTGTGTTATCTTCCTAATCTTTCGGGAATACAGGCACAAAGATATCATTTGTTTGTAAACAGACAAAAATATAGATACATAGTCACGCCTTCCACAGGGGTAGACCGAGATTACTTCATCCCATTTGATATAATCCTTACTATTTGTCATTACAGTCCTCCTACATGCTCAGCGTCTAGGGTACTTTGGATCTGACCCTTCTCAAAAACGCCCTCGGTTTGATCAAGAAACGTTCGCATTTTTTGATACACGAAAATACGCATACGCATTCCCAGCAGAACTGGGGAAGAAGGCTAAAAAACATGTTTCAGTTTGGGTATCTCGTCGGAGATCAAGTGCATACCAATGGTAGTACATCACACGACATCGGCAAAATAAATCGCCTAAATGTTCGCCTAGGTCTCTACTTGAGCGCAGCTAGAAAGAAGAAGTCCTCAAGCAGATGTCTACACTAAGTTTGGTTCTGTATGGCCCTAAGAGTATCGATTAAAAAAGAGCTACAAATTATTTTTTCGGGCGTTATTTCTCAATATCGATTATTCAATTGTCTTAAATGCGTCTTAGCACTTATGAACTTCAAAAGCATATTAAAAAATTTAGGGGAAGCGAGAAACTACGCCATCTGTTCACATAACTATTAGGAGGCCTTGTTCTGAGAGCACGGGCAAGAAACTCAGCAAGTTTCTATCCTCCCTTTACATCGGCATTGATGTTTTTTTTAATGTCAAACTACACCGTCATTGAAGTAACCGAAGTAAAAAAAATATCTGAGCTTTATATTATGCAGTTTACCACATTTTCCATTACAAAAATAGGTAATCTAAAATATTACAAAAAAAAAATTAAGGTTCCGTTGATTATTAAAAAAAGTTTCAAAAAGTAGTATGTACAAAACCAGGTCATACATTAAATAGATATTATCACTACTTGCCGTCCCATACAGTACCGAAGAAATTTTTATTGATAACGCTATTTCTAAAAATCAGACAAGTATGAGTTCGACCAGACACCGACAGTGACACATCAGCCATCGCTTTCTTCATATTTTAGGGAACGCATCAGAAATGTTGTGTTCCGAATAATTTTTATTTCTTCTGAACACAACATTCGTGATGCTTGAGTGAACAGACAAGCATTTAGACCAATAACTGGTTCACATCAGCTAGAGGTTGGCTGAGCGCGGCGATCGAAAGATTGCTTTTGACTCATAAATTAGCCGAAATGAATAAGTTAATATCAAATCGGTGTCATCTCGGCGAAGTGCAATTTGTATAGTTCTTGATTAGTGCTCGTGCGTGTGTTTTATAGACACACAGAGATGTCATAGTCAATGTCAAAGTTTTCTAGTACACCATTAACTATTTTACTTCTAGAGTGCACCATGATGTTACAGCGATGTTTGTAATTCTATGATATTTTTAGTTGTATTGTATGTACTTATTTATGTTTTTTATTGTCATTTAAGTTATTATTCTGCATTTATAATTCATTGAATTCTTTATTAGGATTTCATAATAGAAACGTTGATCTTTTGTTCATCTTACGCACATCGGTATTAATGAAAAATAATAATGTTGCTAATATTACCATTCTTTACAGTTATCAAGTTATTCGCAATAAGGAGCATTGTTCGTTGACCAGTTGCAAGTTTTGGGGAGGATCTCCCCTCTTCCATCAACAGGAAGTCAAATATGGTGCAGTTTCCGGTGACGTCACACAAAATGTGCTCCCGAGGCGTTTTGTGTTACACAGTTACTTGGGAATTTAGTACGGTAGTATCGTGTTACGGTTAATTATTGCTAATGCTCATTATAATGATGTTATTTTTAAATCGCAATTATTATAGCGCGATATTCATCAGACTTTTTCTATATTTTAGTCCAGTCCATAGATTCTCGCTTTTTTAAATAATTTAAAATCATACGAGAATACAATACCGAAGAGCTTTATTGATGTTCTAGAGTTGTTTTAAAATATTTGCTTTGATACATAAACTTGAAATATTGGTTTAATTTTCCAATTTAATTTGAATTTTTAGCTTGTTTTTAAACTTTTACTTTTAACCTAATTTGCCTATTGCAATTTAAATATTTGTTCGGTTTTTTACTTTTTATTCGGCAATAACATCATTTGCATTTTAAACAGATTAATATGCAAAAGTCATTCAACAATTTTTTTGTAAGATCACAAGGCCCTACGTTTTTACGGAAACGTCTCTACATTTCATGGTTTGAAATTTCTCAATAAATCTTGGATTTGGCCGGCAGCAGATAGTTTTTAATCCATCCTCAGACCCCATCCAACCTCGTAACACGATTATGTCCGTCCAAGGAATGTGTTTTTTGTGACGGTGTAACGACTGGGCCTGCATGCCTACCCCGTTACGAATGGATAAAAAATTTGTGGCTACCCCACGGCTAGCCCGTCCTGCCATTAGTCGAAACAGATAAATTGAAGGGTACCTTATCCCCAGCGATTACGTGCATTAAATATGACATCAGGATTGAGTCGGATTATACACGCTAACGTCTTTGATAAAATTACAGTAAAATTTTATGGTTTGGAAGTTAAAACTTATTATTTATCTCGTAATTTTAATCTTTTCATCTCTAACGTTGCGCCGACCCCAAATGAAATTTGAATGAAATTTGGGGTCAGGCAATTGATGATGAAAATCTTTACAATTATTTTTTCTTTTCAGAAGAGTTTGTTTTGAGCCAGATTCAGCAATGTGTCAATATTTTAAAGTTTATAAATTTATAAAAAATATAGGAGTGTGCGAATAGAAAGATTCGCTAAAGAAATTCCACGCCGAAGGTTTTGCGGGTAAAACTCACAAAAAATCCTAAAATGGCACAGCTGGGTTTCGAATGAATGATGAAAATTTTATCAACAGTATAATAAAGTACCTATAACGTTGTTTCTTTCCTGTAGAATCATTACATCTCTGGCGGTGTACGCAGGACTCCGCCCTTAGAACGGATTTGACCAATGTAATTTAAGCATTTATTGGTGTTCGAACTTCCAAGAAGTAACACGGCATTTGGTCGAATTCGCTCTGTTGAATAACTACAACTGCGCCATCTATTGAAACAACGGAAAAAACAAAATTGTGATTTTTTGATAAAAAGTTTAAAATGTTATATATTTTTTTGTAATATTTGCAAAGCAGAAAAATGTTTTTCCTTTATTATGAGTAATGTTGTAGTAGAAGAATGTTTGTTTGTCAGTTCGCTGTGTTTGCTGTGTGCTCTCACACCGGGATGCTGCACAGTTATGCAAGAAGTCAAGTTCATCTTCCCTATAAAAAGCACTTACCGCCGAGACAAGATAGCTCAGTATCCGCTAGACTAAATTGCAAGAAAATAACTTACGTGCTTGTGTTACGAATAACATAAGTACCTAATGACTGGTATTAGCTATACATTTTACATATTATGTATAAATAACTAATGTTGTGATAATAATTTTATTACTTGGTAATTCTTAAGATTTTGTAAAGTTTTTCCGAAGCATATATTATAATGTTTTGCACATTTTTATTGTCATTCGAATTTTTACTGTTTTTCATTTCGATATATTTTTTTCGTAAAACTTATAAAAAGTTGTGATTTCTATAATGTAAAAATACCTATATATTCACGTCTTTTTGGCGGTGGGGTAGACAGAGAAAAAGTGAAATATGGAAACCAAAATAAGCCGATTGAAATAGCGAAATGTTTGCTAAAAAACTTTAATAAATACTTAAACTTTAATAAGTAAGTAACTTGTATTTTATTTATGTAAGAGAAATCACGCTTTATTTTCACAGTCAACTGCGAATATCTCCACCTAAACTCGGAGACAACGTCCAAGGTTCATGGAATCAAATATATGTGTTTTCATGTGTAAATAGATTATTAAACATTTTACATTAAATAAATTGACTGAAAAATTTGTTAAGTCACTATTGAGTTTCTAGATTATTACCAACATTTGGTGCGCCAATAGTTTTACACGTATACGCACATCAGATTACATAATTATTTTAAACCAGTACATTCTAGGAAACATATTTAGAGGCGAAAACGGCTTGCATTTACTAAAACTTAGGTTAATTCAGAATCTTTTCAAGAGTTAAGTGAATAAATTATTTGTAGAGATCTTTTTGCAAATCTGTTTGATTCTCAACGTACACTACGATAAACTTCGCTTTATGCGATTTTAGAGATTAAGGAAAAGAATATCGGCATACACGTGTCTTCTGTGCTTGTTTTTAAGCTGAAAAGTTTCCGATTGGGGCCGCAGCACCGCGGCATTCATCGGTGCTCCATGGTCTTCAGCCAGCTCTACACCGGCAAAGGTGAAGCCACATATGGGTCAGAGAGTCGATTGTCATAGAAACTCGACAAAAAGCGTCGTCTTCGCTGACCTAGATTACAACCGCCCGCTGGGAAAAAGATGCGACGAGAATTTATTTGACTTTCTCAACAGCTCAGATTGTAATGATTGCGAACGTGTTGCGCTCGATGAAAAAACGCTAATTGTAACAAAACGTTACAAAAAAAATAATAAAAAAAATAAAAACTTACCCTGTGTCAGGAGAAAAATAAAACACACGTAGAAAACATCCATGGTAAAGTTAGGCACAGTCTAATATTTACGACACTCGCGAGGATTTGACGCGGTAACGCGGTGTCATGGCGCGTGCTCCGCGGACGACGCTCGTGTACCGACTGGAGGCGCGATTCGACAGGTGCGCTGGCGCAGGTAGGCCCCTCCCCTCCCCCGAGCTTTCGCGCGCCCAATAACGCATTTCTCGCGCTCCAGGCGATCGTGTTTTGAATATTATGATGAGTAACTACTTGTTTATGGGTTAGTAGGTAACTATGATTCTCTTTAACTACCATCCATTACTGTTATATGTCATTCCAAATCAGCTGACAGGTGCGTTTGAGGTCTGATTGGATAGTGTGATTGTCAAATGAGTAGTGGAATTATTTATAACTAGTGGCTTCTCGCGGTTTCACCCGCGTGGTACCTGTTCCCATGGGAATATCGGGATAAAAGTAGCTTTTGTCCTTTTTCATGTTCTAGACTCTCTGTGTACCAAATTTCGGCTAAATTGGTTTAGTAGACCGACAGACAGACAGAGTGATTTTTTTTTCGTTGGCCTTCATCTCACCTGATGGTAAGTGACGATAAGGCTGAAGGTGGAAGCGAGCTTCACCTGTAATCCCCAACAACTGAGAAACTGGCAATCTTACCTCTGATTGCCGGAACACAACAATGCTTAAAACATGCGTATCTATAATATTAGTACGGATTAATTGTCGGCGTGCGAAAAAACTGTAACTGAAAAAAAATAGATGGTGTGATGAGTGGTGATGTGAGGAGAAATGGAGCTAGTTCATAGCTGCCGAGCCGTATTATCATTCACATAGTGATAGAGTCAGAATTATTTAGACTGTTCATATTCAAAATGCCAAATAGAGGGGAAAATTATACTTAAGTTATATTATTATGTAATTTATATATAGTAGTTTATATATGCACCTTATATATGTAAGTATATTACACCTACTTTTTCTTTAATTCTCTCTCTGCCCAAAGGTTGCCTGGAAGATATTGCTATTAGCTATAAGGCCGCCTGTGTTGCATTGTATTTTTTTCTTTACTATATTTCTGTGTTTTTATTAGTTGCAATAATGAATTTTATCTATCTATCTATTATTATTATTATATTCATAATATAAATCAGTAACAAACTAAACATAATAATATTACTGAAGACTATCGCATAGTCATCACACCCAATACATAATTATGTAAATAATATCTACAAAATACTAAATAAAAAAAATCCGCTACAAATCAGAGATCACCACTGCCAAGATTTGTCCCGGAAATTATTGGCAAGATCCTCGGTGAGGCAGTTGGAAGTCCGTGAAGATTTTGTGCTGAGTGCGTTGATGTCTTATTGTAAGAAACTGGGCTTACATTATCTTAATTAGAAAAATTCAAAGAAGATCATCTTGATTGTAATAAAAATATTGTTCTTGATTTTCTTAGTCAATGTGATAAGGGCCTATATGAATATTTAAACGTTCACAGACTATTGTCATGAAACTATTACTGACAAATATGGGTGCTCTTCGGTTCACCTAAAAATCTTAGTCCTAATATTACAAGGCCAAGCCGTATTGGCCTAAACTTAAAACGAACAATTGTTGCTTCGCCTAACAATTTTGCCACCATCATAATTTGGTCTAAGAATTTAAAGTCCTAGTTTTAGGATCTATAATGTTTAAAATATATTGGCATAACGTTATTTTTACATTACGACGATTTCGCTTAATATACTATAAAAGCTCTAATTTAGCATAGCTTATATTTGGCAAAAATTTTCTTCTAAGATTTTTTTTTTTTAATATTGACAGAAGCGAATCACTGCAAATCCGACTCCACGTAGTCTTTTCTGCCCTACCCCTAGAGTGTAATTTAGACACGCAGACACGTAGGCGCGGAGGGGTGTGGCGGCCCGCGAGCCGAGGAGCAGGTGCTTTTAACGGTCGCCGCTGTGGCTGAGGCTGGCTGGCAAGAAAGCCGAGGCTGCGGTGGTGAGCGGAAACCATCTGCTACGATAAGCTCGCGTGGGACCGCCGGAAACCCGCAGCGCCGCGACGGAGCCGTGACAGAAGCCATCTTGCATGCATGCTTGCAGCTACATGCCTGCATGCATGCTGCATACCTACTTGCATGTTACGTTTAGTATTAACTAGCTGTTGCTCGCGACTTCGTCTTTAATTTTCATTGCAGCCATTTCGAGGATGAGCCTGTAAAAACGGACAGACAGACGAAAAGACAGAGAAACAAAAAATGAAAAAAAATTGTTTGGTATTTTCCCTCTTTTTACATCTCGCTGACTTGGTTTTAAGCATTTTTCTATGTGCAGACATAGTTTTATTATAACTGACGTAAATATTCGATAGCGGAATTAATAAAAAAAGTCTCGTGAAAATTTTAAACAACCTTTGTCAATGCTCACTATTTTATACAAAAATAATGATTTTATTATGTAACACTTTTTTAAATAAACGTAAGTACCTACTGAATCCACTTAGTTTATTATAAAAATTATAAAATTGAAGTAGAAACTTTCGACACTCGTAAATTTCTTGAAAACACAAAGGTTTAACTTTAGCCAATGATTTAAACTGCTATTTATACTAAAAGCAACCTTTGTGTTCCACATTCTGGTGGTAAGTTCATTCAAAAAATGGACAATCGAAGGACTTTTTTCACCTATAAGTTTAAAAATTTCGTTTTGTCCTACTACGGCAAGTCTATGCAATGACTTAACGAGCCTTCCGAAGCACGGAGGAGCTCGCGATTACAAAATTTTAGTCACCTTACCACAGCCTGACCATGCCGAAGGTAGCTTTGTTTTCAATATCGAACCACTTCGCCAACGAGCATTCTTTTCTTCAGTTTCCAAAGAAACCATAAAGTTGACCTTTGACTCTTTCTATGCATTTTGCGCAACTGTTATTCATGCCAACTTTGTCTTTCTCACCAGTACCTGTCGTCAAAAAGCGCTCAGTAATTATCGAATGACAAATCAATTACAATTAGAAAGTGTAATCTGAATTATTTTAATTTTTAACTATGAAATTGAACTTTCCTTGGCGACCTAGTTAACTGGGGCTAGCGTCAGATCGCGCCGCCATTGTTATTTTTAGATACTCATTTGACTTTGAAATAATACAATTTATAGGAAATCTGCAAATAAGTGACGTACTTAAAAGCTTAGTAAATACACATTCGTATAACGTGTGTGACGTGCTGTATGAGTGAGTACATTAATTAAAACTATAGTTATTGCATATGAGGCAATAGAAAAAAGGTTGTCTTGTCACCTCCCACCATTCTAAGGTATGCATGCACATAAAAATCTTGCTTTTAATACATATAATTATTATCAACTAGCTGTTGCCCGCGACTTCGTCCGCGATTTCTATGGTTTTTTAACAATCCAACCGGAACCCTTTAATTTTTCGGAATTAAAAGTACTTAAGATGTCGCCATGCAAAATTTAATTGAAATCAGTTTAGCCATTTCGGAGATTAGCCCGTACAACAAACAGACTAACAGGCAGGGAAACAAAATATAATTTTTATTTTGGTATACACCCTCTTTTTACATCCCCTTAACTTGATTTTAAGCATTTTTTTCTATGTACCGACATTCGTTCGACCTCTACAGTTATATTAATTAAGTAAAGATATTTATATGGGAATGCTAGCTCCCCGGTCACTTCACGTTACCCTTCCAATTTGTGTGTTTGTCTTTATATTAACTACAATTTTCAGGCGAAAAGTTTAAAGGCAACTCTATAAATAAGTCTTTATATAGTTTATAGAAGGCCTGTTTCACAATCGACGTGTATATAAGTTCTAAATAGCTTGCTTGGCAGTTCAATTGACATAAATTTCATATTACAGCTGTCAAATATTCTGCCAAGTAAGCTACTCAGAACTAACCAGTCGATTGTGAAACAGGCCCAGAGACTAAGAGACTTGACATTTTTTCGTGTCAATAATAATGTCGAAAAAATAAGTCAACGAGAAAATCCCGCGCAATCTGAAGAGCATGATTATAATTGTTCAGCCCTGAATCAGAGAACTAAAGGCGACGGAGCAGTTCTCGGTTATAAATTCTGCAGAGTGTATAACGCTGGAAGGGAAAGAAATGGCAGATATGAAACACTGTGACTGCTCTGACGTTGATTACGAATAAGAATGTTGATGGTTAACTAGGTATTGTTTGTGACAAGGAAAAGTGATGTATTGGATTGAGTTATATATAACTCACGTCCCTTTAATCACAGGCAATATCAGGCCAACAGTGGATGAAGGCGCTCTAAGTTGCCTTCTAGATCGCCTCGTGTGTAGGCAAATCGTTACGATTTTTATTGTGTGTAGTGTACCAGTGGATTTAAGGGCCGACATGACCCCTTTAGGGTTTATTGAATCTCATTGGTAGACGGGGACGGGGATCACACTGGGGTGTAATGAAGTTAATTAAATTCATGATCTATCTTTGACATGGTGTCTATAAGTGTGATTTGACAGGGGGACATTTTACAGGTTTACAAAGAGGTTAACATATTGACCAATAGTCAGATTTTGAGCTGTTACTATAGATAATAATCATTTATAACACATTTGCGCGTAAAGGTTCTCTTATTTCACCAATTTCAATATCATAATCTATCACATTACGTACTTGTGCGATAATGTAAAGTGAAACGCACAGTTTAAGATGTTCCGTCTACGAACTATACTTTTTTATATCTTAGCAAAGAGCTTTTGTGTCAGAAAGGTAGTCAACATTTTCTTAATAAAATTACCTTTGGGAGATGAAATGTAATTGTTCGGACTTATCTACGGATGCGACAGGTTACCCCATCTATCGGCGATCAAGGTTACTCAAGGATCTTCGTACCCAATCGGCGTCGCTTCATGACCCGATTGTATGACGTTGTATGACGTTGCATGACGTAGAACGCTCGTACTGGTTCGATATGTTCCCCTACCCATTTATCCTAAGCTAATGTAAAATTTTATTTCAATTACACGCATTCGCAATTTCAAACTACTCGAGTCGCCATTTTATTTAAACCCATAATTTTCCTGAGAAAAAGTACTTAGCCAAATCGCAATAACCCGCTGGAATCTATTCAAGCACTAAACCCAACATTTTGGACCTTCGGAGCCGAATCATTTAAGACTTTTAAGCCGAATCATCGAAGAATTCAGCAACTAATCGGCCACACGTGCAACACGTGCAACACGTGGTCGACGAAGATTTCATGCGAGAGGAAGTAATCTTTATCCAGGACACTACAAGGACAAGTGAAGGCTAAGCGCACAGAGGATCCGAAGCTTGATTGCCGTTCCATCATCAATTTTCGCTATCTGGTGGGATCAACCAACCTTCATTTCCTAACACCTTCATCTGCCCTCTTTGTAATACGCATTCAAATCAATTTCAGTGATTAAGCCGCACAGAGAACCGGAGGTGCGGTTGATTGACGAGCTTGCGACGTTCCTAGCACTAACGTGGTCAATTTTCAAAACCGTAAGTACTCCTATTCTCACTGATCACCGAAATGTCTGTTGAAAAGCCAAGATCTCGCGATAAGTCACCTAATGTTTTACACACAGATGATACATTAATCCGTGACTTGATTAAAAAACGTGGCATAATAAAAAGTAGATTGACTAAATTTACAAACTATTTACAAGCATTAAAATCTATGAAAGACGAGTTCACTTCGCAAACTCGCATTGATTTAAAATTACGCATTAAAGGCGCTAGTGATTTATTTGTTGAGTTCAATATAATTCAATCTAAAATTGAAGAAAATATACCAGAATCCGAATTAACAGAGTATTTAAATCAAAGAGAATCATTCGAAGATTCTTATTATTCCACGCTAGCCCTTGCAGAATCTATGATAAATAGTAGTGAGATTGCCCACTGTTCTAATGCACCTTCAAATAACCTCCACGCTGTTAAGTTACCAACCATAGTTATGCCTACCTTTGATGGGTCATATGAACATTGGTTACAGTTTCGTGATACGTTCATGTCATTGGTTCACAGTTCTAATGAAATAAGTAGCATTCAAAAATTTCATTATTTAAAATCATCACTAAAAGGTCACGCAGCCTTAGTGATCGATTCTATTGAGTTTTCTGCAGGTAATTACAACGTAGCCTGGGAACTATTGCTTAACAGATATAATAATAGCCGACTTTTAGTTCAAAACCACGTAAAGGCCCTATTTACTATCGTTCCGTTATCTAAGGAATCCCCATCCGCGATTAGAACGTTAATTGACACGATTTTAAAGAATTTGCGAGCTTTAAAAATCCTAGGCGAACCCACAGACACCTGGGATACGTTGATTAATTACATAATCGTGTCTAAGCTTGACAAAAACACGGAGCGCGAGTGGGAAACGCATAAATGTTCATTATTTACAAGTGACGAGTGTAGCAAGCAGCCTATTAAAGTCAGCGATTTATTAAATTTTCTGAAGAGCCGGGCGGATATGCTGGAAGCTTTGCAGCTATCGCGTAATAATAACACAAATAATAACGCAGTAATAGAAAATAAAAAACATAATACATCATTTCGATCGTTCACTTCGCACTGCAATGTTTCCACCGGTTATACTAATCACAAGTCGCAACACCGCTCGTCTCGTTATAAGGTAACTTGTTACCAGTGTAAGGCAGCTCATTCACTTTACTCATGTAAACTATTTATCGATAGTGATTTAGACGCCAAATATCAATTAGTTCGCGAACATAAACTATGTGTAAACTGTTTACGGCCTGGTCACGTCTTAGAGCATTGTAGGTTTGGTCCGTGTAGGAGATGCAACGAAAAACATAATTCGCTGCTCCACAACGATAACACTGAGGTCTCACTAGCATCCCATTACGTCAGTAGGACCGCGACTGAGCAGCCGGCGGAACTCGGGCGCACGACCGCTGTGCGCGCCCCTCCCGCGGCCGCACCAGGTAGCCAGATTCACGTAAACAAGGCACACATTGATCCGCATAGTTTAAAATCAGCTGATTCGCATATTGTTTTTTTGTCAACGGCGATAGTGGAAGTTTCCGATAATAACGGTATCTTCCACAAGGCACGTGCACTTCTTGACAGTGGAAGTCAGCGTTGCTTCATCACCAAATCGTTTGCACAACTCCTCAATACGCCACTAATACAGTCCACTAACGAAATAAGAGGAGTAGGTGATTCATTAATTCATAGTTCACAAAAATGTAATATTCTCATCAAATCGTGTGTTGACACTTCATATTCTGCACATTTAAATTGTTTCGTGTTACCGAACATAACTTCTACTATGCCGACTGTATGTAATTTAAGCGCGCAGTTCTGTATTCCAGAAAACATACAGTTGGCTGACCCGCATTTTTTAAATGGAAATAATATTGACCTTTTAATTGGCGCAGATACATTTTGGGACTTATTAGATATAGGTAAAATAAAATTGTCATGTGGCCCATACCTTTTAAATACCAAATTAGGCTGGGTTATATCGGGTCCATTATATAGTTATCAAGAATTAAATATGCCTATTAATTGTAACATTTCTGTGGAGACTTCGCTAGACTCACAATTACACACATTTCGAGAAATCAAAGATAAAAATTAATAAATCAACATAAGTTATTAAAAATAATTAAAAATAAAAAAAAGCTAAAAGTTTAAAATAAAATAAAAACAATGACTAAAGAAATAAATTCCGCTAAAATTAAACGATGTTTTCTTTGAACAATGCAAACCTATTTCACTAAGCGAAAATAATAATACTAAAACGCTAGGTTTAGGTTGGAATAATTTTAAAGATATTTTTTATTTTCAAACGCAATTTAAAATTAACAATAATATAACTACGAAAAGAACTATTCTATCAAATATTTCGCAAGTGTTTGATCCGCTCGGTTTACTTAGTCCTTCTATTATAATTGTCAAAGTTTTGTTGCAACAGTTGTGGCTATTAAAGATCGGATGGGACGACGCTGTGCCGCCAAGCGCCGCGCGCGCATGGAACCGGTTTGTTATTTCTCTCGAGGCGCTCCGCTCGATACAAATCCCGCGGCACGCTATAGGTACTCAACGTAGCTATGTTGAGTTACACATTTTTTCTGACGCGTCTCAAACAGCGTACGGCGCGTGCGTTTACATTCGTACTTTAAATAATAACGACACTTGTTCTATGCGTTTGCTGATTTCCAAATCAAAGGTTGCGCCCTTAAAGCCCATAAGTATTCCGCGGCTAGAATTATGTGGTGCTTTAGTAGGTGCAAAGCTATTCCATAAGGTCAAGAGCTCCCTGAATTTACAATTTAATAATGTTGTATTTTGGACAGACGCGACAATTGTTTTAGGCTGGTTACGCATGGCACCTAATAAATTAAAAACATTCGTCCAAAATAGAACTGCAGAAATACACGAGCTAACTCAGGGGCTCCCTTGGCGACATATTAGCAGCAAAGACAACCCGGCAGATCTGTTGTCACGCGGTGTAGGTATAGAAGAACTCGCCACTTCTACAATTTGGTGGGAAGGCCCGGCGTTCCTTAGGGACTCGAATGTTTTAATCGGAGATATTAACCAAGCAGTTTTCGATATCGATATTGAGTTGCCTGAGGTTAAGTCATCGCCGGTTATTTCTTTTATATCGAATGAGTCAAGTGATTGCGGTTTTTTTCCTTTTAAACGTTTCTCACAGTTTAAACGAATGAGACGAGCGGTTGCATATTTATTGAGATTTATTCATAATACACGCAAAATTAACAAAGGTAATAAGCGCACTGGACCTCTTTCGCTCAATGAATTAAATGAGGCCTTAAATTTGTTAATTTTATGGGTGCAATTAGAATCGTTTCCTGTGGAATATAATTTACTATTAAAAAACAAAAATATTAAAGGTAAAAATTCACTAAAGAGGTTAAATTTATTTTTAGACGAAAACAAAATTATTCGAGTGGGTGGTCGCTTAGCAAACTCTGATAATTTTAATTTTGATAAAAAACATCCAATTTTAATTACTAGCAAACATTATTTTACAATTTTATTATTTCGGCATGAACATACGCAATTGCTTCATGCTGCTTCGCAAGCTTTATTGTTCCATATTCGCGAATCATGGTGGCCTTTAGGTGGTAGGAACTTAGTTCGGCAAATTATACATTACTGTGTAGTTTGTACTCGCAGTAAAGGTAGGACGCTTACTCCCATGATGGGTAACCTACCCAAAGAACGCATCACACCTAGTTACCCTTTCATTCGATGTGGTGTGGATTACTGTGGACCAGTGTTCATACTGAACCGTAAGGGCAGAGGAGCTCGAACAATAAAGGCATACGTGTGTTTATTTATTTGTTTTGTGTCTCGCGCAGTCCATTTGGAGTTAGTGGGTGATCTCTCTACTCAGGCATATTTATTAACGCTAAATAGATTTATTTCGCGCCGTGGTAAACCGTTGGAAATATATTCTGACAACGGCCGAAATTTTGTAGGACTCATGAATGAGTTTAAAGATTTTTTAAGTAAATGCAGTACTGAGATTTTGGCATATGCGGCGGATCAACAGATAAAATTTCATTTCATTCCACCGTATTCTCCGCATTTCGGTGGTCTGTGGGAAGCAGGAGTCAAATCTTGCAAGTACCATCTCCGCAGAGTGGTAGGAAACGCGCATCTCACATTCGAGGAATTCACTACGGTTCTATCACAAATTGAGGCAGTCCTCAACTCTCGTCCTCTTTCACCATTATCCCCAGATCCGCATGACCTGTCTCCTCTCACACCCGGTCATTTCCTGGTTGGTCGACCACTCACAGCGCCTGCTTGCGACGACCTGACGGCTGTTCCTGCTCATCGTCTGCAGCGTTACCAGAGGGTGGAACAGATTCGCCAACATTTTTGGTCCAGGTGGGCCAAAGAGTATGTCTCCGAGTTGCAGGTGCGACACAAATGGGTGGACAACAAGGACGACCTGAAGGAGAACGCCATGGTGTTAATCAAAGACGCCAATCTACCACCACTGAAGTGGCACTTAGGACGAGTGTTGCAGACTATCCCTGGCAAAGACGGCATATCACGAGTGGCAGATATCCGCACATCATCTGGTGTCATTCGTCGAGCCTACGCTAAGATCTGTCCTCTCCATATAGAAGACATCAAATTGTAAGCTACAGCTTCCAAGGCCGGGGGCATGTTCGGACTTATCTACGGATGCGACAGGTTACCCCATCTATCGGCGATCAAGGTTACTCAAGGATCTTCGTACCCAATCGGCGTCGCTTCATGACCCGATTGTATGACGTTGTATGACGTTGCATGACGTAGAACGCTCGTACTGGTTCGATATGTTCCCCTACCCATTTATCCTAAGCTAATGTAAAATTTTATTTCAATTACACGCATTCGCAATTTCAAACTACTCGAGTCGCCATTTTATTTAAACCCATAATTTTCCTGAGAAAAAGTACTTAGCCAAATCGCAATAACCCGCTGGAATCTATTCAAGCACTAAACCCAACAGTAATAAATAAACATTTACAAATTGTTCAAATTATTATAACTGCTTTAACAAGTGATTAAAGATTTATTAGTTCAAGAATGTATGAGTTTTATTTATTTACTCGCAAAATGTGTAATAACGCGTCGTACGAGTATGACATACGTGCGGTTTGATAATTACAGCCTCTGCCTTCTTAGCCCTCACCTACGACTCGGGCTAGCAATATCGCCTCGGCTGTAATTTTCAACTTACCGCACTTATATCATAATGTAATATTACAATACAACCACAACGTAACATGCGTTTATGTAAAATGGCGGCAGGCGACACAATTGATACTGGTCCGAATTTCATCGCAAAATGGGTGAAGTCAGCTCGACCTTGACCCATTGTTCTAAATTTTAATCATTCGGTCAACTATTATTGCGGTTAAAAATATGGCCCTTAAATGGTTAAGTTGACAACTCATATCCCGTAGAGTAAACCAAAATTTTAAGACAATTCTGTTCACGCTTGAGTCTTTACGAACATCACAAAATTATTCATTAGTTAGGCTGACTGCTTGATCAGCCCAAAGATTTCCACTGCTGGACAGAGGCGTCCTCCCTAAGGATGATCACAACGAAAAAAAGCAGTCAGTCAGCAGATGCTAGGGCAGCACCAACGGATGCAGGCCTAGAGCCCTCCACCTTGCTGGCTCATAAGATGCCTTTTCAAGCCTGCTTATTTCCAATAGATTTAAAAAAAAAAATTTGTTCACTGTGTTGCGCTTCACACATCAATCTAAACACTTAAACTAATAAGGGATAACCATAAATGACATAACGTAAAAACGGTTAATTGTAGTTGCACGGTTATTACCGACGCCCAGTGAACGATGACCATGCTAATTAGGCTGATTACACAAGGCGCGATTTGTCGGGTCCGCGTTGACGCCCTTAGCGTTACGTTACCGTGTAATGTGGGAGAAATAATCAATGGATTTCACTTTTACTGTAGAATGTAAATTTTTAATTTTTGCAAAGACAACTGCTAATTTATTTTGAACCTTATCTTGCTACAGTTAAGTTTTATTGCCTTTGGAGATCAGGATCAAGCAGGCAAAGATCACCCAAATTTTTCGGTTTTTATTTAGTCGTCACAGTTTTGACCAAACATAAACAATTTCTTTCAGTTTTTTTAGTTTTAGAGCTATTACGTCACTGAGTAGGTAAGTTAAATTAGGAGCTAGATTAGAGAGAAAAGCGTACCCAAAATTTTTTTGTGTCCAATACACAAACATTTCACCGGACTTCGCACTGTGACATTTGTTACGGTAGTGTAGACGCGTTTATAAAATTTTGCCAAACCGAGCATTCTTATGGAGACGGCGGCTAGAATGTATATTATACATCTTGGGATATATAACTTTCAATTATCTTATATATATAATATGTATACCGATTTGATCGATGGTAGTCGTATCATGAAAGAAAACTTTGCCGATAACTTTAATCAAAACGACGTGACTTAATTTCAGATTGGATTGAATTCAAATCATTTCATAGGCGCATTATGTGAAGGGCGTAAGGTTGAGATTGGCAGTTAATTTCCTTAGTATCGGCACTTTACAGCACGGTCCATTAACTACTGTTTACCTGTTCTCATTCATCTATGTCACACGGCTGAATTAAAACGGTGAAATATTTGAATTACGTGGATATTTAAAGAGATTATTTTCGAGTCGATTTTTTTTAATAGTGTGGTAGCGGCTCTTTTAAAGAATACTACCAACCCATCTCTTCCCTTGGGTGTCATAAAGGCGACTAATGGACTTAGAGCTGCACAACATCCAATAGATTATAGCGGCGACGGGCTCACCACCTGTCACGCTGAGCACATGCGGACTGCTTTTGCGGTACTTTTGCCTAATCTCTGACTAACCCTTAGGTGATGGTCGTGATTATATGTATGTGTGTATTATTTTAACATACAGACGATAATAAGGTGATTGGCCTTTTGATTGAGTATTTTTTTCTGACATAATAAATTGAGTCCAAGCAAACTTCTCTTAATAATTAAAGGACAATATTGAGAAAAAAAGAACATTTTCTAATAGTAAACTTCTTAAAAATCACTTGAAAAACATTTCCAAATAACACTATCATCTTCCTCTTGCCCTTTTCCCACTTGAGGTGGGGTCGGCACAAGACTTTTCTAATATCATTCTTCACGCATTAATGCATCACTCATGGTCTTCCGTTTATTATGAAACTAGTAAGAAAAAATATGAATATAAACCTTCTGCAAACTTAAATTGTAAGCAATTATGAAGCTGTGCCGAGTAGGTTCTGGGCCTTTGTGATGGTTCTTTATGCGGAATAAAGATCCAGCTTGTCCAGATGTTTAAGAAAATAATAAAAATAAATCTTGAAACGAGGTGCTGTATGTCTATTAGCGAGTTGTTGTTCTATTAGCTCTGGCTCCTCACTCTAACACTGTCAGCTAATTGTTTTATAAACAGTCTTTAGATAAATATGATTATATACGAATAACGAAAGAAAATTACAATTTAAAGACGTCATCAATATCGTTATCAGATTATCATTTCATTGAAGATCGGAATCTTTCGCTTTAAACCATCATATAATTTAGATTTAGTATCTATCTTATTTACCTTTTATAAATTGACCGATCACATAGGTTGTTGTGGAGCTCCGTGACGTAGTGGTTTTGAGGCCTTGTATTTCTTCATGAGGAAGGCCTGTTCCAGCAGTGGGATGTAAGTATATAGGCTGAGGACGTATGAACTTAAGAAAGATAGATTTTAAAAATAAAAGAATAACCGTCTTACCACAAAAGACAAATTGAACAGTGGTCTATCACTTGTTTAACTATACACTATTTAAAGTTTAACTACGCGTTCAACGCCTGTTTAGTTTTTGTTTAGACGATGTTTAAGCCGCGTCTAGCTCTAGACAATTGTAAAACACGGTCCTGTAGTAACGTTTTTTAAAACACTTGGTTAACAGATGTTAAAGTTTTTTGTGGTAAGACGGTAAAACTCTTGTTTCTTGGTAAATAGGTTTAAAGAGAAGGCGGTAAATTGACCATAGATAAAATATACATTTTCTTACAATAGTGTCACAGATTATATAAAGAGTGTAAAAATGAGCATGAGTAAAATAGAATAATAATTAAGAAATAGAAATTGAGTGGCGTAGACGTATATTATCATCGGGGCTCTATCCCCAAAAGAGTAGACAGAGCTGCATTATATACACATCCACTCTTTTCCAGTAATTTCGTTAGTCCTAATAGAGGGTAGGTTTATTGCCGTTACCGGGCACTATAGAAAGTTCATAACCACTTCGTCATTGTTCAGGTTACATACCACTAAATATAATCGTACATTGCGATATATGTTTAAATGTTCGTAGGTGAAAGGATTGTTTCGTTCTATGATCTAACGCCTCTGACTCAGATGGTGACAAATGCAAATCCCTTTTCGCCTGTAATCCGCTCGGAAAGGAGGATAGTGGTAGGCGTTGTCCAAAACAAGTTTGTCACACATTTCACTTCCAAAATAGTTGCCGGATGAATAAAGGACAAAACAACTTTTGTTTTTTAATTAAGCACACTTGATCCTTTATTCAAAAGTGAATTTCAACAGTTCTGCTAACAAACCCTTCCGGGAACTTTAGGCATTGTCGTCGTCTTCAGTCTATATGTCCCACTGCTGGGCACAGGTCTTCCACATGAAGAAACTCATGAGGAGAATGAGTGGTAACACCAACACGCTGGCGCAATGCGGGTTGGTGGGTAGAAACGGTCGCAACAGCGACAGGGACAAAGTTGGTCACCCATCCAAGGCGTTACCATGGCGAAGGTACCTTTGTTATCGATATCTAAAGCCAAAGTGTTTTAGCCACCGAACTCCTTTCCATCGAGAAAACGATGCCGTTGTTGACATTGTTTTTTTATTGCTTTTCCCCATAATAGCTTAACGAAAGGTTTACTATATGACTCCGCTTCTGTCCGTCTGTCACAACATCCTATGAACCATGATAGTAAGTTAAAATTATCAAAGATTTTGTACATCTGCGGCCGCTAACATGAAAGGGAAATAAAGAAACACGCCTAAAATGAAGCAGAAACGAAAAGAATCACGTAGGTTTATATTGGCAATTTGTCCGTAACTATTAAGTTTCAGAACATTCTTATGAAATTATTGCCTCTTCTAAAAATAGACCATATATTTGAGCTCGTATTATTTAATTTGATAATTGTTTTGTAAGTTTAATTGTGTTAAAATTAGACACAAAGACAATTATTTTTAACTGCCTCCCGAATACATCATTTGATTTGCATTAATATAAAAACGAATAATTTTCTTCAAGCGTGTTCACACACATTTTGCTAAAGCTTGTCTAATGATACATGCCAAATATTATTATCTCTGGATTTGTCGTTGTGAAGAAAACTGATAAAATGTTAGTATTTAAAATGCAGACATCCCCAAAATCTCCATACAAAACACCAATTTCATAGGTAAGGACCTAATATTAACAGTCTACCAGCTAACACCTAAAATTTAACATTATAATTACTGAGCAGTGTACAGTCAATCACATAAACCACAAACCTAATGCAATTGAAGGCTTAAGGACACCCAAACAAGTCAACGAAAGTGGTTTCCTGTGTGCGGTATTAGAAAATGAGTGCAGATATGGCGTCGGGCTCACGCACGCGGAGAAAGGACCCTGGTTTGGGCATAGCTTCCTTTAACCCCCAAATGGGCCGTGTTATCATTGCCTCAATGATTGTTAAGTAGAACCTCATTTAGGGGTATAACCGAAGATTTTCTTTACTTAAACGAGGGTATAACGCTCTATTTTTTTAAAGAAATGTGGGTGTATTAACATTTGACTACGGCGGACGTGATTTTTATTTCGATGATTGTAATATTGTTTCGGAATGGATATTGTCACGTAAATTCAGTGTAGTTTTGTGTAATAATTGTCCATAATGTGAAGGGTCATTGAAATAAGCGTCAAGTGGTATGAAAAGTGATGAGTTTTTATCGTGGCAATCCACCTCATCAAAGTAGTACCACAGTCAGTGTCTACCATCGACCATTTGGCGCCAAACTCTCCCAGGATGCATTGAAGTGTATTACTCTTGCATTTCAATGCAAATGAAGACTAAATACTACTAAAGATACTATACTGAAGGACTGAAGGACTGTGTATCCATGGTCATAAACAGAAAGCAAAAAAAAAAATTAAGATATGTTCATCATCATTAGCCTGCCCTTTTTACAATTTAATCTGGGGCCGGCGCAATGTGTCATTCTCCTCCACTCGCCCCTATCACACGCCATATCACCATTCACCCTCATTCTAGCCATGTCCTCATTCACGAAGAGGAGATGGATAGCATCTCCTCTTCGGTCTTCCTCTCCCGGCATTTCCATTCACTCTCATATTCATAAATTAAAGAAATTTTATAGAAACCTAACATCTTCGCCAATCATTACATGGTGATGAGTCCGCTGATTGTAGCTAATACATACACAACCTGTATTCCTGTATTCTTGAAGGGTTAAGTAGAGTTCATGACGTGATATATCTTCAATGATGACAACGTTAAAAGGGTGCAATATGTCTTTTTGGGGTTCGCGTCGTTTATAAAAAGTATTTCTGGTTGCTCGAGATAACCAAACATTTTGTGGACAGCCCTGTCAACAAGGAATGCGAAGAGCACTTTCTTTTATCCTTACTTTTACCGATTAGCTACCACGTTAATGATTACATTTACAAGGACCATTCAATACCCATAATTCATTCTTATCGGCACGAGTAAAGAGCTCATGTTTATTACCGAGGATCGTGTTATGTTGGTATACCCGTCTTTAAGAAGTCGTTAGAAGTGAGTCAGGATTGCCCTGAACCGTTTGAGATGATACTATCTTTACTTATTATAAAACTGAAGAGTTTGTTTTGGTGAACGCGCTAAACTCAGGAACTCAAATCAAAACAAAATCGAGTTCCTGACCAGCGAACTCGATTTGAAAAATTATTTCAGTGCTAGATAGCCCATTTATTGAGGAAGGCTATATAACAACACTCTAACACTCAGTTGAAAAATGAATGTTAAGATAGTATAAAATAGGCGATTGCTTGAAAAATTTGAAGCGAGGTAATTAAAATAAATAAATATCGAAAATTTATTTCAACATTGCCTTGCAATTACATGTTTTTTAACCCCTTGGCGGGCATGATTCTATTGTGTCATTAGAATATTAATAATCATCAGAATAAAGTTTTTGTCAACGTATTCCGAATTTTGATTATGGCTTAAAGGAAGCTACTTGGACCAAGGAAACGATCATCAGTGGTACAAATCAGAGAGTTATGAAGATATGAGCAGCATAAGCCGGGAATTGCCCCAAAATTGCCTAAAACACCATAACCAGTGCTTAGTGACAGCTGTTGTTGGCCTCATAATACATCCTCTATTGCATTTATTATGGGGAGTGTTCCGAGGATTTATTAGGTTTGATACCTGCCGCCATTTTTCGTCATCGTTCAGCGCGACATGACATCCAATCCCATCGTCTGGATGCTTGGTTGTGCTTGCTGGATGCTTGGTTTTTTCACTGTGCGCTTCTCCAGGAACTTCCTACCTCACACAACTTAACCGTGAAATGAATTGTCGCCCGCGGTATTTTCGGACCAGTATGACATGAAAACCTTAAAAAAAAGAGCGTGTTCCCACTTATAAGGCCGGCGGCGGTAGTTCCATCGGCGGCGGTAGTTGCTTAACATCAGGTGACCCATCTGCTCGCTTGCCCCCTATCCCATAAAAAAAGTAATGGGCTCACAGCCACCTATCGTATGTTACCGTACGTTTCCACCTATACGCATAAAAACTGAGTATGAGAAAAAATATCAGTGGTCCGTTAAAAAACATGAATTCAACGCATGAAAATATGGAGCTAGAGTATTGTTGGATGACCTTCGTGGCGAAGAGGCTTCTATGCTGGCTTCCAGGCATCGCCATCTCTAATGTCATGAATTCGAGTGGCAGCTGTTTGAGTGAATTCATCACTTATTAGTTTTCCAGAAATGGACCTTTAGATGCTGAAAGGTGATGAAAGGTCTTTCTATATATAGTATCTAGAATAGTACCTGGTATATATTAGTTACCTAGAATGCGAGAATCGTCAGAGCTCGATAATCAATTTATTTTTTAAATTACAATAGGTATTTATAGTTCGGCCAAATGCCCGAGGGCAAAGTCGGCAAACCTCGAAAAAAGTTGGGGAATAGTCAAAATTTAAAAATAATAATAGAAACGTCAGTCAGTGGTGGGTCATTCTTGGGTGGCCAGTGTAGCAAGCCTGAATGAAGAGCCATTTTAGCCAATCTGTACATGAAAAATGTTTTATTTCACTAACATTTCTTAGAAAATTTACGTTAAAAAGGAAAGAAGACATTTTTTGCGGAATTTGCAAAGTAGTAATCTAAAAATGTAAGTAGGTATCTCTCACAATTTTTTTGACTATTCTGATGGTAGTGTTGAAAAATATTTCTTTACAACAAAGATAAAAGAATCGCAACCCCTAGAGCCAAAGTTATACCTATTAGGAACTTATGAAATTGGTGTTTTGTATGGAGATTTTGGGGATGTCTGCATTTTACATACTAACATTTTATCAGTTTTCTTCACAACGACAAATCCAGAGATAATAATATTTGGCATGTATAATAAGACAAGCTTTAGCAATATGTGTGTGAACACGCTTGATAAAAATTATTCATCGTTTTTATGTTAATGCAAATTAAATGATGTATTCGAGAGGCAGTTAAAAATAATTGTCTTTGTGTCTAATTTTAACACAATTAAACTTACAAAAAAATATCAAATTAAATAATAAAGGCTCAAATATATGGTCTATTTTTAGAAGAGGCAATTATTTTATAAGAATGTTCTGAAACTTAATAATTACGGACAAATTGCTAAGACAGAATAAAAACACCAATTTCACAGGTAAGGACCCAATATATTATATTGTTCTGTTGCTCTACTGCAATAAGGTAAGTACACAATCTAATAAAACTTTTAAGTATACTTGTAACATCTATAAGTACATATAATAAATCTGTAGAGGTCGAATGTCTGTACCTACATAGAAAAAAATGCTAAAAGTTATGTCAGGATGATGTAATAAGATGGATTTTTATTTTACTTTTTGTTCGCTGTCTGTTTTTCTGTTTGTACGGGCTAATCTCCGAAATGGATGGACCGATTTTAATGAAATTTTGCATGGTAATACCTTATATCCCTGGTCAACATCTTAGATACTTTTTATTCAAGAAAATTAAAGGGTTCCCGTGGGATAGTTAAAAAGCCATAGTAACCGCAGACGAAGGCAGCAGCTAGTACCTAATAATCTTGTCTGATTTTATTGCTCTGTTAAACTTATACATTGCCAGACTAATACGAATTCAATTTTAAGATATATTTCCGAGATTTTATACAAATATTTACCACTGTGTGTACCTTCAATCTGATTTGTCTTTGAACTGCGAATATTTTCATTTTAGAAGAGCGCCTACATATTATCGTATAGCAATGGCGCACTTCTACCCAATAACATTAATTTATTTGTAAGTATTTTGTGAGGGTGATTTATAATGCAGAGGAAATGTAGAGAGAGGAAGATCAAAAAAAAATGACGATACGATGAGGAATGGACTGAATGGTAATAGGGCGAGATGCAGAAAAGGTTGGAAAAGAGTGAAATGTACACATATAGACTAATTTGTTATGTATTTATTTGTTATGCATTTTATACTGCATCTTTAAGTTTGTACATAATGCATTATTAATGAGAATCAGCAAATTTAAATTGGGGATGTATGATTGGTAGCCATGCACCTGTACACATGATTCGTGCGCAAGCAAAAGGAATCGCAGTATGTTAACCATATCACTTAAAAGTATAGTCGCCATCTTTGTGGTCCTGATTTTGAATCCTGGCGGAGGCAATTGTAAGGATTATAAATATTTTGTTTAATGTTTGTAAACGCTTATTTCTAACTTTATACAGGCTTACTGGGAAAGTCGTTCTGAAGTTTAAGGATGTTATATGGGGTAACCGTTATTGGGATAATGAGTATCAGTTCTTTTTTATATACATTCTTTATATAAAAAAGAACTGATACTCATATTTTATTTGGCTTTTGTCATTTTTTAACAATTTGATTTCGTTTAAAGATTTGGCCTAATTAACTAAAATGTAACCTTTAACTTATCTGTTACTTGGTCAATGTTTTGCCTCTTTCATTGTAAGTTTTATACCTTTTTGACAAGTTAAGGAGATGTAGAAGTTTATATAACGATCCGCAGAATAATTTCCATACAATTACATAAACAAAACTCTTCAAAGTTACACAATTAGAAAATTCTTTGATTATTACCTTTGTAATGCATTTTTGCTCAATTGTATTAATTAGTGTGTCTAATAACAAGACACATCAACAAATCTGAGGTTAAGGGCTTAAATTCTAAAAAAACGCCAAAAAGTCAAAATTTTTTGGATTTAAAAAAAAGTTTTTGTAAATAATCATCTCCTTAACGGTGAGGTTTAGGATACCTTATGATAGAAGCAAATCTACCAGAAATTACCTGAGAAATAGCATCCATTAATATTCCGTATTACTTTCCCGGTAATCCTGTATAATTGTCAATTATATGAAATTATTTATCACACCTAGTGTACTTAATACATTCATAGTTGTTGAAAAAAAAAATTAAGTGATTATTTTGGTCAAATCGTTGGTAGATATTTATTAAGAAGCTGTGTGATAAATATACGCTGAGGTGGGTTAAGTATTATATAAATACAGCTGTGCCCGCTCACTATCAGACTTACTGCTGTAAAATTTTATCACATCTTCGGCAATTCGCTAAACAAACATACAAGTGAATATTTGATCAGTAAAATTTTGCATATGACAATGAGTGCATTGTGCAGTGTAGTGGTTTTTAATACTATGTTATTGTCGGTATGTTATTATGAGACTAAAGAATAATATTTTTTTAGTTTTACTGGCTTTACCTGTTTTGTGTTAATATTTTTGGAATTTATTTAATTGTATAAGTCTAGGCAGTGTTAGCCGAGTTGGTACGGACACTACTCGTTCGAGAGGCCGCGGGTAACGCGGGTTCGATCCCACCACCTAGGCGACTGTACCACTGAGTTTGAATAAAACTTATGTACAGTTCATTATGAATACCACTTGCCTTACATTAGCCGGTGGATGGCTACATGCTCGCCGCCATTGTTACATGAGGACCTAACATATCTGGCTACCCCATCGGGGAAAGAGGCGTGATTATATGTGTTTAGTGTAATATTAATTCGTTTATCGTTTTGATTATTTTCAATCAGTCATCTTTATATTCATATTATCGTTGACACATTCTTTTAACTTAAATCTGTCTACTAACGTGTTCATAATAATTCCATTCTAATTAAAATTTGAAATATGATTCTACTTCGCAATGACCGTAAACAGAAAAGTATTTATATGATTATTTTGATAATGGATCACATAATAATATAATTATGATTAAAATTTGCCATTATTTTAGATTAGGTACATTCAATTTTACTTGCGTAAGATAAAATAAGCTTATACTATTACTATAAATAGAATAAAGATGAAATAACCAGAGTCTATTTAAAATTAGAACAATAATTCATTTTCAATCATAATATTTCATTATTTTAACATTTCCATTGCTCCGTTGATAAGACTGCTCATAGAAAACAGGTTCAATTGATTTTGAACCTAATGAATAATCCGTAATGCCATTTTTTACGACTGCGAAACGATTAAATGGCGGTTACTACGGAGCTCCTTGTACTAAGTAAAAAATATATTTCTTAGAAATATCTCTAACTGGCGAAGTACGTTCTTTTCCTGTGAACATTGAATCGAACATATTAAGCTTTTGAGTCAGAAAGCTTTTCTCCTACAAAGCGATTCGTATGAAATGTCCTACAAAGCGTTTCGTATGAAATTACCTCACAGAAGTAAGAAAAACCTTTGATTGATTCCATATCATTCTATGGCCTTATCATATCGAGATATGAATATTATTTCTTTTGATACTTTCCATATCTTTGACAGGTTTCCCGTATTTTTTCCTAGAAGGAGATGGATTAATTATGCGCTTTTCTCACCATAGTTATTTCATATTTGATGTACAAGGTAATTTTAAATCTTCATCAAAATTGATTATTCCTGTAATTTCAAAGGAAAAAATTAAAAGCATAAAATCTTTAATTTTGTATTAATCGTAATTGTAAAGTTGTGAAAAATATATCGTAATGAATTTGATGTCAATTTGAGTCAGCAGCCGGCCGGCAGCCTTCTCTTTATCTTTATCATCGATAAATACGGGACTCGGGGAAAATTTTTTTATATTACACTACACACATCGATATTTTGTAATTATGAAGGTATGCAAAAAATATCACTATCTGATACTTCGTCACGGGTTTGGAAATAAAACATTTATATATAAAGTTATTTGTTGTGAATTTCTCATGTGTGAAATAACACAACTTTACCGAACAAGTTGTTTAATTTGGTTTTTACTGCGTTCATACTGATGTTTGTTTTGTGGTCGCTTTTAAAAAGTCGTTTCGAAACTTATAAGTTTAGTTCAGATTATGTATCAAGTTATATTTTTTTTTTTTTTTTTTTTTTTCTTTATTTGAGAAACATACAGCATGAGGTTATACATTGTATACAATATGAACTTAAGTATTTCATTAGCCTAATTTGTTTCTACCGCTAGGTTAATCAATTAATCTATCGCGAGAAAACGTGATTACAACATGTAAACAAAACTATTTCAAATAAACACAATTATTATAAACTTATGTATGTAAACAGAATAATTTAAACAAGTGTGCCAAATTATACAAAAATAAAAAAACCATTTGCCATAAAACATAACAAATAAAATAATATGTATATAGAAAAAAAAAAAAAAAATCACACATCAAAGCATCCTCCGATTCTTCTCTCTCAATAATTTTCTATAATATGTTAAATTCTCATGAAATATGTCGATGCCCCCAAAGCTACTATTATGTTTAGTACATGCTCGTATGATAAAGCTGTTGGATCTGTACTTCTTTTTCCATACGGGAACAGAGAATGTCACCTTATGCCGTGCACCAGGTCTAGCGCACCTCAGAGCGAGTCTATTCAAAAGGAAAGGAGAATCAACAAGGTTATTGACAATTTTATATAAAAATAATTGATCCTTAATCTCACGGCGGACAACTAAGGACTCAATTTTGACGGGACTATAACTTTTGAACCTATATTTTAACTGTTTAATAAATTTATTTTGAATTCTTTCAGCCATATCGATATATTTTGCGTACATTGGGTTCCACACAGGAGAAGCATATTCTAATTGTGATCTTACGTAAGAATTATATAAAAGAATCATGGTTTTTGGATTTTTAAATTCGGTACTTTGACGCAAAATAAAACCAAGTAATTTATATGCTTTCGCAGTTATAATATTTAAATGTGGTTCAAAGTAAAGGCCACAATCCAGTTGAACGCCCAGATCTCTCACCTCGGTCACTCTGTCTAGTATCTTGTCAGACAGTTTATACCTAAAATTTATAAATTCTTTTTTTCTTGAGAATGTAATAGTATGACATTTGTCTACGTTCAAATTAAGCCCATTACGGGTGCAATAATAACTTAATGTATTTAAATCATTTTGAAGTAACTCGCAGTCGTTTTGAGACTTTATAGTTGCAAATATCTTTGTATCATCGGCGTATAGTAATGGACTTGAGTTCTTAAAGCAATTAACAATATCATTTATAAATATATTGAAAAGCAAGGGACCGATATGAGAACCCTGAGGCACCCCAGAACTGATTGGAGTGAAACTAGAGGTAAAACCTTTGACTGTGACGGTCTGATTTATGTGATTGATTTATGATGACTGATTTATGTCCCGTGTTGGTCCGGGACTCAAAAATAATGTACCAACTGCTTTGCTTGCCTAGCATGTCGTAAAAGGCGACTAACGGCGTATTGGGTACTGGGTCTGTGATTGTGTAGGCGATGAGCTAGCCACTTGTTACTACTCTTTCACGATTTTTCATCTGACCAAACCCAATTTTTGTATGGCTAAATGTGGTCTTAAGGAACACAGTGCTCCTTGGACTCTGCCTACTCCTTCGGAGATTACAGGCGTGATTTTATATATGTTATGTATGTATGTATATTTATGTTATTATACATATAACAGCTCCATAGTGTGTAACAAGTTTAGGACACCACCTGCACATAAAGCATGCGTTATTTATCATGTAACTACCGTTTAATTTGTAGTAGCCCACATATCAACTCGTAAACGGAACGTAAACGCATCTACTCTGGAAACTCCCTACTACAACGCACACTAACCGGCATCGTAACGCAATCGCATTACCTCGGGAGAAGCTTACGATTTGCCGTCGCTGCGCTTACGTCTCACCGTACGGCATCTTACGACTCTCCGCTATATTTCACGTTCGGATACTGAACGGCCGTCTCCTAGCCGTCAAACAGCGGCGGCGAGTCGATAAGCGCGGCTTCGCCTAGCTGTAGAGTTGACGCCTGGATGATTGCGGCGGGCGAGGCGATACGGTGACGTTTTACGAATTGATATGTGTGCTACGACCTTTAAGCATAATTATGGCCACGGGAAACGAAGTTTTCAAATTTGCGTAGGGAATAAAGTATGTTGAATTTAGAATGTCAAAATATCAACAAAAATATCCATAAATTTTAAACGAAACACAGATTTAAATTTCAATTTAAATTTTATACAGACTCTATAAACCTCAATTATCTTTGCCTTGAAAAGATTTGTACTGATTTTGAAAATACCACCCAAAATGGGTATAGGTAATTTTGTCGAAATGATTGATTTTTTCATTTACTTTTCAACTTTCTGTTCACGGCTTTGGAACAAACAAACTTGTTTAAAAAATATTTAGGCTACTGAATTAAAGCGTGGTTTTTTGTTTCTGTTTATTCCGTTTGTTTGGTTTTTCTTTCATTTTTTTTAATTTAATTTAATTTTTTTTCTTTTACAATGCTTTTGTTGCTTTTAGTTTTTTTATTGTTTTCGATTGGTTTTGACTGTTTTTAATTGTATTTGTTTGTTTAGAAATAAGAAACATATTTGAACTAATTCCAGAAAGTCTATAATTACCGAGTGAAATATAAAGAGGTCTTTTTTTGTAAAATGAAAAATGCTCAATAAAATAATATTAAATGTATTATTTAGAATTTCCCCTGCAAGAGATAGAAGGTGAAGTTATTTCAATAAACAAAATATTAACATAACAATTTAACTAATAACTCACAGGAAACAATTCAATACAGTGTATAAAGGTATTAGGTGGACTAATCGGCTTATTTCAAAAGTGCTTCAACAAGGTAAACAACAAAGCTTTTCCAAGCCCGCAGATGTAGGGGATTACGTTGTTTTTCCAGGTGAGTAGGTCGGAGGAGAGCCAGCGCTCGCGCAAGGCCCGCGTCTACGCGCCTCAGTACCTCCGTGGCCGCTGCCGGGCCCGTACGCACGCCCTGCGTAGCCGCTCGCGCGACAAAATGAGTGGGAATAAGCGAAAACTCTCTTTTCTCGGGTTCGCGACTCAGGTTAGTGGATTTTTGTTTAAATTTCCTGTGATTGTGCAAGATATTGGTAAGTGATTTTTTTGGTAGCTCAGCGATGGTTTTTCAAAAAATATGCAAAAAACTTTGGTCAAGGCATGTATACGGCGAAGAAAATCTTTTATTTTTATATGTAAACTATGATAAGCTCTAATGCCTACTCGTTAATTGTTTTTCTACTGAATGGAAGCTGGTTATACTGGGACCTCGATTTTCCGAGAAGCTTTCGATCAAAAGGACATTAAGTCACAGTGATTGCATCCGAAAGCAATTATTTTGGTTAGGTTATGTCATAGAATATCAACTAATAAGGTTCTGAATCAAGTAAACGTGTTAGGTGTCGTTGAGATGATAAAAGCCAATGATACAATATCTTTCGACGCATAAGACTACAAACGCGTAACACCAACTTGCTAAATGTATTTAACAACTGGTTCAGTTTCATGACGATTTCAATATTATATATTTTTTTTATCAAATAATAACTTTTTCAAAAAAAATTTAAGCCGAATTATTTCATCATAAATTCATTATCTGCTACGAAATGTTGTTCAACTTTAATGTAGAGCCGTCCAGTTCGGTTAACAAAACATATTTTTTAATTAGGTTCATAGGCATATTTTTATCATACAACTAACAACCAGTAAGATAACATCTCCTTTTTGTTGTGTGACAGGGGACCGTGAAGTGAATTTAAAATATTTCCACACAACGATCGGTATGCGATGTTTGATGTTTGATTAGAGAAAATTACAACAAAAAAAAAATAGAAAATTTCGTTTTCATCTCACTCGATAAGCAGTTAAAAAAGGCATAAAGATGTAACTGAAACATTTGAGAATTCAATACCCAAATGTGTATTTTACTCAGTTCTGAAGGAAACACGTATGCGTTACAAATACATAATTTATGCAAATACATAATAGCTAGTATTCATCACATAAGCATCAGTCTCTAATGGGATTTGATTCCAAAACCTCAGGGACGTCAATGTGCGACCCCTTGTAACCTCGCATACAAACCGCTCAACAACAAAAGTTGTCATAGATTGGTTTGTGAAGTTGTTTCTTCAGCCACTTTTTTATTTTGTTTTTAAAATTAGTAGATAGCAAGTCAGATACTTAAGTTTAAAGTAAGTTAGGAAGAATCGTCTTACGTGAAAACACACGATAATGAAATAAGCGACGTTATTGTTTGTGCTCATTCACAGAAACGGAATGCTGATAATGCGATATAAAACTGGCGGACACTGCAGTGTATCGAATGGCTTTCAATACTACTACTTATTTAAAGATATTTAAAGCTGACTTGATACATTACCTATATCGTGGCAAACAAAATAGAATGAGTACATAGTTTCTTACATTCATATCTATCAACACCTCTGCTTTGTGGCCATTGAGAGGTTTGATGTATGATGTGTAGGTGTATGATGTTACTTACGTTAATCTGAGGTGCTCAGATGGCGTAGGGACTTCACCAGGGACCTTCTACCTTGGACATTGGATGGGTGATCCACATTTTGTGTACCCAACTTCCTCTGTGCGGAAGGCATGTTATATACCGTTGGGCCCCGAAACGTGTAGTCATCTACCCGCCAATATGCTTATTAAAGAATTAGGGCCTGATCTTTATACATAGTTATGTAGAATTCCGTGCATTTTCAGTACCAAACTTCTTCGTTACGTGCATACGAAGTTATTCTTTGTTTACGCCAAAACATTTGTAATTTGAAATAGCCATTAACAAACTGAAGTGGCAGTGGGTTGTTCACATTAGCCGTAGAATCGTAAAGTTCTTGAGAGGAGACTGCGAATCGGGAAATGTAGTGTGGGATGCCCTGTGACAAAATGTGCCCTGTGTTTGCTGGAGTGGGCGAGAACGGCTGTAATTCGGGAGCGGTGTCGTGCATTAGGGGAGGCCTATGCCCAGCAGTGGACGAGCATAGGCTTATCCAATTAGTAATCATCATCATCATCATTGATTACTAATTGGATAAGTCAAACGCACTGTGCTCGTACGACAGACTTCGTGGGTACAAATGTGTTTTTGTATCTGAATATTTGCAATATATCAAATGAAAAGTGCATCATATTTCAAATAAACAACGCCCAAGAGATTCAAGATCCCGACAGTACCATATTACAGTAACTGATATACTAATTTACTAACAACAACAATACGGCATGAATGGATTAATTGGCGTGACGTTGTTCCAACGTGCTAATCAGCTTTTGAGGTCGACTATGCCTTTATACGAACTCATTAAAAATAATAATTACCTATTATTTATTCTTCATTGCTTTTTATTATAGTTTTCTTTTCACCTTTTTTTAATTTTAATCTTAACAATTTTATCTAAGGTAGGATGCAATTTGCAAAGAAATATTAATTATAAATTTTTGTGTTCATAATCATAATTATTTTACAGACACTGAAGAAATAGATATGAAAATCATGATAGGAATAAAAATGATTGAAAAATCATATTATATCCTAGTTTTTAGATCCATTCCCATAACTATAAAATAATTATGGTATTCTATGTAAGTAATATCTTTCAACTGAAATCCAATAAGGTAATAGGAATCTTTAGAGTGTTCCACTGTTCTGATAGGGAAGTAAACACTCACTTTTTTCTAAACGTAAAATCTCTAATTAATTACTTTCATTGAAAAGCTAACACATCGTATGGGAGACTAGCTGTTACTCTGGTTTTTTAACTATCCCACGGGAACCCTTTAATTGCTCGGAATAAAAAGATATAAGGGATATAAATTTCATTGAAATCGGTCCAGCCATTTCGAAGATTAACCCGTACAAACAGACAAACAAAGAAACAATTTTTTTTAAAATATAATTTAGATATTACATCCCCCTATCTTGGCTTTAAGCATTTTTTGCCTATGTACAGACATTCGACCTCGCCAGTTTTATTAAATGTATCTGTATAGATTAGTCTTGTGTTGGTCCGGGACAGTCCCGCGTTGGTCAGGGACACAAAAAGAATGTACCAACTAGTTTTCTTGCCTAGCATGTCGTAAAGGCGACTAAGGACGTATTAGGTACTGGGTCTGTGTTTGTGTAGGCGATGAGCTAGCCACTTGTTACTACTCTTCCACGATTTTTCATCTGACCAACCCTATTTTTGTATGGCTAAATGTGGTCTTAAGGAACACAGTGCTCCTTGGATTCTGCCTACCCGTTCGGTGAATACAGGCGTGATTGTATGTATGTAATTGTATAGATTATCATACTTAGAGGTAATCAACTCGTGCAAATTTTTAAGTGGCACTATATTCGCCTATTTAGGAGCTCGGTGGCGTAGTGGTTAGTATACTTTGGCTTTCGATATCGGAAACAAAACTAACTTCGCCTTGGTCAGGCCTTTGGGTGGCGAAAACCTTGTAACCTCGAACTCCTCTGTGCTTCGGACGGCACGGTAAGCCGAAAGATTCTACCCGGCCCATACTCCACATGTGTTTGTCCACGAGGAAGGTCTGAGCCCAGCAGCGGGACATAAGTGGCTAAGGACGATATTCGACAAGAATGTGATACATTACTTACAATCAATCAGAGTAGCAACCACAATCACTGCGGTTTAAACCTGTGCTGTTTGCTATTCGCCTTTTTTTCTTGCTTTTCGTCATGTAACACTATCAAAGCATATAACTTTCTTAAATTAAAACCAATATTCGATACCTTAAAAGTGTAACACTTATTGAATTATCACCTCTATCGTATCATATCGCGTCATTATCATCCCTTAGTAAAGCGAATATTATATCCTAAAATGTCCGGAAATTTCAACCTCTGCAACAGGTTTTATGGTATGGTTACGACTTTGTGTAAAAAGGTCCGCCTCTATTATTAGATTATTTAACAAAGAGGTAATATCTATTTTCTTTATTCTCAGACAGGGTTTGCTCATCGCCAAAGAGTCAGTTCGAATAGACCGTCTCGGAGAGGAGAGCCTTTATTATCACGTATAAAACAGAGTTTTGAATCATTGCAATAAGGTTTATTGTTACATTTCACTTCTTTTGCTATTGTGATTTTGTTATTAAAGAAGTGAAACGTAATAAACGTTATTGCAATGACTCTAGACCCCATTTTAATTTTAAACGTAATAAAGAAAGGCTCTCTTCTCCGAGCCGGTCTGTGTGAGAGGACGCTTATGGGTTTCCTTATAGCACCGTGTATGTGTAATACAATGCGTTGTATTTTGTCATGGTTGCACGCTCCGTTGGCACTCGATAACTAGTGTTGATTAAAGTATGGTCGGCACTGTCTACAGTTAGCTCATCGACTTAACACAAAACGGGGTCTGCCATTTGATTGTGATCTTTATTACGAATGGCTCAAGTTCCATATTGGTTGAGTGTTTTTTGTACAGGCAGCATAAAATTTTTCTTAACCCTTCGCTATCGACTCTGAAGTTCCAGGGTTTCTTCAGATTAAGTCAGACGTTAGAGATGCTCACAAGCATTTGTACCGATCACGTTTGTGAATATGTAAATAAAAAAAAATTATGTCCATATTTCGGGTGTTACTAATGATCGCTACGCATATTGCTACGCGGAGTACGTAGCGTCTCGTAGTCTTGCATGCGTATACGCATGACTACGGGACTACGGGTATGCACAACTACAAAATTAATTGTTGTCATAATAATATACATATAGTTTCAAATCAGATGAAAATAATCCTTAATAGAATATGGGTTGTTACTACTTGTTACCATAATGTGATTTATTTTATTACCTTTAAACATCACAATATCAGGCAAAATAATACAATAAAAACTAAAAAAAAAAACATTTAAGGCAGCTATTCCCACTTTGGCATTTTGGAAACTTGTTTAAATTAGAATAGGCTAGTTGACTAAAAAGTAATGAAAATAATGTGTCATTCACATAGTATTTAGTACAAGGGTCCGAAATATACCAATTTCGATAAATATAAATAAGTGATTGCTGTAGAAATTCAATTTAAAAACGTTTTATTTTTATTTTTTTTTCATCTGCAGAAACGCTATTCTCCATGTTCGTGAAATTAGTTGAGTAACGTTTCATGTAAACAATTACTACGCATGGTTAAAATCCGTCAAACGCCAGTCGCAACCAATCAAGCATAACTATCGGCTATGCCACGCATGCGTATTGAATTGTTTACAATAATCTTGACGCTACGGCACAGATAATTCATAGACCATCAGGACCGAAGGCGTTTTTGACATTTAAGCAAAAACGTAATTTATAATTTATTGTGTTATAGGCTTCTGAAAAAAATTATATTATTTTTTATGGTGATGGCTATCAGTAATTAATCATTTGAGGTCCAATAAAAAAAGGGTCAACTAATTTAACAGTACGAATACCTTATACGTTTTCGTAAACAGTGACACAATTTGCTGAACTTCTCTCTTTAAAAAAACTCTAAACTGCCTCCTCTCAAAAAAGGGGTTTTCATTCCGTACCTAAAGTATTACGATAATTCATATAAATTTTATACTTACTCATAAATAGAGGCAATCATTTTCTAGTGATATTACGTGTTTTTCTATTTCCTACAACGGAATATTTAAAAAAAACATCAATCGCCATTACGTCAGTTCTACCAGTCGCGCGGTAGCGCCTACCAACAATTTTGTACTATAAGATGGATGCCAAACTCCCAAACAATAACATGAGGCAATGTTCTGTCTCGATCAGTAGGTGTTCCCTCTCTTTCTATCACTATTTATGAATGAAGGTTATCCGTGGGATATCCTCCTCCTCTCTTTTCTATGCATAGTTTCTGTCTCACCTGTCATATTTACGCCATTTTGTCGCCTAGATTGAAAATTGTAAAAAAAAATTGTAATTTAATATTTTAAATAAAAAAATTATAAAACTGGTGATGACGTGCGTTGTTTTATGTTGTGTAAGTGAGTGGTATCCTGGATGTACCTTATCATTTCACAGGTGAGATAGTAATCACATATTAAATGAGAGTATTGGTTTGAGAAATTTGTGTGTATTTTTGTGGCACGTCATTAGTTGTAATAGAAAGCTTTACTACGAAATGTCAAACTCATTCATTAAAGTGATAGAATGAGAAGGAACACCTACTGATCGAGCGAGACAAAACATTGCCTCATGCTGTTATATGGGAGTTTGGCAAGTACAAAATTCTTGGCGCCTACACACGTCGGATCTGCGTCAGTTGTCCCTGTGACAGCTCGGCGTCAAAATATAATAATTTACGAATGAAAATGAAAAATAAACGGGGAGATGTAAAGAATAACCATCTGGGGCCTTAAAAGGCATTACTAGCCACAATGCACCACAATTGATACGTTCAATGTAAGTAAATGTTCACTTTTATTGGAAACACAGTACAATGAAATTGCAAGTATGTCAATGCAAATGATTCTTCCTATCAGATCTTGTTTATGGATTCCGCGTTAATATAGCACATACGGGCAACATGTTGTTACATCCACGTTTTATAATTATCCCCCTTATAATAGGTTGGGGAAAAAGTTTCTTCGCGTTTTTTAAGAAAATTCAAAACATTTTTTAATATAGTTTATTTACATTTAACTAAAGTATGTAGGTACCATTTTGTTCGATAACTTTTTGCCATCTTATAGGTAGGGACATGATCCCATTGCTATAGAAATTTTGGGACTTCTGGTCAAAATACCGCGACAAGTGGTTTTGGCAGTCCTCTCGTGATGTTAACGTCGTAATAAAGAATCACAAATGAGTACACGGTTTATTAGGTTTCTTTCAGTGAGCTCGTGAGGTACCCAAATGTCGAGCTTTTTTGTGTACCCATTTTTTTTTCAAATGCGCCAAAACTGTTTTGTGGTCAATTTCCAGTTCTTCAGCTACGTCGTAACTACTGACATGCCGATCTTGCTCCACTTTTTCAAAAATGGCATCCATTTTATCTGTAATAGGGCGACCAGAGCGACGTGCATCTTTGACATCAAAATTTCCGGATTGAAAACGCTTAAACCAAATTTGTGCTACTCTCACAGACACTGCACTAGGTCCATAAACATCGCAAATTTTTTTCGCGGCTTGCGTTGCATTTTTACCTTTTTTGTAGTAAAATTTTAAAATGTATCGAATTTCTTCATTAGATTCACTCATCTTGGCGGTACGAAAAACAAATGAAAATCACACATTTTCCTAATTTGAATTTGGAATTATGTTCTTTAAAATTTAAACTTTCAATGATACCAAAACCAGCCAGATACAAATAGTATAGCCAAAGAGATTTTATTACAAGTTTATACATACTATAATGCGAAAAGACTTTTTCCCCAACCTAATATTATAATCTAAGTTGTCTCCTATTGTGGCAGAGATATTTTGCAAGACCTCTGAGCTTCTGTCGTATTTGGCAGACGGTCACGTGCCAAATGTCAAAGACAATTTTTTTCGTTTTATTCAGCCTATAATTTCGTATTTTATATTATTGTTCCATAAACAAAAAAAAAAAACTACAGTTGTGCATAGACGAATTTCATCAATAATATTGAACAGAGGTATCCAAACTAGGCAGTGCCTGTATCTTGGGCAACCATTTGTTTGTGCGCTATCAGACATGTTTTTAAAATAAAAAGTTGACGAATAGTCAAAACTTGAGCATCCCTATAAAGTTCTGTTGTAGGGTAGCGAAAAGGTTTCTTTAAAGTGATTTTGAGCAGAGATCTGACAGCTCTTTCAGCCTGCAGTAGCGTTGTTTTAGCGGCGCCTCCCCACACCGAAACACAATACCCAGCAACAGACTGACACAGTACCTTGTTCATAATAATAAGCAGCTCTTTGTCAGCAGCATCTCTCAATTTCCTGAAATCGCCAGAGATTTTCCGTATACGCGTAGAGAGGCATTGGATGTGACTTTTGAATGAGAGATGTTCGTCGACCAGTATACCCAGATACCTGGTAACGTTACTTCGATTTATGGTGTTGCAACCACACTGGATGGGGGAAACCATGTCACATTAATGAATCCGAATTTTTTCCTGTTTTGTGAAAACATAGATAATTAGTTTTAGAAGAATTAAGTGTTAATAAATTCATGGTTAGCCAGTTATTAACGAGTTATAGTCCTGCTTCCGCCATATGAAACGCCTTTTCCCAATTGTCACTTTAAATAGGATAGCAGTATCGTCAGCGTAACATATCACATCAGCGTTCATTAGTGACAAACTATGGATGTCATTCATATAGATAATAAAAAGGGTAGGTCCTAGTATGCTCCCCTGGGGGACACCAAAGTTAATTGGGAGTTGGTCACTTCTCTCCGAACCTACTTTAATAAGTTGGCTCCTCTCACGCAGATAACTTCTGAATCAACCAACCACCAATCAAAAAGTGCAACCCCTCTCACACCCAGGCGCTCCAGCTTTCGGCACAGTATTTTTGGGGATATTGTGTCGAAGGCCTTTGCCAGGTCCAGGAACACCCCCACACACTTCTGACCACAGTCCAGGTATCCAGATACAAGTTCCGTCAACAACGCAACAGCATCTTCCGTAGAATTATGACGCCTGAATCCAAATTGTCTGGGAGAAAGAAAAAAAATATATATAAAAAAATATATATATTGAAGATGATATATTTTATAATATTTTATATTTATATTAATCAAAGAAAATGATTGCTCTCATTATATTTGATGACATAATTTCTAAATTGTCTCAAGTTAGGGTTGAAGTTGTGGTACTCATAGTTGTATTGAAAAAAGGGCCAAATCCTTAACTATAAGGAATATCGCAAAATGCTCTAACGAGTCGCTAGCCCGATTTTGATTAAAACTAAAACTGCATCATTTTTATTTTTGAAAAATCGATAATCCTAACCAGGAATCGAACCCAATTATTTTAAATAAAAAAAAACACATTCTGTATTATTACACAATTCGATAGTGTGTGTTGTTGATAAGGATACATTTCTTGGAAGCACTGATATACGAAAACTTAAGGAAAGAGCGATTTTTTTTCAAAATGTTATTTTTATTTAACCTACTTATTAAGCCGGCTCAGTAAATGTTCGAAACGATGGCCATAAATCGTTTTGAACACAGCCGGATCGTCGTCTCAAAGAATTTATTGTATTCATTTTTCGAATATTCCTTATAGTTTATAATTTGGCCCTGAAAGCCCACTCGAAAAATTCAGCCTGTATACCCTGATTGCGAGTGAAAGAGCGTGAGTGTGGACATTATAAGATGAGAATGAAAAGCCAAACAAAGCTAATAGGAGATTAATGATAAAATAGGAACCACAGTAGGTACATTGCAACAATACAATAGTATGAGGAAGTAGTTACAGATAGAAGTATGTATAAACATGACAGTATAAAAAATGTACAGCCTTGCGACCAGTCGTCAGAAGCCTATTATTCCCCGCATTGCAACCCGCATTGTGCCAGCGTGGTGGTGTTTCGGCCCATACTCCTCGTGTGTTTCTCCTTGAGGAAGGCCCATCCCAGCAGTGGGACGTATATTGGCTGATGACGACGAGGAACTTCTGTAAGTAGTAAAAAATTAAAAAACATATATACCTTTCTAATTACAGCAAAGTCACGTCACGCCGTCATTGATTAAGAAGTTATATTGGGTCCTTACCTTTGAAATTGGTGTTTTTATTCTGTCTTAGCAATTTGTCCGTAACTATTAAGTTTCAGAACATTCTTATAAAATAATTGCCTCTTCTAAAAATAGACCATATATAATATTTTGAACTGAAATTACACCTACCTATATAATGTTTGTTGTGTAAATATTATGTTACAAAAGTATAGTCAGACGGCTTTTGTTTGATTTCACCCCATTTACAATACAATAAACATAAATAACATTGAAACCAATACACCATAATATTATTGTATTTTATTATGGTTAACGAATATGTTTTTTTATTTCCAGTAATTCTATTCCTGTTTAATAGTCGTATTTTAAGATTATAATAATAAAAAAAAGTCAGTATAAAATATTATGAAATAATTTTATCGCAAGATACATTTATCTATTCATAATATGAGTGGATATTAATATTTAGTAAGAAGTGAAATAATTATGCTGCACCATTGTATGACAGTTGTGTATACTGTGACACTGATGAATGTCAAATGAGTTTATTACACCAAAGAACCGCTAGATGCATTTCGCACATGCGTTTCGAGCCCACTTTTGACGACGCACCTGCCCTAGCCAAGAAATTGTGTAAAAAGGAAAAAAGAAAAGACACTTAGTTTATTTCACGCGTTAGAACGCTAACATGATACCCGTATCATAATGTTTTATCGCTGAAACGTGACTTGTATTTACTACATTACTCACTTTAAAAATAATACGTGTACAGAACAATTCAAACAGAGGCCAATGTAACGGACCGATTGCGATAGTTCCGGTAATTATGTAACATTGTTTAAAATACTAAATTATAACGAGTGAAGAAGAGATTGTATTAGGTTGGGGAAAAAGTCTTTTCGCATTATAGTATGTATAAACTTGTAATAAAATCTCTTTGGCTATACGATTTGTATCTGGCTGGTTTTGGTATCATTGAAAGTTTAAATTTTAAAGAACATAATTCCAAATTCAAATTAGGAAAATGTGTGACTTTCATTTGTTTTTCGTACCGCCAAGATGAGTGAATCTAATGAAGAAATTCGATACATTTTAAAATTTTACTACAAAAAAGTTAAAAATGCAACGCAAGCCGCGAAAAAAATTTGCGATGTTTATGGACCTAGTGCAGTGTCTGTGAGAGTAGCACAAATTTGGTTTAAGCGTTTTCAATCCGGAAATTTTGATGTCAAAGATGCACGTCGCTCTGGTCGCCCTATTACAGATAAAATGGATGCCATTTTTGAAAAAGTGGAGCAAGATCGGCATGTCAGTAGTTACGACGTAGCTGAAGAACTGGGAATTGACCACAAAACAGTTTTGGCGCATTTGAAAAAAACTGGGTTCACAAAAAAGCTCGAAATTTGGGTACCTCACGAGCTCACTGAAAGAAACCTAATGAACCGTGTACTCATTTGTGATTCTATATTACGACGTAATGAAACCGAACCATTTTTGAAGAAGCTGATAACTGGTGATGAAAAGTGGATCACGTACGACAAGAACATGCGAAAAAGGTCGTGGTCAAAGGCCGGTCAGGCTTCACAGACTGTGGCGAAACCCGGGTTAACTCGCAACAAGGTGATGCTGTGTGTTTGGTGGGATTGGAAGGGCATTATTCATTATGAGCTGTTACCACCAGGCAGGACCATCGATTCTGAACTCTACTGCGAACAACTGATGAGATTAAAGCAAGAAGTTGAGAGAAAGCGGCCGGAATTAATCAACAGAAGGGGTGTGGTATTTCATCATGATAACGCTAGACCTCACACATCTTTAGCCACTCAGCAAAAATTAAGAGAGTTTGGCTGGGAGGTGTTAATGCATCCGCCGTATAGTCCTGACCTTGCACCTTCAGATTTCCACCTGTTTCGGTCTCTTCAGAATTCTTTAGGCAGTGTCAGGTTAACAACACGAGAGGACTGCCAAAACCACTTGTCGCGGTATTTTGACCAGAAGTCCCAAAATTTCTATAGCAATGGGATCATGTCCCTACCTACAAGATGGCAAAAAGTTATCGAACAAAATGGTACCTACATACTTTAGTTAAATGTAAATAATCTATATTAAAAAATGTTTTGAATTTTCTTAATAAATGCGAAGAAACTTTTTCCCCAACCTATTATATTAAGCCGTGTGGTAGCGTCTCATTAAAAGACTAATACTAACCCATCTCTTCCATTGGGTGTCCTAAAAGGCGACTAATGGACTTAGAACTGCACTGCTCACCACCTGTCACGCTGATCACATGTGCATGAGCATGAGCTCTGATCTAGTCTCTGACTTACTCTAAGGCGATAACAGTCCTGATTATATGTATGTAAGAAAATATTTTAATTCTAGGCCATAGATAGAAAACATAAAACATAGCGTTCATAGTTCACGCAAGAAATCACTGGATGGGGGTGGACCAGCACCGGTCGTTGTGGAGACTTAGGTAAGGCCTATGTCCAGCTGCGGGCTCTGGGCTGAGATAATGATGATGATAAACAAAACGACAGACAGAGAATTTTTCGCATATAAGTATCACGAACCGCGCATTTTGCAATGCACGTGGTGTAGAGGCAAGCGATGTTCATTAATCTTAGCTTATACACAAACTAAGGGGCACAGCAGGGCTGGGGTATTTCTCATTTCTAATTCAATACTTGTGTTCGTACAATAAATTATTAAAGAAAGACCTCCGTGGTCGAGTGGTCTGTACGCCGGTCTTCGCCTTCTCGAAATGTTCTGGGTTCAATCCCCGGCTGGCCGGCTATTTGTGTGATGAATACAGACATTTGTTCACCAGTCTTGTATGTTTGTTTATATTATGTGTTGTATATATTCTGAATATTTACATGTAATTATCTATTAAATCTGTTTATCCGTCATCTAGTATCCGTAACATACGCAGCATTATTTGCTTAAAATGGGGCTAGTTGATAGGTGTGAATGTCTGAAATTTCTATAAATAAGCTCCAAGTGTTTCTCTCTATAATTAGTGCCCTGTGAGTGACCTTAAGTCTTCTTATGGGCCCACAAACATGGTTCTGTAGCTGTACCATGAGCTAATACTGAATGGACGAGTAAGGTCTTGTCAGATTTGATTCTAACCAATTCTAAATTATAATTTACCTTTTCTTAGCAAACAATTCTTAGCCCTTGAAAGTCAATTACAAAGCAGACGGGCTGATAGCCCTGTTGTCTTTGTGCTTATTGTAAAATAAGGACAAAGACAATAGTACTAGAATACGTTTTTGAAATTTAGACAGAACGGGCTCTCAACTTAGCGTTTACAGTGAACCAAATCGATGACGTATAAATGTGTAGGTACAGTCAGCAAAAATGGGTTTTAATCCAAACCTCAGAGTAAACAGAACTGGAGTAGCCATTAGTCAATTTCTCAAACATTTTTTTCTGCCATTTCTTGCGGGGGGTGAGGTTACCACTACACTCAAAGCCAGCCGTTTTTACAAATGCACACATGCATAATTCGACACACAAATTTAAATTTCACGCACACACACGCTTAAAATAGTCACGTGGGGTGTGCGTTTTGACAACGTCACAGCCGCACTCCCCACGAGACTAGCGCCCGAAATTTGAAATCGTAGAATTCTAAAACATGAAATAATCAAGTAAATAATCATGAAATCTTAAAAATTATAATTACAAATAAAAGGTGACACCATCTTTTAGCATACTCGATGTTTTCTATTTATTTTTACAACAAAAAACAGCACAGGCAGGCATTTTTGCGGGAGCTCTGTTCGCCGCAACGTTTACAATGTTATGGCTGTCAAAATGGCGGCTCAACTAGTTTTATTAAACGTGCAAGCATCCGATGCTTGTGCATTTGGCAGAGGGGAATGTTAGACAAAGGCTACTCCAGTTCTGTTTACTCTGAGATCCAAACTAATGTTATAAATGCGAAAGTAACTCTGTCCGTCTCGCTTTCACTTCAAAATTACTGAACCGATTCAATCTAAATTTGGTACACAGATAGTTTCGAGGCTGAGAAAGGACTACTCGTAGATTACTTTTTATCCCGATAATCGAAAAGGAATCCACGCGAGTGAAACTGAAGCCACTATTAAAAAGTTAGCCTAGGTATGGCTAGTGTGGGCTAAAATAATAAAAAAATAATGTTTAAATTATGTTTTTATAAGTTCCAACCAATAATAGCTTACTTAGCTTATTTCCGATTTTACATGTACTTTGTTCTATATATCTTGCCGTTCTTGGCATTCTTTTGATAATATTTGATTAAGATTTGTTTAATACTTTTTTAAGATATTATAACAGACCCCCATTTCCACGTTTATGGCTATTATTTTCGGTATTACTGTAAGTATTACTTTGAAACGTATATCAACTAAAAGGTTAATTAATTACCTTTATAATTTTGTAACTAGTACAATCGTAATGCTTTCCATTAAATTGTTAATATGCCGTATAAGAAAAAGGCGGTGAATTTATGAAATTCGGTACAATCGAAAAAGTTTTGCCTTCTCTTGTCCTGATGCATGCTTTACTTTGCAGACAGAGTTACTTACGCAATTATTATATTAGAATGGGTTTCAAAAAGGAAATATATGATTGTTTGTTTGCATAGAATTAGCTCCGGAACTTCTGGACTGACTTGAAAATTGCTTTACCATTGGAAAGCTACACTATCCCTAGGTGACAGGCTTTTGAGCCCAATATTCTTACGGGAACGGGTAGGTACTATCGGGATCGAGAAGGCGTAGCAGGGAAACACATGTACTGCTTGAAGTTCACTTTATTTTCAGGACTCCGTGTTACAACATGAGCGCGACGACGTCGCGCACTTTCACAAACCACGGATCGACATACACTGTATTTTCCTATGCTTCTGTTGTCTTCCACAGACAATCGAATATTTAAATTTAAATTGTTTTTTTATTCACCAAATCCGAGACTACGCACGAGAAGCAAAGAGTTTGCTACAGTACCATGGGGGTAAAACTTTGAAGGGGCACTCGTACCATAATATACTAGGTTATTTTTAACAAATCAATAACCTCCCAATACTAGACAGGAAGATAAGGTCATAACGCCTTTTGATAACTTATTAAATTTTACTATCATGCAAAAATAAATATCAATATCTGAATGTTTCTAGCTCTGTGTCGCCTTTTCGTATGAACGGAACGTAGCCTTGCTAATGTAACGTCAGTATATTAGTAGCTTGTAGAATCAGTTTTAATTAATTTATTGAGTTATGGTATGACTCGTAGAAAAATATTGTCATTTAAGATGTGAGCTTATTTTTAGTAAGATTTACTTAAAAATAACCCGTTTTAAATAAATTATGTACCTTTATGATATTGTGATGATCAGAAATGTTTTCAAGGAAGAGTTTTTTCACCCCTTAGGTGATAATCAAGCCTACAGCCCCCTTGATACTGAGTAGTTGTGACGAGGCGCTATATCAGTATTAGCGCAGCTTTGTTGTTATTGCGCTCTCTTCTCTGGCCATTTTCTCTTTGTTTCTGTTCTTAAACTAATCTGTCTCTTTTTTTCATTGTTTTTGGTCGCCAATTTCATTCCCATTAGAGTCTGCGTCTGGAGCATTTGTCTCGACGCCAATAAATAACTTTTCTAAGGCACTATTGTAAGTAGCCTTACCTTTGTTAATATCTTTAAGTTTTATATTCAGTGATTTGTGAAATTTTCCTTTTTATAAATTGTTTCAGTGCCTTAAGTTTTTATAAATATAATACAAGTGACGACATCTCCGGGTTTTTATTTACATATTTACTGTAGCCTGTGGAATACCGGGATATATTATTAAAATATTGCTTTTTAATGACTTTTTCATAGTGAAAAAGTCATTAAAAAGCAATCTTTCATTAAAAACAACTTAATATCTATTTCATATAATATATGAATTGGGAACGTTTGCCAAATTTTTCACAAGAAAAACGGTTTGGGAAGTTTTCTTTTTCTGTCACAGAAAAGTAATCAGCTGTAGGAAAATGAAAATTGCTTCTGACAATGGCAACAGCGGATTTAAAAAACATTCAAGCTGTCAAATAAAATAAATCAAAATAATTTATTTCAATGTTATCCTATTGAATAAGCCTAGGAACAATGCCATGCTTTATAACTGTGACTGCGCTCTTACTAAATTCAAGTGATTGAAATGCACTGTGAAACAGAATATATTTAGTAAGCAATGTTTAATAAATACCGAAGCTAAGTTTTCTGGTAAATTATAGGGAATAACACAAAGCGGCATTAGACATGTGAGATTTTAATTTTGAAGCCGAATAAATACTGTTTCGAGCTAAAATATCGAGTTCCGTTTCGCAACACACACTGATTGCTCCCTGACGGTAGCCTGGAAAATATTGAAATTGTTTCGTTTTTGTTGTTTAAATTTTGTGGTAGGTAAATAAAAGCGCTTTGCAAACGTTTAGATAAAAATTTCTTTGTAAACGGTCTTTATTGCTCCTCATAACCATAACATATGTAGGTATTAATTAATATTTTTACGCACCAATTACTTGGCATGTAAATATTGTTAGGGTGAGCAATAGAAATAGACTCAAATCAAAATCTTAGAGATACCTTAAACTGTTCAATAGGCTGTGACAATTTTTAGAAAATAGCTTATTACTTATGTAATTTGATTTTTCCGTTTTAAATTTCTCTCTTTTCCATGAAAATGAGCATTAAAGTTTAAATGAACAAAAAGTCGTCAAAACGCTACATCACGTGATCATGACGTCAACTGCCTGTATTTTTTTTTGGAAAAATTGCGAAGACAAAAGGAACTAAGCCCATTCAGACATAATACTCAATTTGAGATAATTGCTTATGGTTTTAACATTTTTTGGTAAAAACGCGTTTTCAGCACGTCTTAAACGCGCTATAAAACGAAAATAAAATTATAACCAACAATATAAGTCGGCAGCACTGGCTGTCTTAGGTCAATACTTTGCCTACAAGCAGGTGACGTCACCGTGCGTTTTCAATCACGTGTTAATGTGGTTACTTGATTAATGATTTAAAGAAAATCGTAAATATTTTAAAATAATGTGTTGGCTTTATTAGTTTAAAAAATGTATACTTTCAAGCTAATAACAGTTTGATCTAGGTATATTATTGTACTCGTAGTTATACCTAGATATAATATTAGGTCCTTACCTATGAAATTGGTGTTTTGTATGGAGATTTTGGGGATGTCTTCATTTTACATACTAACATTTTATCAGTTTTCTTCACAACGACAAATCCAGAGATAATAATATTTGGCATGTATCATTAGACAAGCTTTAGCAATATGTGTGTAAACACGCTTGATAAAAATTATTCATCGTTTTTATGTTAATGCAAATCAAATGATGTATTCGGGAGGCAGTTAAAACTAATTGTCTTTGTGTCTAATTTTAACACAATTAAACTTACAAAAAATTATCAAATTAATTTATACGAGCTCAAATATATGGTCTATTTTTAGAAAAGGCAATTATTTTATAAGAATGTTCTGAAACTTAATAGTTACGGACAAATTGCTAAGACAGAATAAAAACACCAATTTCATAGGTAAGGACCCAATATTATAGTAGTCCAATTGCCAAACGTGCAACAAATCTTTCGGTTCAACCTGCTGCAAAATCACTTCAAATGTAACGAAGAACGCTTTTTTATGGACACAAGTGCTACTATTTCACAGATGATTAGTGTATATTTTTCACTGTCCTCAATGAGATGCACAAAGGTCCATTTCAATTGTTCTTCTTGTCACGGTTAGTTGCTGAACACAAGCCTTTGTCACATCCGCATAAACTATGAGCTGCGATAGGTTTAACTCATACTTTGTATGACTATTGTTAGTTCCTGTAGATAGTGATATATGATTCGCTGTTCTACCGTATCTAGAATACTAATAAGTTTTACTATTTTTCACTCGTGTTTCGGTATTGTTTCGAAATGTTGCTTTATAATGTTCCTATTTTTTTTTGTACAATTCTCCCTTATAGGGAAGGCAAAGGGAACGAAGCCCATACAGCCAAGTCTTCAGTATATATTTCTTCAGTATTTGTATTGAAATGCAAGTGTAATAGATTTTAATGCATTCTTAGGAGTGTTTGGCGTCAAACGATCGATGGCAGACACTGTGGTGCTACTTCGATGAGGTGGATTACCACAATAAAAATCTCATCGTTTTTCACACCACTTGACAATTATTTCAATGATCCTCCACATTGCTCATCATTATTGACACTTATTACACAAAACTACACTGATTTTACGCAACAAGATCTACTCCGAAACATTTTTACAATCACTGAAATAAAAATCACGTCCGCCATAGTTGAAAGCCGCCAAAAACTTTTTTTTTTTTTTGTAAAATTCTCCCTATAAAAGGACGGCAAAGGGAACAGAGTCCATACAGCCATGTCTTTTGAAATATTATATCTTGAGTTATTCACATTCAAATGCAAGTGTGATACATTTCAATGTAAGACAGACAGATCCATCCCATAGGTGCGAGCAATCCACACAGGAACGTGTCTGTCTTTTGAAATAAGCAAAGATGATGGCCTCCAAATGGTTGTTCAGTTCAAGACTTTAGTTTCGTAAACCAGTGTGTATAGTTCTCTTGTTGCAGCTACTAACTTTAATACTAAGCATAGAGATGGTGGTACTTTTTACGCCAATAACGTGTTTTTTTTAAATATTTATGCAAGAACGCACTATTGGCGATGAGGCATGTTCAAAACATAATTTTCAACACCATGTATCCCGTTAACATCGACCACTTAAGATACTCAATGCCCGTTAATAACGAAATATGTGGAAAAAAAGTTGCTCATGATTTTTGCCGGATTCTTCTCATGAACGTTCTCATGCCTTACTCTTGGAATCCGGTCGCTTGCATCGGTTACAACCACAGTCAAAGCGATGTGGTTGTACTTGCTACAAGCGCGCGCAGTAATAAACCTTATTATAATACTTTTTTATTTAATGATATAAATTGTTAAATTTCTATATTGTAAAATATTGACGTTTTTAAGTGCCAGGTGGCCTATGAAATAAAGTTATGTTTGTTTGAATACGTAATTACTCGTACCTTGTCACACATCCAGATGATTAGAAAGCGACCAGACCACTCCGTGAGTACCTAAAACTATTATTGGTATATTAGATTTGATGAATGATTTGTCATTTGCCTTAGCGCCAGAGCACGCACTCTGCCAACCTTCCAAAGTCCCAGTTTTAAACACATACAAAAAAAGTTTAACAAAATAAGAAAATCTTTTGGCAAGGTGTAATGGCGTCTCGGTGGTCGGGTATTTGTATTGATGATTACGAGTATGATATAGGTACAGACTATTAGAGCATTGTGTAACCGGAATGACATAGATTTTACATTTACCTACAAGCTTATTATAAATAGAAAAGTTGATACTCTGAAGCTTAATTTACTGCACTACATTAAAAAAAAATTTAAAGTTAAAAAGGAAAACTTCGCTTAATATGTTAAGTCTCTATATCACAGCCTGGAAGGCTGATACCATGCACCGGGCACAATTTGAGGAATGAAAAAAATCACAAGCAACTGTACATTAGTTTTAAATAAAACTCAGTGGTACAGGCGGTGGGATCGAACCCACAACCTCTTGAACGAGTAGTGTGTCATTTCCAACTCAGCTACCTTCTAAATCCATTAAATTCATCGCGCAATCTTCTAACCTTACCACGGCTGGTCGCGGGTTCTGTGTTATGACGGCACTCAGCCACCGGAGGTCGTCGAAATTCGGGCGAGAGCTTAATTTTTAACTGAAAGTGAAAATTTTTAGTTCAGGTTTTTTTAATGAGTCTAATGTGGATTATCTTCTTTGAAATACAATGCTATAAATGTTTTCTCAGGTATTAGTGGGAAAATATCAAGCGCGGATCTTTTGGTAGAGGAAATTGAAAAGACAAGTTTTGTATTATGCCATTAATTATATATTTATTTAATACATACATACATATAATCAAGACTATTATCCCCTAAGGTGTAGTCAGAGACTTGGCAAAAGCAGTCCACTGCCATAGTCCGCGCTTCACTAAGTGCACTCAGCGTGACAGGTGGTGAGCCCGTCGCCGCTATAAGCTACTGGATGTTGTGCAGTTCTAAGTCCATTAGTGGCCTTTACGACGCCCAAGGGAAGAGATGGGCATTGGTAGTATTCCATTAATGAGCCGCTACCACACGACTCAACTCGACGACTATCCGAGTTATTTAATTATCATTGTGACTTCCTTCCTCTCTTTTGTAAAATAAGAATATGATTTCTATGTATTATCAAAGATTAAAACATTGCGACGTATGCTTATAAGGGTTTTTTTTTTAATTCTGTTTTATCCAAGTTAAAACAGTAACTGCTGCTGCATAGAGAATTATTGTTCTTAGAACTTAATGACTTAGTGATAATGTTCAAATTTTGGCAACCAATGTAGGTAATACTAGAAATAACGAAAATTCCTAATACAGGTTATTTAATAAAAAAACCTGTATATTCTATAAATTACGCTAAAAGGTTGTCCCTCTAATAATCAAAACAGTGAGGTCCAAAATCGTAAAATTACACAACTAGAACTACTTACATTCTCTACTTGCTCTGCAGTTTCAAAAAAGTAAGCCGACATCTCGTCGTTCAGCTTTATTGATAAAATTAATTTAAATTATGGGACAAAGAAAAAGCATAGTTTTCAATTTGTTTCAGAATTAATCTTTGTTCCAAGAAACATTTTAAAATAACGTTTTAGATAATAAAAAAAAATTAAATTATGTTAATCTAAATGGAGGTTAAAATGTTGCGAGTTACTTTTCTATTATGGCCCCTTATAATGTTTTTGTAAGCAATCGAACTCTTATTACGCCTGCGTTGAAGGATTTCAATTTTATTGTTTAAAAATGTTGAACTTTTTAGGAACCCGCATACAAAAAAAAGGGTAAAAAATAACACAATATTTGTTTATCTTTAACTAGTCAAGAGGCACAAAACGAGACACAATAGAAACATCTATTATTTGCGATCACCGGCGTTCGCGGTGCCCGAGGGGTAAAATACAGAGAGGGCATAATGCATAATATTAATTAGAGATATACCTAACAGAACTCCTATGTTCTTAATTCAAACATTTTTTCTATAGTATAGGTGGCAAACCAGCGGACCATGGACCAGGTGTGTCACTCATGCGTTGCCGGCCTTTTAGATGGGAATACGATCTTTTTTGACATCACTTACGATTACTATAACGATACGTCAAATGGTTTGTGCTAGGCGCACAGTTGTCTCGAATTTGTTTGATCTACTTTCGAGTTCCCAGCATGTTAATGTCAAATATATAAAAGCATCATCGCTTTAATTTTCGCATTGACCAAAATTTGTCTGAATCCAATATACTGCAAATCAGCTTGCAGGTGATATATGAAATGTTTTTTTCTGTGAGAGATGCCGGTCTTTATTTCAATGCACGCAAACAGCTGCATGAGAATTGTATCCTAGAAGCAATGTGTACTAATCAATATCAATCAACTTCCCGATAGTAGTGTCAATTGCTGTTGTCTTTAATGAGAAAAGAATAGCAACGGCTACACTTGTCTTATAATAATACTAGCTGTGCCCGCGACGTCGTCCGCGTGGCTATTGATTTAATGCCGATAAGTTTTTGTGCGTTTGTTAACACTGCATTGTTTTTTTACAAAATGCTCAACATTACATTCCTACCTCTTATAAGCACAATATTGATTATCAATACTTGAACTGAAACCTCTAATTATTAAAATAATGAAAATAACATTTTTGTCAGTGTCATCTTCTTAATTTTTGTCATGGTGATAAATCTCTGTGGTCGTGTAATTTTTTTATAATGCCGAGGAACTTTAAAATTCGAAATGAATTACATTTTGACGGCATATGTCACATAATTAACAAAATCGGTCGAGCAGATATTGGAAACCACGGTTACACCCGCGCGGTACTCGTTCCGGGGATATCGGAATAAAAAGGTAACCTTTGTCCTTTCTCAGGCTCTAGACTATCTGTGTAACAGATATCAATTGAATCGGTTCAGTAGTATTGACGTGAAATCAAGACAGACAGAGTAATGCGAACAGCAAAGGAGTTGAATTGCCTGCCTGATATTTTCCCCGCGCGATACAACTTGCAGTTCTTCAAAGCTAGAGTGAATAGGAAATTTCTAGGTGAGCACGTAACACCGTCGTCCACATCGGCGTCTAACATCAGGTGAGATTGTGGTCAAGTGCCTACCTATATGATAGTGACAGTGACAGAGTCACTTTCACATTTATAATATTAGTATGGATTCACACACTTGTTTGACTAATTACGGTGTTGGGTACTTGATACTGACACTTGACACACCTGTTCAGAACTCATCTTGTTCGGGTCTCTTGTCTGTTCCTGTACCCATCAGACGTTCTGAAAGATTAACCGCTTTAAAGAATCTGGAATTTATTTTCAATTCTATTAAGAGTTTAGAGTTTTGAGTGAGTGGACCCTCCCTAGAGGCTGGTTCTCTATTTGTTGTTGCTGCTGATCAATGGCTTCTTTATCGGTATGTTTTATATATAACAGGTAAGCTCTTAGCTTTCATCTCACCTCACCTGATGGTAAGATGATCAAGCCGAAGGTGGAAGCGAGCTTCACTTGTGTTCCTCAACTGAGGAACTGATTGTCGGAACACAACAATGCTTATAACATTGTTATTATGGTGACAAATTTAGGTAAGACGGTGGTAGCTAGTCAGATGGGCCAACTAAACTGAGCAGAAAAACCCCTTCCCCCCGTGGGGAATCGAGCCCCGGATCTCCCGATCTACTCCCGGTGGTGTCAACCACTAGACCAGAGAGGCTATTAAAAATATGTTATTATACAAAAATTTTACTCTTAGTACATTGTTCGCCTCATGTTAAAGCTACTTCTTGTGTTAAACTTATGTCTTAAGTGTTCAACTAAACTTGAATAAAAATTTTGTCGTGTTCTAAATCCTTCCACTTCGCGTTAGTTTGCACTAACGTTAGAGAGCAAGGATTTACGTTGAAAGTTACGTGCAGCTTAATTCCTGAATGTGAGTGCAGTCAATTAATTATTCTAACTAGCAGTTAATCTTGAGCGTTCGTTATACTGGTCAGACTAAATGCTTTTATTCGACGTTGTTGTTGAACAGGAATTTACATAACATAACAACACGCCTCTTTCCCCGAAGGGGTAGGCAAAGGTGTTATCTATACATATAATAAAACTGTAGAGGTCGAATGTCTGTACATAGAAAAAAAATGCTTAAAACCCAGTGAAAGTAAAACCCAGTAAAACCCAGGGTGATTTAAAAATAGGGAGCATACCATAATTTTTATTTTTATTTTTTATTGTTTCTCTGTCTGTTTGAACGGGCTATTTTCCGAATGGCTGGACCGATTTCAATGAAATTTTGCATGGTGATTTGCATTTTATTCCAGAAAATAAAAGAGTTCCCTTGGGATAGTTAAAAAACCATAGTAAGTGGACGAAGTCGCGGGCAACAGCTAGTATAATATAAGTTGACAATTCTTTGTATCCGGTGTAGACGTAACGCTGCCTGGTAGGTAGTCAAGACACCAAAAAAACTCGCGGGCAATGGCGCAATTCAATGCCCTTAAAACCAAAATATATTGCAGTTCAAAAAGACAACACTTTATTATTATAGAACACATTTCCCTTCAAAGGACAGAACGCGGATTCGATTCGCTTTTGGCACTGTCACGGGTGAAAAATGATGAGACTACCCGCCTCTACTCTGTCACGTTCAACATAGTACATTTAACGTACTGTGCGAATCCATTGACGCTTGCCGATCATATTTCGCCAACACTACTCATCATATACACAAGCAATGTATTACGATTGTTTGTCATAAGATTAAAATAGTTTTTCCGAATGTAGTTACATAGTAGAGTCTTCGTAGTTTTGAGTTTAAATACAATAAAACAAAGCAAACAGACGGTGCGCAGCTTAACCAAGACTTGCGCAATCGCAATGATATTTTTGTCAAATCGCCAAATCACTCGATCGGCGACGCTTCAGGTGACTGGACTGTGAAGGTTGATATCTATTTTAGATTTATACTTTATTCGGTTAAAATTTATACAATTTTGCGATTTATATATAAAGTATTTCATTTACTAGTAGAACAAGTAGCAGTGTATATTTTGTTTGTAAACTTTTTTATTGTTATGACGCGTCATAAGTGTAACTACTTGTTACCAAAATGATGAAATAAAGAATTTCATTTCTTCTTCTTTTTATTTTTTGGCTCTTGCTTTAACAAATTCTGCCAATGTCAAGTCAGTCATGGGAGTGACACTAGGAGAATAACGGTAATGATGAATTTCATTTCATTTTCATTTTTACTTCTTGCCCCCATAATAATATGATAGATAAATTGAAACATGAATTCGTAAACTATCAGAAATACCTTGGATGAAGCCGCCATCTTTGATTTTTATTTCGTAAATATTTATTTCTTCTAAATTTCTCTACCATTGATCAATCAGTGTATTTGCATGAAAAGGGGTACATACAAAGTTTGCAAACATAAAAAGATCGCTTAGTTCGCCTTATTTAATCTTAATAATACGGTTATGAGTAAAAATATGTTTTATTTAACATTCTCCTGTAGAACATCTTCCAATTTTCTTTATTCTTCCTCTCCATTGATTTGAATTCCACTCCACCTTGCGTCTCTTGGGCGAAACGGCGGCGCGCGCATTACACAGCACCCAGCGCCACGCTTGCGCCCGACGACGCTTGTATCTGTCCCGCCTTAACTATCATCTTTAGTCCCTCAGACTAAATGTCAGTTTTTTGATCCTTGGTCAAGTTTGACAAGTAGGTTAACCCATGGACCAATGGCGAAACCGTATGATGTCGTGATATGACAACTCGTACAATAGTCGAATTTTGAAATATTACTATAGTTAAATCTTTGACAATTTAACCACAACACGAAGCTGGGATTAGTAAAATGACGGATGCGACACTGATGTATATTGCTTCGAATTTTCAACGCAAACTTAACAATTTGTCAACCTGACGTCAAACATTTTGGCGTTTCATTGACGCTATTGGTCTAGATTTTAACTATTGAGGTTATTATTACTACGGATTAAAAAACTCGCCCTAAGGCAAAAGCCGGGAAAACTAGTTCTAATTGGTTCGACGGCTTCACAGCAGTAATAAGGAGCCTTCATTGACGTGAAAAGCCGATAGACTCTCAAAGATTGCATCTAATTGAGTAACGTCTATGGATACAAAGTGGATTGTCGTAATTGGACGCGTTCTCTAATAGAATAGGAATTATCTGTGCCGCGAGGTCACGATTTTGGAAAACAATAAATACGCATGCGTGACACAGGCTGACACAGCCGCTTGATTGGTTGCGACTTGGCGTTTAACGGATTTTGATCATGCGAAGTAATTGTTTACAAGAAGCGTTACTTCACCAATGAAACGATTCCGGCAGGTAGCGTTTTTAGCAGATAAAAAAAAATTAAAAATAAAACATGTTTAATTTGAATATCTACAGCAATCCCTTATTTATATTTATTGAACTTGGTACATTTCGGACCGTTGTACTAAATACTATGTGAATTAAACATTATTTTCATAACTTTTGATATGAGTCAAGTGTCCTATTTACGCGCCATAAAGTTAATTAAATAGGTGTGCTGGATCTTTTTCCCCTTCGGTAGCGGAGTTTAGTGGACTGTATTTTCTGCGGTTTAAAAAAGCTACAGCAGGCGCTTGCAATAACGCAACCTATGTGTAGGAGATTATAAGAGAGACAGAAAAGAAGAAGTAGCAACTCTCTAAGGATAGGAAGCAAAATGCACACTTACTTGCTTTTCTGGCGGCAGCTCCTGCGGACGCGCTATCGGCCCAGGCTCGCTTGGCTGATGATGAGGCGGTTTAAGAACGGCGGTAACTGAGAAACCACGGCGGTAACCGACGGGCAACGGGCAGCGGAACTAGCAATTAACAGCGGGTAACGTCAGCGGGTGACGAACAGCGGATGACTGACGGGGCGCGCCTCTTGCGCGCGTTGTTAAGCTCTTCAGTGTGCATTGCGGGTAGGGAAAGAAACATTGGGAAGGATGGCCTACGTTATTTTGCAAGGTACTTGCAAAATAACGTAGGCCATCCTTCCTTGCCTTCCTTGCCTTCCTTGCCTTCCTTGCCTTCCTTGCCTTCCTTGCCTTCCTTGCCTTCCTTGCCTTCCTTGCCTTCCTTGCCTCCTTGCCTTCCTTGCCTTCAACTAATTAACTGGCAATTACAATCCACCAAGGTGTATTATTTTTCCAAAGCTAAAATAGAACCTTACGAAGAGTTAATATTTCTTTATTTTTATTGCTGTCATCATCATCATCGACCCGCGTTGTCCACTGCTGGACATAGGTTTCCCCTTATGCCGCCACCGATATTTGGTCGTTCTCATCCAGTCCACTTCAACCAACTTATGATCATCGTCAAGAGGGTAAAAATTATTGAATGAAACGAAAGAAACATTAAAGCGAGTTATTGCGAAGTTCAAAGAAATCTCTGCTATTTTCTACGATTTTTCATCTGAGCAAACCCAATTATTGTACGGCTAAATGTGGTCTTAAGGAACACAGTGCTCCTTGGACTCTGCCTACCCCTTCGGGGAATACAGGCATGATTGTATTATGTATTTATTTTCTGCTTACTCGTTTTTTATTTTTGTATACTTTTATTAGGGTTGGCACTCAGCGCCGATTTCAGATAAACTTACACCGTGCCCGGTGCCCGGCAACAGGCTCACTTCAACGTGCCAGTTGTGCCCTACCTGTGGTTTGGTCGTGTCGTTTGACGGTACGAACGGCACAGACGGACGCGCGGACGGACGCAACGTTCCGTGGTACATTGATTATGTATTTTCAGGGCTGATAAATCATTGTTAACTCTGAATACATGAACATAACTTTTCCACTGATAAAACATTAATATCTCTGTTCGTTCTCAGCCTATATACGTCCCACTGCTGGGCACAGGTCTTCTTCATGAAGGAACACATGAGGAGTATGGGCCGTAACACCACCACGCTGCCCATACGGGTTGGTGGCTTAAATGTCTGTATACACAGTAAATTTAGAAACAGATTGTTTGTATGTTATAGAGATAACCGAGATACGTATCTAATAAAAATATATTCTAACATAATTAAAAGTAATTCTTCAGTGGGTACGAAAACTTATATAAAATCTCCGATAGCCTAAAGTTTCTGAAAAAATTTACAGCGACAAGTAAAGAATACTACCAACCCATCTATTCCCTTGGGCGTCGTAAAGGCGACTAATGGATTTAGAACTGCACAACATCCAATAGCTTATAGCGGCGACGGATTCACCACCAGTCACGCTAAGCACGTGTCGTCACTGCTTGGTGAATCGCGGACTATGGCAGTGGAATGAGTCTGCAGTGCTTTTGCCTAGTCTCTGAATAACCCTAAGGGGATAATAGTTGCGATTATATAATATAATACTTAAATAATAATAATAAATAAATATCCTCAGACATTCACAACTCTCAACTAGCTCCATTTTAAACAACTAATGCTGCTTGTGTTACGGATACAAGATGACGGATAAATATATTTAATATTGGGTTCTTACCTATGAAATTGGTGTTTTTTTTCTCTCTTCGATGCCGTTGCTCTTAGTATTTTGTCTGTAACAATTAAGATTCAGAGTATTCCTAAAAAATAATTACCTCGTCTAAAAATAGACTATATTTTTCAGCTCTTTTGATTTGTTTTGATAATTTGTTGTAAGTTTAATTGTGTTAAAATTGGACACGGAGACAACTCTTTTTAAGTGCCTCCCGAATACATCATTTTATTTGCATTCACTTAAAAACGATAAATAATTTTTATGAAGTGTGATATTACACATATTACTAAAGCTTGTCTACTGATACATGCCAAATATTATTATCTCTGGATTTGTCGTTGTGAAGAAAACTGATAAAATGTTAGTATGTAAAATGCAGAATTCCCCAAAATCTCCATACAAAACACCAATTTCATAGGTAAGGACCTAATAGATATATACATATAAATATTCAGAAAATATACAATACCTATATAAACATCCAAGACTGGTGACCAAATGCCTATGCTCATTACACAAACATCTTTCCCCGCCGGGGATTCAACCCAGAACTTCTCGACATGGCGACGCCTTGAGACCGACGTACGTACTACGGACGTAAGCCACTATGTATGTACATACACACATACATATAATCACGACTATTATCCACTAAGGGTTACTCAGAGACTAGGCAAAAGCACCGCAAAAGCAGTCCACTGCCATAGTCCGCGCTTTACCAAGAAGTGACTGCACTCAGCGTGACGGGTGGTGAGCCCGTCGCCGCTATAAGCTATTGGATGGTTGTGCAGTTCTAAGTCCATTACCTTCACCTTTTACAACATCCAAGGGAAGAGATGGGTTAGCAGTAGGTATTCTTTTAATGACCCGCTACCACACGACTAAGTATGTATAAGTTCATTTATTTAGGATAATAAATAACAGCAGAGAATGTAAATTGAATTAAATCGAAACAATGAACATATCAATACCAAGTATGGTTAACTTGTCGATAACATGAGCTGTCTGACCGAACGGCGGGAACATACATCAGTACCTGTCAGCAATTACGAGTATAGTCATGTTAGTAAAGAGAGCCCCTACTACGAATACGTATCTCCTTCTGATGTCGACATGGAATAATGCAAGTAGTAATCATAGTCATCTTCAGCCTGTGTCTAGAGGGCTTGATACATCTACTTAATCTCATGATTCCAAAGACAAAGGATAAGTCAGATGGAGTGATATAAATAAAATTATTATACACACATAAAAAGTCTATAGACTGGAAGAGCTCGGTGGCGTAGCGGTTAGTAAAATTTGGCTTTCAATATCGAAAACAGAGCTACCTTCGTCATGGTCAGGCCATGGATGGGTGACCGAAACTTTGTGATTTCGAGCTCCTCCGTGCTTCAGAAGGCACGTTGGTCCCGGTCGCTATTACCCTATTATATATACCGCTATTACGCATTGGGCCAGCGTGGTGGTGTTACGGCCCATACTCCTCATGTGTTTCTCCATGAGGAAGGCCTGTGACACCGGTGGGACGTATATAGGCTGAGGACAATATAATATGAGTCGTGTGGTAGCGGCTCATTAAAAGAATATTGCCAAACCATCTCTTCCCTTGGATGTCGTAAAAGGCGACTAATGGACTTAGAACTGCACAATTACCAATAGCTTGTAGCGGCGACGGGCTCACCACCCGTCACGCTGAGTGCAGTCACTGCTTGGTGTTTGCGGACTATGGCAGTGGACTGCTTTAGCGGTGCTTTTGCCTAGTCTCTGACTTACCCTTATGGGATTATAGTCATGATTATATGTATGTATGTACCTAAAATATAATATAATAATATTTATGTATGACAATATTGGATTATGATGTGTCTGCGAAAACACCTAATGGGCAATCTAGAGGGCTATGATTGGAGTTTCTCTTTGTGAATTAGAAAGGAGGTGATCCGTAGGAGAACTGTCACCGACACAGGTCATAGAATTGCTCTCCATAAGAGTGGGCAGGTCACATTGCAGAACTGACGACCTTGGGCGAAAAGTTTCTCAAGTGACGGCCACAGGGAACAGCGTTGGTAGGTTCTCTACCAGGAACCAATGATCTAATGAAGGTCACCGCTCAACGCAGACGGTCCAAGACTGTTTAGTCTGTCTCTAAAATTTGCCTGTTGATCTATTACAATACAATACCTAAGGCGAGAACTGCATTCAATCCCATTGCATAGTTCATTTAGCATGTGTTGTTCATGCAAATCTAAGAACGATGAAATTCCCAAAACTATTGTTTTAGATTTTGTAGCGTTTTATAAAAACCCACTTTCCACTATTGGTCAAAAGGTTATGTCAATAAATAAACCTGATGTCAAAAATGTTTAAAACCTGGAATTATTTTTTACATATGACAAGCAAGCTCTTGGCCTTCATCTCACCTGATGGTAAGTGACGATAAGGCCGAAGGTGGAAGCGAGCTTCACCTGTAATCCCCAACAACCGAGGAACTGGCTATCTTACCTCTGATTGCCGGAACACAACAATGCTTAAGACATTGTTATTATGGCGACAAATTTAGGTAAGACGGTGGTAGCTACCCAGGCGGGCTTAGAAGCCCTACCACCAACCAAACCAAGCAGAAAAACTTCTGCCTCTATGGGGAATCGAACCCGGACCTCCCGTTCAACACCACAAGACCAAGGAGGCGGTTGAGTATAAAATTCCGCAGCAGTGGAATAGGCAGTGATAGCTGAGTGGGACGGACGGAGCACTCATTCGAGAGGACGCGGGACTCGCGGGTTCGAACCCACCGCCAGTACCAGTTTGAATAAAACTCACGTGCAGTTGAATGTAAATATCGCTTGCATCGCACTGTGCCCGGTGCATGGCAACAGGTTCGTTACCTATTATGTTATGTATCTGGTGAAATGTGGATGTAAACACTTCTGCCTACCCCTTGAGGGATGGAGGAGTGATGATAACAATTATAAACATATTGTGTTGCTGTTATTGCGCAGTCTCCTGTCATTTTGCGGAATTATCTCTAAAAATATAATAACATGGAAAATATTATGTAATAATTATATTGGTACGCTATTAAAATAACATTAAAAAACAAGCAGCATGGGTAGGTACTTAGTATAATATACAATAATTGACTTGTAACAAATATACCATGTACCTACCATAATATAATACGTAAACACGATAATTTTAAGATCTCTGTGTACACAATAAAGATGTTTTTTGCATATGGCGCGTGCTGTTCTAGATAAAATTACTAGTTGATCTATTTACAAATACACACGCGTACTACCGTTTAACGTTTACCAATGAAAACATTGTTCTTAATCCCTTTACGTTTCAATGTCCCTAATGACGTCACAGCACCGGTCACTTGTGTTTGCTGCGAGAACACAGATTTTGATAAAAAGATTAATAAAAAGGTAATCGCCTAATATTTACTTGGGTCGAATGCTTAACACGCACATTCTTTAAGATTAACGTTGGTTATACTTACAAGGCCATAAACATCTGCTTTTAGTGTGAACAAATCATCATCAGGGCCTAAATTAACAAATAAACCTGTAACCTGTTTAATAACCCTGTTGTTTAATAACCTGTTTTATGTATTTGTTTTAATTGCAATAAAGAGTATAATAATAAACAGAAAAAATGTTACAGTTCATAAAAACTTCGATAGATTCCAAAATATCAAATCCACACTATAATGTTACGAGTATAAATGCGAAAGTAACTCTGTATGTCTGTCTCGCTTTCACTTAAAAACTACTGAATCAATTTAGTACATAGATAGTCTAGAGTCTAGAACCTAAGAAAGAACCTACCATTTATCCCAATATTACATGGAACGGGTGCCATGCGGGAAAATGTAAAAAAAATTAAATATACCTAACGCCTCCCAGATAAATGAAGGACAAATTTACGCCACTATGAACTTTGCTCCTAATAATAGAGTAGGAGTAAATTTTTAATTCCACCCATTTAGGCTACTGTTACAATTTAAAAAACAATTCACTTACGTTTTCCTTTTTTATTGTCCATATCAACTTGGAATTTTGCTCGCCAGTAATGTTTACTTTAGGTGAGTTTGTAAAAAAAAACGAGAAAAATTTTACAACCACGACTCGAATACAAATAACAGGTATTTACCTATGAAATTGCCGTTTTTATTCTCTCTTAGTATTTGGTCTGTAACTATTAAGTTTCAAAATATTCTTAACAAATAATCTCCTCTAAAAATAGAACATATTTTTGAGTTCTTTTGATTTGTTTTGATAATTTGTTGTAAGTTTAATTGTGTTAAAATTAGAAACAAAGACAACTCTTTTTAAGTGCCTCCCGAATACATCATTTGATTTGCATTCACTTAAAAACGATAAATAATTTTTATGACGAGTGATATCACACATATTGCTAAAGCTTGTCGAATGATACATGACAAAAATGATTATCTCTGGATTTGTCGATGTGGAGAAATCTGTAAAAATGTTAGTATGGAAAATGCAGACTTCCCCAGAATCTCCATACAAAACGGCAATTTCATAGGTAAAACCCTATTATTTGCTCATAAATTGGTCTAAATGTTAGTTATTTGATATTATATTGAAGAGTGTCAAACGACAGTGGGCCCAAGGTCCGACCTTCTGCGTTCACGGTCTAATTAAAATCTAACCCAGACTGTACTACCATACAGCGTTTAACGAGTGCAGTAAGCAGTGGTACAGACGACACCTCGGAAGACTGAACCTACATAAATGACAAAACTCTTCAATACAAATTAGTTTTGTTTCGCAATTAATCCTAATTCCATTCAAGAACAGGGAGTTTTTTTTTCCGTTCTCTTCTCTTCTGTTACTCGAATTATGACCACTCACTCTCTTGCCCATCACTATCTTTTATACAATTTTCCCTATGGCCGTTCCCCAAAACACAATCTTCTACTTTAATCTATCTATTCATCTACATCTACAGTAATACAATATAAAAACATGATTGGGGTCTCCTGTTGAGCTTGTGTCGCCTGTGCCAGGAGGATATAGGAGGATATTTATAATATTAGAGATTGATTAGATTTTTTAAAATAAAATGTAGGAAAATATAGTTGGAAAGAAATTAATTTGGCAGCCATTTAATTATTTGGTCAGCAACAAAAAGGTTAGCAGAAAAATCATTTGGGCAGCAAACAAATATTTTGTCAGCAATATAATTACTTGGGCACCAAAATATTTGGTGAGCAGAATAATCAATTGGGCAGGAAGATAATTATTTGGGCAGCAATATAATGTATATGCTACCGGAAATGTATAAAATCTAGGAAAACGAACAATGAAGATCATCATGGATCAATTCGTAGGAAATGTATTCTGATAGATGTTACGTTAAAGTTTTTTATGAACCTTTAAAACAATATTTGTGTCATCAAAACATAATTATATTAAACATTTTAGAAGCAGAGAAATCATTTAAGTTACAGCGCAATTTTTTTAATTTGCTGACAACTTTGAAATATCTGCTTCCCAATTAGTTATTTTTTAGAGGCTTAGTAATGTGAAAATATAATTAATTGGGGATATGGATCCCAGCTTATGAATTGAGAAAATACTATGTAATCGCTTCATGAACCATTCTTGGAACTTATCAGGGAATTTATTATCTGACGATTAGTCTTTTTTGGTGGACTGGGTTGATGATACAAGTGGTTTTTACTGTTTCTTTTCATTCGTTTATAATAACTACTCGCACAAAGAGAAATGTTCTCATAAACAAGCCATTAAAAATATATATATTTTGAGCGTTTTCTGTATAAAGAGTTAAGTTAATTGAAGAGGGAATGGAAGGTAAACAGATAATAAAACTAAGAAAGAAACGATATAAATGAAACATCGTACAAATATTTTATTTATTCCCGATATAGCCCTTCGACTTTTTTTGTTAAAATATACAAAAATACTGAACATTATTCTTTATATTAATATTATATTCATTTAATTTATAATAGTGTTTGATTACTCTGTAATATACACTGTGTTATTACTCTGTGTGTGATTACTCTGTGTTATTATTTAGTTATAAATCACTAAAATGAATTTTTCTGTAAAAGCCGATGTATCAAACCGCCATCTTGCTCACTTGAATAAAAGTATTCGTTGACGCCACACTGAAGTTTTTCTTTATCACTGCGTTCTGCCCAACATTTTTTTTATAATATATATATTAAAAAAGTCGAAAGGCTATATCGTGTTACATCGCTCGCCGTAATAGTTTTTTTTGGTTGCGTAACAGAATTACGTAGAAGTGTGATTCGTTTTGGCTATTTGTATCTTCTTAACAAATTAGTTCATAGGAATATTTCAACTTTTTTGTCTTGCCATGAGGTGTCATTTAAAGTCGACGTCCGATGTCATTGCCAAACCTTTCAAGGCTGTCCATTATTTTTAATTATGAAATCTGTTGGTACTGTGAGACCTGAAAAACTTACACATTTAATATTGTAATATTGTAAAAAGTACTCAAGTTGTAGGACTAGTTAAAATTGATCAATTATAGGCTCTTTTTGTTTCATTTATTATTCGTTTTCATGCCTATTGTAATGAACTTAAATTTTATTCGTATAAAACTGGCGTCTAACGTCTGTACCACGCAATCGTAAGCTATCATTCGGTGTGACTAATTCATTGATAAGTTTGCCCAAGCACGGTGACTACTCAAGCGCGGCCGCGGCGCAATGGACCGGTACGCCCGAAAACACGTCAATAACAAACACAGTTGTTTATACTTGAACCAGCTAATGATCTATTTATTTACACTTTTTATAAAACTATCAAAGCATTGAGTCAGCGTTTTTCGTAGCTATTTCTAGTGCTACTACAGTTTAAAAAGTTAAATAATGTCGGTTTATTGTAGCTCCTCTTGTAGCGTTTGCAACTTTTCTTTTATTATTTCCAACCTGGCATCTCACTGTTTACATAATTTCAAAGGCATAATAGTTAACACAGCGTCAAAAATACAGAAGAAAATAGATTTTTATTATAGATTATTAATAGTTTAGTTGCAACTTTATTTGCGATCATTGTTGAAAAAGTTTGGCATAAGTACAGAATTATTTAGATCAAAGTATCAAGTTAACGTGGCCTACTTTTGACACGGGTCGACCTGATTCCTGTGACCTATCGGCAAGGATTCGATAGAAGACTGAAATTAAAGTATGTGGTGTAGAACGAATCGATTTTGATAACAAGATCGATTGAATACGCCAATATATAGGCATGATTTAAGACTACATACAGCCGCAAGCCAGGCTACTCAAATCTCTATTTCTTAAGTAAATACGTATGATAGGTAAGTTTTTGGCCTTAATCTGACCTGTAAGTGACAATAAGGCCGAATCTGGAAGCGAGCTTCAACTGTATTCCTAAACAACTAAGGTACTGGCTATCTTAACTTTGATTGTCGGAACATAGAAATGCTCAAAACATTGTTATTATGGCGACAATTTTAGGTTTTAGGTAAGGCAGGCGTAGCTACCACCAACCAAACCGAGCAGAAAAACTCCTGGGAATCGAACCCGGACCTCCCGATCAACCCAGTGATTTAAACCACTATACCTGAGAGGCGGTTAAAAGTTTGACTTTATGAAGACCGTATATTCAATATTGAGTCGTGTCAGGATATAATTTAAATACATCCTATAGTTTAAAAAACATAAAAGTTTTCGTCGAATTAAAAATGTGTTGTGATTACATCTATTCATTAATTTATCTTCCCAGATAGATTCATGGCTAGGAAGCTATTTATGAAAAGATGAACTGACCGTGTTCAAAAACCCATATTGTAGTTTAGTGTGCATTTCAATACTCAGGTTAATTAATTGTAACCAATGTAAACTTTAGGTACGTTCATTTCTACCATAATTTTTAGATTTCTATTTTGGTTTATAATTTGTGTTGTTCGTTTATACGGACAATAATAATACAAACTCGTAATAGGTATAATCGTACCGTATACACACGCCATCTTCATTTGAAATTAATTGGAAAAGGGTTAATATTTTGTTTAAAGTAGCATTGTGCCACTGTCCAAACTTCTAATAAAAATTATAGTTTAAAAAACTAAAAAACACGAGCGTTTATGTAATCTTACTTTTCGGACAAAACGCTCCACGCTTTCTTTTTGTAATTTTTAGTGCGTGCTAAAAGCGTGTTTTTTAGTTTTTTAAACTATTATTTTTATTTTATACTTTTTAGTCTTCTTATTATTCAAACTTAATTAACTACTTGTAACTATGCCTATTTTTTTCGTATTTCTGACAGCAAACCCTTTCATTTGATATCCATATTATGGGGGTGGATTTCAAACAGTCAGTCCGCCATCTTGGGGAGGCCGCCATATTGGATTTGTAATGACGTTTCTAAGCTAGTCATGTGTTGTCATCAGAACTCAGAGCGTGTGTAAAATTTCATCCTAATCGAAGACCGGGAAGTGGGTCAAATTAATATTCCAAATTTTGACGCAGATAAATTATTTAACTCACAACGTTTACAAACGTTTGTATGTAAACGTTGTGAGTTAAATAAAAGCGTGTAATTAAAAGGGGATTTCTAAGAATGAAAAAAGTACTTTTTAAAGGTATTTTATATACAGGATGAAAAATTTTCATAGGCCCTAAGGGAAAAGTACTCTTTCTAACGGACTGACAGGCACTAGGGTTAGATTTTTCCTTTTTTTTTCACGGTGCTTAAAACACCACTACTTTTTAATTAGTACAAAAAAGAATTGGGTGCTCGGTATCAACTACTGATCATATTAATGTACTCATAATTTTTTTATTAAAAAAAACAGCAAAATTTTTAGGGTTTGTTTTTATCCCAAAATTTCGCTTTATTCATGCACGATGTTTTTAATCCTCTCAAAATATACCTGTGAATGATTAATCACGTGATTGTCATGAGAAGTTATTCGACTAAGATTGAGCCCGAGACCTACAAAGTTTGAGAAGCTCGGTGGCGTAGTGATTAGTACACTTTGGCTTTTGATATTGAAAACAAAGCTATCTTCGCCATGGTCAGGCTTTCATCTCATCTGATGGTAAGTGATGATAAGGCCGAAGGTGGAAGCGAGCTTCACCTGTAATCCTCAACAACTGAGGAACTGGCTATCTTACGTCTGATTGCCGGAACACAACAATGCTTATAACATTGTTATTATGGCGACAGATTTAAGTAAGACGGTGGTAGCTAGCCAGGTGGGCTTAGAAGCCCTACCACCAACCAAACCAAGCAGAAAAACTTCTGCCCCCATGGGAAATCGAACCCGGACCTCCCGATCAACACCCGGTGGTGTGAACCACTAGACCCGAGAGACGGTTTGGATGGGTGATCAAAACGTTGTGATCTCGATCCCGTTGGTGCGCCAATAGAATAGTGCGCTTGTATCAACCCCCGGCTAGTCGCTTAAGCGCAGCTTTCAAAGGCAGACGCAAAGTCAACTTCAAGTTGCGGTGGTTCTGTGAACGTGAAGTTTGCACCCAAATTTTCATTAGTACGAAATTGCACTGCATTTAAGTACGAAATTCCTCTAAAATGAACCCTCCGTTTACTCCTCATGTGTTTCTCCATGAGGAAGGTCTGTCCCAGCAGTGGGACGTATATAGGCTGATGACGACGAACCCTCAGTACTCGAACTGGCTTAGTTAAACCTTGCGAGTTGGCCACATTTCTTTGCCGTTTGCAGATACTACGAGACGTCATGTTTACAATTACATAATTTTTTCACGTGAACATACAGAAAAGTAATTTTCATAATAACGAAGATTTGCTTCCAGAAAATCTATAGCCATATAAGTTATGGCTTAGTAAGATAAATTAAAAAATAACTCGTACGAACAGCATTCAATAAAAATATAATAAAGGATATAGTTAAGAATCTAAATTTAAATTTTTTCTTTTCTTTTAATATGCAGTAGTTTATGCATAGTACACGTATCAGACAAACAGAAAGTAAAAAAATTTAAAAATTGTTTTGGCTTCTGTTCCTTCAATCAAGTAAATGGACCAACAGGAGATTCAAAAGCATCAGATGAATTAATTCAAAAAATATTTTCTTTGAAAAGGTCGCTTATTAACTTCATGGGGACCGTTCTCGCTACTTTTGCTGGTATTCAGGATTACGGGGAACCCTTTGACAGAAAAGTTATTTCGAAATTTCAATCTCGATGTGGAAGCAAAATTCTTGGCGATGCAGCTTACGATATTGCGTTATTATATTCTGGTTCGAGGAGCTCGGTGGCGTAGAGGTTAGTACGCTTTGGCTTTCGATTGAAAACAAATCTTCTTTCACCATGGTGAGGCCGCGGAGGGGTGACCAAATATTTGTGATCCCTAGCTGCTCCGTGCTTCGGAAGGTGCATTAATCCGTTGGTCCCGCTCGCTATTGTAACTGTTTCTACCCACTAACCCGTATAGGGCCAGCGTTGTCGTGTTACGGCCCATACTCCTAGTGTGTTTCCTCATGAGGGAGGCCTGTGCCCAGCAGTGGGACATATATAAGCTGAGGACAAATATTCTGGACATCTGTCCTGGCACATGCAATTTCTGTTTGCGACCAACCCAAAAAACTACGTATTCTGATGAGTAATCTGTAATAATATAAAGATTTACAATATCTCCAACAAGTACAGTAAAAAAATAAGTATATAAGTATTGTCAACTGTTTGTTTCCCTAAAATAAATAAAATAAATAATGAATAAACACAATAATTTATTTGAGCTTCGAAATCAGTTTTACTATGTAAGAATGGAGGCGGACTCAAGGTCTACGTGCATCTTCTGTACAAGCGATTTTCGACTTCATTGTGTGAACTTAGGCTTCTGTAAATTAAATAAATCTTAAAAGTAATACCCAAGCTAAGCTAAGCTTGCCCCATTCGTTGTAGGATCATAAAATATTACCGTAAAATTTACAATGTAATTCTACAATGACAATAGACTAATTTAAGAATTATGCGCATCGCCTTTTGCCCAATATACCCGGACAAGTGACCATTGTTGTTATGCTGTCAGGCAATAAAGAATAACCAAAAAAATGTTTCAATTGCAGTAAAAATACTGCTTTTAAGATTATCGTTGTATTAATATAAAATTATTTTTATCAAGGGTGATGAAAGTGATAATATTTAAACGGTTAGAAAAGTATTCGAATTTTTGTAAAATGCAATCAGGCAGCTCCTCTTTTTGATATAGTTTATGAAAAGTCATTGGATCAGCTAAAATATTTGGTCTCAAGGCGTCGCCATCTCGAAAGGCTTCGATCCCCGGTGGGGGCATATGTTCATGTGACGGATTCAGGCATTTGTTCTCCAGTCTTGGATGTTTATATAAGTATTGTATATATTCTGAATATTTATAAATATTTATCTATTAAATATATTTATCTAATAGTAATATTAAGTGTGTAGCAATAGTAACACAGTGAGTAATGGTCAAAGTAGTTTTTAAAATTAATAATATATACAGAAAACTTCCGAAGTTTTCCTGAAATATTCCATAGTTTCGTTGATATTCTCTTATTTCAACCCTGCGTGTTGCACTAAAACAAATTTTTCAACCCTTAGGTAACCAATGTTGGTAAATAGAAGTACTTATACTATTTCAATTTTAACAAGTTTTTTAATAATATTTTACTATTATTACATCCCCTTAAATATTTTATTGGTTCACCTACCCCGCAATAGATGGCGTTCTCACTGCGCCTCAAACTTCTAAATGGCGCTATTTAGTTCTGCAGCGCAAAATATATAGACTCACTGTGATTTTCCGGTGTAATTTTCGTTAACTTTGCTTAACGAAATTATCTCACTTCATTCAAGGACTGTCAAAGTCTTCGGATGAAGTGAGCTGTAATAATAATTATCAATGATGGTATGAAAAAATCCGGCGGGCTCGGTGGCGTAGTGATTAGTAGTACGCTTTGGCTTTAGATCGAAGACAAAGCTACCATCGCCATGGCCAGGCTGTGGATGCGTGACCAAAACTTTGTGATCTCGAGCTCCTCCGTGCTTTGGAAGGCACGTTAAGCCGTTGGTCTCGGTCGCTATTTAGCCCGTTTCTACCCACCAACCCGCATTGGGCCAGCGTGAGGGTGTTACGGCCCATACTCCTCATGTGTTTCCATGAGGAAGGCCTGTGCCCAGCAGTGGGACGTATATAGGCTGAGGAATTGGGTTGTTCAGGACTACATCAAATTATTTGTCAATGTACGTTAATATTGACTGAAATACAGCTTCAATGTATATGTACGAGTGGCAACATATCACTATCTTTCTTCGTTTTTGAAGTACCGTTGTCCATATGCAACGGTATCTGATACAGAACTAAAAACTACAAAATCAACATCATCCTCCATTTCGGCCTACATATAGCCTTATTACACCTTTTTCAAAGGAACAAAAATAAAATTCTTTCAAAATACACCTCCCGAAATCGTATAACTAATTCGTGACTGCGTGGTACAAGTCCTACCTAGTTGACGCCCGCCGACGTCCGCCGTCCTACGCGGTTGTAACGCGACTCCCGGACATTGTTGGATATAGACAGATTGCAGAGGTTCTATTTCATGTCTCCCAAATCACGATACAAACGCCGAGAAACAGTGCTGCCATCTATACTTGTTGGTCTGTAATTCAAATTGTAAGAAAAAGATAGAAGATTGCAAATACTTTATTGCGAAAGCTTGTAGCATGATAAACATTTAGTTAAATGAAAAAGAGATGAAAAAGAAATTAGAAATAGATTTATTTCAACTTGAATGTGATAATCAAATAAGGGTTTATTCAGCATAAGCTAAGTGCTACTTCAAAACGTACTGGTAACACGTTGATATTCTCATTGCCCTTTATGAGTGTAATTTAAAGTCATGATGACGCGGGTAAAACTAACCCATTGTAACCCATACTCTGGCCAGTACCGCAGTAGTTGAGGTAACAATCTACCTACATTGGGTACAATGGGTTATTTACCTACATAATAGCCACCTTAACTAGTAAGTAGATACTTAACCTAATAGTCACCGGCTTTTCAGCGGGTGGAATGAAGATTTTTATATCTTAGTGATAGAGCATCTCCAAACCGAGCAGAGAAACTCCTGCCCCGTGGTAAATCAAACCCTGATCCCCCGATCAACACCAGGTGGTGTCAACCACTAGATCAGGGAGGCGTTTAAATTATTCTTATTTTGATTTTAATCATTTGGTATACTGGGGAGCTGACCAACCAGTGGTTTCAATATCCCGGTAAGGCCAGTCTTTGAAGATCTCAACCAAAGAAGTAGGTGTTAAAATCTCCCTTGAAACAAACTCTGAAAGCGAAATCTAACGCGCGTCTGCCACCCGAATAAGATATTTAAAAAGTCAAGTTGTCTTAGCCTCACCGGTATGGGATCTGTACAGGCACCCATACACTCTGGACCCGAGACAAGTATCCAGGTGCACCACTAGAAAGCAAACATTTGACCGAACATACTAGCTTACACCAGCTTTCGCTTTAAAGGACCCTTTAAGCTGGTGGCTTGTAACAGCGGCCCGGAAAATGAGTGTTTCCGTCAGAAACATCAAAGCAGGCCGAGCCGTCTCTAGGTGTTGGTGGACGGCGTCAGGCTGCAGTGGAGTCCACTTATGTTGTAGAATTCAACATTAAATAGTATGGAGGAAGTTGGGATGTTGTTCACTATATAATTAAGATATCTTTGTTGACATGTAAAACTGCAATACTGCAAGTTAAAAAAAATATAGTTCCTAGCGATATTAATTATTTGACATTCAGTTATGCCTAAAAAAGGAAATTGGTACTATTTTTTTATTATTATCAAAATAGATTACCACAAAATGTACATTATTTTTTATATATTATTTATTTGAATATATTGGGTCTTTACCTATGAAATTGGTGTTTTTATTCTGTCTTAGCAATTTGTCCGTAACTATTAAGTTTCAGAACAATTGCCTCTTCTAAAAATAGACCATATATTTGAGCTCGTATTATTTAATTTGATAATTTTTTGGAAGTTTAATTGTGTTAAAATTAGACACAAAGACAATTATTTTTAACTGCCTCCCGAATACATCATTTGATTTGCATAAACATAAAAAAATGAATAATTTTTATCAAGCGTGTTCACACACATATTGCTAAAGCTTGTCTTATGAAACATGCCAAATATTATTATCTCTGGATTTGTCGTTGTGAAGAAAACTGATAAAATGTTAGTATGTAAAATGCAGACATCCCCAAAATCTCCATACAAAACACCAATTTCATAGGTAAGGACCTAATACTTTTATGCATGCGTGAAGAATAATATTAGAATACAAGAAGTAGACGGTAAGCTGACGAGGGACAGAGGAGAAGACATGTCTTGTGTCGACCCGTGTGAGGAAAGTTCAGGAAGATGAGATAAACTTTATTGCACAATTTGCATATTGTAAATATTATCATCATAATTAATAAATTTTATCCAGCAATAATTTGGGTATGAATATTATTATTTTCCTTTAAATTTTACTGTCATAATAATATTATGTCATATAATATTATTATATTCAAATCGTGAACTTTTAAACAAATATATAGGTATATTAGTCTCGCTTTTTATTTAATTAAATTATGTCATAAAATTATTTTGAGAGGGAACACCCACTGATCGAGACAGAACATTGCCTCATGCTATTGTATGGGAGTTTGCCATCCATCATACAGTACAAAATTCTTGGTCGAGTCATTATTTTACAATGCCAAGAAATTTTAAAATTCGAAATGAAATTACATTTTGACGGAAAATGTCACATAATACTCGGTCGAGCAGATATTGATAACCAGGGTTACACCCGCGTAGTACCTGTTCCCATGGGAATATCGAGATAAAAAGTAGCCTTTGTCCTTTCTCAGGCTCTAGAACTCTAGATTATCTGTGTACCAAATTTAAATTGAATCGGTTTAGTAGTTTTGACGTGAAAGCAAAACAGACAGACATAGTTACTTTCGCATTTATAATATTAGTATGGATACGGCACTAAACACCCAAGACGCAATAAAATTTGCACTCGCATTTGAATATAAATACCACAAAAATATAAACTGTTAATTCTAAATACCACCAATGTACCTAAGTACCTAACAATGCAACGGTGAAAACTGCATTTATTCTTGCAGAAGTTTTTAGGTAACGCACATACTAAAATCCCTCAGAGTAAACAGAACTGGAGTAGCCTTTGTCTAACATTCCCCTCTGCCAAATGCACAAGCATCGGATGCTTGCACGTTTAATAAAACTAGTTGAGCCGCCATTTTGACAGCCATAACTTTGTAAACATTGCGGCGAACAGAGCTCCCGCAAAAATGCCTGCCTGTGCTGTTTTTTGTTGTAAAAATAAATAGAAAACATCGAGTATGCTAAAAGATGGTGTCACATTTTATTTGTAATTATAATTTTTAAGATTTCATGATTATTTACTTTATTATTTCATGTTTTGCACACCCCACGTGATTATTTTAAACGTGTGTGTGCATGAAAATTAAATTTGTGTGTCGAATTATGCATGTGTGCATTTGTGAAAACGGCTGGCTTTGAGTGTAGTGGTAACCTCACCCCCCGCAAGAATGGCTACTCCAGTTCTGTTTACTCTGAGTAAAATCCAGATAAATATTCTAAAAACTGACTTTTCGATTCAATGAACTAAAATCAAATAATAATCAAGTCACTAATCTATACTATCAACACGCAGTTTTACATTTTGGCTTACGCGGAACAGTTTAAAGTCTTATTTACTGTAAACGTAACACATTTATGGTGCATTTTCTCTAAAAAATATAATTAATTATCCATACTACATACGTTAATAAATAATGATAAAATGTATTCCGTATTTTAATCTTAATTTTATTGCCAATCAGCTATGATTATGTCGGTATGTTAGTGGTCGCTGCCATACACGGGCTGACAGCCGGCCTTCGAAGCGAGTCGACGACTTAGAGCACGCACGCACACTCGACTTTAAAAAACCTTTCGCCTTGGCTGCGGGATATAATCTTAAATACTGGAACTTATTATTGTTTTTGAGTCGGTTTTAAGTAATTTAGATACAACTGATGCTGACAAGTATATGTTCTGTCCTCAGCCTATATAAGTCCCACTGCTGGGCACAGGCCTTCCCCATGGAGAAACACATGAGGAGTATGGGCTGTAACACCACCACGCTGGCCCAATGCGGTTTGGTGGGTAGAAACAGTCACGTGCTTTCCGAAATACGGAGGAGCTCATGATCAAAAAGTTTTGGTCACCCATCCACAACCTGACCATGGCGAAGATAGCTTTGTTTTCAATCGAATGTCAAAGCGTACTAACCACTACGCCACCGAGCTCCTCAGTATATGACCTGCCTCGTGGTAAATATTGCCGTGGCACTCGCGCGTTTACAACTCTAGTTCCGTCAGGTTCATAATGTCCCATTCCCATAATGTTCCTCGGTTCTAAAACGTCCCTTCTCCGAAATAATTCATAAAATGGGTAAAATGTACATTGACATAAACCTCAGAGGTTTCGCGACAATGCCGAATGCAGATCAGTATGACGTCGTATCATTACGAAAACACAGTTTTTCAATTTTGTTTACAATTTAACTAAAATAAATATTGAGAACCAGGCAATGCTTTCTCTCGGTTGAAGGAAAACTGACTATATTTTCTTAATATTTTCTTCCTTTACCTTATTTTAATGGAGTAGGGTAATTGATTTATTAAACGAGGAACTTAGTACCGCGCGGTCTGCAGACCTAACGCACAGGTACCGAACGTATTGCTAGCGCCTATTTTTCGCTAGCGCTCCGTTTAATCTGAGTGCTAAATACCTACCCCTTCGGGGATAGAGGCGTGATGTAATATGTTATGTTGTTTTCTATTTTTTTCCATAACATTGGCTGACTAAAATAATACTCCATAAGGAGACTATTAAACGTGCATTTGAACATATATTATCGAAACGTTTAACAGATACTAATAATACGTAGTGTAAAATTAATGGGGGAATTCGGCAGTTGAAGGTCACTTAATACTGCTCAGTCAAAAATATTTAGTACCGGTGGTGCCCGACTGCCTGAGAGTCTTAGGGTCAGTCTTTTAATCCGTAGTCAGGTTGACCAGTAAGTTAAATTAGGATGTGACAGGTTGTCTAATAGTGGAATTTTCAAATATTACTACAGTTAATCACATAATAATCATAGACAATTTAACCACAACATGGTGCTGGAATTAGTAATATGGCGGCTGGCGGCACAGCTGATGTATATTGCTTCGAATTTTCATCGCAAATTTATCAATTTGTCAAGCTGATGTGACACATTTTGGCGTTTCCATTCACGCTATTGGTCTAGAATTTAACTATTGTGGTTGCTATTACTACGGACCAAAAATTTTACCTCAAATGAGTTGCTTCAGACTGAGTTTGCATGACATAATAACGGGGTGTAATTTTTCATATAGTCTAATGTTATTTTTAAAACAACTGTGATTATATTCACAATGGTCTTTAAAATTAACGGAGATTTGATGACTTTCGTGCCAACCTTCCGAATAAATCCAGCTGGGAAAAGAAAATATTGTGAGTGGATTTTGAAGGTTTGTGCTCTTTTACTGTTAAAGGAATTATCTGTTTTGATTTAGGTGTATCAATACGGCAGCGGTGGCCGAGTTGGGACGGACGGGGCTCTACTCAGTCGATCCCATCGCCTGTACCTCTGAGTTTGAATAAAACTTATGTACAGTTCATTGTGAATATCGCTTGTCTCACATTGTGCCAGGGTTAAGCAGGCTCACCACCTGTTAAATGGGGACGTAATATATCTGGCGAAATGTGCGTGTTTAACGCCTCTGCTTACCTTCGGAGAAAGAGGCGTGATAATATATTATTATATATCAACACGCTCGTCACGCTCGCTTGTTACATGGGGTCTTAGGCCTGTTCCAGAATAGATCTGTTGAACTTTTGAGCACAGCTGGAAAGGGATAGCGTTATGTGGGGATGAATAGCGCCATTTCGATTTCGGTATGCAAGCCGAGATCTGTGCTTGTGGAATACGGGCCTTAGACCTATTAGGAGAAATATGGATGTTCAATACCTCTGCCAATGCCTTCAGGGAAAGCGGCGTGATGCTGTGACGCTGTTTTGGTTACATCCTGTATGTGTTTTCTAAGTCAAAATTAAATCGCAGTTTTTTTCTGTGGGTGCTTTAGTCTTACTATGGGAAAGGAAACTGAAAATCAATCGAACCTATTGCCTTCGATAGAGCAAAACAACTTCGGATGGGCAACCAAAACTTTGTTATCTCGAGTTCCATCTTGTTTCGGAAGCAACGTCATGATTTTAGACTCGATTCAATTGCAAACATTTCCGTAACTCGGAAGATCGGATCCACTAGAACATCACTTAAAGTCGGGGACCCTGTACTCATAGCAGACCAAAAGCTACCCCGTGGAACCTGGCCTAGAGGTCGAATGGACAAGATATTCTTCGGACCGGACGGAGTAGCTTGGGTGGCTGAGGTGACAGCCAAGGGGCTACTAAAGAGGCCCTTGCGTGGCGCCCTTAATAACCGACCAGGGCACATAGACCCTTTTCGCTACCGTTTGCTCGGAATGCTGTCGCCTCCTAAAGATTTGTGCCTTGCACCGGGGCGTGCAATGTTGGCGAAAAACCTTTTTTATACTTATTTTTAAGCTTTTTGATACTATTTTACCTTTTGAAACTATTTTGTATTTTGATTGCTTTGTCTTGTATTTTGTTTTTTATGGTCAGTTAGTGTGTGTCAGTCAGTTGGTGTCAAATAAATATAGTAATTATTAATTGTAATTTTACTACTTCAAAATCAGTTCACTCCCCAACAGGTGGGATGGACGTATATTTCGTTATTCGTTTTTTTTGGCGACCTAAGTACATTCCGACGACCTCCGTGGTCGAGTGGTCTGTACGCCGGTCTCAAGGTGTCGCCATCCCGAGAGGTCCTGGGTTCGATCTCCAGTGGAGGCAAGTGTTTGGGTGATGAATTTTCAGACATTTGTTCTGCAGTCTTGGATGTTCATTATATACGTATTGCATTGTTTATATTCTGAATAATTATGTGTATTTATCTATTAAATATATTTGTCCGTCATCTAGAATCCGTAACACAAGCAGCATTTAGTTGCTTAAAATGGGACTAGTTGATAGGTGTGAATGTCTGAGAATATTATTATTATATTATTATTATTCAAGGTGTAACACGATCGCCTGACTGTGAGTGTGATGCATGAAGCTATGCCGATTAGTGATTTATATGGAAGAGTTGTCACAAACTGGCGGCGGACTTATCTGGGTATAATATTGTATTAGTCCGTTACTTAGCTAAACATAATATGTAATTCATTTACCATTAGAGTTTATTCATTGCAGCAATCTAATCTCAACAGGATTGACCAGTTACAGGTAATATTTACCTGTAACTGGTAAGACAGGGATGTCAAACAAGCATTGCTTCCCTGAGGATAAGCCATAGCACATTGCATCTTCGCCACTGCTCAGTCTATGACAATGTTAGTCTATGATAGTGTGACGGTTACTTTCATCTACATGTTAGTTACTTAGTTTTAATACAGCGTAGTAGTACTCCTAAGGGTAAAATTTTGGTGACCACGGAAGACCAGCGGCGTATGCCTGCTACAACTGACACATGCTGAGTGGCTCACCATTTAGTGTCGCAATTTTTTAGGTATTAAGCTTAGCACAAATAAATTATTTTCTTTATTTATTTATTTCTTTGTTTACATAAAAGAACTGTTTCACATAAGCAAATTCCAACAAAAACGCTATAGTATGCTTCAAGATGAAGCTCGTAGCTTCAATGGGCTATAATTAGTCCTAGTAAGAAGTGGTTTGATTTGTCTTGGGCACAGCGACTTGAAATATCTATCCAGTCTCCTCCAAATAACAGAACTAAAATAGTTAAATTAAGGTAAATAATGCATTCCACCAAATGGGTCAAAAGCCGCTGCAGCTACACAACTTTCGAATCAGATGATTTAAAGATAAGATGGTTCGAATTGGCGATGCCAATTTCAATTATGATAGCCTGTGGAGATTTTCAGAAAATATGTGACCAAGTAGAGATGGAGCCATTGTCTGAAAAAAGGTATCATTGCGGCCATATCTTTGCCTGAAAAGATGGAATCCACTCTTACATTTTGTAAATTTTTCGAAATTCGTCAAATTCTGCGGTTTCAAACATACCTGAATAGTCACTTTGACTCTCCCCCAGTTTTTACTACCTTTCAAAGTAATCTGTTCTTCTACCGTTATTCAATGAGGTTAGTAAAATAACACTGACAGGATTCGTGAAATAGTTATATTTTACCGGTAATACTGTATTTCAAAGACTGTCTCAGCACCCTCAGTTCTACACGCAATCGTTAAAAATTTACGTGGTTTCTTAAAGGTTATATTTCCTGGCGGTGTTTTGACCAACTTTTGTTTTGTGCAAGGTATATTGAAAGGTCGTCTATACTGGCTTAAATAATATTGATTTCACCTGTAATCTTGTAAAATTCATTGAAACGTGACGTGATGAGCAGATAAGAGTTTATTTAAACCATCATTGGAATTTTTGCGTCCGAAGAGGAGGAAAAGGAGGAGGAATGAAGTCATCTCTACATAATGACAATTTAATTTTTTTTAAATTTTCTGGTTTGCTTTTCGTCAATGTGCTTCTTGGGCCATAGTTTTGCGTCAGAGCGCGTCACGTAGAACCTCCAGGTAGCCTATATCCTTTCTCAGGCTCTAGACTATCTGCGTACTAAATTTCGGTGAAATTGGTTCAGTCGTTTTGACGTGAGAGTGAAATAGACAGACAGAGTTACTTTCGCATTTATAATATAAGTGGATTGTATGTAAAAACGATAGACATATCGCTCATCCAAAAGAATATTGAAGTAATTACGTTTTTGCGATTTTTCAGGGCGTTTTAAAGCGAGCGTTTTAAAAGTTTTTAATATTGTGTATTTCCAATCATTCTATTGATATATTTTAATAGTTATGTTGTGTTACTTTACTACCAATAATATTATATATTAAAATTTGCGAGAAAACTCAAGATAACTATTAAAAAAAACAAATAAAATAAACCAGACGTACATTTACGTCATTTTATAAATTAAATAATACAATTATGACGGCAGTGACTCTTTCTGTCGGAAACTAATGGAACAACAATTCTGTCGTTTTTACCATGGATAAAACGTGTAAAACATGAAATTATGGCATAAAAAACTCATTTTCGACTTTTTGGTAATTGTCATTATTCTTTTGGATGAGCGATATGAGTCTAGGTTTTGTCGCTCAATACATGTAAGCTTGCTACGATGGACGGACTCTTCGGAGTAATCACGGAGCAATACGTCCGGTGTTTTATTACCGGTGTAATAAACACGCTCGGTGCTTGGTGCTACTAAGTTGTGTTATTACCGCGTTTTTCACCCTTGGTCCACGTTTGTTACTGATCTTTCGTAACCAGCTACGAACACGGAATTTTTATCTTACTTTGATAACCAGCTACGAAAACAGAAATAAATTGTCGTTCTCATAACCAAGTTTCGTAACTAACTACGAAAGAAGATTTCTTTTTCCATTTTCGTACCTGGTTATTAATCAAGAAAATTTGGTCTTTAATAGCTGTCTTTCGTAACCAGTTAGTAAAACGGAAATAGTCTGAATATTCATAACCGTTTATTAATGAAGAAAATAATAAACTGCATGCATAATTTTATTATAATAATAATAATAAATATCTTCAAACACCTCAACTAGCCCGATTTTAAGCAACTATTGCTGCTTGTGTTACGGACACTAGATGACGGATAAATATATTTAATAGATAAATACATAAAAATATCCTAAATATATTTAAAAAAAAATCAAAATTCAAAATCATTTATTCAGTTTAGATGCGTCTTAGCGCTTGCTTATGAATGTCATAAACATTTTACAATATTACGTGAAAGAGAAAAAACTACGCAACTAAACATCCAAGACTAATACTATTAGTATAATAAAGTTATGCATAATGTAGTTTATGAACTTATAAACCGCTAGAAAACAAAATTAACTTGTTTGTGGTAACTTAACTTTGAGACGCTACGGTCTAGCTGTCGGACTGAATCTTTGGGAAGTCATCAGTACCAGATGTCAATGCAGCTTTACTACTAACTACGTTCATTTGTCTACGAGCTTTCAGCTCTCTTATTCTGAACTGTCGGAAACTAAACGAATCACGGAATCTCTGTTTCTGTCACTTTTTATTGCGGCGAATTAGAGCGAGACGGGAAGTGACTTTCTGATTCTGAACCGAATCCGTGAACCGACAGTTTAGGATAAGGGGCCAGGTCGAAATTTCAACAACTCTCAGATTTTGTATTCGATGATCCAATCAATAAATCGCGCGGGGATGACGTGGGTGCTAGTTTACCTCTGCCCACCCCTTCGGGGATATAGGCGTGATTAATGTATGTATGTAATAGATGGCGCTGTACGTAGTTGCATTATTGCTCTATTTAAGACATTATTAGACGTTTAATTTAAGATAATATTATTTTATGCGTTTTCATCAATCGAAAGGTGGAGATTGGAGTAAACAATCTCCATCTTACCATTAGAGGAATAGAAACTAATTTCCAATTTACAGCGTCTTTACCCTCTTACTTGGTGAGTTGGTTTTAGCAAGTTTTTAATTTGAACTGAACTTGAAGAATAATTGCAAGTGAAAATTCATAGAGCTGACAACTAATGGACATACATATAATCACGATTATTAGAGTCAGAGACTAGACAAAGGCACTGCAAAAGCAGTCCGCGCTTTACCAAACAGCGACTGCACAGCGTGACGGATGGCGAACCCGTCGCCGCTAATGAAGACATGTTCAAATAGAAAATTAATAAAACATTTTTCCGATAAGTTAAGCTACCTTCGGTATGGTCAGGCTGTGGATGAGTGACCAAAAATTTGTGATATCGAACTCCTCCGTGCTTCAGAAGGCACGTTAAGCTGTTGTAACCGTTTCTAACCCGCTAATCCGTATTGGGCCGGCGTGGTGGTGTTACGGCCCGTACTCCTCCTGCATTTCTCCATGAGGAAAGCCTGTGCTCAGCAGTGGGACGTATGTATACTGAGGACGGAATGTTAATAAAGAAATAAATGTTCATGAATAGGATGTTGACGCTTATAAGGTTTTTTTACTATAACCTTAGTTGCTGAACTTGATTCTTTCACAAGCCGATGAATAATCAAAGTGAAGTACAAGTTACTTCTCGGTTAATGAAATGCTGGCATAAATTGCTCTTTTTTCAACTTCACCCTCTCAAAATGTGAGTAAAAAAATCGCGTTGGGAGGACGAGAGTGGGCAAAGGAATCGGCCCCTCACTTCCGCGTACATTTACTGTATTTTGTATTTCCATTTACATAAAGGGTGCTTTTATAAATGCATTCATGTCATTTTTCACATACCTACCTTATGACAAACTGTGTAAGTTAATTGTAGAGTTCCAGTGTATTTGAGACCAAGAGTAGATGAGTCCATTGTGCGAAGATAGCTCGGGCAACAGACAAAAGTAAGAACATGAGATTTGATCCTTTAACGAGGCACTTATCAGTATTAGCGACTATGCTGTTATTGCGCTCTTCTCTGGCCATTATCTCTCTGTTTCTGTTTTTAAACTAACCATCTGTCTCCTTTCTTCATTGTTTTTGGTATCCAGTTTTATATAAATATAACATAATATTGTTGTTTATGTAGGATAAACTATTCCGATAATATTGTTCAAAAGTTTCAAATAATTTTGCCAAGGCACTATTGTAAGTACTAGTAGCCCTACCTTTGATAATATCTTTAACTTTTATGTTCACTGATTTGAGAAATTTAAAATTTTTTTTTTTTTTTTATTTGTGAATTTTTTTGTGTATTGTTTGTGAATGTTTTTCTTTATAAAATGTTTCAGAGTGCCTTAAGTTCTAATTATATACAATAAGTGACATCTCCGTTTTTTTACTTTATCATCGGCATCCCTATGGTCACAATCCTGTATTGTAGGGCGGAGGGAATATACTTATTGGTGGTAAACAAGACTATGCTCTGGATATAACAACTGAGATTCAGAGAGTAATTTTTCTCTCTGAATCTCTATGTATATCAAGCCTTGAGGAGAGGCGTGAAAATCATTAAGCGGGCCGAAAGGGTTGTTCGGGGGCAGGGGTGGCTGATGCAATTTTTGTTTGTTACACCAAAGAAAAACAGTATGTACGTGGGGCATGCAACAAGGAATTCAAAAATGGAACTCTTTGTGAACATGTTACCTTTAATTAGCGCGACTGTCATTATTTTTTTCTTAAATTTATGTACTTAACCTTTCGAAGATTGCGTGTTTTTGTCAAAATGAATTTAACTCGTGAACTTTTTCGTTGAATGATTTTTTTTAATATGTGTGGTCGGCTCTTGGTCTGCATCTCGCCTGATGGTAAGTGACGATAAGGCCGAAGGTGGAAGCGAGCTTCACCTGTTATATAGTTCTATGTTTTTAAGATTTTCGTTGTGGCTTGACAATCAGAGAGTTTCCAGAGATTTCATAGGGCTTTTGGTGCTGAATCACCGGGTCGTGGCTCTGCTATATTGTATATAGAATTAGACGTCGACGGATATTTTTTTTTTCTCTGACTGGTATCAAAGGCTTAGTGATTAAAATTTTAATCATAACATATCATCACCCATCTTTCCCCTAAGGGGTAGGTAGAGGTGTTAAACACACACTTTAATCATGATTAAGCTTATAACTAAGTAACTTGTTTATACTTCTCTTCTGCAAAACGCAGCATGAGTTTAACCAAGTATTATTATTATTATTTATTTAAAACTTTAGTACATTTGGTGTACATGGCGGACTTAATGCCAAAAGCATTTTCTACCAGTCAACCATTGGGTGGTGCAGAAAACAAATAGAAGTAGGTACACTAAGTTTTTTGGGAGGAGTATCAATTATCACATACCATTCACCTTCCGGAACCCCTTTAAAGTCCTCTATCGTGGCACTAAAATAAAATTGTTATACAACCCTTTTCCGCTCGCAACACTATTGTTTCTTATATTCGGGGAATCGACTGATTCTTCCGAAAATAAACTTTTCAATAATTCTAATTTGTATTGATTGCGATAAATTGTTTTGGTAGTATTGCGTAGTTGTTGATGCCAATCCTCTCTTGGTGACTGTAATAAGCATTGGGCAAAGATTGTGGAAAGGATTGATTATTGAGTAGCACGTTTTTAGTATTCAGAGGTTAGGCGCAATACTTGACAAGAGATTCACCTGTTTCAGTTAACAACACAATTCGAAAAACAATTAACTTCGCACTTATCGAACTTTTTTGTGGTTGAATGTATTTACAAAACGTAATGTCATCAAGGTAGGAGGAATACGAGTATAAGATAAATAATGTACTAACTGTTAATATTAGGTCCTTACATATGAAATTGGCGTTTTGTATGGAGATTTTGGGGAACTCTGCATTTTCCATACTAACATTTTTTCAGTTTTCTTCACAAAGATAAATCCAAAGATAATAATATTTGGCATGTATCATTAGACAAGCTTTAGCTATATGTGTGATATCACACTTCTTAAAAATTATTTATCTTTTTTATGTGAATGCAAATCAAATTATGTATTCGGAAGGTACTGAAAAGGAGTTGTCTCCGTGTCCAATTTTAACACAATAAAACTTACAACGAATTATCAAAACAAATCAAAACAGTTCGAAAATATGGTCTATTTTTAGATGAGGTAATTATTTTTTAAGAATACTCTGAAACTTAATAGTTACGAACAAAATACTAAGAGAGAAGAAAAACACCAATTTCATAGGTAAGGACCAAATATATATGTCTTTGTATAATGTTAACAAGTCTATGGACACATGAACTTAGATATATTCCTCCGCAGTGGCATTGAGAGGGGAGTTAGGATGAACTACATAAAAATAAAGCTGTAATAGGTCTTCTATTGCAACACATGTTAAAAAAAGTAACTGAAGGCAACACACGTAGAACGCCAAAATATTTATAACTGCATAAAAGTACATTCAGTTTTCTCTGTTGCTAGAAATCTCACAATATTGGATATAGGTCACAAATTTATATCTTTAGGAAATATACGTTTTTATTAAATCCCAAGAGTTAGAAATTACAAATTCAGCTTTATAAAATTATTCCTCTGTTATTTACTTATTATACAAGCATAACATTTTTTATCAAACAACACGTTTACAACAACGAGCCTGCAGACTCAGCTTTGACAAAAGTTGAGGTTTTACGATCTTTATTGGTGTCAAGTTGACATTATTTAAATCTAGAGAAGCATTTATATAACTAAGCCGATGTCTTCGCCTAAAAATAAATCTGTAAAGCACGGTAGCTTTCGAGTGCCATTATACGTTGGGGAAGCGAAATCCGGAGGGCGGGCGGCTGGGCGGCTGGGCGGCTGCCGCGGCAGTGGCGTCGTGACTCTGCGGCGCCGCGCTCGTGCCGTCGACCGCGCGCGGCATCGCATCACTGCCTCCAATATGAATAGCGATACCCCTACCCGTTCGGTATGCTTCAAAACTTTTTACGTTGTTTCAAAAGTAATGTCTTGTTACTTTTGGAATGACCTTTTTTGATGTTTTTTGTTTTGGGATTGACTTATCTGTAATTAGAATGACTAGATTTATATATAAATTTTATATAAAGTATGTATTGAAATTTATACAGAAATATTTTTTAAGGAACTGCGCTTTTATGCTCACAAGTAAATATCTTTTTTTTAATAATGAATTAACTTTAAGGTAAAAGAAATAAAACAAAGGTACTCTTCCGCGATCTTTCCTCTTTAACGTAGACTCAAACTTAAAAACTTTAAATTCTGTCAGTTTTTCACATCAACGATAAGGCAGTAAATAAATAAATTATGCGCATCGTGTTAGACGGAGGTCGGTTCTAAAACGAAGCAGATGGTTATCTTCGGTACTTATTAGATGTAAACAAAGACGAAGCATAGAACTTCTGGTGGGGGTGATAATCAAGCCTTATCCTGATTAACGATCAAATCTTATCCGTAAGCATTTAGGTTGTGTTTTTCATCCACGTAAAATACTAAAAAAATACATAATAATCTATTTTATTAAAAAAAGTATCATATTAAGGTTCATTTAACGGTCATTGACAATTATGTTATTTTAGGCTATTAACTACTTTTATTGTACCAAATGAACTCTTTTGGATTGGATTAATTATTCGGATAAAGACAAGGAATTGTAATTCTGCTTCGTCCTACCGATCGGATATCAATGTTTTACAAAGTTATCGAGACTTTCATACAATAGGGGTAGGCAGAGCCACATTTCGTCTGATACGTTTTATGTGTTCACGTAACAGAAGCCGAGCTTGTACATTTACCGGACACTGTCACTCAGTTGCACAAAGATTTTTTAAGGATAACATTTGTTAATGAGACATTAAAACTTTAAAGTTCATTAAAGTTAAGGTAGCTAATGTCTCTTTTGCATTGACAGGGTGCTAATGTCGTTTTGTTCAACGTAAAACTACGCTAAGGTGTTCTTTTGACACTTCAATAAATAAATTTAATGGAGCATTAGAGATAATGCTGACATTAAATTGTTAAGTTCGTTTCTGCAACTGGGTGTGAGGGCTTTATTCTTGAACGTCAAAAGTTACATTGCACTGTCATGTAAGCTGAAATCTCAAGCGCCGAAAACTTTTAGAAACAGATACGAGTATAACGCGTCTTTCGCCGTCGGCAACTTGTCTTTTTCTTTAGTTAACTCGTACATTCATGTCGGTGATGTAGTGGTTCGTAAGCTTTGGTTGTGTTGAAAACAATATTTCTTTCCCATTGGTCAGGCCTTGGAGCGACCAAAACAATATTTCTTTCCCATCGGTCAGGCCTTGGAGCGACCAAAACAATATTTCTTTCCCATTGGTCAGGCCTTGGAGCGACCAAAACAATATTTCTTTCCCATCGGTCAGGCTTTGGAGCGACCAAAACAATATTTCTTTCCCATCGGTCAGGCCTTGGAGCGACCAAAACAATATTTCTTTCCCATCGGTCAGGCCTTGGAGCGACCAAAACAATATTTCTTTCCCATTGGTCAGACCTTGGAGCAACCAAAACTGTTTATCTCGAGTTCCTCCGTGCTTCCGAAGGTACCGTTAACCTGTTGGTCCGGTGGCTATTCCAGAGATTTATATCCACCAGGCATTGGGTCAGCGTGGCGTGTGGCTCATACTCTGCAAGTGTTTCATCAATCATACCTGTGCTCTATAATGGGATGTATGTAGACTTTTATAATCTTTCCTCTCAATGCTTTTCTCTCACTCAACTCATTCTACTCTTCTTCTTAGACTTCTTCTAATTTTGTAGAGCAAAATACCTGCAAATATTGGGTCTTACCTATGAAATTGGTGTTTTTATTCTGTCTTAGTAATTTGTCCGTAGCTATTAAGTTTCAGAACATTCTTATAAAATAATTGCCTCTTCTAAAAATAGGCCATATATTTGAGCTCGTATTATTTAATTTGAAAATTTTTTGTAAGTTTAATTGAGTTTACACAAAGACAATTATTTTTAACTGCCTCCCGAATACATCATTTCATTTGCATTATTATAAAAACGATGAATAATTTTTATCAAGCGTGTTCTCACACATATTGCTAAAGCTTGTCTAATGATACATGCCAAATATTATTATCTCTGGATTTGTCGTTGTGAAGAAAACTGATAAAATGTTAGTATGTAAAATGCAGACATCCCCAAAATCTCCATACAAAACACCAATTTCATAGATAAGAACCTAATTTTTGGAAATGGAAAAATAAAATTTTACGTGAAAATTATTAACTGTTTTCTGCGAATATCTTTCAAATCATTGTAATATGAAAAAAATATAGGTGTAATTGTATTGGATTTTCACACTGATATCTACGTAAAATTGCTTATAAGCAGTCAGTGACCTGGAAAATCAGTATTACGGAAAATGCAGTGTAAAATATTATTGCCGCATTAATACTTGCATAGTCATATCAGAAAGCGAAACAGAAAATATAAATATAACTCGTAACTTTATTGAATGGGTGTAATTATATTATTGACTTCATTAAAAACAAAATAAGAAACCATAATAAATTAAAAGAGAATTTGAACAATACTATCCAATAAGACTTTACGTAAAAACCTTCTACTGCCAATGTAGGCAGAAGTTTTAATTTAAAATCGTGATATTTTTTATAGCGCCATATTATTACGGTACTCTTGATATTTTTTTGTATAAATTCCTTAAAATTATGGGAGATATAATGTTCCATAATAATTTTAATATTAATAAAAATCTGGAAAACACTAAGATTTTGTATTCACCCAGTCCACAGATTCCTAATTCGTTAAAAAGATCCTTTTAATAATAAACATATCTTTATTTCATTGGCTAAGCTTGGCATTTAAAATTGTGCATGTCTTAGATACAAAATGAGTAGAAAAAACAAATTATTAATTTTCAATACCGCGAGCGCTTATTGCACGTATGTACACACACACATCCACAGCGCTTTGACTGTGTGGTTGTAATAGATACAAGCGGCTTTGATAACGACTTTGTCTCCAACGGGTGTAAACACCTTTCGTCTGATATGTCTTAGGCCTTAATTCCGGCGATCTCTACGACTAGCAGCGCCTCGTCTCGCCTCGTCTTCGTCGTCGCCTCGTCTCGCGTTTCTGGTGGAAAACCACCTTCAGCTCTTTTTCTTTCCGCCTTCTTCTTTCTCCAACTCTAGGTCCCTACCTAGAGTTGGCGGACGGCGAAGAAGAAAGAGAAGAAGAAGATATATCATGACGACCCTTTGCCGTAATTTTGTCTTCTTCTTCCACTCTCTCCTTACACTCGTCAGCGGTAACTTACAGAGGTACAGATAACTGAAAAACATTTTTTTATTTATTTATTTTTGAAGTTCTTTTTTTTTCTAATCAAGAACTTTATGAAACTTTGACACAGAAACCTATAGACATTAATGAGACCAATTACATAATTGTTAAAGAAAGATCAATGTTTTTATCGATTATTACCATGCGTTTTCGAACGTACAGTTACATACACGCTCTGAATTTATCTGAAGACATTATTCGTACGTTAGAATTTTTCACAAGTAACTTTTCCTTTTCAGTAAACTTCAAAACGTATTATCGCGATCTGCATTCAAATGAACTGAGTTCCAACATTCGCTATCCCTCTACAGTGAATAGAATAAAAACGAGATGCACCTTTATTTATGAACGGTTGTTGTTTGAAGTCGGAACCATTTATTTAAAAATGCTTTTCTAGTTTCTTTTGAAGCAAATAAACAAGAGAATCAAGAGCAAATCACCGCAGACGACTTATACTAATTATTTTAAAACTACAGCAATGCGCGTACATTTTTAAATCCGATTGTGATCGCGGAAAAAATAAGAATAATGTGAAAATCTATTTATAACTCACCATACACCTTTTATTTAATTAACCTCTCCATCAATAGGTTGTATGGAAGAGGTTGCTACCTAGCGATAAAACTAATCTGATAAAACCATCAATTGTATTTGTAAACGATCGTGCTTACAATAATTATAATGTTTCGTATTGCCTATTAAATAAAAATCCTGTTGTTTTTCTAACGTATAATAGACAACCACTGACTTGACATTCATAGACAAAATCGTAAACAAAGTAAAGATATAAAAAATATAAAGGATCCATCAAAAAGGTGTGCCAGTGCGGCACATGCTCCCCTTTTTTAGAGAAAGAGAGACGTTATTAATATGCTGGCGGAGGTACATAATATATGTTTCTACTACGCATGTAATACTGTTGCGTTCCGGACGCGAGCATGCTGTTCCCTAAGATTCCCTAAGTCCTGACGGTACAGTGCGAGTCGCCGTTATATACCCAAGTCGGTAATTCTTGCGTGAGGTGAGGGTGGGCAGATATTCTAATGCTTATTGTACCATTGCAAGAAATGGTCGGCAGAGCGTAAAGGCTTCTTCCATCTTGCTCGCCAAATCAGGTCTCTGTCTTCAAATGTCAATGCAGCAATCATAGTATACGATAGTCATGGCAGCAATCATTCTGTCTTCCGAAATTGACGACAGTCCTGACATCAATTCAAACAAAGAGTGAAACGGGGTTGGGGCGTCACTGGAATCAGAGTCCCAGATAAATTGCTGACCGTACTTCAGCCTTGGTTAGCGCGTCCGATTGTAGTTGCACGTCGAAAATATCTCTTTCCCGAACACTCCGTACAAGCGTTGGTCGTCTATAATCGACCTTCTAGGCGATGACCACAAAGGAAAGGAGGAGGAGATGGCACTCGAGGAAGACAGCTGGTAGTGCAGGTGTGGGCAATAATGAAGCGTTTCGTAGTTCTCAAATTTGCGGCTCAGTGGATCTTTGTAAACGATCGTGCTTACAATAATTATAATGTTTCGTATTGCCTATTAAATAAAAATCCTGTTGTTTTTCTAACGTATAATAGACAACCACTGACTTGACATTCATAGACAAAATCGTAAACAAAGTAAAGATATAAAAAATATAAAGGATCCATCAAAAAGGTGTGCCAGTGCGGCACAGTATTGTTTTTTGTGGATGATTAGAGCATTATGTGGTCATTTTACTATTTAGTGTACGCAGTAAAATATTGCCTTATTTTACTAAGTATATACCTACCCGCTGCCTAAGCATTAAAATTGTTACTGATATTTCTTAATTGTCGTCGACTCATTAAAAGAATACTACCAACTCATCTCTTTCCTTGAGTGTTGTAAAAGGAGACTAATGGACTTAGAACTGCACAACAATCCAACAGCTTATAGCGGCGACGGGCTCACCACCTATCACGTTTAGCACATGTCATGTGCAGTCACTGCTAGCTTACGCAGTGCATTTGTCTAGTCTCTGACTAACTCTTAGGGGATAATAGTCGTGATTATATTTATGTATTTCTTAATTGATCAATACGCTTAAAATGAAGTGTTTGTGTTTGCGGCCTCATCTGTTGCTTACCAATAGGTAGTGTTACAAGTTATTTGCTGAGCTTTTTCTAAAAAAAAAAACATTAACCATAGACATAGATCATACTCGTACATCAAATATAAGCTGAAATCTTAGACAAAATGTTTCACGGTATCAGCCTTAGCCTATGACAAAAGAGTGCTTATAACATGATTTAAAATAATTAAATATGTCAAAACAATTGCGCTTCAGAACCGACGCTTTCACAGCCTTCAACGCCGAGTAATGCGCTTATAACAAGCCGCTATGAAGCGTCCAACAAAATTATATCAAGCTATTATGACATTATTATGTTATTGTATTTCGCTCGCTTTTGTACCCTACCATTACCTTTGCTTTCATGTATTTTGTTTTGTTTTTGTATTTACGGTCTGTATAATCGTGTTTACTCAGGTGTCCGTGTTAAGTTTTTTATAAAACTGTGTTGTGTAATAGTAGTTTAAATGTAAAAATGCCAATTTGATCGTACAATATATTTATCTTTAGATACTATTTGTATTGAAATTTGATCCCATCGCAGTAGTTTTAATAAATATTGAACTAAAAATATAGATACATATTTCACGTTGATATAACAGATACCTATCTGTTTAGTCTTGGCGAAAATGAAACCACTTAATATTGGTAAAATAGGCTGTCTTCGTCGCCGTCAAGTCACGTTAAGAACAAAGGACCGTCGTGTCAGTCCCGTCACCGTAAATGTCCGCTGTCTCTGGTCTTCGACCAGCCAGCCTCATCAGGTTAGGCCATGAACACACAACATCCCCACCTCCAGTATTGAGAGGTCAATACTCAGTCGAAGTCAGGTAGGTCTGATGAGGCTGCCAGGTCGGAACTTAAGTCACTCAGTAAAGTCAGATCAAGGTTTGTCAGAGAACAGGTCACAGGTTATGTCATAACACTATCTATGAATTGGTTTTATAATAATTATGATAGCTATTGACCTTAATTTATTTTTGATATTTAATTTTAATTAACATTTTTTTACTAGTCAGACAACAAACTTTCTCTACCTGAGCTTGAGTAAAATAGAAATAGGTACAGTTCATTTTAACTGTACTATTAACTACCTATTTCAATAATGCTTGTCTTCCACTGGGCCCGGCGCATGCTAACTGGCGCCACCACTGTACGCACAAGCCATTATTATTATAATTATTTTCAATAAGTTGACAATGTCCGCATCGTTGAGGTATTGTACAATAATTTGACCTACTTTGCGCTTGTGACAAACTCGCATGTATTAGACATTGCATTATAGGCATTCCTTTTATATTGACATTTAATTGGACTCTAGTAGATCTTCCCGTGACATCTGACAACATAATCTTGCCATACTAGTGCGGGTTAGCAAGGGCCCGTATATCCACTTATAGGTAAGTGATCTCAACATTATGAGGTGCCTTTACACCATTCTTAGCCCATAATATTGGGTCCTCACCTATGAAATAGGTGTTTTTATTCTGTCTTAACAATTTGTCCGTAACTAATAAGTGTCAGAACATTCTTATAAAATAATTGCCTCTTCTAAAAATAGACCATATATTTGAGCTCGTATTATTTAATTTGATAATTTTTTGTAAGTTTATTTCTGTTAAAATTAGACACAAAGACAATTATTTTTAACTGCCTCCCGAATACATCATTTAATTTGCATTAACAAAAAAACGATGAATAATTTTTATCAAGCGTGTTCACACACATATTGCTAAAGCTTGTCTAATGATACATGCCAAATATTATTATCTCTGGATTTGTCGCTGTGAAGAAAACTGATAAAATGTTAGTATGTAAAATGCAGACACCCCCAAAATCTCCATACAAAACACCAATTTAATAGGTAAGGACCTAATATTATAGTTTAATATCCCACCTCCTAACCCTACAGGTATCTGTTTTTTGATGAAACTAATTCTAAATGAATGCTAAGAATGTATGGAATGGTTTATCGATAGGCCTTAAAAAAATTATCGTCAACAGAAAAATGAAAAAAGAAATAAAAACAAGAGTACAACTGTTTTTTAATCAAAACGTTCTTTATTTCAAATTGAACCGATAAAAAAATGCAAAGTATGCATTAGAGAAATTTCCTTTTTTATGTTACGGCTAATTTCTATAGGCAACATAAATTAGTTTTATCAAAAAATCAAATACCGTCTGAATTGGGCGGTGGGTAGTATTACCCTCCATACAAGAGTTAAACGATAATGTTAAGTTATTTCTTTTATTCAATGTTTTCTCTACGTATCAAAATATTCATTTGCCTGTCGGTTGGTTGTTTGACAATGGACGAACGCCGCGTCAATATTTATTTAGTATTCAATATTTATACACAGTTATGTATACATGATGCGCTTTGGATTTCGTGTCGACCTTCTCGCTATAGTATTTAGAAAGAGAATAAACATTGTAGACACTAACAACGGATTAATAAAGATATTTTTTTATGAATAAATACTGTACATTCGTACTTTACGTATCAGCTAATCTATACAAACATATATAATAAAACTGTAGAGGTCGAATGTCTGTACAAAGAAAAAAAAATGCTTAAAACCAATTCAGGGGGATGTTAATGAGGGAAAGTACCAAAAAATGCTTTTTTTTCTGTCTGTTTGTCTGTTTGTACGGGTTAATCTCTTGGCTGGACCGATTTCAATGAAATTTTGCATGGTAATACCTTGTATTTCTGGTCAACATCTTAGATACTTTTTTATTCCGGAAAATTAAAGGGTTCGCGTGGGATAGTTAAAAAACCATAGTAACCGGACGAAGTCGCGGGCAACAGCTGGTTTGTAATAAATTAAAATCATATAGGTAAGAAGGTGCTAAGTTAGTTAAAATGCATGCATTTTAACTTGCATTCATTGCATTGCATTTCTGAGTATATTTCTAACGCCCGGTAAAAATCAATGGCAAGTTTGAATTATAAAAAAATCAAAGCACCATTTCTGATTTAATTATTTTTTTACAATCGTAACTTCGAATTTGAACTATTCTGGGAACTAGTGACATGGAATGTCGCTCCTTAGCTACGAGAATTAGGATCAAAAGTGTTATAAAAAACTCTTTTATATCTAATACGAAATTTTCAAAATACTTCCGTACTAAATACTAAATTAAACCTGCGTTACTCTGAATAAAGATTGAAACAGCAATTATAATCAGCAAGCTTCGCAGGGCTATTGTAAGCGGGCTCTCTTCAGAAGATTAATAACTTTATTCTGTAAGGCAGCGAGAGGCTTAGGCTTCACTTGCGCTTCTCGGAGGCCTCGCGCCGCCGCCGGTGTATCCCGGCCTTGATCTGACCTTGGCCTCGCTCTCGCCCCAACTGCACCCTCCACGTAGTATAGATACACGCAGTAGGGAAACTTGTCTCACGGCTTAATTTAAAAATTCTCTTTCTAAACATTTATTAGATCGCCAAAAATTATATCCGAAGGTAGCCGTCTTAAAGTCTTTGTTTATAATTGATTTTAATATTGGGTCCTTACCTATGAAATTGGTATTTTTATTCTGTCTTAGCAATTTGTCCGTAACTATTAAGTTTCAGAACATTCTTATAAAATAAATGCCTCTTCTAAAAATAGACCATATATTTGAGCTCGTATTATTTAATTTGATATTTTTTTTAAGTTTAATTGTGTTAAAATTAGACACTAAGACAATAATTTTTAACTGCCTCTCGAATACATCATTTGATTTGCATTAACATAAAAACGATGAATAATTTTTATCAAGCGTGTTCACACACATATTGCTAAAGCTTGTCTAATGATACATGCCAAATATTATTATTTCTGTATTTGTCGTTGTGAAGAAAACTGATAAAATGTTTGTATGTAAAATGCAGACATCCCCAAAATCTCCATACAAAACACCAATTTCATAGGTAAGGACCATATATATTTGTTTGAATGATGTTTATCTATTGTAGTGTTTTGCCATATAAATTGTCCTTACTAATTAAATAAACAATTTAGTTGGACTATTTGAGCACTTTATGTAGTTGAGACTTAGCAGCTTGAGGTTTGACGGTTGGCGCGTGCTGCACTCTACGGAAGACCAGCGCTGTGACCATCCAGATTGTAGCAAATGCTGAGTGGTGACCATTTGGTTATAATACTTTTTATAATATTTTGTAATTCAATTATTCTGTACCAATAAATTTCATTTCATTTCATTTCATAATATACTGTGACCATGAGGAGCTCGGTAACGTTGGTCCCGGTCGCATTCAAACGTTGGGCCACCAACCCGCATTGGGCCAGCGTGGTGGTTTTATAGCCTAAAACGCTTGTCCTTAAATTTATATTTAATATTTCCTGCGGCATCACCTGTGTGGTGCCCGTTCCCATGGGACTATCAGGATAAAAAGTAGGCCGTGCCCTTTCTCAGGCTCTAGACTATCTGGATACCTTTCGATTAAATCGGTTCAGTTCAGTTTTGACGTGAAAGCGAGACCAACGGATAGACAGAGTTACTTTCGCATTAATCATATTAGTATCATGATACAAACTGTTAAAATTATCACTTTATAAAGTTGCACTACTTAGTAATGGCAATTATTGCTAATTTTCATTAATTTCATTTGCATTAAGCATGTTACGAACTATTGCTATGCTAATTGCTAATATTGGGTCCTTACCTATGAATTTGGTGTTTTTTTTCTCTCTTAGTATTTTGTCTGTAACTAAAAAATTATTACCTCGTCTAAAAATAGACTATATTTTTGAGCTATTTTGATTTGTTTTGATAGTTTGTTGTATGTTTAATTGTGTTAAAATTGGACACGGAGACAACTCTTTTTAAGTGCGTCCCGAATACATCATTTTATTTGCATTCACTTAAAAACGATAAATAATTTTTATGAAGTGTGATATTACACATATTACTAAAGCTTGTCTAATGATAGATACCAAATATATCTTTGGAAATTTAAATATTATCTTTGGATTTGTCGTTGTGAAGAAAACTGAAAAAATTTTAGTATGGAAAATGCAGAATTCCCCAAAATCTCCATACAAAACACCAATTTCATAGGTAAGGACCTAATATTAACAGATTATTTATATACACTCATTTGCAAAAAAAAACGGGAGGTTTTGATTTTCATTCATTTTTAAAAAGATACAATACAAAAAAGGCAAAATTTTTAGTCCTACTTTTTTGGCGGGAAGTTCCAGAAGTTAAAATCGACTTTCATAACTTTTATTCAATTTTCATCGATTAATTTCATATCCTTGACTGTCAAAGCTTTATTTATTGCTGTTTGGCTGTATCAAAAATGGTAGACAAAGTGGTAAAAGCTACCAAAATTATCGCGCTGCTTGAAGAGGGTTGCAGCCAATGCTTCGTGGCTAGGCTAAATGTTAATCGCTCGACGGTCCAAAGGACCTGGCATCGATATCAGGAGACTGGTTCCGTCGAGAGAAGGCCTGGTTCTGGAAGAAAACCATGTACCCAACCACGGGATGATCGTTTTCTTGTGAGTCGCGCATTGAGAAATCCCAATCTTCGTATGTGGATCTTAAGTACAACCTCCAAGAAGTAACAAATGTGCATATTAGTCTATGGACGGTCAGGAGGAGGCGTTGCCAATAAACGCAGACACCGCCCGGCCCGCGGCCCCAAATTACTCAGTGAGCACCGAGTTCACAGGCTTAGGTTCGCTAGAAATTGTGAATCATGGACTCAAGAAGATTGGAATAGGGTTTTGTTCTCTGATGAAGCCAGGATATCTCTGTTTGGTGAAGATCGACGTCGGCGAGTGCTAAGAAGACAACGAGAACGCTCTGCAGAGGAATGTTTCGAAGAAATCACACCTTATGGTTGGGGCTCTGTTATGTTTTGGGCAGGAATAAATTCAATGGATCGTACAGAGTGAGTCTTCATTGAAAACGGCTCACTGACTGGGCATCGATACATAACGGAAGTTCTAATTCCTCATGCACAACCCGCATTGGCCGCTCTAGGTGAAGACTCGATTTTAATGGACGACAATGCTCGCGCCCACCGATCTCGCGATGTTAAAGCGTATGTGCAAGAGGTCGGCATTCGTCGTTTGGATTGGCCAGCTCGAAGTCCCGACCTCAATCCCATAGAGCATGTCTGGGACGTTCTGAAACGGCGTGTGACATCAGTACAACCGGCTCCACAGACCATCAGAGAGCTGAAGAATGTGATTACTGCGGAGTGGGAACGTATTCCGCAAGCAAGTATCCGGGATATACTCGCTAGCATGCCCAGACGAATTCAAGCTGTGATTTTGGCTAGAGGGGGTCACACTAAACATTTATCTGCTTTTACTTTACTAACGAAAAATAAACAGAATTATTTTTTTTTTACTTAATGAGCATATGCACTACTAGCGAACATACACTACTAGACTACTAGTGAGGTTTAGCATTATTTCCCATAAATTGTATCAAAATACTGATGAAAACGTTAAATTATTTTCTTATTAATTAACCAAATTGTGAGGATAAAACTATAATTATCAAACAAAGCAATATTAACATTTGAAATGGTTCATTGCTTAGGTGCCCGTTTTTTTTGCAAATAAGTTTATTAATTTTATTATAATATTTTAGCTATCGAGAACTCTTGATCGGCACCCCGGCCGGCGGGCTGTCGGTTCCATTCGGTGACGATCGCGTTAATTCGTTTAGGCATTCACGACATTAGCATTAGCAAGCGTGGCGTGAAACAGCGTAATCGCTTTATTTCATAAGTTAGCAGCAGAACGCAGCTATACGAATTGGCGCTATTAATAAAATTTGGCAATAATTATTTTTAAAATATGACCGGCTCTTGGCCTTCATTTCACCTGATGGTAAGTGACGATAAGGCCGAAGGTGGAAGCGAGCTTACCTGTAATCCTCAACAACTGAGGAACTGGCTATCTTACCTCTGATTGCCGGAACACAACAATGCTTATAACATTGTTATTATGGCGACAGATTTAGGTAAGACGGTGGTAGCTAGCCAGGCGGGCTTAAAAGCCCTACCACCAACCAAACCGAGCAGAAAAACCCCTGCTCCCGTGGGGAATCGAACCCCGGACCTCCTGATCTACACCCGGTGGTGTCAACCACTAGACCAGAGAGGCGGTAAAAGCTAATATTAAGTTCATTATTGCTCATTCACTAATAGCAATTATTTATGATTGCGAATGCGAATTAATCCAACACTAGCACTACTGTCTATAACACAGTTTGGCACCCCTGCGCCGCGCGGTCTGGCTGGCGCACGATGCTGAGTGTCACGGAGTTAGAGTGCTTTATTTATTTACGAGCCAATGGTTACGCATCTCTGGCTTTCACTGCAGATTGGCCTTTTCCCTGAGCCGCGTTATAAATAGGCAGTAAACACATGGAGATTCTAGGTTGAGCTCATTGTCACATTCACATTGTCATTTAAATTTCTTGCAGTGGCTTTAGAATTAATATTTTAAAGCACTGGAACACTAGCGTGAAAAATATCGTTCTTTGAAATACCAAGTCCCGAAAGACGAAGTTACCAATTAAAATAAAAAATAAATTAGTTATGATGCCCTTTATCACATGCACGTGAATATCACAGAAGCTTTACGAAATTTTTGTTTTTGTCAACCTTTTGTTTGTGTGATGAATATAACTTTGTACCTACTTCTGTCGTGCCTTTTGATAAATCCGTGAACAGTTCCTATTTGAAATAAGTTTTTTTTATAGAAAGCACAGCAATAGGCTCAATACCACCTATTGGTAAGCAGTAGGAGAGTCCATTAGCGGAAATAGCTAGGACCACAGCCACAGAGAACAGTAGCTCTAGCTACTTGCTTTTTGCTTTTTCACACTCTTGAAGCATGTTCCATTCCGACCAATGTTCCATTCCACCCAATGTTCCATTCCATGCAGTATTCCATAAGTTTACCAATTAAACTGGTGACGCCAATTGTTCTCTCCTGTATCTCCTTATTCTCCGCTCTGCAACTTTAGTTAACAATTCCATATTGAAGAAATTAATTATGTAATTATTTTCGTGTTAATAAAATTACATTTGATTTCGGCTCTACGAACATCCGTAACATTTATTATTTTAACACATCCGGACGTCCTCTTTGGAGATATTTGGGTTCACTATCACCAGGAGTTTTAGGCCTTGTCTGAATCTACGTTCTGTGTTGGATATAATCTGGGGTCCAAATCAGGGGTATTAATCTAAACAAGCGTACCATAAGTAGTATAGAAACTACATCATCGCTTACCATAACGTGAGATAGTGATGAAAACTTGCAAAATAATTTCGAAAACACGTAGTTTTCTCCAAGTTCCTTCGAACGATTCTGTCTAGAACTAGGCTAGATAATAAATGGTTTATCAAACTTACGTGAGCGGACTACCCGAGCTGGGATTTGGACAGTTTAACACTTTTATGAAGTGTTCTATGAATTAGTGCATTAAGCTGATTTGATGCTTATAACTTGTTCAAAGAGTTGTTTTCTCAATCTTACAAAATATATATAACTATAACATGTTACAAATATCTGGCAAATTGTGCGTGTGTTATGCACCACTGCCTACCTCTTCGGGGATATAGGCGCTAAAATAATGTATGATTGTATGTAATGCAATTTTTTTGCAGTTTAAAGCCGATAATTTAATTGAACTTAACTTTATTAAGCATTTAAGATTTAGCTTTTGTGCTTTGCACTTAAAGACTATATTTTGCTGCAGAGTAAGAAGTAAGGGGTATGAACTAAGAATGCCTGTGAGACCTCTTTAATAAGACGACGAAAGATTTTAATAAGATGAGTGCTTTGAAAACTTCACCAGAGTCACCCCACCTGACTTTGAGCAAAAAGAAAATGAATGCGCAGAACGACAGATTGTTGTGCGAAGTAATATGTATCTCATTTGCTAACCAGGAAAATAATAAAGTAGAGAAAAAAATTAACCACATGTCAAATCATATGGATTTTCCTTTGCGATAGCGAAAGCAATCATCAAAATATTTATGAAGTTGTTTTCAATTTTTTTTTATTTTATTTGTGATAATGTAATCTATACAATATACTTAACATTGCAAATCCATGTTTAAATACCACAGAACATAATTATTCAAGTTATATATAAAAATGTAATTGTAAAATTTGACGATGCTGCTGACAGATTTAATATTATTATAATTTTCACACCGAAAGGTAAATAAAGTATGGAGGTTCGCTGTACCTATCTCAAGACCATAAAATAATAATTTGTACTCATATATACACGCATTGGCACGCATTGGCATATATACGCGCTGGCATTGGGCCAGCGTGGTGGTGTTACGGCCCATACTCCTCATGTGTTTCTCCATGGGGAAGGCCTGTCCCAGCAATGGGACGTATATAGGCTGATGACGATATATAAGCAATTGTACTCATATATAAGTATTTGAATTTTGAATCTTTTCTACAGGGGCGGGCGGCCCCTGGAGGCCCATCACAAGGGATCAAAATAATATATTTACAATGAGGGCGCCATTTGTAATTACTAAAGAAGTACCTAATGGACTCTAGGACATAAACACTGTTGTTTCTAACGATTGAACGTGAAGAATAAAATAAAATATTTGAGATAGATATCTTTTTTTATAGATTTTGCGAATAAAAATCTTTTTTAAACAAGCTTTTATTTATATGCGCTTTTATGAATGAAATGAAATTTTCTTTTTAAATTTTACGATTTACTTTTAAAGTGCTTTGCGTAAAACGTCTACAAACCTACAGGCAGCCAAAAAATTAAAAATAATTTATTTTGACTTCCGTTGCTCTAAAGATCCCGTTATTATCCGTTTTATTGTCTTTACGCATTGACCCGTAGTTTTATTATGTATATAGAATATGTGAGTAGTGTATCGGTGTCGCCAGCTGCCTAGCCGAGTATAGGCAAGTGACGGGCATGCACTGCCACCACTCGCCTTGACACTTGACTTGGTTACGGATCACCATGCGTTGCGGATTTACGGGACACTTTGACACTTTCTAAAGATCTTTTGGAATTTCAGTGCCTTAGGTCACAATCTTTAGATTATTATTCCAAAACACTCAAATGTTATCATGATTTTAGAAGTGTTAACGAACAAAATATTGTTTATAGGTTTTCAACAAAATAAAAACGGTTTTACATAGGTACTATAAGTACCAATGTACAACAGTATATACTAAGTTATAATTGAAGCTATACCTTTTATACTTGTAAAATTAGCTTTACAATGCTTATATGTATATATCCTGATTACCCTAAGATTTATAATTAAGGATCCACATAATTGACTGTCATACGACAGTAAACACTGCTAAGCGAATTATGAAATGTGAATAGAAGTTTCTTTGCAAGAAGATTCTTCTTTTCTGTCTTCTGTTCCAAAGCCATAAAATATTGCACTTTTCCCCAGGCCAACGAAGATGAGGTCCTGTTGGACGAGGAGATGGAGAGAGTGCTGTGGAGCGAGGGGGTGGAGGGCCCGTCGCAGCGCTTCCAGTGCGGGGCGGCTGGAGACCCTATACTAGACGGAGGAGCCCCCAGACCCACCTTCTACATTCAAAATGGTAAAACTATATTTCACGAACACTGATTGGATATCAAGAAAGTGTATTTAATAGTTGCCCATTGTTCAACAAGTTCTAAGCCAGCCCGAACATCGGCTTTAATATCAGCTGTAAGAAACGAGTATGCCTTTTTAAATAAAAAAGGAGTAATTTGCACAGTTTTATTATTATAAAAAAAAAACACTTTCCCTATTTATGTTATTTACAAAATACAATTACGTATAAAATACAGTAACGCAATAATCGGTGCCGCTCCACAATAATTTTCTTCATAACTCGCGCAGTGGCTGCTGCTAGTACGGTCGTTCGATTTCGTCTAACACTATGAACTTGCAAAATGCACGCAAACGCAAGACCGCGGCAGGTAAAACACTGTTTTATCCAGCAGCTGGCCAAGTGTGATTATTTCTAGAGTATTCACTGTAGTTACAATGTAATAAGCAAATGTGTATTTACAGAGACGGAACCCATGTCCCAAAGCCCGTCTGACCTGTCCCCGCTGAGTGTCAGCGGCAGCCTACCCATCAGCGACCCGCATGCCACCAGCACGGTGAGTCCAGCTTATATTGAAAACAGACCTAGGAAACGTAAAACCCATTCTACTACATAGGCTAATGTAAAACAATACAATAAACTTAACTTTCCAAGAATCTGGCCTGCTCTTTTCAGGAGTAGGCCACCTGGAAGTTTTGTCGGACTGTGAAGTCTCCCTCTGTCACGCTCTTCTGTAAACACTTTTTAATTAGAAACTTTGATTAATAAAGTATAGGCAAAATTTGCTTTTTTTCCAGAAACAGTAAAATTTTGTTTAGGCTTATAAATCGTAAGGAAACCTGCGCGCTAGTTATTCTCGACGTGTGAGAAGGACAACTGCTTGTTACATTACTGCATTAACATTGCCTGATCTATGGCAACAATTCGCCCTCGGTTGGAAAGGACCCTAATCTGTATGAAATGAAATGCTCGGACTGTGAGTTGTGTGCAAAACAGATACACTGAATCGGGTTCTTTGACCCTTAATATCTCTGCCTACCCCTTCGCTGACACAGATGTCGACATGTCACAGAAATATTTTTTTTCTACTAAGCTTGGACACCCTAAAATGCAGGTTATATTTCATCGCGCTCCTTTTAAATAAACTAGAGAGTTTCATATAAAACTAATTTTAAACTAGAATGGTTCCTTTTACCAGTGGACGTCTAAGAGGCATCTAAGAAAAAAATATTTGTGTTTCTTTTAATATTATCACAGTGAACGAGAGTGCAGCAACGCCATACATGCGCTCCGGAACGCACGCACACAAGCTTTGCAGTTCACCTACATTACACACAGAAAGATTTGCGGGACATATAGTACTAGAGGTCTGTTTATCATAAAATTCCGTCCCAAAACCTGTCAGTGTCGCCAAACTCACACACGAATACAAACTTACGCCTACTATAGTCCCGATATTATCATTGGCTAAAATTTTGATTTCATGTGGGTGGGCTTAACGTGCCTCTCGAAGCACGAAGGATTTCGAGATCACAAAGTTTTCATCACCCATCCTAGGCCTGACAATAATGAAGATAGCTTTGTTTTTTGATATCGAAAGCCAAAGCGTTCTAACCACTGCGCCCCTGAGGTCCTGGAACTTTTTCTGAAAAAAAGGATCAAAAAAAGTTTTCAACCTTCTTTCACATATTTTTACCACCGAGGTATAACACGATAGACATATAGGTAAACGATTGTTTAGTAAACATAAACTGTAGCTAAAACCTTGAACTTTGATATCAATGTCAATTCATTAAAAAAATTATATAAAAAGACGGCACGAGATACCTATCTGTCACGAATGGACGCCGCGACGCTCGCGATATCGTTGGGACTATGTAATTCATCGGCTTGATGTTTTATATTGACTGAGGTTGAATGAATGCGGAGTTGAAATATTTCTCCCCAACGTGATTTGAAGCCCAGAGCCAATGTACAAACCTACGGCCATGGAGCTCGACGAAATAAACGTCTAGGCAACAAAGTTTAATTCAATAGAACAAGTGAATCTGCAAAGCAAGCTTATTTTGCAGCCAGTAAATGCACAATTAAATTGGATCGATAGACAAATACACTCAAGGACTCTGTACTTCTGGCCACAGGTGTGCGATTGCACAATTTGCCTTTAATGTTTTCTTGTTCTTGTACGGCATTATGCATTTGAACCTTTGCATTAGACAGGCCCGGCAAAAGGTCAATCCCATACAGCCATGCCTTCATTACATCAACGGTTAACCTACATATGACAATTTTTTGATCTTCGTTACGATCGCTCCTACGCTGCTCGCGAAATCGTCTTCCTGCAAGCACTTACATTAATAGTAGACTATAATAATAGTTTGGGGATAAAGTTTCTTCGCATTTTTTAAGAAAATTCAAAACATTTTTTAATATATTTTATTTACATTTAACTAAAGTATGTAGGTACCATTTTGTTCGATAACTTTTTGCCATCTTGTAGGTAGGGACATGATCCCATTGCTATAGAAATTTTGGGACTTCTGGTTACAACAAAATACCGCGACAAGTGGTTTTGGCAGTCCTCTCGTGATGTTAACCTGACACTGCCTAAAGAATTATGAAGAGACCGAAACAGGTGGAAATCTGAAGGTGCAAGGTCAGGACTATACGGCAGATGCATTAACACCTCCCAGCCAAACACTCTTAATTTTTGCTGAGTGGCTAAAGATGTGTGAGGTCTAGCGTTATCATGATGAAAAACCACACCCCTTCTGTTGATTAATTCCGGCCACTTTCTCTCAACTTCTTGCTTTAATCTCATCAGTTGTTCGCAGTAGAGTTCAGAATCGATGGTCCTGCCTGGTGGTAACAGCTCATAATGAATAATGCCCTTCCAATCCCACCACACACACAGCATCACCTTGTTGCGAGCTAATCCGGGTTTCGCCACAGTCTGTGAAGCCTGACCGGCCTTTGACCACGACCTTTTTCGCACGTTCTTGTCGTACGTAATCCACTTTTCATCACCAGTTATCAGCTTCTCCAAAAATGGTTCGGTTTCATTACGTCGTAATAAAGAATCACAAATGAGTACACGGTTCATTAGGTTTCTTTCAGTGAGCTCGTGAGGTACCGAAATGTCGAGCTTTATTGTGTACCCAGTTTTTTTCAAATGCGCCAAAACTGTTTTGTGGTCAATTCCCAGTTCTTCAGCTACGTCGTAACTACTGACATGCCGATCTTGCTCCACTTTTTCAAAAATGGCATCCATTTTATCTGTAATAGGGCGACCAGATCGACGTGCATCTTTGACATCAAAATTTCCGGATTGAAAACGCTTAAACCAAATTTGTGCTACTCTCACAGACACTGCACTAGGTCCATAAACATCGCAAAATTTTTTCGCGGCTTGCGTTGCATTTTTACCTTTTTGGTAGTAAAATTTTCAAATGTATCGAATTTCTTCATTAGTTTCACTCATCTTGGTGGTACGAAAAACAAATGAAAATCGCACATTTTCCTAGTTTGAATTTGGAATTATGTTCTTTAAAATTTAAACTTTCAATGATACCAAAACCAGCCAGATACGAATTGTATAGCCAAAGAGATTTTATTACATGTTTATACATACTATAATGCGAAAAGACTTTTTCCCCAACCTAATACATTGGTATAAAGAAGTGTCTTATGTAAGGGTGGTATATATCTCAAGACTCACTCGGGATTGGTCTTGTTCGATGACCGACTCTATTCGGGTTGGTACACAGATAAAAGTTAAAAATAATAAGTATATAACTAAATTACAATGTATTTTAAATTAAAAAAAAGGGCAATTATAGCGCCTTTAAACAGCGCAATTGACGTGTTTCGTTGAAAACATCTTTTATATATACAGATGTGGGAACGGAACGCAAGCGGAAGGATGGATGCGTGAGGGGTGAGGTAAGGGGGGTTAGCGTGTGACGTTTATGGCGGACGGTTGAGTAGGAAGTGCTAGGAAGTTTTAATAAAAGTTTAGTTGGATAAAAGCTGCGTTTAATTGCTCAAGATATCTAATCCCACATATTTTTGGGGGCTCGTCCGGGATAGATATTCGAAAGCAATTATTTATCGACGAAGTGAAAAAAAACAAGTGACGGTTGGCGTGCTTCGGTTGGCTTCTAGAAGGAAAATTACGACGATGACGTCGAAAACGACGACGGAGAAGCAACCGGCAGCAGCATCAACATCTTTCGGGCTCATGGAGGGTCTACACGCAGTAGCAGCTTTTAGCGGAGACGATAAGACGTACTCATCGAGTAAGTGGGTACAAGACATCGAGGATAACGGCGAAATATTTCAATGGACACCGCAGCAAACCCTAGTCATAGCAAGAAGGACGTTAACCGGTACGGCGGAGCTGTGGCTAAGATCAGAAAAGGCGTTCAGGAGCTTCGATGAGTTGAAAACGGCGGTCCTCAAGGAGTTTCCCGATACGGTGAACGTAAAGGAAATGCATGAGATAATGGCAGCGCGTAAAAAGCAAAAAGATGAAACATTTCTACAATATATGCTCACGATGAAAGAGCTGGGCAAAAGAGCAAAGTTTCCAGATTACGTGTCTGTGCAGTATATAGTGGATGGTATCGAGGACTATGAAATGAATAAGGCAATTTTGTACGGTGTTACGACTTACAGCGCTTTGAAAGAAAAATTAGCAATTTACGAAAAAATCAAAATTAAGTGTATGCAAGCCAGGCGGAGTACCACAGAAAACCGGCCCAGAGATAGTACCAGTAATACCCCGGCGATGCGGAAGCAGCGGTGCTATAACTGTGGAAGTTTGGATCATATGGCGAGTGCATGCAAGAACGGTTTAAAATGTTTTGGCTGCAACCAATATGGCCACATACGTCAAAACTGTCCGACGAGCGCGACGAGTGCAAAACGTTTCGGCGAGAAGATGGCGGCGAGCGGCAGTGTTCCGAGACCTGCGGCCATGTTCGGATCGGTCACGAACGACATTCACGAAGTTGGCAGCATTGAGACGAGTGAATGCAGATGCGAACGAAGGCCGACACCCGCTGTCACGGTGACAGATCAAACAAACATGAATGTGATGCAAATCGTAAACAAACAGTTTGTGTGTAATAAAAAGCCGGTTAAAAGTGTGTTGGTGAATAACAAACGTGTAGATGCCTTGATTGACTCGGGCAGTGAGGTGAATTTGTTATCCGCGGCGTTTTTGGCAGAAATAGATGCAGATATTAGAGACGATAATATGTTAACATTAACAGGCTTAGGCCAGTGTAAGGTGCGATCGAAAGGTAGGGTGTTCGTTACTTTGAAAGTGGACGGCCAAGTATATCCATATGTTATTTTTCATGTTGTTTCTAACGAAGTTATGCCCTATGGTGTAATAATTGGCCAGGAATTTTTAAGTAGCGTGGTCGTGTTGATGAATGAGGGGGAAGTGAGGTTATTGCCTGAAGGTGTAGATTGGGTCAATAAAATTGGTTATTTTGCAGGGTGTGTTCAGGTGTCATTGGACCATGTAAGGGATCCAGTGGTGAAGGAGGAGACCAGGAGGTGTGCCCAGGATTACCGGCCACTACAAACGAAAGAGGCACCCATTCAATTAAAAATTATACTGAAGGACGACGTACCTGTGGCCCAACCACCCCGGCGTTTGTCAATTGTGGAGCAGCAGGTGGTGGAAGAACAGGTTGCTGAGTGGTTAGAGCAAGGGATAATACAGGTAAGCTACTCTGAATATTCTAGTCCGCTTGTTCTGGTGAAGGAGAAGGAAGATGGACAAAAGGCCATTAAGGAGATCTTGAAGAAGAAGCCCTATGGAGATTATTGGCTTGAAAATGGAGTGCTATATAAGGGCGAGGAAAAGCTGTTGGTGTTACCAAGGTGCTTAGAGGAGGAGGTATTCAATAAAATTCATAGCAATGGTCATTTTGGTAAGAGGGAAATGAAGGAGGCATTATGTAAGGATTATTATATAAGAGGTGTTGATAGGAAGTTGGATGATTTTCTAATAAGCTGTATACCATGCTTGTTAGCATCACGGAAGGAAGGTAGGCCAGAAGGTTTTCTGAGCCCAATCGAGAAGGAAAGTGCACCATTTGATACACTGCATTTGGATCACATCGGACCATTTACCGAAACGAGGAAGCAGTACAACCACATACTGACTGTCATTGATGCTTTTACCAAGTTTGTGTGGTTGTTCCCCACGAAGTCCACTACTAGTAAGGAGACATTGAGTAAGTTACAGATACATCAGCAGATGTTTGGTAATCCACAAAGGGTTGTTACAGATAGAGGAACAGCATTCACTAGTCAGGAATTCAGGACCTACTGTGAGGAGGAGCTTATAACTCATGTAAAAATAACCACCGGAGTGCCGAGGGGAAACGGACATGTGGAGAGAGTTCACAGGATCATGACAGCTGTTCTCACTAAGATGTGCATAGAAGAACCAGCATTGTGGTACAGGCATGTGAGTAGAGTGCGGAGGGCACTGAACAGTACATTCCAAAGAGCTATAAATACTACTCCATCTCAGTTATTAACAGGAGTAATGTTGAGAAATAAACAGGATATAGAAATAATGAATTTGTTGCAGGATGAAAATGTTTCACAGTATGGAGAAAACAGAGAAAGGTTAAGGTTGCAGGCTAAGGAGCAGATATTGAAAATTCAGGAAGAGAATATGCTATACTACAACAGGAAGAGAAAGGAGAGTTCCAGATATGCAGATGGAGATCTGGTGGCTATCAAAAGGATGCAGTTTAGACCTGGACTGAAGATTAGACCCAAATTTCTAGGTCCCTACAGGGTGGTGAAGTGTAAGCGCAAGGACCGCTATGATGTGGAAAAGATGGACAGTTCAGCAGAGGGTCCTAATAAAACATCCAGCTCGGCTGATCAGATAAAACCATGGCCGGAGGACGGGGACAGGTACACACTTGAATAGTAGGTAATTGTTTATTTTGGTTTTTGTTCTTAGGTTGTTCTGGGTAGAGTTCAGGTTGGGTTTTATATTTGTTACCACGACCTACGCGTGATTCTGTTGCTGTTGGCGGTTACCCATAGAGGCATGACTAAGTCAGGATATTATGTTGTTTCTATAAAGAATTTTACCTATGTTGTAATGTGTTTTACCTATGTATTTAATGTGTTAGTACCTAAGGTGTTAGTTATTGCAAAGTTTGTTTTTTTGTACTATTTACATGGTGTTATTGTGTGAAATAGCTGGATGTGTTATACATGGAAAGGATAGTTTTAAGTATTTTGTTAAAGTATGAGAGTCTATGAAGTATGACTGTAGTTTGTGTAATGATGGGTAAAAATGGTTACTGTTAAGTTTTATTGTAAGCTGTGTTATGTTAAGCTGTAGTTGAGTTTATTGTTAACGATTCTAAGGTATGTCTGAGGACAGACATAGGTTCAGGACGGCCGAATGTGGGAACGGAACGCAAGCGGAAGGATGGATGCGTGAGGGGTGAGGTAAGGGGGGTTAGCGTGTGACGTTTATGGCGGACGGTTGAGTAGGAAGTGCTAGGAAGTTTTAATAAAAGTTTAGTTGGATAAAAGCTGCGTTTAATTGCTCAAGATATCTAATCCCACACAGATATTATTGACGTTCTTAATTAAAATTTAAATATTTCCCTTAGGGAATTTTCAATTACTTTATTTCCTGTTAGGTAAAGTCTTGCTTTACACGAAAGTTATATGACATAATGATATGCGTTTAATTGGTGTACAGAAACAAGCATGAATATGTAATCACAGACAGTAAAATTTTGACAGTAAATTACTTATATTGCAAGGGAAAAAATGTATACATGTTCATGACTGTATATAACTATATACAACAGTGTGTTCAAATATAAACGCGCAGTTATGACGATAGCTGCACTAAGGAGATGGTCACAGTTACCAGCTCACTGTGTGTCGTGTGGACCGATGATTCAAAGAAACTCCAACTTGACGTCACTATATTTATTAAATAGGCACACTGGAATTATACACAAAAGGTAAGTTTCACAAATCACACAAATTCAATTTCACATATAAAACCTAAAGATATCATCGAAGGTAGAGCTACTTACAATATAGTGCCTTTAGTAAATTTATAAACTTTATAAATATATTCAACTCGTACTATGTAACAACTCTTCAACAAATATTAATAATTTACTCAACAACACTTAGCTGTTACTACAATATTAAAATATTAATAGTAGTTTAAAATGAGCCAACCGCTCCAGATGTTGACTCTGATAGCAATGAATTTCGAGAACAAAACAACGGAAGATAAAAGGAGACAGATAGTCAATTTAAAAACAGAAACAAAGAGAAAAATCGCCAGAGAAGAGCGCAATAACATCAAAGAGTCGCTAATATTGCTAAAGCGCCTCGTTACAACTGTACTCGACGGTGATGACTGACGCCTGATGCTATTCATCCCGCTCTGTCTACATGTAATATTTGAAGTAAGTGACACCTTCATTTCAATGAAAAATTACACCAAATCTGCTTATAAATACTGAAGTGAAGACCTTATACTTACAGGGATATATTAAAAGCTACACAGTCAAAAGTGTTTACACCCTAAAATTAATATAAATTTCAAAGCCCTACCTTTAAACTTTTGCCATTATCGGTTATCACCCAGTTGCAGAAACGAACTTTAAAATTTAATGTCAGCATTATCTCTAATGTATTTATTGAAGTGTCAAAAGACAACCTTAGCGTAGTTTTACGTTGCACAAAACGATATTAGCACCCTGTCAATGCTAAAGAGACGTTTAGCTAGAACTATTTTGTATGACAACCTTAATTTTAATGAACTTTAAAGTTTTAATGTCTCATTATCAAATGTCGTCCTTGTGCAACTGAGTGTATAAATTGTAAAATAATTTTTGTCTATTTAATGGCAGGTATGTTTCAAAATTTTATTTATATCGTCACCGATATCGAGCATAGCAGAGAGTCCACCTCCTTGCGTCGGATTCCTCACTGATGAGGGTCGTGACCTCCCTTCTGTATCACTTTCCGCCGTACGATGTTTTTCCAGTGGCATCTGTTTCCAGCGGCATGGAGGGCTTCGTGCACTGTAGTATCAAGTGTGGCGCGGATTTGGTCGGACCAATGAACTGGGCTGCGTCCACGAGGCCTATTGCCATCAACTTTTCCGGTCACAATAAGGTTCTCACTGGATTTCCTTGCAATGTGACCGAAGTATTCAGGAATCCTGCGTAGACACACCGATGACACCCGCGATGAGTTGTTCAGTTCACGCAATATGGAGACGTTGCTCCGAAATGCTGTCCAAGGGATACGGAGCATCTTTTAGCCGAGAGTACCATAAAGTTTATATTATGGGAGCTTTGGTAAAGGATAGATAATGGTTTTGCACGTGTGCGAGTTACACAAAAACTTAACTAATCAGGCCAAATATGAGTGTTTAACACCTCTGCCTCCCCTTCGGGGATAGAAGCGTGTTATGGTAACTAACATAAAACAGTTTTCAGTTTCACTGTCATAAATATCATCAAATAGGGCGTAAAAAGGTTTTTTAAGGGTCGGCAACGCGCTGGTGATGCCCTTGATGTTGCAGGCGTCCATAGGCTACGGTGACCACTGCCCATCTGTGTGGGCCGTATGCTTGTTTGCCACCCTGGTAGTATAAAAAAAAAAACATAATTGCCCTTAACCAGGCTACAGTAGAAAATCCATAACCACTCTGTAATTTAAACCAATATCTAGATGCATACGAGGTCACACACAGTAATGAGTACACGAACACACTGCCAGCGGCGAGCGTGTTCACACCGCACCGACTAAATGGGGCAACACAATACCAATTTATCGAAACGACTGCACCCTTTATGTTGAACTCCCTGCGAGGCAGAGGAGAGGATGTATACAGCAGGCATAGAGAGAAAAAAAATTTTTGGGTCATTACCTATTGGTGTTTTTATTCTGTCTTAGCAATTTGTCCGTAACTATTAAGTTTCAGAACATTCTTATAAAATAATTGCCTCTTCTAAAAATAGGCCATATATTTGAGCTCGTATTATTTAATTTGATAATTTTCTGTAAGTTTAATTGTGTTAAAATTAGACCATCTTAAAAGCTCTCTTAGAATTAGTGCAATCCCTATAAGGCTAGAATGGATCAGCAACATTACAAATGTATTTAGTGAATCAGATACGTTGTAATATCTAGTGTAGTGGCCGGAACGGGTATATTAATTAATGACCGATCACGTTCGAAGCCGACTCCATCAACAACAGGAACATGCGAATCTGAGTCGCCATCTTGTATCATCTATAACAGAGATATCTGTGTAAAAGAGATATTGACAAATTGACAACATGGATTAGAAGATCCTCATTAGTTCATTGCAATAGTTGTTAGTACGATGTGGCTTTCGATATCGAATACAAAGCTACCTATAAGACCGTGGATGGGTGACCAAAACTTAGTAATCTCGAACTCCTCCATGATTCGAAAGGCACGTTAAGCCGTTGGTTCCCGTTGCAATTGCAACCGTTTCTACCCACCAACCCGCATTGTACCAGCGTGGTGGTGTTTCGGCCCAAACTCTTCATGAGTTTTTTTCCATGAGGAAGGCCTGTGCTCAGCAGTGGGTCGTATATGGGCTAAGGACGATCTTCATTAACAACAGGAGTCAAAAAATAGACTTTTTCACATTGTATTTGTAAGCGTTTGTCTAACCGAAATGGTAATAACGTGTAATTATATGCATTTATTTATATTTGGTGAGTAATGAATTGGGCAACCATTTAATTATTTGGTCAGCAACAAAAAGGTCAGCCGAAAAATCGTTTGGGCAGCTAACAAATATTTTGTCAGTAAAATAATTATTTGACCGGCAAAATAATTATATGGACAGCAAAATAATTATTTGGTCAGCAGAAGAATACGATGAGCTGCAAAATAATTGTTTCGGTTGCAATATATATGTTACCAGAAATGTATAAAACTAGGAATAGTATCAATGAAGGATCAATAATCAATTCCTAGGATATTAGAATAAGGTTATATTTTTCTGACCCTGCAAAACAATATTCGTGTCAATAATCGCTTTGTCTTAATTGAGTACACATTATAAATATTATTTTTAGGGTCATAAAAAATTATAACGTAATAATATATTATTCAATTTGACAGCAGAGAAAACATTTGAGTTGCTGCTCAATTAGTTATTTTGCTGACCAATTTAGAAATATTTGCTCATAGAATGCTGACCAATTAGTTATATTAGCTGACCAGTTGTATTTATTGCTTACAAAAATTCGAATATTATGCTGACCGTTTAAATAACACCTTGATATTTACCTACTTCTAATATTGGTTGAAGGTATAAGTGGTCATTCCCTCTCTGCCAATTCTTATGTGATATCCATAATATCTCTCTCAGTGCTTACCTTATATTTCTGAGATGTATAGGTTACAGCCTTCTTTATATGTCATGACTTATGAGAATATGTCTATTGAATCGGGAAGATATTTACATTTCACATGTCGTAATGGAAATCAATACTCCATGAGTATTTTGTCATAAAGCGTACGTTGGAGAGGTTGCGATGAAGTGATTGCGACCAAATACAAAAAGTCACGTTTTGAATTAAATTTAACGTTTTTTCGAAACATACAACCTCTTCCGTTTCTCAGATATGTCGTTGAAACGGACTAAAATAGTAACTACGAAATGATAATGAACTGTAATCCTGATTATGAAATATATTCAGTACATGTACGAACGAACCAATTATTAATAATGAACAACAAGGAACAAGAAAAATCAATAATAAAAAGTATGACAAAATCACTTGGAATTTTGGTGTCAAATTCGTATACTAAAGAGCTTAAGCTAAGTACAAAAGAGGTGCACAACAGTCGTGTACTAAGATTTGCCGTTAAAATTGTTATTATATATTTTTTTTTCAACGGCAAACAGACTTACTTTCCATCTGAAGGGGAAAGTTTTCTGTCACTTAGTTACAGGCACTTGGATACTTGCAAGAATTTTGTCTGCTTCCATCTCCAACAGGCATCAGTGTCACACTAACTGAATAAAGTTTGTTGATTTCTTATCCTCTCAACGGCCGCAAAACTAGACACACACAATAGAAACATATTGTAAGCGAACGCCGGCGTTCGCTTGACCCTCAAGGAGATGGAGCACCACATGTGCACAAAAGTTACTTTTAAACTTACTTTCAAAAATATTATCCTGGATCTTTGAATCATTACCTCTTGTTGGATATGGTTCCTACACTAAACATAGAATGGAAAATAAATAAATTGAGCTTTTTGGGTAGAAACCACTATGTACGATTTCACGAAGCAATCGGAAACCAACACTTATACGGCCCCTATTCACATTCGGCGAATGTTCAAATGCGGAGGGCTATTTGTCTACATTTGCATTACTTCGTGTAACCTATCTACCTTGCTTTGTGTAGACAAAATATTTTTGACAAATGTAGACGAATTACTTATGTAGACGACGACGAATGTACACGAATTACTGCTCCAGTGATAGAGAAGTTGAGAGAAAAGCGGCTGGCGTGGTGTGGACATGTTTTGAGGAGGGAGAGCATGTAACGAGAAGAGTTATGAATATGAGAGTGGATGGTAACGCAGGGAGAGGAAGACCAAAGAAGAAATGGATAGATTGTGTGAATGAGGACATGGCTAGAATGGGAGTGAATGTTGATATGGCGTGTGATAGGGGAGAGTGGAGGAGAAAGACTCGTTGCGCCGACCCCAAATGAAATTGGGAAAAGGGCAGGATAATGATGAATGTTGATGTAGACGAATTACTTATCCGTATTCTTTTAATGAGCCGCTACCACACGGCTCCTCATGTCAGGAACATCGTATAAATATCAAAACACATGCATAGAAACGTAACAAGGTTCTAAAATGTGTTCCGAAAAACATGGGCACTACCAGGCAAAAGCTTGTTTCGTTGCAAAATAAATGTAAGTTACAACGACGCGTCAGCAGACTGAATATCCTCAAAGCCCTTTTTTATCTGACTGCCTGTGCAGTACACAGTACAGGAGCGGATGAATGAAATTGAATTTTTAGCAAAATTTTGCGAACATTTAGACGTCCAAGACATAAAGCGGATTTTTTTAAGGACAAAAGCCGTGAAATTTTTGCACGATTCTGTATCTGAACGAGAGTTTTCGCGTCAAACGAATTTTAGGGCTTATGCCGCGAAGCTGGAAGATACAGTGAAGAGTGCTAACTAAGTAATTACGAGGAAATACAGACCAATTGGAATGCGCCATATGTGTGTGAAACGAAACAATCAAATTGGTCTATTTTTCGTGTCACACCTCATACCTCGTGGGTAAAAGTACCCTAACGCCAATATTTCGCGATAATTCAAATTCTATCATAACTTTTAATTAGCGTAGAATATGAATAATTGATGTAAAGAGAGCTGGGATCTCTTTGGCGGAGTGGTGAGTACGCTTCGGCCTTCAATCGAAAACAAAGCTACCTTCGCCATGGTCAGGCCGTGGATGGGTGACCTAAACTTTGTAATCTCGAGCTTCTCTGTGCTTCAGAAGGCACGTTAAGCCGTTCGGCCTTTTCTACCCACCCGCATTGGGCCCTCCGTATTACTCCTCACGTGTTTCTCCATGAGGAAGGCCTGTGCCCAGCAGTGGGACGTATATGCCTATATACGTCCCACTGCTGGACGATGTAAAGGGATTATGGGACCCTTCCAGGGTTTCTTGCCTGTATCTTCTCTTGACAGGGCTCCCGGTAGTGAACTGAACAAGCAGCTAAAATTTAGAGGTATAAACAAGTATATTTCTTAATGTTTCGACTCGTTTCATAAGTGTATACTTAGTTGTTTATACCTGTCTGAGGTTTGAGAATCATTATAAACGGTACGAGAGTGTTATTGAGACAGTGCCATTATCACTACTCATATCAACACAAAGTTTTTCTATGTCCATTGAGATTTTGAGATTTATAAACCAATCTTCGAATTATTTTGTACCTGTCTTGTTAGTTCTTATTTCGTTTTTTTTACAATGAAATGGCACTTTGTCTTCCTCAGTAATTGTATGTCGGAGATGAAGAAATATCTATTTATAAAATGTATTTTGTAATGTGAAAGAAATAACGTGTGTTTAAAATTATTTTTTTACAGACGTTCTGTTCATGTTTTGAAGGTTCGTTGCAAATTTACTGTTCAAAGTGATTTTTAAATGTCTTCACATTGCTAAAATCAAAGCGATAGCAATTTCCCAAAATCATCTTGTTTATCTACCCTGGTCCAGGTAAAAGAAAGCAATACGTTGGATCCGATAACAAAAACCGAGATTGATGAAATTTTGTGATTTCAAGTCTCTGCAAATGAGGTCCTGGTGATATATGGGGCCAGACTCCACTGTTTGCACAAGATCCAACATTTTCGTTCTTGCGTCCGCATACAGCGAACACTCCCAGAGTGCATGGTCTCGGCTCTCGTCAACGTCCTCTCCACAGAGACGCTTTGAATACCAAGCTAAATTACTTCATCATCAGCAGATGAAATACCACCTCTGCCTACCCCTTATACAAAAGTTATTAGCTTGTTGTAAGAATTAAAAAAAAACAAAAGTATAACATCTAACAACCCCAGCACGTTCGTTAACTCTCGTGTGACGACCGAGTTGTTTAAGTTGTTGTTATTTCAGTGCCGAAGTGTGTTCAGCTACAGGTTGGATTAGCCAATTAAAAGTGCAACGCAGAAAATTTTTCAAACAACTTTAAAAACTGGGCAAACATTTACATTTTCCTGTTCCAAGTCTGATAGTAACGTAAAATAATTTAACTCATACATAATTGAAAAACAAACCTGTGATTTTGTAGAAAAACGGACTAAAAAGTACTACAGTACATGTGATGAGACACTGAATAGTCGTTAATAAAATAAAATTTTATCACATTTATTAATTAGGACATTAAAAAAGAACATCGAAATAGAGAACATATTTATTGGAGAATCAGAAGCGCATGGTACCAGGTAACCAGGTACCCTACCAGGCTGGCTCCGTGCAGGCTGGTGGGGAGATTATAAGAGCCGACTGTTGGAGCAAGATGCACCACTCTGGCTTGAGATCCGACGTAGATAGATAATTTGGCGAAAGACACAGAATGTAGCTGGATGCGCGCAGAGCATTAGAGATCAATAATCGAGGCTATATCCAGCAGTGGGCTTCTTTGGGCCGAATGATGATGATGATACCCTAGAGCAGCCATGTGGATCCTTACATCCTAATACTGACGGTAATCTTCACATTCCTTTGAGACTTTTTGTTCTTCATTCTAAAGTAAGTTCTTCCGCAGGGCCCAGGGACTTCCTGGTCGGGCACGACGTCATCGCACAGCTTCCGGCAGGAGCACGAGCCGGAGCCCGACCCCGAGGACCGGCGCGTGCAGTTCGAGCGCCGCTGCCACAGCGACGACGACGAGCGCGACCAGTATGATGCTGAGGAGGATCGCATACACCACAGATACGAGTGAGTACCTTGCTTCTTAGGATAGGAAATATGCCAGAGCATGCTGCCTAAGGCTGCTCGTCCATTGGAGCGTAGAGAGCAGAGCTGTGTCAAATTTAAAATCTCCACTCCGCTCCGCTTCAATGGACAGGTATATGTGTTTTTGCACCTGAGCTATGCGAGGTATCTGTGCGAGGAAAAAATGCAAAATTCAAAAATTATAAATTCAATAGCGTTTATTCAGTTTATATGCGTCATAGCGCATGCTTATGAACGTCATAAGCATTTTACAATATTTCTTGAAAGAGAAAAACTACGGCATCCGTTTACAAAAACTACCAGGAGGTACAAAACTACCAGAACATGGGTTCTGAGAAGAACGGGCAAGAAACTCAGCAACAAGTGTCTACCGTCCCTTTACATTAGCATCATTTAAAAATAGCCATAAACTACAACGTCATTGAAGCTCAACTGGAAAAGCATGGGCTCAACAAACGGAACAAAATTAAATTATTGATTTCGGAATCTCTATCATCATAATCGGTCCAGTGCTCCCCACATTCAACGACTTCCTACTAAGTAAAATCTGCTTCCTTATTGTCGCGAATCAAAGAGAAACGATTTGAGCCGAATCTAATATTAGCTAATTATTAAAATACTGAATCAATATTACTAACAAGAACGAAAATATTAATGATTAATACTTATTAACTAGTAAAATAAATAGTGACTAAGTGAAAAGTGAACCACCAGTAATAGTGAGTGAGTGAACCAGTGATTTTTAATAAGTTACTGCATAAATTGTACCATAATATTAGGTCCTTACCTATGAAATTGGTGTTTTGTATGGAGATTTTGGGGAATTCTGCATTTTCTATACTAACATTTTATCAGTTTTCTTCACAACGACAAATCCAGAGATAATAATATTTGGCATGTATCATAAGAAAAGCTTTAGTAATATGTGTAATATCACACTTCATAAAAATTATTTATCGTTTTTAAGTGAATGCAAATAAAATGATGTATTCAGGAGGCACTTAAAAAGAGTTGTCTCCGTGTCCAATTTTAACAAAATTAAACTTACAACAAATTATCAAAACAAATCAAAAGAGCTCAAAAATATAGTCTATTTTTAGACGAGGTAATTATTTTTTAGGAATACTCTGAATCTTAATAGTTACAGACAAAATACTAAGACAGAATAAAAACACCAATTTTATAGGTAAGGACCCAATATTTAAACCGACTGTTGAAAATACGGTGCGGGAAGGCCAATCATGCAGTTCGAAACATCGTACTCGTACAAGCTGCGAAATGGGTGGGACATGGGTCCATCAAGAGAGCCGTGAAAAAGCACCTCATGGCCCAGCAAGGTGGTGATAGCTTCTGTTCTTTGTGACCCTAGCTATTTCTGCAAATGGACTCTCTTATTGCTTGCACCTCAGGTGGTGTTGAGTCAATTGACGAAGCTCAGGAGGAGCAGATTTAAAATGTTGAATTATTTGAAAGCAATATTTAATATTTTATGATTACGCGCATCAAACTGTGCCACTTTTCAAGAAGTATTTATTTAGTCTTTTGCAAAGTTTACAGGCCTTTTTGCAATGCGTCATTTCTATTGTACAATGATTTCACTGCTTTGTCTATCGCATGTCGATACCTATATTATCTTGTTGCATGTTGATAACATATATTATTCTGGCCGCTAATTGGTTGCATAAAGCCTGCTAATGGGTATCACATATATTATTCAATCCGTGTAAAATTACAGTGCTTAATATAAGCAGACTGTTTTTGTCAAATAGTATTTAATGCAATCTGCATTTTCTGGGTCACTGCTTCGTTAAAACAATTTATTTATTTCTTATCTACGCTCTGGTCTCTTGTCTTTTTTCTTGGTTTATAACATTAAGATAATTTTACAGGCCATCATTATTGTCGACCTATACTCTTCGCCGCTCTCGATTTTCGTCTGCTTTCATCCAGACAACTCCAGGCCACCTACGAATATTGTCATCCAAACTTGTTACATGACATCCCGCTTCCAAACAGGTTTAGTCAAATCAAAAAGCTGCTACAGTTTAAAATATTTTTTTTGCCATTTCGATTTAATACGCAGTCGTCTCTTGGGTACCTCTATCATACCATTTTTCATTACAAACCTGTGGCTTGCATTTCTGTTTTATGGATTGAAGGGTAAAGCTACTGTGCGTCCATATGGTTACGTACAGTCTGAACATATATAGGAGTTAAAAGCACAGGCAAATGATACAAATATCACTTAATAATATATTCTATGCGACTGCGCCTTAAATTAGGTGGGTGGGTACTTTGCTCTATTGCCAACATGTTCTCGACACAAAGCTTAATAATGACGCGTGCATGGAACAACCCACAGAGAATGGCAGAAATACACATAATTGATTTGACTTGTCTGCTACGCAGTTGAGGGCCGAAAGTTATTTGTGACCTTTTCACGAATGTCATGTGCATTGCAATCCCGCATACCCGCATTGGGCCAGCGTGGTGGTGTTACGGCCCATACTCCTCGTGAGCTTCTCCAGGAAGTCCCGTGCCCAGGGAATGGTGGTGTAAAACTGTCAACAAGGAACAAGTGGTGACTTGTGTACTTCATGAAGTCATAAACGTAACTAAATAATAGTCTTTCAGAGTAGAGCAGAAAATTTGTAAGACAAACTAATACGGGACTCAAACAAATGTAACTATCTCAGTGGGATGTATACATTTTATTCTGTTCGCGTGTATTATGTCGTTTGTCTCCATTAATTCAATCCGAAGTCTTAATCTAGAGTAACGTAAACTGTTTGTTTCTCGCGGATCAATAGCTTAGACCACTACATTTCGCAGTCTCTAATTCAATTTTATACTGCACGCTGCAGGCTTTCTCAGATGACCTCAGTTTTAACGGATTTATTGGGGATAGTAACAGCTGTGGCGGGTCCTCTAGCAAACCGTGGTCAATTCTCACCCTGGTAGGCATTCTCTCTGACGTATCCCACTGTCAGAGAGCATCTATAAGGAGCGTCTTAAGGAATTGCATACACGGAGTATGGGACATACCACCACGCTTTTCCGATGCGGATTCCACAGAAATCCACAGATGTACATTAACATAGATAACGCAAGTATAATGATTTGTATTGAAAGCAGTCCAATGTCATAGTACGCGCTTCAACAAGCAGACAAAATTAAATACTCATTATAAACTTTAAAATTACGGAAAATAAGCCACTAAAACCGTAAACATAATTATTAACAATGTTATTTATCTTTACGTAATAACGTATCGACAATTACTTCATGGGTTACGGCAGTTCTACAATCGCGTTCGTGAAATTCTTACGTAAATTTTTTATCGCTTGATAAAATATAACAGCTAATATTTCCTTGATAATCTACGAAATATTGCTTTTACGAATCAATATTTGCTATTTATTTGGCTCTTGCGTATTGATATCGCGGTCTTAGAAGGAAAAGGAAGAGAAAAAAAATCCGCTCGTTCTACCACGTTGTGCCGACAAGCTGATGGTATTTGATGCGTCACAACATCGTCATCAGCCTATATACGTCCCACTGCTGGGACAGGCCTTCCTCACGGAAAAACACATGAGGAGTAAGGGCCGTAACACCACCACGCTGGCCCAATGCGGGTTGGTGGGTAGAAACGGTCACAAATGAGACCGGGACCAACGGCTTAACGTGCCTTCCGAAGCACGGAGGAGCTCGAGATCACAAAGTCTTGGTCACCCATCCACGGCCTGACCATGGCGAAGGTAGCTTTGTTTTCGACCGAAGCCAAAGCGCACTGACCACTACGCCACCGAGCTCCCGTCACAACATAATATCTTAATTTTCCATTCTCTTCTATCATTCGATGTTATAACACTAATTGCTTTCCCAACCATGTCATCTTCTTCTTCTTGCCCTTATCCCACTCTAGGGGGGTCGGCACAACATGACATGTCTTCTTCTTCCATTCTCCTCTGTCACTCGTCAGCTCAGCATCCACTTCATTTATTCTCATATCATTCTTCACGCATTCCCAACCATGCCATAATTCACACAAAATACACATCTTTTCTTCGGACTTCCTATGCACAGTTATGCGTTACGTTGCATGGTTATCCATTCTCTTAATAAGTTGTTTTAGCTCTTCTGATCACATGCTTTACGCAGACGTATCATATATTTTGATAAATTTAAGTAAACTCTGTAACAACTCATACTTCCATCCTAAAATTATAAATGCGAAAGTAACTCTGTCTGCCTGTCTGTCTCTTTTTCACGTCGAATTACTGAACCGATTTAATCGAAATTTGGTATACAGATAGTCTAGAGCCTGAGGTATGACATAGGCTGCTTTTTATCCTGATATTCCCACGGGAACGGAGAAAACCGCAGGAAGTAATTACTAGTTCCTTATTATAATCGTAGGTTCATAATACCTCGTAGAGGAATTCATTTATTCCCTGTGATGACGAAACTAAACTTGGGTTTAAAGAAACTAAACATCAAAGAAAAATTATATCATTATGAAATACACTTAAAAGATTTATTGAACGTTACTGAAGTTTGAAACATGATTGTGTATATTTAAATAAGGCTAACACACACTTCACGACAGCCACGTAGTTGCATTCCAAAATACTTGAGTCACTCACATACGCAGCCAAACACACACACACACACACTACAAGAACGTAATTTTAAACAAAAAAAAAACAATATCCTTTCGATGATTGTACAATTTTCGAAAAGATATTGTTTTTTTTTGTTAATGTTAACACTAGATTTGCAAATAAAATACAACACTCATTAATAACGTAACATTCTAATTGTGAAAGATTATCACTTATCACGGGGCGTGATGAATATTTAAGCAATATGCAACATTGTTACTATATAAAAATGTATTTAAAGGCACTGTATTGTTTTTGAGATATCGATTCGCAGGTTTTCCCGACGCATTTACCCATATTTGTTGTTTTATTTCGCCCGAGTCACTCGGTTGTCGTCTCATAGAGCACTGAATTGACGTTCGTATATGGCTGGAGCCATATGCCTAGTGGCTCAACTTTAGCGTGGTTGCTACTGATCTAGTGTCTGTCTATGCGTTTTACATGATGGAAAAGCAGACTTTCAACTATAATACAACCTTCTTAGTCCTGGATGAGGGTTCAAACTGAAAGCACATCTAGATCCTCTATAGCAATCAATCTCTCAATGCTGAACGATGCTACTGGTGGGTTATAATAGTATTTACTCAGGTTTTTCAATATAGGAGTACCGTACCCAGCAATGGGACGTATGCTAAAAAAAAAAACTGATAATGAAAATTCTATTTCCATTTCAGAATAAAAACATAAGATATAAATGCATACTACCCGTTAGATTATTGATGAGATTTTGTAACGGCTATTAACACTACTGAATTTTGAAAAGTGGATACGTGTGAATGTACGAAGATTTTAATTATTAATATATATTTATTATTAAATTTTTTTGTTTTATATATTTACCGGAACAGCCACTCCTTATGGTCATAATATCATATCTCCAGGCCACTACTGGCCACGGGTTCCGGACTAAAGATGTATTTATAAACGTAGCTCAATTACAATATCACTAAGATCGGGGTGAGACAAAGACTGAAGGTAAGTACAGCTAATAATGTGTAAAACTGTGGATATCACCACTCTTGTAGCACAACGAGTAAAGGCCCTTAATCCGTAGCTGGTAAGCAAAGCTAGTTGACAAATAAGGCGTCATTGAATTTTATTTTATCTCAATTACGCGATAGCATTCGCGATAGATATCGATATAAAAAGAAATCGCAACAAACGCGGAGCTTTAGTCCGTGCCCGAAGGTAGTTTCCGTGGGTTTTGGCAGTAAGATAGTGACGTCATCAAACTGCTGTATTCTTAAGGCAAGTCTTTTTTATTTATTTTTTATAAAAGCGGTTATTTCGCTTACACATTTTTTTTGGTTGAGCTAAACATACACGCTACACATATAAAATCTCGTCTCTAGTTATTTCATTAATGATGCAATGCGAATGTATTTAATATTCTTATAATTTTTTTGTATTATGTCAGGTTTGATTCGTATATCACTGACCTCAAGCAAGAAAATAACTCTAAAAAAGAATCACTCTTCAGGAAATTACAGAAAAAGTTAAATATATTAAGATCGATTTTGTTAAAATGCTAAAAATGTTTTCTGGGGTAAATTTTTATTTAAGTTAAACTGCCTAATGGTCCTGCTGTGGAAACCACCGGGTATTGGTCGGGAGATCCGGGGTTCGATTCCCTTCGGTGCAGAAGTTTTCTACTCGGTTTGGTTGGTGGTAGGGATTCTAAAACCGCCTGGTTACCATCCTGTTACCTGGGTCGCTAAAATAACAGTTTTAATAGGGGTTCTCGTGTTTCAACTATTAAAAGTAATATGGCCACTTTCTCAGTTGTTCACTAAACTTAGACATTTCGCACTTTGATCCACGACAGTGACTAGTGAAGAATCTAGTGAAGACTTTTTTGAATCCGAGTAAAATGTGTTTAAAAAGAGAGCACTTAAAGCCGTTGCTCCCGAATAACTTGCTACCGTTTCTAACCACCAATTCGCATTGGGCCAGGGTGGTGGTGTTTCGGACCATACTCTCCTCATGTGTTTCTCCATGCAGGAAAAATCTTACCTGCTGGATGGCCTATGTCCAGCTGTGGACGTCTGTAAACTGATGATAATGATGATTATGTGTTTATGCCGTTTATTAATTTTTTATCATACTAGAATTATAAAAACATATTTATAATATTTTATTAAGCGTTCTGCATCAAACTCAAACTCAAAGTCATTTAATCAAATTGGTATCATCAAATACACTTTTGACAAGTCAAAACAAACAAAATAATTTATAAGTATCCTAAAATTGACAATACCACTACTTTTTTTTCGGCCTGTTCACTACCGGGAGGCCTTGTCTAGAGAAGATACAGGCAAGAAACTCTGCAAGGGTTCCGTCCTCCCTTTACATCAATATGTTCTACAACCTAATAAAATTTACGTGTATTATATAATACTCTTAGTCACAAATGTCAAAATTGAATTGGAAGGTAAATACATCTAAACGAATACGATGAAAACACTGCAAAACTGTAGTTGATAGATATGTTTCATAGAATATAGACGTATTTACTTGACTTACGATTATACCCTTACTTACTTAAAACTTAAATAGCGTTTATGAATAAGGGTAATAATATATATCTATGCGCATGAAGTTCCGACCAATAACTAGAAGCATGAACTATGTACTTAGGAAAATATAGTTACATACATACATACATAGAAAATGTTTCCGTTATGAATTTAAGTACCTATATTTGCTATCACCTTGTCCTTCAAATATTACGTTAAGTTTGTGAAATAGATTATATTAAGTTATCTGCTAATCACGTTTGTATCTGCAAGGTTACATATTTTTATGTAAAAGATATCGAAACGATAAATCAAAATTGTCACCCTTTTTATTAGATTTTTGTGGGTTAATTTAATGCCTAAGGTTAATTTACAATGAAAATTTAATGAATAAGATAATAGTAATGAAGAATTTTCATGAACTGAAACATGAATAACATATTTTAAAGAACATGAGTTATCTTGTAATAAAACATCTAAAAATGCTTTATTGCAAGTTCTGTTGGTGAATAAAAATTTACTATTAAGTAACTACAAAATTACATCAAATGCAAACTTTTAAAAATAACGACTAAAAGAAGCAATAATTATTATATTTATGGGTATTTTATATATATTTTTACTTTTTGTTCCGAGAACTCTTTGGCCTAATGTAAAATGGAGTAGCTTTGCTAAAGAAAAAATATTATTTTCTCAGTATTAATTCTGTTTATCGCATTCGTTTTTTGAATTTCTTTACGTCTTAGGCCCGATTTTTCAATCCACAGATAAAACTATCTGTCAGTCAAATGTTGGCTCTGTCCCTTTTCTTTTTATGACTCTAGAAAGTGACAGTGATAGTTTTAAATGGCGGATAATTTTATCTGAGCATTGAAAAATCAGGCCTTAAACACTCAAAAGTTTAACCATTAGTATGAAGATGTTAAAAATAAAATTTATAATAAAAAAAACCCCCGACCAAAAAGAGAACATCGTTGTCTCGTCGGGAGAGCGCGTCGGGGGGTAACTTCGTTTAGGTATAGAGCGAGCGCTTTTTGTTTATTTTATTGCGGTCGGGGGCTTTTAATTTTTTTTTTATCTCATCCAATTTTAGTGTTCCGTAGTCAACTAGGAACCCTTATGGTTTTGCCAAGTCCGTCTGTCTGTTTAGAACTAGAAAACTGAAATTTGGTACGAATATGTATATCAACCACACCGACAATGTGGTAAAATAAGAAGTGGAATTTTTTTTATATTGTGGTACCTTCCCTTCACGTAAAGTGGAGAGTGATTTTTTTTTCATGTCAACCCTAACGTCTAATATATTTTAAAAAGTGGAGAGTGATTTTTTTTTCATGTCAACCCTAACGTCTAGGTATTTTAAAAAACGGGTTTTACTAAAATAATTTTTTAATTAAGTTAATATTCTCTGAAATAATCGCTTCAAAAGTTAAAAAAATGTTCCCTTTAACTTTAGAGCCATAAGTTTAAAAAATAGGAAAAGATCTCAAAAGTAGAACTTTATAGAGACTTTCTAGGAAAATTATTTCCAACTTGATGTGTTGAACCTTTCTGAACTAAGTTTGTAATTTAACCGTATATTCAGCATTTCTTTTATCCTCATTTACAAATTTTACTATACAGAACGTATATTTTTCAAACAAAAAAAGAATTAATAAAATCAATTTGTTACACAGTATGTTAAATCAAATTATTAAAATCTGTGTGCACTAACATCTTAATATTCTGAATGATTATAATTAAAATTAGTTTAACAAATTATTGTAAATGTTTCCGTGCCAAAATTTAGCGAAATGTGAGAATAACTTTACCTTTGCAAAGACCTATTATGTACCACTTTCTCTACAAATAAAACGATTTGATTTGATTTGACGATTCTGGTTAACGACAACGCATTCACGTTGTAAACTAAGCTCAATTGGGCATCCGACCAAAATCGTGCCGTAGCAACACCTGGCAAAGAGTAACGCACCACGTGCGCTCTCTAGACTCTCCGACGAGTCGTTCGCGACCACTCGAACCGATCGCGCGATTGAACATGTTAGGGGATAATAATGTCAACGTGTGGTGTTGTGCGTTAAAGTAAACCGTGTGTCTGTTGTTGAGAGCTGGGTGTTACGTGGAAAATATGCCTATAACATACTCCCGCGCTTCTGAAGCGGAGCATAAGCGGTAAGTCTGCTAAAAAAATAAATGAGGCTTGTGCGTTGGTTTCAAAAGACTCTAAAGATTCTGTTGATGTGAATGATGAGGTTGAAATATCAAGCAAACAATTACAGACAAAATTATCATTTTCATTAGACGTTCACACTTTGCTGGTAATATTGGAGTTTACAGAATATCCATAACCTCTATAATCCAAGCCAAAATAGCAAACAGTCGAGCAGATTTAATATACCTACCACCACAGATAAACATTGCTCGTGCTCGAAAACCCTGACAAAACATCGGGGATGGCCGCTGCTAACTTGTCTGCACGCGTCCGAATGGCCACAAAGACGAAAAAATGCCTCGTTACGTGGTAATTGGCGGACGGGCATCGGTACCTTTCGATCGGTTTAGATCTACCGTCTCAAAATTACGGCTGTGCCGTCCCAGAACGTTGGAAAGTTGACATGCTTGGTTTCAATACAAATCGCTTAACTTGAGTTCTGAGAATCTGTGCCTACCATTAAAAAACCTCTGCAGTCCGAGCAAACAATTAAACTTCATAGAACACTCCTTTGGGCCAATAGATGAAATAATACAAAAAAGAAATATCTTTATTTCATAGGCCAAGATTGGCAGTTAAAATCGTCAAAATTGTACATATACAAAATGAGTTAAACAAAACAAATTATTATAATCTTCATTACCGCAAGCGAAGACAAGAAAAGAAGAATAAAAAAAGACACTTAAAAATATGCTTAGCTAAATAGAAAATTCGTAATGACGTAGTATCTATTTTCGATCGTCAATTGTTTAACCTCGCCTTGCGGGTGGTGTGAACTTTTTTTCTGTTCCTTACATATTATTATGCAAACTCCGCCGTCGCTGGCTGCTTACACGCCTCTACACCCGGTTACAACAATAATGTTGTGTATTTGAATGTACTGTCGAGTACAAAAACATGTATACACATTTTAGACGTCACATCTTAATTTTCATTTAATAAGAGTCATTTACTGTCAAAAGTGGTTACATATATTTGGAATTGACTGAACCTAATCATGGCAATAAAATCTAGTAAAAAATAAATAATATAAGAGATCGAGAGAGGGCGCTGATTAGTAAACATAAGCTCCGTATTATTTTTTATTTGTTTTAAGTTTTATTGTGTTAAAATTGGACTCGGAGACTACTCTTTTTAAGTGCCTCCCGAATACATCATTTTATTCGCATTCACTTAAAAACGTTAAATAATTTTTATGAAGTGTGATATAACACAACACATATTACTAAAGCTTGTCTAATGATAGATGCCAAATATTATTATCTTTGGATTTGTCGTTGTGAAGAAAACTGAAAAAAATTTAGTATGGAAAATGCAGAGTTCCCTAAAATCTCCATACAAAACGACAATTTCATAGGTAAACACCTATTATAAGTAGGTAATTCTTTCGCGTAGATGTGGAGCATATTGCGAAGTTTTAATTATTAGGTATTTAAGATATTTCAGTAATATTCAAATCTTTCAATATCAGTTGTTTATTTGATATCTTTTGTTTTTCAGTATCATCGGAAGTGTGCGTCTAGATTATTTAGATGCATTGATTGTGGGTATCTCGGCTTATTGTATTAGTAACTTTGGACCGGCGACGAAGCTGATAACTCACGCTAAATCGAATTGAAGGACTCAAACGTCTTATAAAATATTATAGAATTCACACAAAAGTTATTTAAATGCCTTAGGGTGAGTTTTTTGATCCGTGGTCAGGTTGCCAGTAGGTTAAAATATGGACCAATGGGGAAAACGTATGATGTTCGTAATATGACAACTTGACCAAGAGTCGAATTTTCAAATGTAACTAAAGTTAAATAATCATAGACAATTTAACCACAACACCGTGCTGGGATTAGTAACAGTGCGGCACAGCTGATGTATATTGTTTTGAACTTTCATCGCAAATATAACAATTTGTCAAGACACACATTTTAGCGTTTCCATTGACGTTATTGGTCTAGAATTTAACTTTTGTGTACTAAGGATTAAAAAACATACCCTAAGAATATAGCTGTTAACAAATAAGTCGAGTTTACATACAACCACGGATTACTTCTTTATCCGTAACTAAGCCAACCCAATGGTTATAGTCCAAGTCCAATGACGTCAATGATAATACCAAAATATGTGGTTTACGCCATTTTGGTCAATATTTTCAACAATTGGTTAATTTAACTAACGATCGAAAAACAGGCTCTAAGACAAAGTTGAACTAAAGTAAAATTGAGTCTGTATTGTACATTTTAGATAGTCTAGTCTGAGTTGCGAGGTGGTTTCTTTTAATCACTAATTTAAACATTGAATTTGGTTCGCGCGCTTCTAAAATACAGAAAACAACATTACAGCATAACTTAACATCACGCATGCGGATCAGAGAACTCATCTGCTGCCAAGTTAACGTTCTTCTTGATTTTTTTTTATCATAGAAAACGCTCATGTGTACCCAATAGTGCTACGAGTTACGGCTTTATACTACGGCTATAGGCTATGGATGTAGACGATGGCTGTAGCCTACGGCTACATGCATGGCTGTACGCTGCGGCTGTGGGCTACGGCTGTAGGTTACGGCAGTAGGCTACGGCAGTAGTCTCGGCTGTAGGCTACAACTGTAGGCTACGGATGTAGGCTACGGCTGTAGGCTGCGGCTGTAGGCTGCGGCTGTAGACTGCGGCTGTAGACTGCGGCTGTAGGCTACGGCTGTAAGCTACGGCTGTATGGTACGTGGGCCGTTTACCACAAGGGTTGTACGTTTTCCACCCTTATAGTTAATAACAAGTCTAAAGGGCTCTTGTTACATTTGTTCAATTCAGCGCTTTTCAATGCTAACGTGCCTGAATAGACGTGAAAAGCTAACCATAAAGAATCGGCTTCTGATATACACAAGCGGAATCAAGCTTACGCTGGACCAGTTCAACAATCTCATTGCCGCTTAGTTTAGTTTCTACATTTACAGATTACAGCTATATACACATACCAATAAAAGTTTAATTAGTTTACGCATTCGTTCTAATAATTAAAAATGAATAACTGTGGTGTTGCGGTTAACTTATAATATTCACTGTGGGGTGATGAGCTTGTTAATAATCAAGAAAGCAATACATTTTAAATCAATAAAAGGTTCGTACGTAATAAACTGTAAAGAGAGCTTGAGTACATGTCGTGTATTTTTTTGATCGTCGCTTATTTTTTCTCGCTGCGCCCGCGCGGAGAACTTTTTATTTTTTTCAATGTAAATAAGTTTAAAACATCTGCCGCTACGAAATGTATAAAAAGTCCATACACGCGGAACTTTGCACAGATGTATTGAACACCGAACCGGATTGATGGCTTTTTATAACCTATGTTGCTTAATCTTGAGGTTCATTATAGCATAGATTTGTATCCTACGCGGCCATTACGCGTGCGCATATATTCGACACTCGTACACCTGTACTATTAAGGTTATATTTGATTATTATCACACGATAATAATGATAAATAGGAAATCACGTAGATATTGAAAAATGTTGCGCTTCACGAATGAATGAAACGAGAGAGACAGGTAAATCAATATCAATATTTTCTTTTATTCAAAATATGCTCACATACCGAAATGTCCTTATGGAAGTAGCTACTGTCGCCTAGTATACACGTAGTCCTTGTAACTATTGAAGTAATAGTTACATAAGTTTTAATATACGAAACTAACTTACATCAAAACTTCCTTTCACTCTATACCATTACACAGATGCCTAAATAGATATCCTGATAGTATTTTATTCAAATGTTATTACATATTTTTTTAAATCCTCTTGTTTTGTGGCAAGTAGCGATTTATTTCCAGTAATAAAACATTTATTATCATACTAGTAAGACCCACAGTACTAATAAACTTATAGACTCATAAACGTAATAATAATTATGATTATAAATACTACATTGTGACAAGAAAATACTCATCGGATGAGGCAGTATACTTAGTAAAGTCATTTTTATTATTTTTTACTCCATATTATTCCTTATCAAGACAATCTAGCGGGTTATACAAATTGAATGCATCAATTCACACCATTCAACAATACTGACGTTCGACTCATCCTGAACAAATCAAATTCACTAACGTCAAAGTTAATATCACATAATTTCAGATCTTGTAGTTCATCCACCTCCTCGCTTCCTATTTCATCAGCCTGTATACTTACCTGGTAAGTCTACATTCATTACTCTCAACGTGCCCAGACCAAGCATCCCTTTCTCGATTTTGGTATCTACGTCTTTAGACACAAGTCTTCTCTTTCTTATATAATTACACTATTTCTATTTCGTCATGAGTTGAGTGTGCTAATAATCTAGCCCTTTTTAAGAACGTCATCAGATTAAATAATATTTAGTTACAAAGTCTTTTAATGATAAGAATTGTTTTATTATGAGTACCAAAATCAGTTATAGAGTTAAAATATTTTTATTTCAAATAACGACCAGAATTTAGTTTATATTACCTCTGCGTAGTGGATTTTCCTAGGAGCTGCACCAAATCAAACGTGCATTTTACGCTCTTAGATTATATATTTCATAATATAATCTAAGAGCGTAAAATGCACTGTTAATAACTAACTTCTAGGCAATGTGTTCCATCCTTAATATCATCTTTGCTTACTTTCAGGCGAGACATGGTCGAACTCTTGCTTGAACCTTTTGTTTTACAGAGATACAGTTACATTCTGCTTAAATCACGTGTATCGCGTCGAATCAAAATAAGCTCCTTTCTAATCTGATACCAAACTAAACCAGGATTCTCGTCATGTAGTTATTCTAATTTTCTATTTCTTTCAGTGTTGTAGAAAATAATGGGTTTATTTTGAAGCAATTTAAGGTGTAGCTCAATACAGTCGCGATGCCTGTCGCGTTTATATCAAGGGATGCGTATTCGTAGTTTTATGCAAGCGCCGACGTTGCGGATCCTAGCTAACTTTTTAGTTTGTAGGGTTTTCACGAACTTAGCTGTCCCAATCACGCGACAGCCACCGTAACGCAAAATTAGCAAATCATAATTGATTACTTCCTACCGATCAAGTTAACCACCAACCTTACATAATTTGAAATTAAACAAACTTAAACTTTTGACCGCGTAAAGTTTGGTGTTTACATGCTCTTAAGAACGCCTTAAGTCCTTAACTAGATGATGACAAAGGAATGTTAATAATTTGAAAGAAATATTTTTTATTTCATTACGTAAATTGTAAAATTCTAAATTGTTAAATATTGACGTTTTTAAGTGCCAGGTTTGGCCCATGAAATTAAGTTATTGTCGTTTGTTTTTTGGAATGTTGTTTCTCGATTACCGCGGCCGAAGGAGATTACAACTTTCCAAGCAATAACATAACATATCATCACGGCTTGACCCCGAAGGGGTAGGCAGAGGTGTCACCATCCATATTTCGCCAGATTTGTTAGGTCTCCATGTAACAGGTGGCGAGCCTGTTGCCATTAACCGGGCACAATGTGAGGCAAGCGATATTCACAATGAACTGTACATAAGTTTTATTCAAACTCAGTGGTACAAGCGGTGGGATCGTAATAAAATTTCATATACTTACAAAGTTTTCTTCGCGGAGCTACCATACAAGCGGAGTTTGCGACTAAAAGCTAGGCCAGATATCTAGTTTGGCCAATACACAATACAATACGTAACGCATAATCGTAAACCCGCGTAAAGTTCTACCTATTCGGTATAAATAACGTATTGGCGCGCCGCCGGCCCCGCGCGCCAGCTGGCCGTCACTCGTCACTGCCCTTCCTCATACTTTCCCGTGTTGCACGTGCTCTGATTGTTATTGCCTATGTACTGATAAGATAACTGACGTAAACTAGAGGTTTGTGGCTTACATGACGCCTCTAAGACGTCGTCTCTATGCCGCCCCTAAGCCGATTGGCTACTCCTATTATTTAACACTAAGTGCGTACGGATATCCTCTCGAGCATTCCCAATAACAGAAGAAGCGAAACGTTAAAATAAACCGTTTTACAACGAATGTTTTAAACGTGATAAAAAATGCTCTCCTCTCCGAGCCGGTCTGCGAGAAAGGACCCAAGGGAACGATCTTCGCAGGCCCGTTAATCGCAACTGTCATTTCACGGACTTGGTTGTGACTTTCCACGTCCCATCACACTCTGGTTTGCCGCAATAGAAAGTGACAAATATATAGCCTCCATGTTTCGTTTCAATAGGGGTTATATCAATTCCGAAGGCTTGCTTGGATTGCTGAATGCCTTAGGCCGTTTGCCGACCACCATCGTCACCGGGACGTCAGGAGATAATTTCCGACCGAGATTACGTTATAATTGTATGCTTTTATATTTTTTCTAAGAATGAATGTAGCTAATACAGCCGAGGGTATATACGAATTCCTGCTTCGCTTTACCAATCTGTCAAATCACGTTACACTTGATTTGTTGTGCGGGCAGCTCACATACGAATAATTTTATAGACTTCGTGCGAATCGTCTATAGAAAGTTAAATATTAGATTTCAACCTGAATGAATCGTACTAGTTACTTACTTTGTGCGAATCGAACCAATAAGTCAATTGACCTCATGTCAAACTGTCAAACGCCTATAGGTAACCCCCCCTCCCACGCCTGTCACCCCCAGACCCCTAAAGGCGTCGTTTCTAGTGGTCAAACTAACACAAGGTTGTATATCAAGGCGACACAATGGCGTAATACACCAACTTTGATCTCATATTTTCGGAATATGATTCAACTTTTTTTGTGGTTTTGATATAAGTAAATTCAAGCCTTTGTCTTGAACTTTGTAGCTCAAAAATACGATTCAATAGCTTTGGCTTGATCATGATTAATTTCAAAAATTTACATAAAGAAACACATGAGTTAAAATTATACCAAGTTACTAAATTGTATTATCTTTTATTTGGAAATTACAAATTTATGTTTGCATTATCAATAATAAAAGTCCGGTAGCTAAAAAATGGTAATAAATGAAACCAATAATTAATAAAAATGATTTTAAAATTCTGGGAATTTTCGAGCCGTCTCAACGATTCGGACGCCAAACAATTTCTGAACTTATCTGAACGATTGAACGCCAAATACAGAGTAACAGACTCACTGGTGTCATTTCAGTAGTAGCCGGCATCGAAGCAGGATCTAGGCTAGTTACCGCAGCACCTACTACTACAAAATATACTACTACTCTATTATTAGAAGCAAAGTTCATAGTAGCGAAAATTCGTCCTTCATTTTTCTGGGAGGCGTTATTTAAATTCATTTCATTCACCCTCATGGCACCCGTTCTCATGGGATATCGGAATAAAAGGTAGCCTATGTCCTTTCCCAAGTTCGAGACTCAGTGTACCAAATTTCGGTTAAATTGGTTCAGTAGTTTTGACGTGAAAGCGAGACTAACACACAGTTACTTTCGTTATAATATTAGTTTGGATTTGACATTCAGTTATGGCTTAAAAAAAGAAATTGCTATCATTTTTTTATACGAATCACCTGATCCCATTATTTTATCAAAGTTATTAAGTTGACCACAAAATTATCATTATTTTCATAAAATTATTATTTATTGGTATATACTTTTATACATGCGTGAAGAATGATATTAGAATACAAGAAGTGAACGCTAAGCTGACGAGGGACAGATGATAGTGGAAGAGGAAGGCATGTTGTACCGACCTCACCTGAAGTGCAAGCAGGGCAGGAAGAAGATAGCTTTTTGCACAATTTGCACATTATAACTACAAGTATTTTCATCTCAAGTAATTTATTTTAACCAGCAATAATTAGGGTATTAATATTAGGTCCTTACCTATGAAATTGGTGTTTTGTATGGAGATTTTGGGGAATTCTGCATTTTCCATACTACATTTTTTTCAGTTTTCTTCATAACGACAAATCCAAAGATAATAAATAATATTTGGCAGCTATCATTAGACAAGCTTTAGTAATATGTGTAATATCACACTTCATAAAAATTATTTATCGTTTTTAAGTGAATGCAAATAAAATGATGTATTCGGGAGGCACTTAAAAAGAGTTGTCACCGTGTCCAATTTTAACACAATTAAGCTTAAAACAAATTAACAAAACAAATCTATTTTTAGACGAGGTAATTATTTTTTAGGAATACTCTGAATCTTAATAGTTACAGACAAAATACTAGGAGAGAAAAAAAACACCAATTTCATAGGTAAGGACCCAATATGTTCCTATAAATTATACTATCATAATATTATATTCATGAAGTTTAAGTTAAAGGCTGAAGTTAGTGCTTTAGTTTAGTGTACTGCACAACCTCCAATAGCTTACAGCGGCGACAGGCTCACCACCTGTCACGCTGAGTGCAGTCACTGCTTGGTGAAGCGCGGACTATGGCAGTGGACTGCTTTTGCGGTGCTTTTGCCTTTTGCCTAGTCTCTGACTAACCCATAATGGATAATGCTCGTGATTATATGTATGTATGTTTAAAGAAAATATGTATATTACTTTTTATAAAATATAATTGTGTCATAAAATTATTTTATGCATCTTGCGACTCTATAATCACATAGCTCTATTATTGTTTTACGCGGAGTTTGAACCTGTTCGGGTAGGCACGGAAACTAGACTTCGTCCACAAGTGATTGGAACTTTCTCGATTTTTTGTTGTATCCTCTTAACGACACTACGAAACCTTTGTTGCACCAAAGCTTTGGCATATCTCTGCCGGACATTGCGTTGTGCAATATGCCGATAGGCTGCAAGCGACATGGCTCGTTCAGGCACTAGACAGCTTACAGTTTAGCACCTTGTCACGTTCACTGGTCCCCTATTTTTATACACGTCAACTTCATAGAATAATTTTTAAAGATAATTAAAATATCTTTCCTAAATAAACTTCGAGACGTCATTTACACTCTTCTCAGATTCAATATTGACAATATTAAATTAAACTACTAACGGGCCAGAAGAAAAATCTGCAGGTTTATCTCTAAGAATAACTTCTACTTGCAGCTCCTCATATAGTGTGTATATGTTACTGTAAAAGCTGGAACTTCGGTAAATCTTAAGATTTAAGAGTAAGTCTTCGGATTTACCGACATGCTTTGGTAAGTGTAAGTATTTCTGAAAATGGGAAGATTTTTTCGGGCTTTTACCATTTGAATTCAGTATATGCTACTTTACCGCTGTCAGCTGGTAGATATTGGTTTTAGGAATAAGACAATAATTCTTAATGGGTGTTATTTAAACAGGTAGCAAAATATAATAGTATAATATTAGGATTGATAGATATTAGGTTAAGGTTATTTTTTTAAGACCCTTAAAAATAATATTAAAATTTCTACTCAATTTAGGCACAGAGATTATTGACACAGATATTGTTTTTAGGGGTCATAAAAAATAATCGTATCCTAATATCTATCAGATTATATTTCCTACTTATGACAAGATTTTCTTTAACATTAACCGTGCCTTTAATGTTAAGGTTATAATACAATATGCTAATGCTATTTATTTAAATTTTTATTTTGGAAATTAAATTCATGTATTAATATACTTATATTGTTATTTTTATTCTTTAGTAACTATTTGGCGATGATGAAATATGTAAAGAATGTTGTACACGCCTGTAATAGGTGTATACATCAGGACATTTTTAATGTATATTTGTGTTTTTGTATAGATTAATGTGTATACTGTTGGTGTGTATACTTATGTAAATAAATAAATAAATGCTAAGATTGTTCCAATCGCAAACCTTTTTGGACATTTAAATCTTACGTTTTTAGAAAATCTTAAATTGACAGTAGTTCGAGCTTTTACGGTAACACATTGTCAACTGATGACATTTATGATATTAAGTCACAATTCCCAGAGTTTTCGGATATCTTATCTTTCAAACCGAAAAACAGCAATGCGCGTCAGAAATATATCATGGTGTCTTAGAAACTGGTTGGTGTAGTGAAGTACGCTTTGGTTATGGTTGTGGTACAGTCACCATGGTCAACCCCTGGATGGGTGTCAATATCTTTACAATCTCTAGTCCCTCCGTTCTTTCGGAAGGCACTTTCATGTCGTTTGTGACGTGGTGGACCGATGAAATGAAATGAAATGAAATGATTTCTTTATTTAATCATTTAGGTAACAACAAGTAGTTACACTTATGACGCGTCAAAAACAATTAAACTTAACAAACAAAATACTTCTACTTGTTTACCTCTACATTTTTTTTCTTCCTGTTCACTACCGGGAGGCCTTGTCAAGAGAAGATACAGGCAAGAGATGATAGATGAAGATGATAATTGAAAGTCCTTATTGACGTCACTTATTATTTGTTGGAAAACTAAGGCACAAATAGTGCCTTTGGTAAACTTATTTACTTGATCAATATACTTTAACTTGTAACTAATGTTACTTTTTCAATATAGCTTTATTATGTTGTTATCATAACTTTTATAGATATAATATTAATAATAATGTACGCTCCAGACGCTGACTCTGATTGGAATAAAATACGAGAACAATTCAATGAAATATTGGGTCCTTACCTATGAAATTGGTGTTTTTCTCTCTCTTAGTATTTTATCTGTAACTATTAAGATTCAGAGTATTCCTAAAAAATAATTACCTCGTCTAAAAATAGACTATATTTTTAAGCTCTTTTGATTTGTTTTGATAATTTGTTGTAAGTTTAATTGTGTTAAAATTGGACACGGAGACAACTCTTTTTAAGTGCCTCCCGAATATATCATTTTATTTGCATTCACTTAAAAACGATAAATAATTTTTGTGGAGTGTGATATTACACATATTACTAAACCTTTTCTAATGATAGAAGCCAAATATTATTATCTATGGATTTGTCGTTGTGAAGAAAGCTGAAAAAATTTTAGTATGGAAAATGCAGAATTTCCCAAAATCTCCATACAAAACACCAATTTCATAGGTAAGGACCTAATATAAAAAGAGACAGTAAAATTAAAAACAGAAACAAAGAGAAGATGGCCAGAGAAGAGCGCAATAACAGCAAAGAGTCGCTAATACTGGTATAGCGCTCATCTCGGTCGCTATTGCTACCGTTGTTATTCACTATGCCTTGGGAGAGCTTGGTGGTAGAAGCCTTGTGCCCAGCAGTGGAATGCATAGGTACCTAGGCTGGTGATAGCAGACGGTATGTCGTCTTTCGACATGCTGCGCCAAATGAATTGTCGTCACAAAACCACAAACTATCGCACCTCACCTACTTGCCATATCAATTTTGTATTTTCTCGAATCGAGAATTAAGATGTAAAGTTTATCTTCGGTATTGTTTTGTAGATTTTTTCTTTATCTTTTCTGCTATCGTGCACGTGCTAGACGTAGATGTCGCAATATTTTGTAAGCAGTGACCCTTGATACTTTAAATAGTAACTACCGGAAAAATATACAATATTTAATATTGGGTCCTTACCTATGAAATTGGTGTTTTTATTCTGTCTTAGCAATTTGTTATACAAATTTTTTTGTTGTTTTACAAATTTAAACTATTAAGTTTCAGAACATTCTTATAAAATAATTGCCTCTACTAAAAATAGACCATATATTTGAGCTGAGCATATATTTTTATTATATTTGATAATTTTTTATAAGTTTAATTGTGTTAAAATTAGACACAAAGACAATTTTTTTTAACTGCCTCCCGAATACATCATTTAGTTTGCATTAACATAAAAACGATGAATAATTTTTATCAAGCGTGTTCACTCACATATTGCTAAAGCTTGTCTAATGATACATGCCCAATATATCTCTGGATTTGTCGTTGTGAAGAAAACTGATAAAATGTTAGTATGTAAAATGCAGACATCCCCAAAATCTCCTTGCAAAACACCAATTTCATAGGTAAGGACCTAATATATGTGCTAGGTACACTAAGGTGTACTGTCTTTTTCCTAATTTTTTACGACCTTACCCTGTTAGGACTTTATTGAATGTGTCATGAGAATAACCCGTGAAAATATTTTTTTTTGCTATAAAACGATCACTCATATTAAGCCAGTAAATGATTTTGTGGTAAAATTTCAGAATAGTAAACAGAAACAAAAAAAAGTTATTTCTTTTTTTGATCGTGTATATTTTTTCTTTCTTTTCAGCTTTATGAGTGTCAGATCGAAGCGGTTTTCAAAGTTAGTAATTGCGTTTGTTGTTTGTTGGCTATTATTAGCTATTAAATTAGTTAAAACGTATTATTTATTAATAACTTAGTTAACTTCTAATGGTTGTTTAAGTTAATGGTAAAGTCAGTATAGAAGTCAATGGTGTAGGTGATTGTTATTTAATTAATTATTTAATAATTCATAGTTATTAGAATTAGTATTGTTGATTATAAAATTCTTTAAATTTAGTTGAAATTTTGTGGTTACTTTACAATAAATAAACAGTTTTACACTAAACTAGCGTCTTGCTATCAGTACAAGAAGTATTCCAGTAAGGTAATAAATATTTCTACGATAAACAAACATTCTTAAACATTACACTTTAACAGTAGATTATACATTTAACGGCGTAAATCAGTGTTTCATATCGGGCATATTCCGCCCTGGCGGAATGAAGACTTCTAAATTTAATTTAAAGAATTCTAAAAGACGCGAGGGATTTTATCCTCTAAAAGGATACTCTACTTTTTATACAAACTGTAGCAACAAGTAAAAAGTCCTACTATACTCTATTCATTTTGTTCTGAGACAAAAAGTAAACAAAGAATTTGTGGTTCTCAAACTTTTTATCCAATTTTGTTTTTATAAAATAGAAAAGGAGTAGCCGTACTTAATATACCAATATCGTCATTGAATATAAACATTATTTATTTGTGTAATGAAGTAATTTTTTATGAGAATTAGATATTTTAAGTGTATTTAAAAAACAAGCTATCATTGCTATCATCCAAATAATACTAAATATTAAATAAATCAATTAAATTCAAAGTAGATTCAAGGTGTCATAAACATGTTATGATTGTTCATCTTTTTTTGGAAGTATTCTATACTCATAATAAAAGTTTGAGAATACTATTCGTTTTAGGTATTTTTTTGTAGCAACGATTAATTTAGTAATCTAAAATTACGTTAAAAATATAACATTGAATTAAAAATACCAAAAATTATTGAAGGTGACGAGTAATTACTTAAGTTACATCATTTAAAAAGTTTGTAATAATAAAATATTAAATAATCTTAATAAACCCTTTTTATGGTTTGTTTACATTTTGTCTCAGGTCAAAATGGATAGACTATAGAAGAGGATTCATGATATTCAGGTTGGTCGTGCTCGAATCCGTATCACGTTGGCCATGGTATTATTATTGTTTTTTTTTTCAAACCTAAACAGCCAAAACAACAGTAAACAATAAAAAACAAAAAACAACAAAAATAAAACGCAAAACAAAATCAAAATAAAAAAATTGCAAATGAACGACAAATAAAGAAACAAAAACAAAAATCATGCTTTAATTCAGAAGCCTATTAGCATCATTGTAAACAAGTCTTAACTTTGTTCCAAAGCCGTGAAAACAGAAAATTAAAACGTAAAAGGGAACAACAATAAATTCCTCAATGATACCCATACAGTTCATTTTGTTTGATAATTATAAAATCAGTAGAAACCTTTTCAAGGCAGTGTTGAACCTGAAATAGATAGAAACTTTAAACCGTGTTTTGTTAAAATTTCACGTTTATTTTAGACATTCTTAATTCAAATTACTTTATTTTCAAGGGAATTTGATTACTTTATTACCTACCCTAGGGACTAAAATTTTGCTATGCTTAAAAAATATTATTAAGGTAAATCTGCTGGTACTTACCAAGGTACGTAATATTATTCCAGTTATCTCATTATGGCCTGTAATTGTTATACAATTACTCATAAAAATCAATCAATAATTCATAAAAGTTGAACTTTTTATGTAACACATGCTGCACATAATGCATAAAACTGCAACAATTTTAGGTACATTTATTGTGAGTTTCAAAGGGTTTTATTTATTAAATTTAAAGTTTCTAAGTATCTATCAAGAAATTGTATGTTATTCCAGACCTAAACGTTCTCTACAATCCTCTTATACCTCCACTTATATTCCAGAGGAAACACATTACTCTTGTATAGTTAAGCCTCACATACAGGGAATTGAAAATAAACGCGTTTTCAATATAGAATGTTATAAAATTGAAAGTATATTTAGTTTTAAAGGCCCTTGTACTCTTTTCATAATTCATAGAAATTAAATATAATTATGTACAGACTAAAAACATATATTTTGATGCATAACAATTATGAGACAAACAACGGAATGATAGTTGATGATATGTTTTGATAATTTCTAAAAATCAATAGACCGCTAGATCGACATAGATTTTTATTTTGAACTTTATTGTTCAAGATTTTTTACCAAGAGAAAAAAGAGCCGTCAATAAAGAAGAGAATATAAAGTTTTGTTTTTTACAAAATAAACATATCATCACGCCTTTTGCCCCGGAGGGGTAGGCAGACGTGTTAACACCCACATATTGCCAGATTAAGTCCCCATGTAACAGGGGGCGAGCCTGTTGCCATGCGCCGGGCACAATGTGAGGCAAGCGATATTCACAATGAACTGTACATAAGTTTTATTTAAACTCAGTGGTACAGGCGGTGGGATCAAACTTTAAAAATATAGCGCCAAATGTTTCGTTTCTTTCGTAACTGCCCATGTTTAAATCCCAAAATCCACCCCCTTCCACGCAGTCGCCAATGAAAATCTGTACGTATGTAGGTGACGTGGTAGATGCCGGAGGTTAAATAAAAGATCCTCTTTGTCGTCACTATTTCTTTGTATATTTATTAATAAAAAACTAAGGCACACTGAAACAATTTATAAAAGGTAAATTATACAAAACACTGAACATAAAAACTTGACAATGTTATCTAAGGTACTTTCGAAATTTATTGTACGATATTCCACAAAATTTCTTTAGGTTAATTATAACAATTTATATAATTATGATATATTTTACGTTTTGTATTATTCATTAGTAATGAAAATTAGAGACCAAAACAATGACAAAACAGAAACAAAGAGGAAATGGCCGGAGAAGAGCGCAATAACAGAAAAGAGTCGCTAATACTGATATAACGCCTCGTTACATGTATTATTTAAACTTGAAGATGGCGTAGATCGAACTGTTATACACGGCTCATGCACCCTTTCACGCTGACCATACATCCCATTCGCACATTCATCACTTCTGAGTCTTAATCGTTAATCCATTGCATCCACTCGTCAGTCTATTGTTAACCTCCGTCGAGGCCGGTCGTTTCTTCTAATTATTCTTGTATGTGAAATAAATAGTGTTTAAAGCAAGTATTTGTTTTTTAAAAACCCCTTTAGAAGGGTCCGTATAACATTTTGGTGGCAGCGGTGGGATTCGGAAATCCCCAGTGCTTGTGTTTTAGTGAAAACGCTGTTGTGTAAACACGTAAAAGTGAAGTGAAACGGCCGCGCAATAGGCTCAAAAACCTGCATCCATATCCAGCAGGCATATCCACAGAAATCTCATCCAGAGGTTGAACTATTCAACCACATCCAGCGTGTGCATTGTTGTGCATACCCGTTCCCGAAAGAAAGAAGACGAGTCAACCGGCGTGTTGGCACCTGGCATCATATCCCTAGTTCCGAGAACAACGTTATCCCGCTAGAACAATCTACAATGTCCCCAGTGTGTTTAGTCTGCGTCGTCGCGCTTATCGCTACCTGTGCAACATTGTTGTAAGTCCTTGGTCATTGTTTTATGTTAAGCTCAAATTAGAATATAATTTATTTCATACATCGAGATTTAATCTTGTAATAAGTTTTGTACTAAGAATTATTTGTAAACGTAGTATGCCTAAAATTAACGAGGGTTTAAAGGGTTACCTGGAGACTCCCATTCAAATAGTAGAGAGACCTCCGTCACCTGCTACCCCATACCCTGAAACCCGTTCAGGCAAAGGCCGTATCCAAGCAGTCGAGATGGATTTGAATACATTATTCAAGTTTATAAAGCCCTATGACGGGAATAGAGAAACGTTAAATTCATTTATATCAAATTCAAATAATGCGTATGAGCTTGCGTCTGAGGCGCAAAAATCAATTCTTTTTAAATATATTCTAGCCCAGCTACAGGGAAAAGCGGAGATTGCCTGCTCTATCAAGGAGTTTGACAGCTGGGAACAGCTTAAAGAATTTTTAAAGACACAATTCAGTGAGAGGAAACACCTCTCCCATTTGCTTACCGATCTACAAGAGAGCAAGCAATCTCCAGCTGAAAACGTTAATCAATTTTCGTTGAGAGTAGAAACGTATTTGTCTCAGTTACTTACGGAAATATCGTTATCAGGCGCGAAGGTCAAGGAAATCCCTGGCCGCATTGCAGCCATGGAAGACCTGGCATTACACCACTTCCTTATGGGGCTTCACCCAAGAATATCCAACATAGTTAGGTGTCGCTCTCCCAAAAACCTTAACGAGGCAATAAACTTGGCTGTATCCGAGGAAAGGATACAGCAGAGCCTATATAAAGGAAACCCTCCAGAGACGAAGAATAAAACAGTCATGCTTAACAGAAATCCTCGACCGTTTATGCAGTCTCAATATCAACCACCTGCCAGAAATTTCCCACAATTAATGCCCCCTGGCCGTCAGCCAAATCAAAGCAGTGAAGTGGTCTGCCGTTACTGCAAACAGGTGGGGCACGACATATCCGTTTGCAGCAAACGCCAATATTATAACAGCCGATACAAAAACCAACAACCTTTTCAAAGACAACAAAACCACAACAATCATTTCCCCCGGCGTCCTGTGAACCACATCCAAGAGATGCCAGAATCTCACGATGAAGACGAAGTGGAATCCCCAAACGAAAGGGATTTAAACGAGTAGTGGGCTCACGGAGGTGTCTCGCGAAGCCCAAACCTCAGTCACCAAACAAAAACAAACGTATCCACGACACCACCAATATCCAGGTCCACGAACAGGGTAACCAGCCCCAAACTCTCGACCTGAAACAAAAATTAAAAACTCGTAAGTCACACTTACCCAAAGAGATCCACGAACAGGGTAACCAGCCCCAAACTCTCGATCTCTCTTCTCCACAGGTCCACGAACAGGGTAACCAGCCCCAAACTCTCGACCTGAAACAAAAATTAAAAACTCGTAAGTCACACTTACCCAAAGAGATCCACGAACAGGGTAATCAGCCCCAAACTCTCGATCTCTCTTCTCCACAGGTCCACGAACAGGGTAACCAGCCCCAAACTCTCGACCTGAAATGCGAAAGCAATAGAATATCCTTTTCATCCAATTCATCTTATCCAAAAAGGGACCACACGGGTAACCAGCCCCAAGCAAGCGCCCTATCCAATAAACTCAAGAATGAGGTCTACGAAATCCATATTGACACGTCCAAAAAGCTCTTACCGCATATACTAATCAGTACCCAAGCGTCAGATATCCCCTTTACACTACTCATAGATTCGGGTTCAGCAATATCTCTAATTAAAAACAGTTGTATAAAAAAAAAATATCAAACTAATTAATGAACCAATAAATATAAAGGGCATAGACCCAGGAGATGAAACAACTCCCACTTTAGGCTATCTATCCTTGCAATTGCAAATTACCGACAAATATAAAATTCACCACAAATTTCATGTAATTAAAGACATCAATCTGCCTTATGATGGCATAATAGGTACAGATTTCCTTACCGCCTTTGGTTGCAACATAGATTATAACAATGACATCCTTAAGGTAAAAGAAAAGAGTATCCAACTTCATTTCAATGATCCCACTTATATAATTCCTGCTCGCACAGAAACAATCATCGAATGCACAGTTCAAAACCCTGAACTGAAGGAGGGAATGATTCTTGACCAACATCTGTCCGAGAAATTGTTAGTAGCGAATTGCATAGTCAAAGTCAAAGATAACAAGAGAATTAACATATCCGTCGTAAATTTATCCGAATCCGCTGTAAAAATAAAATCCAATCTTAACTTGAAAATGATACCGCGAGACGACCATGGTTTCTGTTTTTCAGTAGTCCAAAACAGTACATCCGGTAGAACACGAGAAGTCATAAACTCTTTAAGAATATCACATCTAAATGCAGAAGAATCAGAAGCTATCACCGATCTCTGTTCTCGTTATTCTGATATCTTCCACCTTCCAGATGATCAACTAACCTTTACTACCGCATTAGATCATAAGATTCAAACGACTAGTGATATCCCTATCCATACTAAGTCGTATCGTTTCCCTGAGTGTCACAAGAAAGAAGTAGAAACTCAAATCAACAAAATGATTGACCAGAATATAATCCAACCATCTTCATCTCCCTGGAGCTCCCCCATTTGGGTAGTTCCCAAGAAACTAGATTCATCCGGGCAGAGGAAATGGCGAATAGTCATAGATTATCGTAAATTGAACAACATTACTATCGGAGAAACATACCCAATTCCCCAAATATCAGAAATTTTAGACCAGTTAGGAAATAGTAAATACTTCAGCACTCTAGATCTAAGTTCCGGTTTTCATCAAATTCTCGTAGATTCTAAGGACGCATCTAAGACAGCCTTTTCAGTGCCTCAGGGACACTTTCAATTCAATCGTATGCCCTTTGGGCTCAAAAATGCCCCTTCTACCTTTCAAAAACTAATGAATACCTGTCTGTCTGGGTTACAGGGTACCAGATGCTTCGTTTACTTAGACGACATAGTAATTTATAGCTACGATCTGACATCACACATTAGTAACTTGGAAAATGTTTTCAAACGACTCCGAAATTTCAACTTAAAATTACAACCCGACAAATGTGAGTTTCTATGCAAAGAAGCTATTTATCTAGGCCATATCATAAACGAAAATGGAGTCCAACCGAACCCAGAGAAAATCCGGGCTGTCGCAGACTTTCCTACACCGGCATCACCTAAAGATATAAAATCCTTTCTGGGATTGGTCTCGTACTACAGACGATTCATACCTAATTTCTCAAAGATAGCAAAATCTTTAACCGCTCTCTTAAAGAAAGATGTAATATTTAAATGGGAAAATGAACAAAAACTAGCTTTTGATATCCTTAAAGAAAGACTGGTCACCGCACCAGTTCTCGCTTACCCAGATTTCACAAAACCATTCATACTTACTTGTGACGCATCTCAATTCGCGATATCCGCCATTCTATCTCAAGGTCCAATCGGTCAAGATCGCCCAATCGCCTATGCGTCTAGAACGCTGAATAAAGCTGAATGCAATTATAGCGTGACAGAGAAGGAATGCCTCGCTGTTATTTTTGGCACAAAGACCTATCGTCCTTACCTTTATGGCCGTAAATTTATCATCGTAACCGATCACAAGCCGCTGCAATGGTTATTCAATTGCAAAGATCCTGGCTCTAGACTCATCCGGTGGCGACTTAAATTAGAGGAATTCGAATACGAAATCCATTATAAGAAAGGGAAAGCAAACTCAAACGCTGACGCTCTTTCCCGAATCCAAATAAATCCTATCTTACCTGCAAATAATTCGGCTGGCATTGAGGGTCCCTCAACGTCAAATGAAGCGCCACCTTTTAGCCCTATAACTCTTCAAGACCTTGAAGTCCAAGCTCTACCCAGTCCATTCGAAGTAATTGACATAGATAGCGATGACCTTCCATCCGTAGGACTATTGGAAGATAGTAACCTACCTTCAGTTGATCACAGTACTGATAACGGAGAAACTCCAACCTATAGTCCACAGTCTAGAGATGTCCACTTACCTGAATCAGAAGATCAGCTGTCCCCTGCACCCTCGACCTCTAGGGAAATCTTACCTTTACTATCAGGCGACTATTCCGCAATGCTGAAAGCTATAAACGATAAAAGTAAAATCCTAAATACCGCCATTATAGAACACAAGGAAAGTATAATGAAAAGTACATCCAAAATAATTCTAATCCCTATCTCATTGGACCTCGACGAGTCCAACCCTTACCTGGAAGAAATCCTAAACCAAATGGAAGACACTTCTGTCTTACACAACTCTCATAAAGAGTTATATTCATACTACAAATTGGATATGAATAACAGAACGTATTACTTCTTGTTTACCAGGGTTAATCATTTCGACGTAGCTTCGTACCCTGAAATTCTGAAAACAATTCGGTGCGTCAGAGACGAACTTGTAAAAACAGAAAATGTCCCTGATATAAGCATACCTGATTTCCGTAACGCCTACGAAGTACACTCATTTATAAAAATCTATAATATCCTACTCTATCTATTCCACAATACTACTATCATAATTAATATTTATCATGATGATGTCATGTATCCAACTCCTAGTGAGATCAAAAAGATCCTTCGCGATAATCATGATATCCCGATAGCAGGACACTTAGGTTCGCTGCGAATGTACAACAGGATAAAAGAATCCTACTACTGGAAAGGAATGCGTAGTGACGTAGAAGCATACGTAAAACACTGCCCATCCTGCCAGGAGAATAAAGTTCTGCGGAAAATCAATCGCGCTCCCATGCAGATCACCAGCACTTCCTCTGAACCCTGCCAACGCATATCTCTTGACATAGTCGGTCCCCTTCCGGAGTCCGGGACAGCCAAATTAAAGTTCATACTTACCATCCAGGATGATCTTACAAAATTTTCAACTGCATATCCTATCCGTAGCACCACAGCCGAAGAAACAAGCGAGTGCCTTCTGCATTTCATTTCCATATTTGGTATCCCCAAGATGATCCTCACCGACCAAGGTACAAACTTCACTGCAGAGCTATTCAAAGAAACCTGCAAATTTCTCAAAATAAAACAGCTCTGGTCTTCTCCATACCATCCGCAAACGCAAGGAGCTCTCGAGAGAAGCCATTCGACCCTGAAAGAATATCTAAAATCCTACATTAACGAAGAACAGACTAATTGGCCTCGTTATGTCTATACAGCAATGTTTACATATAATTCAACAGTCCATTCAACAACTCACTACAGTCCCCATGAACTTATGTTTGGTCATAAACCATTTATACCCAATTCCATATTCGACGAGCAACCTAGCGCTACTTACCCAGAATATGTAAGGATGCTCCAAAACCGCCTCCAATACTCTAGACAGAAAGCCCTAGAATACATTCAAAAATCCAAGGAGACTTCTAAAACATACTATGATTCTCATACTCGACCTCAAACTTATAAATCAGGGGACTATGTATACCTGAAAAATCATCTAAGGCTGAGAAAGGCTCTATCACCTGTATGGAAAGGGCCATATAAGGTAGTTAAAGTACACGGCAACAATACGCTGACTCTTTTAATTAACCGTCGGCAAGTACGTCATCACTTCGACGAAGTGAAGCTTGCCAACATTGAAGAGAATATGTAGAATATTCTCGTGTATACGTAAATACATATATTTTTAGAATATCCAATAGATTAGGAAAGCGTAAATCCTTATAATAGGACATATATATACATAAGATTAGGATATTAGGAGATAGAATATAAATAGTCTTGTAACTGCTAAGGAGTCATAAACTATTCCTTGTTTGCAGTGTTCCGACGCAAGCTCATAAGCAACACGACTTCATACAAGAGATCAACTCAAGCCCCGGTTTATATTTTGACCCAATTGGTAAACTCCAAATTCGTATCAGTCATCTAGATGTAATTACTCCCATTGATATCTCATATATAAAACCACATATCGAAAACATTAATTCAATATTAGGAACATTACGTCTTGGTTGCAGTCAAATGCAATTCACAACTCAGAGTAATTTAGATTGTCATAATACTTTATCACCACTTACTGTGAGATATCATGATATTGTATCTGAATATTCCGCAATTTCTCATTTAGCTGAGAAACGGTTCAAGAGAGGGGCATGGATAGGTGGTATTGGCTCTATCTCGAAAATTATATTTGGTACTTTGAGCGAAGATGATGGCATCAGATATGACAACGCCATCCAGGATGTATACGATAACCAGAAGAGGCTCGCTTCAATAATGAAAGAAAATATTTTAGTAACGTCATCCGCATTATCGGAATTTAACAAAACACTACATGTAATAAAAATTAATGAAGCCAGCCTCAACCAAGCTATCGACGATTTCTCTTCAAAATTAAAAAATGTTACATTAATCTCAAATGAACTTACCGTAAAATCCAATATCATATCTATTTTGAACAGTTTAGAAGCATCTATATTGACATTATCATTTCGTCTCGAAGACATAACAAACGCCTTAATGCTGTGTGGCAAAAACGTTCTTCATCCAGCCGTAATCACTCCTTCGCAGTTATATCAAGAAATCGTGGATAATTATAGGTACTTACCTGTAGATAATAAGTTACCTGTAAGTTTAGCATTAAGTAACATACATATATTATTGAATATTTCTAGTGTTAACTGTTATAGTTTAAACAACAAGATCATTTTTGTTTTAAAAGTACCATTAGTATCCCCTACGGAATTTTATCTGTACCATAGTATTGCCTTACCTACTCCACATGATAGCGTTAGACCTAATTCTTTTACATATATTATACCTAGTAATAGATACATAGCAATGACCAAGGACAAATCAGAATACTGTACTCTCGACTCATTAAAAGAATGCACAACAATAAACTCTCGTCAATACGTGTGTGACATCATGACAGTGTTACCAACAAGTGCCAACCCTAGTTGTGAAAGTGAGATAATGGCAAAAGTGATAAAGACACTACCAGTGCAGTGTAAAACGGACTTTGTTCACGGAAACATAGATTTATGGCAACCACTTCATAATAATAATTGGATATATGTACAATCGCAAGGAAATAAATTATATATTGAATGTCCCAATCAAAGAATTGTTGAAATAAATATTATTGGTACGGGAATATTGTCCACACCGAACAATTGCATATCTTATTGCAAAAGCACAAAATTAGTACCTAGATATAATAATATAATCATAAACTCAACTGTTATTCAGTCAGATTTTAACATCTTAAATGATTCTTGTTGTACTATAGATAAATTTAAGATAATAGCAAGTAATGAGGCTCCTTTAAAATTACAGAACATCGATTTCGACATCTTCACATTAGAAACTAGATCTAAACTCCAATCAATTGCTCATGAAGCAGATTCAATCCTCAATCAGCATCATATTATTAAATACGAGACTCACTACTCGGTATTACTTATAATTATAATTAGTATTGTAAGTTTATTTTGTATAATTAAAATAATTTTGTATATTAAATCGCACGGCCGCCTCACATACCGTTTTCCTAAGTTCACACAGTCCTCTCCAACAGATCCCACTTCTGAGCAGGCTCCAGATCCTCAACCTGCCATCCCTCTAGAGGTCATGGACCATCAGGATGATAAAATTCTCCCTTTTCCTAGCATTCGTAGAAATCTTTAAATCTTTGCTAAACATCTTAATTTTCTACTCCCGATGTTTAATCTAACCCTGGGAGGTGTTATACACGGCTCATGCACCCTTTCACGCTGACCATACATCCCATTCGCACATTCATCACTTCTGAGTCTTAATCGTTAATCCATTGCATCCACTCGTCAGTCTATTGTTAACCTCCGTCGAGGCCGGTCGTTTCTTCTAATTATTCTTGTATGTGAAATAAATAGTGTTTAAAGCAAGTATTTGTTTTTTAAAAACCCCTTTAGAAGGGTCCGTATAACAGAACGCACATTTATTTAAGCGGCCTGTGTCTATTGACATAACTTATGCGTTTCTCGGATAAAAGCAGTCTTTGATGAGCTAAGAAGATAACTATTCAACGCGATAATATTGTCAATATTTGTAAAAGACATTCATAGACTAATTCTATGACTAAAACAGTCACTACCACCCATGTGACCATAATAAATACTGTAGTTAGTGAATCAGTCGTTGTATTTAAAACATCTTGTGCGTTGTCTCCTTACTGTCGTTTGTGTCAAATAGACTTTAGTGGTAGTAGTTCAGTGCTGGAAGATATTGTTATTTGTAGTAAGGATACAATTTTCTTGGTAAGCTGTTTGAGCTATCATACACGCCTGCTCAGTTTTTGGTAGCGATTACTCTGGTTGGATATCGATAACCCGAGTGTCTTATAATACTCTTTTTGTTTGTTTTTTAAATTTGAAATTCAAGATCTTTTGTAGGCTTTGCCCACTATTCCGGGTTATAATACGACCGTTCTAAGACTTTTTCAGACACGTTAAATATTCTTTGTATAGAAACGTGACTGAAACGGCCCCAGGACGTGGTATGGTCCGCTTAAAATTGTCATAAAACCAGACACAATTGAAACATATATTGTTTGCGAACACCAGCGTTAGCACTGACCCTCAAGGGGGTAAAACTCGGCCTAAGTAGAGTGTAAGTGACCTTTTTAATCGACCCTGTTACGTTAAAAAGGCAGCGGTATTCGAGTTAGGACGGACGGGGCACTGAAGAAAGAAAAAAAATTGTTTATTTGGCAATAATATAAGAAGAATAATAAAATAAGAAGAATAAAAAATACGTAAATTACAAAATTAATAGGTTTATACGTTACTTGCCTAATTACCAAATTTGTCTCCACTCAGCACGCAGCAGCAGGCATTAGCCGCGACGCTGGTCTTCCGTGGATGTCAAAGATAATTTAAAAGAAAACATAACATATCATCACGGCTCTTTCCCCGAAGGGGTAGGCAGAGGTGTTGACACCCATTTCGCCAGATTAACATTTGGCGGGCCTGTTGCCATGCACCGGTCTCAATGTGAGGCAAGTGATATTCACAATGAACTGTTTCATTCAAACTCAGTGGTACAGGCGATGGGATCGAACCCGCGATTCCCGCCCCGTCCGTCCCAACTCGGCTACCGATGTCTATAAGAAAACAAATAAAAAATTAATTAAAATATAAAAAAAATTTAATAACAACAGTTGTAACAATAATTGAACATTTTACACAAATAGAACATTTAGGTAATACCTACACAAATTTATAAGCCTGGACAATAATGCTTGATTCTAAAAAATAAACTATTTTCTCATAAAGAGATCACACTCAATACCAATAAAACGGTTAAGTTTGTGATACGGTATTCCTTAGTCAAATCAGTCAGGAATGATGCCAACTACAACTACTTCATATGTGTCATGAAGGGCCTTATTATATATTCCGTTATATTCTAGCTTTTATGCGATAATTCAAGCCCAAAATAAAGAGCTGTGTATTGCTTGCACATTATCGTAATTTATTATTTTGGCAACGGGCTGCTCCTAATAAATATTTAGTCTGTTTCAGTGTTTAGTGAACTTTGTATTTTATGACATGCGGAAAGTGTTTAAAATAACAGCTCCTTCTCCAATTGCCTCCTGTTATACCTTTTCATAGTTTACACTAGATTTCGGGTCAGCGAGCGACTCTAAAACGGCTGATAGAATAAGGCTTCAATAAGCACCCAATTATTAAGCGGTTTTAGCGGTTTTAGTTCGCTTTTGATTGCGCAAACATGCTGACGTGTAATAATTTTAAAGTAATGTATAATAATTTTAAAACTAATTTCAATTTTTTATCACTTTCTGTCATTCATGTTGAGACAAACAAAAGCACACGTTATGCTATGGTAATAAGATGTAAGTGAGACAGCACTGATGTAATTTTATTTCACTTAATGACATAGCGTCACGGTCCGAGACGATGCCATATTTAAGGTTTATTTTTGTTCGTGAGGCCCAGTTATTTGGTCGAAGTATTGTCGTGTGAATTCAGTTCTTAAATCTATAAAGGTAGGTACAGTCGAGTTCAATAATATGTATGCACGTTTGATAGTAAATGACTCTTATTGGAAGGGGATAAAGACTGACACCTGTCAAATGTGCTTACATATTTTTTAACTCGACTGTACTATATGCGAGTGATGACATTGTAAAGCATTTAGTTCATTAGTTCATCGCGTGAAAATTATTCTGTTATTGGCATATTTCCTACGGCCTAGACCTTATGTGATGCACGTAATAAACAATCGACTATCGACTCGGAGCATGACGACATTTCACGCATTATCTTTGTCTGATTTTAATAGCGATCATGACATCTCAAATGCTTAAAAAAATGATGTCAGAAATACAACCTAAGGACAGCTTTCGCGCACACAACAATAAAAATAAATACACTGTGTCATCAAACATTTCACAATATGACAGACAATAGGAAATACAGGCACAGTAGGAATTAAAATTTAAAAAAAAATATGATTCCTTAGTTTCTACGGGATCTTGTTTTTTATGGTTCAAAAGCTTAGATTTTTATATAAGTAGATAGATATTTTCACCATTGTTGATACTTGGATGGGTGACCAAAATGCGAAAGACATCAACTTGTAGAAACCTAGAAATATTTTTTCTACTCGCGATTAAAATTACTCTAATTCGTGCGACGTTCCTACAATGCTCTTTATAATATTTTTTCATAAGCTTTATAGAATGCAAATTAATTTAAATTATACAATTCAAACTATGTGTGAAACAAAATTTAATAAAAAAGGGTTACTATACAGTTCAGGAATATTTGGACGATAAAAATGCGTGGACAGATTGACACGTCTTAATGTTACATATTGTGCTGACTCGTAATGTGGGATGTTGCCAGTCGCTTTTTAATTAATTAGTTTTTATCTTAATTGCATAGCGAATTTCAACAGCGTTCATTGATTCAAGTGCTCATATAATGATTATAATGCTAAAAATCTATGTTCATAATATCTATGTTCACCCACTTGATTGTACTAGCCTAACATTTATAAAAAACAAGAATTGTAAAAAATGTGAAAAAAGAGCAACCCTCGAGTTTCTGGCTCTCTCTTCTCGGGGATGTCTGCGTTCCGAGCGAGTGGTAGATTCACTTATTCATAAATTGACGTTTTTAAGTGTTTGTATATCAAGCCTATGAAATAAAGATATTTTTGATTTGATTTGAATTAATTTATGTTTCTTTCAATATCGGTACAGTCATACAGTATATCTAGTAATAACACGAATTCGTGTGGTTTTTTTAAATAAAATACGTCTATTTTTTCGTAAAGTTTTTGTAAACCCTCTATTGAATTAAATGTACAAAATTTTAACTTTTGTAGACCGCTGCCTCAGAATAAAAATATCGGATTTTGGATATTTAGATACACAAACACAATGTGCAACGGATAAAAGTATTTATTATAACCCTGTAATCACGGACTAAATAAAAAAAATAAAAAGATGTTGTTTTCGATGTAGCATTATTATCAATTTACATCTCTCATGTTCGGTAAGTAGGTCCTTAATACCCCCAGATGCGGGTTGTAAGTGATCAATTACCGCCCTAGGTTAATAATGTAGCTAGAAACGCCCTAGGGCGGTAAGTAATTAAAAAAAACTCTTTCAAAAAGTTCGCGTACATCTAACCATCTTACTGGCACTAGACATCATACATTCAGCCCAATGACAAAAGAGGTCGCTTCGCTATTTTCATCAATTTTGAATATCGAACGGCGAAGCTAAATTTAGTTCTTGAAAATAAATTTATTTATTCTTGTGACAAAAGAGATCGCTTCGCTATTTTCATCAATTTTGAATATCGAACGGCGAAGCTAAATTTAGTTCTTGAAAATAAATTTATTTATTCTTGTAATGCCTTTTTTCCACTTACCTCACAATCGAGATGTAAAGCAGAGTAGTTAGCTCGGGTGTAAGCATCAATTGCACCCTCGAACTATAAGCGCCCTCGCTGCGCTCGTGCGCCTAAATATCTCGGGCTGCAATTGATGCCTTACAGCCCTTGGCTACTAATCTACTATTAAATCATCGTACAATCTATCCGCATACAATAACTGTTGTGTGCTAGTTCAGTGAATTTTTTTTGATAATTATTAATGAACAGAGATATTAATTAGAAACAAAATTATACGCCACATTATTTGATTGCTTGTCATCAGCAGCATTACAACCTTACAACCCCTGCCACTGGTGAGCACAGTGTATTTCTACCGATGCGTACACACTGGTAAGACGTAATGCAGTGTAACACGGAATGAATTAATTTGCCTTCCACATTGCTGCAATGTAAATGTGCCTTGCGCACACGAACAGTGTATTTCAATCGGCGCGCGCCGCAATCCGCCATTTGTAGATTTTATGACAGAATACGGGGTGGAGCGCGCAGTGTGTCGGGCAGCACCGTCCACACTTGAAACAAGCAATGAAAGGTAGACTGTTATAATGCATATTAGGTTTCACCAGTCTGACTCTGTACACACCATAACATGGAAGGAAACTGCCCGCGGGGAGTTTGGTGAGGAGCTCGGAGCTCGGAGCTTGATGAGCTTTGGCTTTCGATATCGAAAACAAAGCTACCTTCGCCATGGTCAGGCCTAAGATGGATGACCAAAACTTTGTGATCTCTAACTCCTCCGTTCTTTACAAACACGTTAAGCCGTTGGTCCCGGTCGCTATTGCGACCGCTTCCACCCACCAGCCCGCATTTGGCCGCGCAGTGGTGTTACGGCCCAAACTCCTCGTGTGTTTCTTCATGGGGAAGACCTGTGCCCAGCAGTGGGACGTATATAGGTTGAAGACGAACCGCCCGTGCCGTTTAACATGCAGAGAAGGAGAGGAGAGTTCACTGACTCGTACTCTTAGATTTTTTTTTAGAGCGGGTTTTTAAGATAGCGTGATTTAGGTATTTTTTTGTAACATAGTCATGCACTATATATTTAATTGGCTTTTCATTAAGCCCAGTACAAATAGCATCACTCGTCGCCTGCGCCTGAGTGCCTCACTTATTTAACCAATATCAGACAATTGATGAAGTACCGATCGATATAGATCATTCAATAAAGCAGTTGAACAAGGGACACGTTTGCATCCACGATCAGTACACCTATATACATTGTGATAACTATTTTTAATTATTTCTTTTGTGGCTTTATGATTCACATTGTCTTTATTGCTATAGCCTGAAAACCCCACGTTCTCAGCCTACATACGTCCCACTGCTGGGCACAGGCCTTCCTCATGGAAACACAAATCAAATCAAATCAAATCAAAAATATCTTTATTTTATAGGCTTGATATACAAACACTTAAAAACGTCAATTTATAAATAAGTGAATCTACCACTCGCTCGGAACGCAGACATCCCCGAGAAGAGCGAGCCAGAAACTCGACTCACATGAAGAGAATGGGCCGTAACACCACCACCCTGGCCCAATGCAGGTTGGTGGGTAGAAGCAGTCGCAACAGTGACCGGGACCAACGGCTTAACGTGCCTTCCGAAGCACGGAAGAGCTCGAGATCACAAATTTTTTGGTCACCCATCCACGGCCTGACCATGGCGAAGGTAGCTTTGTTTTCAATCGAAAGCCAAAGCGCACTAACCACTACGCCACCGAGCTCCTCAAAACAAAAACCCTCATACCTGTGTATGCACGATGTACAACAATACGTGAACAATACCCTTAAATTAATTACAGGTATTAATGATTGCCCGCTATTTGAATGCAAGCTCGAAACCCAATATCAAGAATACCCAGTTATATTGCCGATATGTGATATTGGAAACAATTTTGCAGTAATTCCGATATGCTCTGACCACGTGTATTTGATTGGCTAACGAAATTCCTCCGAAATTGACAGTGCCTAACGTGGCCCGGGGTCAGTATTGTATCTAAACCATTGAGTATGGGTTTGTCACTGCATATACATTTGTGAATTTCGTCTAATTGGCCTTTACTAGTTGTTGTTATCCACGGAGAGGGGAAGGAAATAATACATTTCCACTCCTATAGCGCTAATTCCACAGATATACATTAATAGATGACGCACATGTACCGTGCGTGTTCGACCCCGACCAAATGTCGGGGTTGTCCCCTGTTAACTATCTGTGTCTGTGCGCGTCTGAAGCTACACAAACTAAAAAAAATGCCTCGTTGGGTGATAATTGCATCGGCGGCATCGGTATCTTTCAATCAGTCTCAAAATTACGGCTGTGACGTCACAGTAAACCTGAAAAACTTGACACGCTTGACTTCAATACAAATCGTTATACTTGCGTTGTCACTGTATATGTATATCTGTGGCTAAGCTCTTATTTTGTTCAGCTCAATTCTACTTCGCTTATTAAGCTTTCGGAGTCTGCTTACTGTAACTTTAATATAAAATTTACTTTGAAAGTAAGGAAATGTGGGCTTCATCATGATGTCACAAAGGAAATAAAATTAAAATATCTGTATATCTTTATTGTGTACGTATTTAGTTACATATAGAAATATTTTTTAACCACACAATAAATTACCAGCGCAATTATTATGAATCGTTCGTTCGAAAAGACAGCGATAGATTCGGTAAGAATCGAAATTTCAACTTTTCCGTTTGCGTTTCTTAACTTGGACTCAGTAAGAGTTTAACCATAATAAATCAAATGACTCACAAATGGCCAATCTAGTGCATGTAAATAAACAAAATTGCAACTATACTCTGGTGCAATTAAATTTATATAGAAAATAATATACATTCATACATAAGGAGTTTAAGGCTCTTTTAATACCTAAACAGTGTTTGTTTGACGAAACAGTTCGAAAATTAGGAAATAATAAAAAAACGCAAAGTTTACAAAAAATGATTTATTAATAAGAAGTGTTTGCCCTTTTGTTCGAATAATAGCTTGGCACCGATTCTCCATAGACTCTATCAAGTCTTGCGGAAAAAGGAAAATTAGAGGTATTAATTAATAACCATTAATTTCATATACAACAATATACCTATAATAAATATTGGGTCCTTACCTATGAAATTGGTGTTTTTATTCTGTCTTAGCAATTTGTCCGTAACTATTAAGCTTCAGAACATTCTTATAAAATAATTGTCTCTTCTAAAAATTGACCATATATTTGAGCTCGTATTATATAATTTGATAATTTTTTGTTAGTTTAATTGTGTTAAAATTAGACACAGAGACAATTATTTTTAACTGCCTCCCGAATACATCATTTGATTTGCATTAACATAAAAACGATGAATAATTTTTATCAAGCGTGTTCACACACATATTGCTAAAGCTTGTCTTATGACACATGCCAAATATTATTATCTCTGGATTTGTCGTTGTGAAGAAAACTGATAAAATGTTAGTATGTAAAATGCAGACATCCCCAAAATCTCCATACAAAACACCAATTTCATAGGTAAGGACCCAATATTTGATAAAACAGAATAATGTTCATATGGGCGATTTCATTGCACCAGAGTGAAGTAGTTAAACCGACGATATTGTGTGGTATCTGAATTTACTTTGCAACTAATCCCCGTAGGATAAGACGCAGTTACCGATAAGATACCGGTAGGTAATAAAATACCGGTAGCCGTGTCATTGAACACGTGAATAACATAGATAATAATATTTCAATCTGGATAAGTAATAGGAAAAATTGAGGAAACCAATTCACCTTTGAATAAAGGGAGGATGGAACCCTTGCAGAGTCTTGCCTGTATCTTCTCTAGACTAGGCCTCCCGGTAGTGAACAGGCCGAAAAAAAGTAGCGGTATTATCAATTGTAGGATAATTATAATTTATTTTGTTTGTACTTGTCAAAAGTGATGATACCAATTTAATTGAATGACTTTTAGTTTGAGTTTGGATTTGAATAACCCCTTAAAAGGGCGGCAACGCACTTGTGACTCTTTGGTGTTCCGAGTGTCAATGGGCAGCGGTAGTTGCTTACCATCGGGTGACCCGTCTGGTCACTTGCCACCTATCCCATAAAAACTAGTAACTTTTTACGCATCGAGTATGCAACCTTCCTCAAGGTAAGTCATAATTCATGGGAATTTCGACCCTACCTTACAAAGCTGTTGGTAGAACTTTTCGTAGTTTAACTGTGTGTGTGTGTGTGTGTGTGTGTGTGTGTGTGTGTGTGTGTGTGTGTCTTTGTGTGTGTGTGTTAAGGTCGAATTAGGGTGGCAATTTAACAAATTCTGAGATACTATGGGCATTTCTAATTTTATTTCTGTTTATTGACCTTTTGAACTTCTGACTCTTATGTTCTTTTGTTTCTTTCTCTTTTTCAAAAACGGTTTACTCAATTTACATAATTATTTGAATCAAAAGTCACTAGTACTGTGGCACATTAAGTTTCTTGATATTTTCTTGCATACATTATTCTATTTGCATTAGGAGTTAATATGACGAAGCACAATGTTGGGCTACTTTTATTAAAATGTCTCACAGTTAAAATTATGTCAATCTATAGGTAACGATCTATAGATTTTCAACCCTTTACTCATCAAATATAAAGTCTACCAATAATGCAATTTTGACATTATGATTCCATGTATTTTTCACGTTATTTCTAGCTATGTATTATCTTTAGTCGTAATAACTCTTCTTCATCCTTTACGAATAGGAACCAATTCAATCAATAGGAACGGAAGTTCTGTCAATAGCACGGAATACGAGGCGTTACCTCTACCACGAATTTAAAGCAGTTAATATTATTACGAGTATAAATACATGTGTGCAATTCTAGAGGCACTCGGTGGCGTCGTGGCTAGTACGCTTTGGCTTTCGATTGAAAACAAAGCTACCTCCGCCATGATCAGGCCGTGGATGGGTGACCAAAACTTTGTGATCTCGAGCTCCGTGCTTCGGAAGACACGTTAAACCGTTGGTCCCAGTCGCTGTTGCGACTGCTTCTACTGTTTCTACCCACCAACCCGCATTGGGCCAGCGTGGTGGTGTTACGGCAAAGAAACACATGAGGTATTTCTCCATAAGGAAGGCCTGTGCCCAGCAGTGGGACGTATACAGCCTGAGAACATGTTCAATTCTTACATAGTAGGTACTTTAGTTCATTTCTAATAGCTGAGGAAGATTCTATTAGAATCTGATGAAGAGGAGAGAAGAGAATGCTCAAGGTTGTACGTCTCGCTATTGAAATAATTTCATATACTGTTTTAAAGTTCCTCATTAGATAGTAGGTTTTTTTTTAATTCCCAGTGCTAACCGCAACGTGTCGGCGTTTAAAAACTAATTGCTATTACGACTTATATATACCGAGAAATTGTAAATCAATACTTGCCACGATAAATATAACGTTGTAAATTACCATGCGCTGACTTATTAACTGGTACTGGTAGCATGCAAAACAAACAAAATGAAATTGAACCTTTTAGTTTGATAGCTAAGGTTAAAATTACATCATTAAGGGTGAGATTTTGATCCGTAGTAATAGTTACGTCAATAGTTAAAAATAGCGTCAATGAAAACGCCAACTTGTTAAATTTGCGATGAAAATTCGAAGCAATACGCATCAGCTGTGCCGCCAGCCGCCATGTTGCTAATCCCAGCATCGGGTTGTGGTTAAATTGTCTATGATTATTTAACTTTAGTTATATTTGAAAACTAGCTGTTGCCCGCGACTTTATGGTTTTTAACTATCCCACGGGAACCCTTTAATTTTCCGGAATAAAAGGTATCCAAATAGTTGACCAAGGATATAAGGTTTCACCATGCAAAATTTCATTGAAATCGGTCCAGCCATTTCGAAGATTAGCCCGTATAAACAGAAAAACAGATAGAGGAACATAAAATCAATATAAAAAGGTATTTTCCCTCTTTTTACATCCCCCTGACTTGATTTTAAGATTCTTTTTTCTATGTACAGGCATCCACAGTTCTATTATATGTATAGATTCGAATAAAGGACAAGCTGTCATATCACATCATGCGTTTTCGCCATTCGTCCATATTTTAACCTACTGGTCAACCTGACGACGGATCAATAAACTGACTGTAATACGAGCATCTGCTTGAAGCATTGCTGGAACTCGCATTTGATTGGAACCCTTTTAACGAACCAACTTTGTTGCTAATAAACAGACTCATCGCTTGTCGGGTGGAAAACTTCGTGTTTTCTAACACTGCTGATTGATTTTACTTCACTCGGTGCTGTTGTAAGAGAGAAGATTTAAAAAGTATATTTTATTTTTTCTAAGAGTAAGGTAAACGTAGGTATTACCGTGGTACTCAAAAATGCGCAGCTAGTATCCGTGATGGTCTGGGACTCAAAAAGAATGTACTAACTGCTTTTCTTGCCTAGCATGTCGTAAAAGGCGACTAAGGACGTATTAGGTACTGGGTCTGTGATTGTGTAGGCGATGAGCTAGCCACTTGTACTCTTTCACGATTTTTCATCTGACCAAACCCAGTGTGGCTAAATGTGGTCTTAAGGAACACAGTGCTCCTTGGACTCTGCCTACCCCTTCGGGGATTGCAGGCGTGATTTTATGTATGTATGTATGTAGTACCGAGCAATTACAACATATTTTACCTACTTAAAAGTCAAACTTTTATGATAGATTGATTTATAACTGTATATAAATGAATCTATAGCGCACTATACACAAGTTGTGTAATTGCTTAAAACTACAGTAATATTTATTACCTTTGATACAGCTGCAGATTCTTACTACCGCGGTAATGCCTGCGCTTACCTTAGTTTATTCTTTTTTTTTTAATTAAAGACGAACCAGAGGGAAGGGCCAGGTCAAAAGTACTTGAAATCGCCGAGCATGTATGAGGATTGTAATGAGAGTTATTGAAGCGAAAAAAAATTGCAGTAATCGTAGCAAGTGGAAGGATGTAATCTCTGCCTATCCCTAAGGGAAAAAGGCGTGTATACTTTTTCAAAATAAGCTGACTTACAAATGCCTAGTAGGTCTTGCCGCAATCTTGGCAATTTTCTGACTTATTTTTACAATTTATGAATGCAAATCGCTTTTATACAGTGTCTTGTGGTCAAACTCTTAAACCGTTCGTACGTGCGTGCGACTCGTATTAAGAACATAGCGAACATAAACTTTAAACATGAATATTTTGTTTGTGTGGACGACGAACGCGAACATAGTTCGAATTGACTTCGCGCACAACAGTCGTGAGCTCTATTATAATAGCCCTTGGGGCGCCGATACAACATTTACAGCAAGGATCGCAAACATATTTTACAAACATGGTGATGAATATCTGAGTTGGCTCTAAGGTACAGAGACCCACTGAAAATCGCGGCTCTTTTAAATCACATGAAGCTGTACAACAGTGGGTAGTGCGACAAACAGTGGGTAGTCTATCTGGAAACAATACACTATCAAAAAAGTAACAAAACAAATTAAACGGTCAATAATATATAGATAAATATGTTTAATATATAAATACATGTAAATATCCTGAATATATATAATCAGCCAAGTCTCGAGAATAAATGCCTGAAAATTTATCACCCAAAAATTTGCCCCAACGGATATCAGACGTCCATTATTGGATATAGGCCTCCTGTTCATTCCTACAGGTAATAATTGACTGCCGTTTGTTCTCAGCCGCCACCACCACCAGCCGAGGTCTCGCAAGTACTCGCTGCAAGAGGGGACTCGAGTGGCCTTCGTGAACGAGCGACGGGTGTCCGTTGAGCCCGGCGAGGAGCCCCTGCCCGAGGTGGACCAGGACGACCTCTACAGCCACCGCGTCGACGACCCCCGAGCCCTCAGGAGGCATAAGATTGACAAGGTTACACACATATACCAGTAGGACAACGCTATTTTATTTGATCTGAAACGCATGAGGAACGCTTCGGTTCGAACGTTATTTGTATTCTGCTAGCAAAACGCAACCGTGCCTTTCGGTTGCCTTCGGTTTCATTCAGTTCCATTCGGCTTGCTATTTTACATAAATCAAAAACGTGAAGCAAAACCTTGCATTTCAATCATCAATGTTTATTCTGCTAACATATATTATGTTATTTATTATTAAATGTTATTATTCCCAGCTATCACCTCCTCCAGTATGTCGTACTATTTCTAGGACACCATGTATATAACCACAAAAATGGAAGATAATCATAAAAACTGCAAATTCCTATTAAATTTACACCCAAATGTAACACCAATGTAGTGAATGAATGACTGAATGAACAGTATCATAATTAGCAAAACAACCTGTAGAATGTTTCTGAACCAGCACCGAAACACGTCCATAACTTTGCTCATCGACTCGCAGTTTTTGATAATATGCTACACTGCTAATTCCCTCAGGAACTTTGCATCGTGCTCATTAAAATTGTGAGGTGCTCATACGAAAGTTTCTCAGCACCCCTGGTTAAATTATAATTTAAAAAACCTAAACTCTTTTTTAGTTGCGTTAACAAGCTCAAGTTCGATGGGAAACGTGATTTCTGATACTTTCCGCTAGGGGCGCTTTTCACGTTTCCTATAGAATTTGAGCTTCATAACGCAACTAAAAAAGTTTTCTTATTTACAATGTAAACGTACAGTAGGGGTACAGATTAAATATTTTTCACAGCCGTCCACGGTGCACGTGACGAGAAGGGAGGGTGGCGACAAACTACAGCAAATACTTCCGGAGGAATCTCTCAAGAAAATGTATGACAAGAGCCCCCACGCGGTAAGCATGTTTTTAAAAATAGCAATTTCATATGTAGACGACTTTTTTGATGTGAACACGGCTTTTTAGAATTTGAATGATGATAACAACAATAAAGATTTTTTATAAGCCAGTTATTATAAACTTTACTAGTTGGTTATTTAATTACATACAATTATAAGATGATGATAAATCAGTTGATTAAAATCTTATTAAAAGCGTAAATCGTATGCCTACTATTCTGGTTGGTAAACAGGTATTTTTTATTTATCTCTCTATTCGAATCTTATCTAATAAAACTGTAGTAGGCATGTAATAAAGTCATCAATGGTATTTTTTCACTCTATCAAAGAGATTACGTTGTAAACAATGTTCAATAAAAATCTAAAACCATAAGCCTTCGAAAGTATTCCACTTGAACGAGTATTTCTTCGTTCATCGACACGAATAGACGCCGTATTAGTCACGGTCGACATGCTAATCGGAGCACCTTCAATCAAGTCAAGATTATAGTTCTTCTGATGTCTCAGCGACATTGGTATTTGTTAAATCATAAGAATTTAACAAAATGAAACCATTTCGCGAGGTCGTGGTTATTTGAGGCTCTTTTTTTCTTGAAGGAGTTCGCTAAAGCCATTACTTTAACAATTATTTAAACAATTTATAACTTGCCTTATATTTCTATTTAAGAAAGTATAGGTACGTAATAATATCCAGATATTGTAAAGGACTACACGCTCGCTACATTATTAAGGTGTCGTAGTCGTTGGTGTTATTATATAAGTGAAGATATTTTCACATGTTTCAAGCTCCTTTGAATGTGGAATACGCTCAGAAATTGATTTCACCGTGTGTTTTTCTCTCCGGGACATTAACAAACCTTTATATTACTAAACACTTCGGTCCATTGCTCCTACTTAGGTTAAGAGAGGATTGACCTAAGCCTGAAAGTTCAGATCTTACATCACCATATAATTATTGAAAATGCAATGCTTAAGTAACATGATTTGTTTCTCAGGTATTCGTCCAACTAGACGAACTATTCTCGCACCCGGATGGCGAGTCCGAATGGCAGGAGAAGGCGAGATGGATCAAGTACGAGGAAGACGTGGAGGAGGGCGCAGAGCGGTGGGGAAAGCCGCACGTCGCTTCGCTCTCCTTCCACTCCTTGATCAATCTGCGCCGCTGCCTCGAGACTGGCGTGGTACTCCTCGACCTTGAGGAGAAGGATGTGCCCGGAATCGCCTACAAGTAAACACTTATTATAGTTTAAAAAAATGAAATAAATAAATATTTCCAACATTCACACCTATCAACCAGCCCCATCTTAAGCAACTAATGCTGCTTGTGTTACGGATACTAGATGATGGATAAACATATTAAATAGATAAATACATATAAATATTCCGAATATGTACAATACATATATAAACGTCCAAGACAGAAAAAAACAATTGCCTGTATTCATCACACAAACATCTGCCTCCACCATGGCGACGCCTAAAGACCACTCGACCACGGAGGTCGTCAAATCCTAAGAACCAATATCCGAAGCAATTGACAGATTGACGGTCTCATTCGCAAGTGCTAGAGTAATTTCTATGTCTATAAGATTACTGTCGTAAGTTTTGGAATAATACCACCTGAAAACAGTAACGTCGAAGCCAACAACAAAGATTAAGACCAAAATTTTGCTGATCCCAAAATTAGATAGATTTGTAAAACTGAATTGTTAAAGAAAGACTTCCGTTACAAAATTGTTTTATAACATTTAAGCGCAATGTTGAAAAATGAACCGCCAAAATCCCATGCACCCTTCAGATTAAAAACCTTATTCTTAATAGGGTGGTAGAGGGAATGGTGGACGCCCGCCTGATCGAGGAGGACGACAAGCCGGTGGTGATGCGGTCCCTTCTTCTCCGTCACAAGCACGTACAGGACGACAAAGGGTTCCGTTTCTCCATCAGCGGTCGCAAGCACTCCTCCTATACCAGCCTCCAGGTCAGTAACAACAGGAATCACTTGACATCCAGCCCCGCTAACTCACTCGTTAAAATCATATAACGTTATTTTCAAAATGAATTCGCAGAAACTCCTTGGTAATGGCCACTTGAAATTCTTTTTTTTTTGCGTATTTTGACAGTTTATATCAATAAGTGGTTTTGCCATAAGTATAATGTTTCTGTGGTTCGTGCCTTTATAATTTTAGTTTTTTAGTTAGATACAGTGATGATGCGGCTGTCATATTGTCAACGGGAATTTGACATCCAACAATAATCACATAGTATCTTCTGCATTTCCTGAGGCTTAGGGTCAGCTCACACAGAGACGTGACGCGGCGCGATGATGCGCGAAGAGGCCAATGATTTCGTGCTGCGCCGCCGCAAGTCGCATCGCTCAGTCGCAAGGCGCATCGTAAAATCGTAGCTCTTGCACGCCGCGCCGCGCGTACTGGCATTGTTCTGGCATATCTTATCGAGGCGCAGTGCTGCGTGGTGCACCATATCATTAATTGTCACAATACAATTTTTACCTTATCGTACAGTAAAAAAATCATATTATAAGTTACTCTATTAAATGTTCGCGCATCGTGGCGCCGCGTCGCGTCTTGTGTGAGCTGTAAAAAATTGACCAATAGGATCGCTTCGTTTCACGTGACTTGCAAAATGGTACTGTAATGGTGGTATCCTATTGTCTATTTTTGCTCACACACAGCATAGCCTCGCATAGCTCTGGGGGAAAGGCACCCGGGCGAAATACGAGAGATGGATCCGAACTCTGCGAATAAACTTCTGCGAATTAATAATTTTGCACCTACACAGTATATTTTTCAGCGGAAGGTGAAATGCAGCTCTACTATAATTACATCGACTGTAGGAAAGCTGTACCTATAATACATTTTATTGCAGATTATAATTATATTCATAAACATTATGATACAATTGGTCATATGTAGGAAAATAACCTTAATCCTAATCTTATCGTTCTAATATAAATCAGATTACTTTGATAACAAGTTAAGCTTAGTACGAGTATACACACATACATACATAAGTCACGCCTTTTTCCCATTCGGGTAGGCAGAGATGACATCCTTCCACTTGCTACGATCTCTGCATTCTTCTTTCGCTTCATCAACTCTGATTACAGTCCTCATACATGCTCGGCGATTTCGGGTACTTTTGACCTGGCCCTTCTCAAGAACGCCTTTGATTTGGTCGAGGTACGTTCGTCTAGGTCTCCCTCATCCCGTATCTTCACTTACACCCGATTCATATATTCATATCTTGAAGTCTTATTTGTGTCGAGTTAATTATTAGAAATTATTAGAGATGTGCCGAATAGTGGTTTCGCCGTGTATCGGAATACCGAATATTATTCGGCTTAACCTTTACCGAACCGGATATTCGGCCGAATTATTCCGTTTTCAATTACTTTGCTTAATCACGGAAACAACTTAGACAACATGTATGTTTCGTGTCACTATAGGCGATGTTAAAATAAAAGTTGACTATACTGAACTACCAATAGCCTGTGAAATCATTATGTTGACATGAGTAACATAATTCTTACAGAGGAAGTTATGTCTTTTTGTTCTATATCCGGTCATCTAACTAAGAAAATACAACCGAATATATTCGGCACGAAAACCGAATAATTCGGCCGAATACAAGTAGTGGGAATGATGCCGAATACGCCGAATACCGAATACAAAACGAATATTCGGCGCATCTCTAGAAATTATGTAGGTATCTGCCTGTGGGAGTCTGAAAATATATATATTACATTTGAATTGTAATACTGCGTGTAATTGTAGTACATTTATTCATCGCGTTATCAATCACCATCCCACATACGTCCCACTGTTGGGCGTAAGCAAGCATTCCTTCATAAAGAAACACGTGAGAAGTATGGGCAAAGTTTTGTTCACCCGTCCTAGAACTGACCATTGCGAAAGTGGCTTTGTTTTTAAAGTTGAAAGCCAAATCGAAGAAACCGATAAACGCCACTATGCTCCTCAATGGCGGTATAATCAATCTAAATACGGGATGGCCTAAATCTGTCATTATCTGGTAGTAATTTTCTTCCTTGTAATTAACATTTTAGATAATGATAATAGTAATTAATGGGGAATCAAGATAATGATATGCAAAATTAATCTTTTTGTAATGTATTAGAATGTACTCTACTGTTGGAATAGTTATTACCACGAGGTATGAACGTATTTGAAAATTATCGTAGAAGTAGATGAAAATGCGTGAGGAACTGAAATATTACCGATGGAAAATGTAGGGGTGCTAATTAAGCGGTCAGCAAAATATTCGAATTGTGGTCAACAAAAAAATACAATTGATAAGCTAATATATTGGTCAAGATTGTAACTACCGAGCTAACTATTACGGATCAAAAACTTACCCTTAGTAATAAAGTCCCGATTTACCCTTTGAGTATGGTACCGTAGTACAGAAATTACATTGCAATAAAATTACATTAAAACAAATACAAAACAGAGATAAACAAGTATTTTTCCATTTTTTATGATTATTGTTAGCAATAAAAAATGGAAAGCCCATGATGATTTAGACTTGCGTCAAGTTATTGAACCACGTTGTGAGTAAACTTCAATTTTATCAATGTAATCAATCAATTATGACGATAAATCCAATTTATCAATAGCGTTTATCAAAGTATTTTATTTTGTCTAACCAATTCACATTTGACAAGCTGGTAAATTACAGTGAGATTATTTACTAGTAAACGGGCACAAAACGGGATCCAATAGAAACATCTATTGTTTGCGATCACCGGTGTTCGCGGGGCCCGCCAAGGGGTTAAGAATATTTGAGCCTAATTTGAGCCTAAAAACCTAAATTGAACTTTAACTAACAACTTTTACGGAAAGTAGCTAAAATTTCTCTACCATTATTAAATAAATGTTTACCATTATAACCATTTACCATTATGTTTGTAATATTTCTAGAAATATATTTATATTATGAGAAGGTTTTCCTTACTTACAATTAACTAGGAGGCAATTAAATTCTAAGGGTCCCTATAATTAATATTAATTATTTATTTAATATTTAATTGCACACAATAAACAGAGTGTTAAGTTAAGTCTGTGGGAGTAGCCACCATCTACTTGGTTGCTGAAAGGTGTTCAGAGAGGAAACGAAAGATGTGTGCGAGGATCTTAGCAAGTGTGTGACGGAGATGATGCCGGGGATAAATGAAAGCCTCGAGTCACCACTTATTGGTATATTTAAATATAAAACTAAGGCACTCTGGAACAAGGTAATTTTAAAAGATAAATAACAAAAACACGGAACATAAAAACTAATAGATAATTATAAAAGTAAAGCTACTTACAATAGTGGCTTTACAACAAATTTATAAAAATAATAAAGCTGCCCAGCTACTTCAGCTGCTCAAATACTTTAATTTAATTAATTTATCTTATGGTTGCAAGTTGGAGACTAAAAAAATGTCAATACAGACAAACAGTGAATTAAAAGGCAGAACCAAAGAGAAAATGGACAGGTGCGCAGTAACAACAACGTGTCGCTAATAAAGCTATAGCGCCTCGTTACAAGTGGAGACCTGTAATCTCTGCCTACCCCACTGGGAAAGAGGCGTGAAGGCGTATGTATGTACCATCTACTTTCCCATTCATATTTGCTATGTGTGCCTCGTGAGTTTGTTTTATGTAAGACGCAGCCACGGGCTGGTAAAAAGCGATCACCATCGCCGACAACACCCGAAGAAAACCTTTTGGTCTCGTGATTGAGTTTCTGTTCTGCCCAGGAATTGCCAGGAATTGAAATCTATTTCTATGAAGGTCCATTAAAATTTTAACCCTTCAAATTCCTTCCCGGCCATTAACTTAAGCGTATGTTCCCTACTTCTACTTCATCTATATTCCTTCATTAATTACTGACTTTGTTTATTTTTTTTCCTTCTGTTTAATGCAACTCTTCGAATATTATGACCGCACCATAAATTTTATTTGGATGGCAAAACGAAATACGTTATCAACAAAAATGTGTCTGTCGTCTACCTACGGATATAAGCGTGTTATGTAATAAAAGCGGAAATCGTTTTCAATCTGACGCTTATCGGAGATTAGGCCGGCAGGCGTGAGGCGCGACGCGATAGCTTAGGTGTACTTGAACCTGTTCATGACTAGCTTTATTAATGTAATTGTAACCCATAGAATAGTTTTAGGGTCTACTTACACTTATTCAGCTCCATTTGTCTATGGACAACGTCAGTTTTACATGAAGCTTGTTCATCTTGCCGCGTCTATTCAGCGGCGTAAGCATCTCTGTAAGTAAAAACCCTGAACGAATTAGTGTGAGAAGTCCCTTACAGTCCATTATGAATATCTGTTGCCGAAGGGCTTGCCTAGACACCCAAACTAGCAAGTGAAATGCGGATTAACCAGGCTTAGGTAAAGTCAATATAATAAGAATAATAATATCCTCAGACATTCACACCTATCAACTAGCCCCATTTTAAGCAACTAAAGCTGCTTGTGTTACGGACACTAGATGACGGATAAATATATTTAATAGATAAATACATATAAATAACCTGAATATATAGAAATATATATAAACATCCAAGACTGGAGAACAAATGCCTGAAAATTCATCACCCAAACATTTGCCCCCACTAGGGATCGAACCCAGAACCTCTCGAGATGGCGACGCCTTGAGACCGGCATACAAACCACTCGACCACGGAGGTTGTCAATTATGATGTGGCAGTTCCTTCTCAGTAAAAACGATGACGTCGATTATTGCAGGCCACAAAAATAGACTAAGTAGTGAACAATATTATATTTTATATTTTAATAATGTGTCCATAAGTTTCGATATTGTCATTACTAATTATTTTATCTTGAATTGTCAGCTAACCATTGTTTTCAAAGACAGTTTTTTCAATTCTACACTGTCGTCGAACAACTAGATGGTATGAGCTATGAGGCTGTAGGCGCCTATAAATACACTTGATACTTGTTAGAATTGTTCAGTCTATGTGCTTCTCTAGTTATAGTTATGTGCTATAGTTTTAGCTTAGTTAACTAACTCGAATGGCCTAAGCATCGGAGTAATTAGAAATGGAAATCGTCGAATATTCAGAGCTTCTCCCACAATAGGCACCGCATCAAAACCGTCAGTAATATTTCAATTGATGTAATTGAGTATGCAGTGCTAACAGTGATCTCTGGTGGATTATAAAATAATATTTACCAAATTATAACAAAGGCTCTTAAAGAAGAAAGAAAGAAGATATCAACCATGCAGAGAAGACATGCTTAAAGACATTTAAATACCGGAAAAGGTTGGCGTTTCGATTAGTGACGAACTCAACATATCATATACTACATATTAAGTAAAATGCGCTCCACGTTTTTAAGTTTTCGAAAATTCTTTTAACCAAAAAAATTATTTTGCCCTTATCAGTCCATTAGTGAAACGTGTTTATTTTTAAGTGTTTTTATACAGTATTTTTTTTATCTATATATTTTTATTTAATATTGTATTGTCATCGGATTCACCGGAAGCAAGCCTGTATGCAAATTTCAGCTCAATCGGATGTCATAAAAACACCTATCAGGAACAAAAAAGTATTCATAATATTATTATGACAATGTAATGCTTATGTCAAACTCTTTATGTCACCCGGACATGCTCTCTGTCACATAGAAACCAAAATATATCGGGTAAACGTGGATGTTTACACCGACTTCTACGGGGTATACGTGATGATTTTGAGCTACTTTTTTAAGCTATTGCATAGCTTCTATCGCGGGCCTTGAGCGCGGGGACCGAATCCAGAAATTCCGTAACGAAAAAACCTCACGCTCCCCACTCCATGCGCAAGGAGGTGTGGCTTGAAGGTCGTGCATCGTCTAACGTCGTTTCAGTTCGGCAGTCGTCGACACGGCGTTAAGATAATAAAACCCACATGTATTGTAAAATAATAAAAAATATTTTAAACAATATTAACTTTTTTTATTTATTTAATAATAGAAAAATTTGTTTTCTTATCGGTCACCACGCTCAAAAAGTGTAACTTGAATTAATATCAAAGAAAAAGAAATACTGCATGAATAAAATAAATAAATAAAATTATAATTGCATAAGTTGATACAAAATGCTATGCAACAGCTTTACCGCGGCAGTCCCCGAGAGCCACACGTCTTTTTTTCTCTCTTGTAAGCGAGCTTATTATGCCTACATTTGTATCATTGTAACATACTATCATCGCTGAATCGGGCATATTATTATGCCTTATTAATTAACCAGTATCGAGTACCTACCGTCAATTAGCACAACGTATTTTCAGTACTCGAATCAGTATTTCCCGATATTGCATTAACTCGGCCCCTTTTCACGGAATTCGGCAAAGGATCAAGATTTTCCGTCGCACTGTAAAACGGATTATAGAACAGTCGATCTGGGAGCCTTCAGCTTTTTTAATACACAAGCCAATCGAATCTAGGTCATCCAGGATTCAGTGTGTAGGTTTTTCTTTCGATTTCTCTTAAAATGAAGATAGAGCAGATTTACTTCCGAGCTTTTTCAGCGAATTTCGTTGCTTCATGTTTGTTCTGTCTGTATGTAAACAACGTCTGTTTTAATTAATGTAAAAAGGTAGCATCTGAGTTTCAGGTCTAGAGGGAGGGAGGGATTTTAGCACAGTAGAGATATAGTTGAATTCATCAAAAAGAAAAAGTTAAATTGCTTCCGGATACTTAGTTCCATCAGTAGTGAAAAGCCTATTGGATATAGAGCATATTCACGCGACGTTTTTATAGATTAATAACACTATAGTCATTTTTCTTACTGCTGGGTAGTTATACTGAAATGTTTTTTGTCCATTGATATTTGTTACTTAATGTAGGTTATAGAAAGAAAGAGAGAAAGAAAGAAAGAAAAACATTTATTGACCACAGGCACAAGCAAGACGCAAAATACACAAACAATCACAAATAAGGTCAACAACTCGACCTCAGCATATGCCGGTAAACTGTGACTGGTAAACAAAGTGTCTTGTCAGTCAGCCACCAGCCTCAGCGTTTCATTGACGTTACACTTACAATTTTATTATGACCTGCCTTTTCTAATTTAGGGGAGATCTGAATATACGATTTAATCCGTAATTTTGATTTGACATTGAGTGCCTTTGTTTAAGGAAATTCGAAACGGTATACGGGGTGAATAACGGTACCTTGGCAGGAACACTTTTAATAATGATGACAGGAAATTTCACCCTGAAATAAAATTGCTTAATTTTTTTCTGAACCACGGGATTACCGGGATTCTGATTCTGACGGCACAACATTCTTTACGGAAGCGATGTAAATTCTAAAACGTTATAATACTGTAAATACGCTTTGGTTTTCGATATCGAAAACAAAGCTACCTTCGCTAGGCCTTGGATGGGTGACCAAAACTTTGTGATCTCGAACTCCTCCGTGCTTCGGAACACGTTAAGTCGGGCCCAGTCGCTATTGCACCACTTCTACCCACCAAACCGCATTGGGCCAGCTTAATAAGTAAAACTAAAACTTCGTTGCTACCCGAAAAATTCCAATAGAAATCATGTATGTTTGCCATTTTATAAAGGAATTTATCTCGATATATTAAAATCAACCAATTATTCCATTTCTTTTTCACATTAAGAGATCTCATTTGCAAGATTTATTATAACAATTCTGTTTGTTTTGCGTTTCATCGACTCTAAACACACAACAAATGGAGCAGAAAATTAATATTTATTATTCCAATAACTTCTAAGTCCTTAATGAGGTACTTAGAAAAATACTGGATACTATTGGATTTTTCACATCAGGTTGGTCCCGGTCGCTATTGCTACCGTTTGTTCCGACCAACCCGCATTGGGCCAGCGTGGTGGCGTTACGGCCCATACTCCTCATTTGCCCTCATGTGCCCAGCAGTGGGACGTATATAGGCTGAGGACGAACAGGACAGGGAAGTAATGGTATGCAACGGTAACATATTTTTTATTTTATAAAATGCAAGATGTCAAAATTGTAACCATACTCCTGACAACCAGCCCAATGTAAAATTTCACTGTATAATGAATACAGGTTATGTGTTTGTAATTTTTTTATAGTTTCTGTGGGTGTAGGAGTAGATATTTCATACCAAACAAACAAACAAAAATAACTTTATTTCATAGGCCAAACCTGGCACTTAAAAACGTCAATATTTTACGATTTATAAATTGATTTTTTTTATAATTAAACTAAAAGTATATTCTAAATTAAGGTTAATTACCGCGAGCGCTTGCGGCAAGTAGAACCACAGAGTATTGACTGTGGTTGTAATCGATACAAGCGGCCGGATTCCGAGAGTAAGGCTTTTCATGAGAAGAACCCGGCAAGAAAATCATGAGCTACTTTTTTTTATTATACCTTATTTTCTTAGTATCGTCAGCGTCAAATAGTTAGTGAATCAGGGTGCTCAATGAAATAGACACTACCAAAAGTAAATAATGTCGGTACAAGAAAGATTTTATATTGTAATAATATATAAACGCACAAAAGTGTGTTTTGTGCGTTTGGTAGTGTCTATTAATTTGAACACCCTGAGTGTCACTATCTATCGCTAACTTTACAAGTATATAGTGTTATGTATTTGTAATATACCTTCACTATCTGTAGGGTGAGGAGCAAACATACAATCTCGGTCAGAGTCTAAAAGAACATTTAATACAAGCTAAACTTAAAAATTAAAACTAAACCTATAAATACAAAAAAAAATTAAATCTTACATTAGGGCTAAAATTCTAAAAATGATATTAAATGAAATTAAATCATTTATTCTGCAATTAGATTTACATGAAATACTTTTGCACGTCAATATTTTTTTTTCCTACTAGCACTTCGACGTGAATGGCCTGTTGAGAAGAAGTGCCGCAAGAAACTCAACAGTTAGCCTTTTTCAGTTTGCCGCAAGAAACAAACAGCCATAATAACAAAAGAAAAAAAGTACTCGTAAAGCTCCAAGTAGAATCGTGTAAATGGGAAATTATAATAGAGTCCTCCGCTCCTGATTAGCTGTTCCCGACAGGGTCCATAATGTACTAAAATAATTTTAACACCTTATAATCTTTGTGTAAGTATTGAGTAAGTATAGTGTTTGTAATTCTAGTGTCTGAGAAAGGTAGAGTAGGTACTTTTCAGTTTATACCATTCACATACACAATAAGCAACACTTCTACAATGTCTGTGGTAGAATATTTAATAGGTATACAATTTCAGCAATTCTAGAAGTACGAGTAGGTACATACCATGTTTCTGAAACTTCTATAGCATCTTTGGATGGATGGTAAAGGAGGTTATAGGAATACGATTTCTGTAATCTCTCGTAACGTTGTCTTTCTGCCACTACAGTCTCTGTGGATGGAAGAAGGGCCTGCGTTGAGGGCCCGGTGCTCCCTCTGCTCGGCGAACGGCGCCTGCCGCCGACACAGCGCCCATCTCATCGTACGAGCCAGTCCTGAACGAGTGCGACCTCTAACATACCCCCTAGCAATAACTGTACCCTTAGACTGCCTGTCCACTGAGAGCGCGGGCACGGAGCGCAGATTTTAAGCAGCGCTATTGGCTCACCGAGATACCGGAACAGGAAAGCGTAGATTTGAAGCGATGCTATTGGTGAATTTTGAGCTGAAGCTCCGCTTCTCCTCTCCGCTCCAGTGGGCAGGCACCCTTAGACCCCTAGTTCGCAGATTTAGAATCCACGCGCACTACTCCCATATCCCGGATTTTGTTTTGCACAGCTCAGAGATTCAATACAAGTAATCCGCCTGTAGGCTTTTGTGTTGCAAATTGAGTACTATTTAGTCCACCTTAGTCCGCATGTTCGCAGTCTTTCTCAAAATGTTGTAGTCAAATTATCGGATTACTAATTAAAGTAAATTAAAAATGTCTAAAATACTTTCAATAGAATTCTGTATTAGCAGAACCAACATCGATCGTAAACTTCCAGTTAGGTTTTACGAAAAACATGTTTCAAATTAATATGTTTTGTTATTCCGTGAAACAATAAAATTAAATGTTAATTACACCTTTGACTGAATCCGCCGAAGGTTGACACTGTTTAATTAAAAATGTTATTGATCCAGTGTTCTTAATATATGTATAGCATTATTTGACTCTTTCTTTTTTTCGAACGAAAAAAATTTTTTCCTCAGAATAGTGCTGAAACTAAAGAACATGTTTTTACTATCAGATATCGTTTCAGATAAAAATCCGCATTCAATCTGTTGATTGTGTTATTCTTATTCATCGCTTGCGGTATTTTGGAATATGTTTACCGTAAAATTAAAAGAAATATTATCCGAAAAAATGGTACCATAACTTGGCTGTAACTTGAGCTTAACTGTCTTATATTTCAACTTTGAGTCGTTGTAGTCCTTCACGTGTCTCGAGTACATAGTCTAACGTTGAGACTCATTTTTAGTATATCAATTGCAAATTAGTACACGTGGGCACATGAGTCCTGCACCCGCTTGAAGTGATATCAAGGTCTTGCCTAATTCCTATATGTGGTTAGTGGTTTTGAGTTATTTCGTTTTATCCAACATTTTTATTCCCATTTTAGACTGCATCTGGCTTTTAGTATACAATTAGTCATCCGTTAATAGTACCTGCACAGAGTTTTGTTCACGTTTGTTAAATTATGTTAGTATTATCATGGAGCAAATAAATCAAGTCATAGTTATTTATTTTTTCTCTGTTGGATCATTCTTTTATTTTATGTTGTTTTCAGCATGATGTTTTCGCTAATCTTCGACGTCTACACTAAACTCAATTATTAGAAGTTTTAAGACATGTTTTGTTTTTTTTGAGTGTTTGTGAAAATCATGCGGTGTATAAAAACTTCACAAAATTCATAATTCTGGTATTACCAGTCCTTTTTCTGTCTGTGATCGGAAACGGGTTACCTTACTATAGACATAGTTTCATTGACAGACTTCCATTACCGGTTCCATAAACATGGTCTGTCATGATACAGTGATAAATATGCTAAATCTGACTGATATAGTGAAAATAGTGCCTGCAGATACCTCTTTAAGCACGCCATTGAATCAAAAATGAGCTCGATACGGCAGAATCTGTGCAATGTTTCTTTGTCAAATACACTTTCAATTACTTTATGTAATCAATTTTTAAATGTCTACAAATTATCCCAAAGTCACGGATCTGATTACCAATCCAGTCTAGTAGAGTCTAGCTAGTTCCTGAGTCACAGACTCTCGCATATTTTTTATTCTTCTTATTAATTGTCCGTGACATGCTTCTTAAAATTAAAATGTCCTCCACCTCCGTTACATATTATTTTTTCCCAGAATACTGCAGACTATCGTTAAATCAGTCCATTTGCATAGTAAAATTTAATGTAACGTATTGTATTTGCCAGTGTAGACATTTGTTTTATGTCAACGCCTAGGACAGCCGTAGCACGGTATTGTACCCAAGCTATTGTGATTAATTCGTGTTTTCCATAGGATTTTTGTTTAATAGATAATTTTCTCATAATTTTCTCTAGCAGTCTTGGTGGATCTTATTGAAAACTACGTAATTGCCAGTCTAGTTTATATCTTGTAACAAATTGCGTTAGTCACGGATAGCAGTTCCTCATTATATTTAGTTACTGCTCATTATAATGTCACTTGAGACATTATTTTTATATGCGGTAGATACCTGAAAACGGCCAGTTGTTTGACATTAAAACTACGGACCTGTTCACAATAAGACGATAAAGTTTCAAAATCTCCTTTTGTGTTGTTATAAGATCCGCCTGGACTGTCAGTTTATTTTCCATTACACGTGTAAATACGAGGGTGGATTGAAAAGTAGTCGGCCTAACACTGATCCATTTAGTTCTAAAAATCAAATCTACCCACATTATTTAGTCCAATTCAGACCTGTTAATTGTGTGAAGTTTGAAACGTATGAGATAATTAGTTTTAATTTTATAAATTTATTAACAAAGCAATCTGACATCATTTTCGCAAATGGAGCAAATCGAGCAGCGTGCCGTCATTAAGTACCTCCATAAGAAGGGGCTGTCATCAAAAGCCATCCATGATGATATGGTCAGTACATTAGGGGATTGTGCTCTTTCATATTCATCCGTCAAAAAATGGATTGCAGAATTCAAGCGTGGTAGAGAGAGTGTGCAAGACGAACCCCGCTCTGGAAGGCCTTCGACATCCACTACTGACGAAAATGTTAAAAAAATACTCGACTTAGTTATGGGAGACCGCAGATTGAAAATTAGAGAGATAGCCGAGATTATAGGCATCTCTTATGAACGTACTCAAAACATAATAGTCAACGTGTTGGGTTTCCACAAGGTGTCTGCGAGGTGGGTTCCGCGACTGCTTTCAGTTGAGCAAAAAAGGATGCGATTGACTATTGCACGCGACTGTTTGGAGTTATTTGAAGCTGATGAATGTGATTTTTTTAATCGTTTTGTTACTATGGACGAAACATGGGTTCATTACTGTACACCAGAAACAAAACAACAATCAAAACAGTGGAAAAGACATGGTTCACCACCCCCCAAAAAGGCTAAGTCGATTTTGTCGGCAAGTAAGGTGATGGCTTCAGTATTCTGGGACTCGAAGGGTGTGATTATGGTTGATTATCTTGAAAGGGGTCAGACTATAAACTCTGATTATTACTGCACCTTACTACGTCGTTTACGAGAGGAAATAAAAGAAAAACGTCCAGGAATGATCAGAAGAAAAGTCCTGTTTCATCAAGATAACGCTCGTGTTCACACGTCTGTTCAATCAATGGCAGAAATTCACAACTGTGGCTTTGAACTGTTACCGCATCCACCTTATTCACCTGATCTAGCACCGTCAGACTTTTTTCTGTTCCCTAACCTAAAAAAGCACTTGGGAGGTCAAAGATTTTTGACAAACGACGAGGTCAAAGCAGCAGTAGACGCATATTTTGACTCTAAGGAAGAATCATTTTTTTTCAACGGGCTAAATGCTTGGAAGAGAAGGTGGCAAAAGTGCATTGAACTTGATGGTGATTACGTTGAAAAATAAAAATATATTTCAATTATTATATATTTATTTTCTTGGTTAGGCCGATTACTTTTCAATCCACCCTCGTATTATAATCATTATTACCAGGCATCGACTAAGATCGAAAGCAGTCGATGCTCTCACATTGTTATCTACTTAAGCAAGTTTTTTTATACAGAACATTGCAGAGCAGCGGCGTAGAAGGAGCTCCCATGCCTTGCCTATGGACCGCGCTGAGAGAAAGAAGTCGAACGCTGCCAATGACATGCGAGAGGTGGAATACCTAGCGTCGACCTTGTTGGATGGCTCTCAAGATGAGGTTAAACACAACGACGCCATCTTGAGACGTATACCAAAGAACGCCGAAGCAACAACCGTACTTGTCGGCTCCGTGGGCTTCTTGGAGCAGCCTACCATCGCGTTCGTACGTCTCGCCACCGCCATCTTCATGCCGTCTATCACTGAAGTCTCCATTCCAGTGAGATTTATGTTCATCCTTCTCGGCCCGAAGGAGGCTGACTTGGACTACCATGAAGTGGGTAGATCTATTTCGACGCTCATGTCCAACCATTCGTTCCATTCTCTCGCCTACAAAGCGGACGACCGTCGGGAGCTGTTATCCGGTATCAATGAGTTCCTGGATGACTCCATAGTGCTCCCGCCTGGCGACTGGGAACGGCAAGCGCTCCTGCCGATTGACGAGCTGAGAGCGAAAAGTGACATGATCAGGAAAAGGAAGCGTGAAGCTCTCGAGCGCAAGCGAGCTGCCGAGGAGAAAGAGAAGGCTCACTCCGACGAGAAGAAGGCTTTGCTTGATCTGGAGAAAGGTCTGCCTCCGCCGAAGGAGCCTGATGATCCGCTCTCGAGATCGGGGCGTATTTTCGGAGGTCAGTATTTTATTACTTATCATTAAATATTTTACACACGTTGCTAGTCATCATACAGGATGAACCGATTTGACGCGCAGGAGTGGTCTTTGTGGAGATCTTTGTCGGAAGTTCCAGCAAAGAGCATGTGTAGAAGATGATGACACATGGAATAAATTGTAGTGTTCTTATCGATTTCTCTTTAAGCTCAATTTTTTTTTCACGCAGGCGTCATCCGTGACATGAAAAGGCGGTACCCCTACTACCTTGCGGACTTCCGCGACGCACTCAACGGCCAGTGCGCCGCCGCAACCATCTTCATGTACTTCGCGGCGCTCTCGTCAGCCATCACCTTCGGAGGATTGCTCGCTGAGAAGACATACGGCCAGATTGGAATTTCTGAGACATTGGTGAGTAACTAACTTATTCTACCTTTGTGTGTACCTACCATGTAAATAAGAGGACAAATCAAATCTAGTTCCATGTTATTAAGAGTTAAGTAATTGTAATAATAGTAGATTGATATTTATCTATCTACCAACCTAGTTACCTACTTAGTCGATCGACGGCAGAAACAGGAATTCTATTATAATTCTTCGCAAATCAATTTTACGTACAAGTCAAAAAGTCAGACGTGACGTAAAAGTCTGAAAAAAGAATAAATATTTATTATTTTCCAAATGAAAAGGCAATGATTTCATATTAGACGAATTGAGACAATACTGAACGAAAAAATAAGAAGCAACGCAATGGTCACAAAATAACAAAGGTAGGTAGGTGCTGCCGACTGCCGACAAACTGCATGCGTAGTTTGGGAGACTTTATTCAATTGTAATGTTATGTTTTTGTTGAAATAAATAAATAAAAAAAAAGGTAAACATTGTAGAAGGGATTTCAATGCCGCTTTTATTTGCCCTATGATTGCTGCGGCTAAGGTGTGTTTTTCACGCCGCTTGTAAAACAGACGTAGCTATAATTTTTGTGTTATCTTTACAAATTAATAAAAAAAAACTATGATGATCTTGAGAAAGTGATTTCACGCGTCGTCTGTAGAACTGGAAACGTGATGTGCATGTATTATTGTCGAATTATCTGTATAAGTTGCCTACAATGGCTGGCTAGTAGTTTTAGGTTCCTAAATGACAGTTTTTGCAAATACAGTTATTTCTACACATAATAATTTAAGAAGATCATTACACCTACTTTAGGACACATTGAGGCTCATTAGAATACACAGCACAGTTACAGAAGAGTTTTCTTTAAAACACTTGACGGAAATTGCACAATGGGAACCTTTTCACCTCCCATGGCCAAACCTACATATCGGAGGTGGCCGAAACGTGAAAACGCACAGATCCTACGACTGGTACGTGTTTTGGTGGAAAATTACAAGCTTTGAATTTGAACAGGTTTTCACCAGCGTCGGAGGTGTAATCTTCGCGCTGGTTGCTGGTCAACCCATGATGATCACGGGGGCCACTGGGCCTCTGCTGCTGCTGGACGACGCGCTGGCTGGGTTCTGCCACTCCTACAAGTTCGACTTCCTCGCCGCCAGGATGTATTGTGGCCTCTGGATGATCCTGATCGCGCTTGCCGTGGCCTCTGCCGAGGGTAGCGTCGCTGTTAAGAAAATAACCAGGTTTTTATTTCTTCATAATATCTTATGTTAAATCATTTATATATATCACGCACAAAATTTAAGTGGCAATCACAATAAGCCCTAATTTAAATTCTCCAATTTCACGCAGGTTCACTGAGGACATTTTCGCGTTCATGATCTCCCTGATCTTTATCTCGGAGCCGATCACCAGCATCATCAACGTGTACCGCGCCCACCCATTAGGCGTGGACTACTGTGAGGACCAGAACATCGCAACCAGCACTGTCGCCACGCTGCTCGCAAATGCCACTGCAGGTATAGTTCAATCTCCCTTTTGGTGCCAATCCAGATCTTTTCCACCACCGTGGACACACTAAGTCAGATTTATAACCAAAATAAATGAAGACAAATCATATTGAAAAAGCGGCACTCCTAGTGTAAGTTATAGTAAAAACCTTTACTTTTTTAGTTGCGTTAAGAAGCTCAATTTCTATGAGAAACGTGATCTCAGCTATTTTCCGCTAGGGGCGCTTTTCACGTTTCCCATAGAAATTGGGCTTCTAAACGCAACAAAAAAGGTTAAGTTTTTACAATGATAACTACCTACAACCTACCTACAAGCCCTAGGTCACATTATAATCTCACCTCATTTCCCTGTAAACAAGTTAAAGCTTCCAACGTCTGCTCCGCATTAATTATTTTCCGATAAGCCAGTTAATTATTTATCGAGAGCAAGCTTGACCCTGAATTACGTCTTCGTTGTAAATTATCATAACGTTAAAGTAAACCCTACGTTGAGCGGTTTAATGCTGGACAGTAAAAAAGATCATTACTGCCTGGCAAAATGTTTGTTTATACTTAAAAATAAAAAGTAATATTTTCATATTTCTTTTTATTTCAAGGTTGCCAATAGGTATTAGCGATTGGAGAAATGTTCATGTTTATCAATTTAAATAATCGGATGATTTATTGATATTGGAGTTTTGATAGATGTCAAGGACAGACCTTGTAAATATTACGGAAAAATTTATGACTCGCTGTCACTCATAACTGTTTCTATTGTTTTAAATTTTATTTTCCTTATAAACTTGATATTCATTGAGCCGGCTCATACTCCTCATGTGTTTCTCCATGAGGAAGGCCTGTGCCGTATGTAGGCTGAGGATGACGATACTACTACTTATCTTAACTTCTGTTGTTTAGGCATTTAAGCCTAGGTATCAGATTTTAGAGGATCGCCGTCCGTTCGAGATCTTTTTCCTTTAAATTTCCTTGCCATTTGACTTTTCTTTCGTGTGCACACCCTTGACACACACTCCACACTACTTGTGCATCTACCAGTATACTCGTATCAGGATGCTTATTTATTGTAAGTTTTAAGTAGGTACACAGACAGAATACCACCATGTTAAGTTTAAAATATACAATTATTAAAGATATTAAATACTAGGCAGCAGTCCTTAAATACATAGCATACATAAGTAACATGAAATGTAAGAGAAACACAAACAAGTAGTTGAAATCACATGGGTATCCAAAATTATATCTAAAAATATAAATATAATTCCTAAAATGTTAAAATATTATATTATGTATTTTTTTAAATAAATAAATAATTGGTAAAATAAAATTGGTTGGGGAAAAAGTCTTTTCGCATTATAGTATGTATAAACTTGTAATAAAATCTCTTTGGCTATACTATTTGTATCTGGCTGGTTTTGGTATCATTGAAAGTTTAAATTTTAAAGAACATAATTCCAAATTCAAATTAGGAAAATGTGTGATTTTCATTTGTTTTTCGTACCGCCAAGATGAGTGAATCTAATGAAGAAATTCGATACATTTTAAAACTTTACTACAAAAAAGGTAAAAATGCAACGCAAGCCGCGAAAAAAAATTGCGATGTTTATGGACCTAGTGCAGTGTCTGTGAGAGTAGCACAAATTTGGTTTAAGCGTTTTCAATCCGGAAATTTTGATGTCAACGATGCACGTCGCTCTGGTCGCCCTATTACAGATAAAATGGATGCCATTTTTGAAAAAGTGGAGCAAGATCGGCATGTCAGTAATTACGACGTAGCTGAAGAACTGGGAATTGACCACAAAACAGTTTTGGCGCATTTGAAAAAAACTGGGTACACAAAAAAGCTCGACATTTGGGTACCTCACGAGCTCACTGAAAGAAACCTAATGAACCGTGTACTCATTTGTGATTCTTTATTACGACGTAATGAAACCGAACCATTTTTGAAGAAGCTGATAACTGGTGATGAATAGTGGATCACGTACGACAAGAACGTGCGAAAAAGGTCGTGGTCAAAGGCCGGTCAGGCTTCACAGACTGAGGCGAAACCCGGGTTAACTCGCAACAAAGGTGATGCTTTGTGTGTGGTGGGATTGGAAGGGTATTATTCATTATGAGCTGTTACCACCAGGCAGGACCATCGATTCTGAACTCTACTGCGAACAACTGATGAGATTAAAGCAAGAAGTTGAGAGAAAGCGGCCGGAATTAATCAACAGAAGGGGTGTGGTTTTTCATCATGATAACGCTAGACCTCACACATCTTTAGCCACTGAGCAAAAATTAAGAGAGTTTGGCTGGGAGGTGTTAATGCATCCGCCGTATAGTCCTGACCTTGCACCTTCAGATTTCCACCTGTTTCGGTCTCTTCAGAATTCTTTAGGCAGTATCAGGTTAACATCACGAGAGGACTGCCAAAACCACTTGTCGCGGTATTTTGACCAGAAGTCCCAAAATTTCTATCAATAATCAATGGGATCATGTCCCTACCTACAAGATGGCAAAAAGTTATCGAACAAAATGGTACCTACATACTTTAGTTAAATGTAAATAAACTATATTAAAAAATGTTTTGAATTTTCTTAAAAAATGCGAAGAAACTTTTTCCCCAACTTTTTCCCCAACCTATTATTACAACACCATCATTTGTCTGCTTTTTTCTAATTTCATTATTACATATATTATAAGGCGAAATATATTATTTTTAATGACATATAGCACTTTTGCCTGCCCCTGGAGAATGAACCGTGATGATATGTATTTGTTTTGTGTTTATGCAATAATGATTTGGTCAGGCAACAACACGGCCATCTTGCCAGCGCCCGCGCCCGCGCCGGCCCCCGCCAAGATGGCGCCGCAACCCAACACCGCGCTGTTTTGCACCATGCTGACCCTCGTCACATTCGTCATCGCCTACTACCTTCGCATCTTCCGCAATGGAAAGTTCTTGGGACGTAGTGTGAGTAACTACATAAACACCTAATGTTATAAACTTTTTGAAGACAGGCCAGTGATTTACTATGACTACTAACTGACTGCCAGACTTCAAGAAGAAGTCCTTAACTGATAATTTAAATGTTCATTATACACTTATTATTCCTTGTGTTCATTATTGTAAAGATGACTTTTCCTTCAAATATATTTCAAGTTCTAAAGTTTTCCACTTTTTCCTTAACGCGTATATTCTTTTTTTTATAAAACTGCTACGCCATCAGATGGTTACGATGGTTACGCCATCAGACGCTAATGGAAAACACCAGGGAGAACAGTTCTCAAACTTTGTCACACTTTAAGTTACATTTAAACATGCCGATAAAATTTCGTCAGTGCACGATTTGCTGACGCTGGAAAATTTGTAGAAATCATTGTTTACTGCATAGGAGATGAGCTTCTCGGCTTTAGACATTCCCGGTGTTTTCTCTCTGGTGTTGGTGTAGCTCTTGTGCTGATTATATTACACACACATGAATGCAATGGACCGTCCATGCCCCATAAAACGTAATTTTGTAACTATTATACCCATTATTCCTCGTGGAAAAACATGGCTCGTTTCAAAATTATTTTTATGTTTTAAATTCTACAAACAAACTTTTTTAAATAACGCTCTTAATAAGCATTACCGCGAACTTCTTTTGTCCAATAATTTTTTCTAACATTTCTAGGCGCGTCGTGCATTGGGAGACTTCGGTGTACCAATAGCCATAGTGCTGATGGTCGGCGTCTCGTGCCTGGTGCCGGTCTGGACGGAGACCCTGCGCGTGCCGGCGGGGCTTAGCCCGACATCGTCGCGCTCGTGGCTCGTGCCCGCCAACCCCGGCCTGGAAACCATCCCCTTTTGGGCTATCCTCGTCATGGCCCTGCCCGCTCTCATGGTCTACATCATCGTCTTCATGGAGACTCATATTGCTGAGTAAGCTTATACGGTTTTGCTGGGATCTCAGGTGACACTTCTTTTGAATGCTCAATTTGGACGTTTTGTCTAATCTAGGGTTCAGAAAAACTAATATTTAATATTAATTTCTTTGTTTAGAAAGGGTCCAAAATCAGAAAACCTAAGCTAGTTTCTAGTTTTTTGATATTTCTTCCATCCAATAAAAATATCCAAAAAATTGAAACCACCATTACAATACATTCCAGTAAAATAAAAGATTTACCTGATTTTCACCTGATTTTCCAATATCCAAAAAACATGACATTTATTGTCTAGAAGGAAGTGTTGTAACTGATCCTGATGTACCAAAATTGATATTTAAAATTTTCCTAACTTCAATAAATAAACATGAGTACTCATGTGACCTGCAAATGCGACTATTCTTACATGATTTCTCTTAAAATCTCTATAATTTTCTACGCTTTTGCTGCAGCTAATCTTAAAACTCTTGCGAATTGGAAAAGCGTTGCGAATATCTTGTCCACAGTGTAATAAATTGGCTTTACCTAACACTGCCCGTGTTCCTTGATCAGGCTCATTATAGACAAGCCAGAGCGTAAGTTGAAGAAGGGCAGTGGCTTCCACATGGACATCGTCATCATGTCGCTAGTGAATGCGCTGTGCGGGTTCTTCGGCGCGCCGTGGCAGTGTGTGGCCACCGTGCGCTCCGTGAGCCACGTCGCAGCGCTCACTGTCATGTCCACCACCCATGCTCCCGGAGACAAGCCCTTCATTGTCGAGGTTAAAGGTAAACAATAATTCTACTAGATTTTTTTCGAGGTAAATAATTCCCTTTTTTCTACTAGATTTCTTTGCTTGGTTTAAGTGTGCTCGGCGTAACGTGTCTTCTTCCACTCTCGTCACTCATCAGCTCAGCGTCCATTTTTTCTTCTCTCTCTTCTTAATACTTCTAAAAAAATTAATACCTTCGGGGTAAAATACAATTTGACTTATACTAATTTGAAACAATATTATATTTTCGACAGCAGAAGAAGTAGTTTGAAAGAAAAACACTTCCCGAATAAATCTAACTTTCTTTTGGTGTGATTTAATTCCAGAATTTTTATTTTGAATTTATCAATTTTTAAGTGTTAGTGCTTAGTAATTCTTTATACAAATAGAGACTACAGGAATATTAAGAAAAGAAAGAAGTTAATGGCTTAACTGATTGCTCTGACTTTTCTAGAACAACGTCTGACTGGTCTGCTTGTATCGGTCCTTGTGGGTGTTTCCGTGCTGGCGTCGAGCTGGCTGCGCCTGGTGCCCATGGCGGTATTGTTCGGGGTGTTCCTGTACATGGGCATCTCGGCGCTCGGCGGCATTCAGTTCTGGGACCGGTGCATACTGCTCTTCAAACCCGTGAAGCATCATCCTCAAGTGCCATACGTGCGCAGGGTGAGTTTCGTAACCAGTTTGCACAGTAATAACAGCTAAGTGCATTCGACCTTTAAAAAAAAACAGCACTGCAAATGACTCAACACCACTCGGTGGTAAGCAAAGAAGAGTCTATCTTAACAAATAGGTAGTTACGGCCACAGACTTTAACCAGAGACTCAATACTGAGCCATGATGATCCTTGGACCTCTATCTTATTAGCACTTCTGCTTGCATACCTGTGTTTGGGCTTCGAGGGTAAGATCGAATACCTTATGTCACAGGGTGAAGAACTTGTCTGACTGACTGGACTCAACTAGTCCGTGTAGGAGTTTTAATTACCTAGTTATTCTAGGCGACTGTGACTACTTTGCCAACATCGTCAGTTATATGTGCACGCATCTGTTATATGTTATATGTGCAGGCCTCTATCAGATCTATAATAATATTGTAGGTACTAGAGGGGTGCAGGTGTTCGGGCCTTAAAGGCATCGATAATGCGCTGATCTCGAAGTCAAAAACCTGCCTGAATATCTGAATATAAATACCTGAATATGTTAGACATAAACAATTAATGAGGAGCTCGCTGGCGTAGTGGCATACGCTTTGACTTTCGATATTGAAACCAAAGCTTTCACCTTTGGACCAGCGTGGTGGTACGGCTGGAACTCATCATATATCCCCATGTAAAAAGGCCTGAGCCCAGCAGTGGGACGATTATAGGCTGGTGATGATGTTAAGCAAAATGCTAAGTGCCCTGCTTGGTGTTCCAGGTCCCGACCCTGAAGATGCACCTGTACACGCTGATCCAACTGGCGGGCATCGCCCTGCTGTACTCAGTCAAGTCCTCGCGCTTCTCGCTGGCGCTGCCCTTCTTCCTCGTCATGATGGTGCCGCTCAGGATGGGCCTTGTCTACCTATTCACTCCGCTTCAGCTGCGTGCAGTAAGTATATGTTCTATCTCATTGATAGAAGGTTGATTATCACCAATACACTTTTAACTTCAAATGCTACATCATCCGTTTGCAATTTGTCAATCAGCCCGCTTAGGATGAACACGGCATTATTAATAATCTATCTGGTCTTTATCGAGCGTGATAAAAAACTGTCAAAATACTATGGAATTTGATAATTGTGATAATTATCATTCCGCGGCGCTCATGCTCAATAGGCAGACTTGTAATAGTGGAAAGTGAAGTTCTACCTACATATTTGATGATTTTTTAAAGACGAAATGATCACTAATACTATCTTATAATTAAACATTGATTGTTTTATTCGAATATAATTGCCGTGTCTGAAAGGGGCGACTAAGTATTAAGTGCTACTATTTAATAACATCTCTGTATGTACACTTGGTCTGCAATAAATATTTGTATTTGTATTTTAAACTATTTTAGCGAATGCAGGTGTGTGAGTAGTGGTACTTAGCTGAGAAGCGGTGGGCACGAAATAATAGTCCAGCCGTAGGTAACAGCAAATACGTTTACTACACTGAACACAATCACAATATTAATAGAAGGAGAACAGAGCACAACAGATAGTCAACAACACAGCAACAGTAACAGATAGTGAACTACACAGTTTGATAGCACTTAGAAAGCGTGTTAGCGAGCGCGAAACAATAGGCAAAGCGTGGAGCAATCGGGCGTGCGCCCGGCGTCAAGATAGGATTCTGACTGACTATGGAAGCGGCACGCGGTATGCGCGTGCGCAAGACGGGCCGAGAACAATAGGCCGCGCTCGGTGATTGCGCGCGTCCATTCTATGTGGACGACAATCAGCTGGTATACAATGTTGACGGATGATTGTGTACAAGATAAAGTGAACTTATGAAATCTATATTTACGTGACTGTATAGTGTAATGTGTTATATATTTAAATGTAAATAAACTGCATATATATTATCTTAGTTTGTACATAACATATTATTTAATATTTTATACTGTACAATATATATTAATATAATATGTATGATGATTATATGGATTTAGCCCACATCACTCCCCCCCAGAGGCCTGGTTAAGGTCGGTAATAATCCGGAAAGCGGACTCGCCGCCCGGAGCGAGTAGTTTTTTTTGTTTGAAGTGGGGCAGGTGTGACCTGTGTATTGGGTGATGTGTCGCTGTGTGTATCTGAGGTGTTAGGTGGTGTAAAAGGTGTAGGAGGTGTATGTGGTGTGTGCAGATCTTCCGGTTCAGTAAGGAAGAAAGCCGGTTTTAGTCGGTCAATGGTGACAGAAACAGGTTTCCCGTTGACCAAGATCTTGAAAACCTTGTCTGTTCTCTCCAACACCTTATGAGGACCAGAGTAGGCAGGTTGAAACGTCCCCGTTGATGCTCCCTCACGTAGAAAAACGTGTTCGGTGGTGGCAAGTTCCTTAAACACAAACATTTTGTGTTTGCTGTGGTGTAACGTTGTAACAGGCCTGAGATTCTTTGAGAATGAACGCAAGCGCGCCGTATAATCTGATAAATCAGTAGTTCCCAGCGCACTTGGTTCGAAGAATTCGCCTGGCAATCGCAACGGTTCACCATAAACTAGCTCCGCCGCAGTAGTGTGTAAGTCTTCCTTGACTGCACTACGGATGCCGAGCAGCACAAATGGCAAAACCTCTGTCCATTTTGGCTGGGCATGGCAGGTGATGGATGCTTTGAGCTGCCTATGGAAGCGCTCCACAAGTCCGTTGCATGCTGGATGGTATGCAGTGGTGCGCTTGTGGTTAAAGCCTATGATCTTGGCCAAATATTGGAACAGGGCGGACTCGAACTGGCGACCGCGGTCTGTCACAATATCGACGGGACAGCCAAATCTGGCAATCCAACCAGATATCAAAGCCTTCGCGACCGTTTCTGCCGTAATGTCAGCAATAGGCATGACCTCTGGCCACCGCGTGAAGCGATCCACTGCCGTCAAGCAATACCGGAACCCATCGGATATAGGCAGAGGGCCTATAAGGTCAATGTGTATGTGCTTGAAGCGGGCGCGGGGTAGGTCGTAAGTACCTAGCGGAGCAGATACATGGCGGCTCACTTTACTGCGTTGGCATGATATGCATTCCCTCGCCCAGTCTCGGCAGTCTTTCCTAACTCCTGGCCATACGAACCTTTCTGCTATTAACTTAGCAGATGCAGCGGCCCCGGGGTGGCTCAGGGAATGTAGGCTTTGAAAGACCTGCTTCCGAAACGGTTTCGTTACGAATGGTCTGGGAGTTGGGGTACTGATGTCGCAGTAAAGTGATCGGCTACTGCCTGGGTAGTCCATCTTTTTGAGACGTAGAGACGAACTATCGATCTTGTAATGTGAGAGTTTGATGTCGGCCTCCTGGGACATCGCAAGGTCAGCAAGACAAATTGGAGAAGCCAACTCGTCAACACGGGACAAGGCATCGGCAACGACATTGTTCTTGCCAGATATGTGCCTGATGTCGGTGGTAAATTGCGATATAAAGTCCAAGTGGCGGTATTGTCGCGGCGAACAGTTGTGCTGTCTCTCGTGGAAGGCATAGCTGATAGGCTTGTGGTCCGTGTAAACTGTGAAGTGTCTTGCTTCTACCATATGCCGAAAGTACTTTATGGCTTCGTAGATCGCAAGCAGTTCACGGTCGTACGGAGAATATTTAGCCTGAGCTGAGCTAAGCTTCCGGGAGAAGAAAGCGATGGGCTCCCAAGTGTCGTGCTGAAGCTGTTGGAGAACAGCTCCAATAGCTGAGTCCGATGCATCAGTGACTAATGCGAGCTTGGCTTGGCAGTCTGGGTGTGCCAAAAGCGCTGCATTAGATAGGCTTTCTTTTGTGTTGTTGAAAGCCTCTAGAGCATCTGCAATCAGTGTGATTGGTGCGGAGCCCTTTACTGCCCCTGTGAGCAAGGCATTGAGAGGCGCTTGAATTTGGGCTGCGTTAGGCAAAAATCGCCTGTAGAAATTGGCCATGCCTAAAAAACGTCTGAGCGACCTAACATCCTTAGGGATGGGGAAGTCGCGTATGGCTTGCACCTTCTCCTGCAGTGGTTTGGTGCCGCTCTCCGAAATGCTATAACCTAAGAAGGTTACCTCGGGAGCGCCGAAAACACACTTTGCCACGTTAAGGACCATGCCGTACTCTCGCAACCTAGTAAAAATTTGCCGCAGGTGGCACTCGTGTTCTGCCTGACTCCTGCTAAAGACTAGGAAATCGTCTAAGTAGCAGTAAACGAAATCCAACCCGCGCGTCATCTCATCTACAAAGCGTTGGAATGTTTGACCCGCATTACGCAAGCCAAACGTCATGTAGGGGAATTCAAACATGCCAAAAGGTGTAGTGATGGCAGTTTTTGCAATGTCGTCGGCGCAGACTGGTATCTGATTGTAGGCCTTCACTAAATCAAGAGTGCTGAAAATTTTACAACCAGAGAGACTGTGCGCGAAGTCATGTATATGACGGATTGGGTACCTATCGGGTATTGTTCGGGCATTGAGCTGCCTGTAGTCCCCACATGGACGCCAACCGTTATCTTTCTTCGGCGCCAGGTGAAGCGGAGACGACCACGGACTCTCCGAAGGACGAGCAGTGCCATTTGCTAGCATGGCCTCGAACTCTGCCTTCGCAATTTTTAATTTGTCCGGTGCTAGTCGTCGTGGTGTACATGAAACCGGAGGACCTGGTGTGGTGCGTATGTGGTGTTGTGTGTTATGCGGCGTCATGCGTTGCGTACCAGCTGGTCGGGTAATTTCCGGAAAGTCCCGAGACAATAGAAGATGGTATTGAGTATCGCCAGTCATAACCTTCACAGAGAGCACATTTCTACAATTAGAAGCTGCAGAGCCAATAGCAGAGAGAGAGGTAGTATTATCTATTAACTTCTTACATTTACAGTCTATGATTAAATTGTAGAAACACAAGAAATCTACTCCAATAATTGGCTTTGTTACGTCGGCAACAATGAATTGCCAGGGGTAGTTCCGACGTAGGCCGAGATCCAGGCTGAAGTGCACGTAGCCATACGTGTCGATGGTCGACCCATTAGCTGCGGTGAGCTTGTAGCTAGTTGATGCACGACGCTCTCGGAGTTGACCTCGGGGGAAAACGCATAGGTCGCTGCCTGTGTCGACCAGGAATTGCGTTTTCGTGGTGCGGTCAGTCACGAAGAGGCGACCTGGAGAACTGGGGCAATCGTCTGTCGCCATTATCGACTGCCCATGGAGTTTCCCGCCTTGTAGTCGCAGGGCTTCTGGCATTTCAGCGCTTTAGTGCCGAACTTTGCGTGATACCAGCACACCGGGTGGCGTCGGTAGGCAGAATCTGTCCTAGACGTTGAGCGGGAATCGGAACGTCGTCGGTGCGGTCTGGAACGGTCACGGAAACGCGAAGACCGTGTGTGCTCGTCCAGCTTTGTAGCGAGCCGCTCAACCATTTTACGGAGCTCGCTGATCTCGCTGGAAGTGCTGGAAGTCGCTGACATAGCGCACGAGGAAGCCACCGCAACACTTGTAGGTGAAGAAATCTCCTGAATGCGGTCTGCGAGATCAGCCAACTGCTCCAATGAGTGGGTGGGCTGGGAAGCGAGTACCGTCTGGATGCTGTTTGGGAGTCGATTGCACCAGATAGTCTTAATGAACTCCTCTGGTACGTTCGGTCCTGCCAAGTCTTGTAGGTGTCGGAGGAACTGGGATGCCTTCCGGTCGCCTAGCTCCTCATGTGTCAGTAGCTGCTTGACCTTCCGCTCGTGGGACGCAGTGAGACGCTTGATGAGCTCGAACTTAATTTTTTCATAGCGATTTCGAGCTGGCGGACTCACTATGATGTCCTTTACGGCCTTTGCGTGGACCATGTCGAGGTTTGTGATGACGTTGTTAAATTTGACTGCGTCATCCGTAATTCCAAAAACCTCGAACTGACCCTCCAACAACGCGAACCATATCTCCGGATCATCCGGCGAAAATGACGGAACCTTCAGGTTGTATTTCCGAATGTCGGATGACTCGTCATGACGTGGGACAATGGAAACGCGAGATTTCTTCCCCCTCCGCGCGGCGACGTTCACGTTGTCCCTGCGTGATTCCGCTGTTTTAGGCGAGTCACTGCTGTCGCTCATTTTTAGTTCTTCTCGGGGTCACCAATTTAGCGAATGCAGGTGTGTGAGTAGTGGTACTTAGCTGAGAAGCGGTGGGCACGAAATAATAGTCCAGCCGTAGGTAACAGCAAATACGTTTACTACACTGAACACAATCACAATATTAATAGAAGGAGAACAGAGCACAACAGATAGTCAACAACACAGCAACAGTAACAGATAGTGAACTACACAGTTTGATAGCACTTAGAAAGCGTGTTAGCGAGCGCGAAACAATAGGCAAAGCGTGGAGCAATCGGGCGTGCGCCCGGCGTCAAGATAGGATTCTGACTGACTATGGAAGCGGCACGCGGTCTGCGCGTGCGCAAGACGGGCCGAGAACAATAGGCCGCGCTCGGTGATTGCGCGCGTCCATTCTATGTGGACGACAATCAGCTGGTATACAATGTTGACGGATGATTGTGTACAAGATAAAGTGAACTTATGAAATCTATATTTACGTGACTGTATAGTGTAATGTGTTATATATTTAAATGTAAATAAACTGCATATATATTATCTTAGTTTGTACATAACATATTATTTAATATTTTATACTGTACAATATATATTAATATAATATGTATGATGATTATATGGATTTAGCCCACACTATATTATCGTCGCTCTCCACCAGGTGAGATTTGGCCTTACGCACTCAAATTTATATTTAAGAAAAAGAATTCTCACCAAATCGCCGGATTTTCTATGGCTATATCTACTTTGTGACCCAGCAATACCTACGCCCGCCTGACCCGACTGACCAGTCGATATCAGTCTAACCGTGAATGGGTGACCCAAACTTTGTAAACTCTTCTCCGTGCTTCGGAAGTCACGTTAAGCCGTTTGTCCCGGTCGTTGGTCTTTTTACCTATCGGCCCTTTCATTTTTTGCACATTTTACTCTGGCCCAGAGTGGTATTGTTACGGCCCATACTACAAATGTATTTTTCCATAAGGAAGACTTGTGCCCAGCAGTGGGACATATATTATATGGGCTGAGAACCATCTCTAAGTTGTAGAAAAAAGACCCAATTTTAACGTGCTACATATCTGCTTCCAGTTGGACGGCGCCCAGAAGGACATCGACAAGGACGACGAGCCGGACTTCTACGAGGAGGCCCCTCTTCCCTAGGACAGCCACTCTCCGCCTCACCGGCCGCTCTGCTACAGGAACCGGCGACACTCGTGGGGGGGCACCGTGTGAACCTTTGGACTCTCAAGGAAACTCAACAAATTTGGCAACATCAGCGATTGTGTCGTCATCAGCGTCTACGCGATTTCTCCTATTTTTTCTCATCGTAGCACATTTACGGCAAAGGAATGTCGATTTTCTGCCAAGTATTTTAGACACATTTTTAGGAGATGTGTACTTGTGATTGTAATGAATGAAATAAATGCAATGTAAGCGCTATGGCTCTAATTATAAGATCCAATTTCATGTTGTGATGGCGACAGCCTCAAAGTATTTATCGATTTGTAATCGATTTGTTGTATTAAGGCATACATTTAGTCTAAGTGTTAGGTAATTGTATCAGTAAAATACTATTTAGCACTTCGTGATCATTGCCAAGGAATGTCTGATTGCGTGTGTGAAATAATCTATTCTGAAGACTCTAGGAAGTCTATTGTTCATGAAGTCAATGTTATATAATAATATCTTCAAATATGTAATAGTAATGACATATCTCCGCACACATTGCTATGCAATTATTACTTGATTGACAATGCCTAGGTCGAATGGATATGACTAATATCATATATACTTATAATTATATTTGATAATAATTTATAGATGTTTAATTAAAGTACCTAACGATGTGTGATAATTTATGACTATGCTATTGTAAGAATTATTATGTCGAAGATACATAGACCGTGCGCTCAAATGGAGGGCAGTGCGCGATTGTACCCTATAAGAATTTAAAGCTGTTATTTATATCATAGTAGAGAACGTACTTATTTTTATGCAATATTACATCCTATCAAAAATTATTTATCTCAAGGTCACAAAAGACATTGAATTTTGTCAAAGACAAAATGTGAATTTCATGCGGTGGACATGTTTTTGAAAAACTTATTCAAAGAGTTTTGGGTAAATAATTATTTAAATTAATAATTATATGAGTGATATTATGGCGACAGGAATAATGGTTCATGGGACTTAAAAAGTTGTTCCTTTGCATTAAAAATGCAAAAAATATTGGCATTGTATTGGTCCAGCCTAGAGATTTCTAACTCCTTTATAACACCTAGTTACTTGTTATTAACTGTATTTATATTCCAACGGTATTCGTAACTAATTGTGATCTTGTACAATATATAAATTATTAGCGTACACAGCGCTTTAAACACTAATTCGTATCATTAAGCGAAACTTATTACCTATATAGTCCCTTTCATTCTTTGCACATTGCATGAAACTAGATCAGAAAGGGTCAAATGGTTATTTATCGAGCTACTTTTAAATGCCTAAGATTAAGAGTTTGTGATTATATTCGTACCTATTCATTTGACATTAAGTACCTACCTTCCTAAAAACAATAGTTCTATGACCTCATCAAAATTATTCAGTCAATTTGGAACTTTACAGCGATTCCATTAGAGTTGAAAACCTGATGTGCATGAATCGAAAACTGGATTCAAAGCAATGGAATTAAGGAAAAGATATTAAGGTAGCACTGGTTGTGGGCTTGACCCTTAAAATTATGTTTTTTTTTATTTTAACCTTCAAATAACAATCAAACCGTCATTTCAGACTTAATTATCCAATAATGCAAAATTATATTGTTATAAGTAATATTTGAAGCCAAATTAAATTGGTATTCTTAGTTCGTAGTTTTCTCGGTTACCTGACACTTTTAGTCATTAGCTTTATCGGCCAAAGGACTTTAGTCCAGGCTGCTGTTATTATTTTTTAAAAGTAGCATAATAGTTTATGGTTCTTTTACTTTCGTTTCTTTGGGACTGTTTTCGTCACTGCGACCATAAAGATCTATTGTGACCAGCCTCCGTAAATCCTACTCGGGCTTAATAGTTACTCGTTTAAGTGAAAATGTTTGTTTGAATTAATATAATGTTTTGTTTTTATTACCTATCTAGACCTATGATGTAAAGTACAATTATCTATTCTTCAAAATTAATGATTATTATTTTTTGTAACTAATCTGTCGGCCATATTTGATTGTCATCTGTCAGAATTTGCCAAAAACTAAGCACAATAATACGTGAAGGCTGGTTTCATCGCGGGCTCAAGGATTAGACCATACTAATATTATTCTTTATACAATCTCTCGGCCACTTTAGTAGTACACTTCTGGGGTCTATTCCGAATGTCGAATGAAAATTAAGGGTATTGCAACTAGTGACGTTTGTGAGTAGGTATACCTTGTGAGAGAAGTGTTTTTCGATAGACATCAGCTAATTTGTGTCGACTTGTATAAAAGTCGAGATTAATAATAGAGGTTAAAGTATGAAATTGCTGTTTTTTTCTCTCTTAGTATTTTGTCTGTAACTATTAAGTTTCAGAGTATTTATAAAAATAATTACCTCCTCTTAAAATAGACCATAGTTTTGAGCTCTTTTGATTTGTGTTGATAGATTGCTGTAAGTTTAATTGTGATGAATTGGACACGGAGACACCACGGACAACTCTTTTCAAGTGCCTCCTGAATACATCATTTGATTTGCATTCACTTAAAAACGATAAATAATTTTATACTTCAACCCCTAATATTTACATCATAGACCCTCAGTACACTACATACATTAGTATTACTACTTCTATCATAGAAACTACGTACTACGTACGAGTCCTTGCAGTTTTAGTTCGTAAATATTAGAAAAAAAATTATGAGCCAAAGTGAGAGTGCCAAAGATACTAAAACTCGTTCCTTTAAAAAGTATTTTAGTTTATACACTAGTTAGATTTTTGAAAGTATATACCTTATAGGGGAATAGAGGGCTCTACAAAATTCGTCTATAATAAATATATCACCAAGGAAACATAATTTTTACAAAATTTATTATGAAGATACATAATTATGGATATGTTCCCCTATTAGTTAGTAAGAAAATATTTATTTTAACAGAGAAGTACGAGTATTATTTTTTTTTAGTTATAGGGTTGGCTTGTAAAGTATTCTAAAATATGCTCGCAAATAATAATATTCATCAACTCTTTAACGAAAGTGAGCCGTGAGAAAAAATAGATTATTATTTATTGGTGATGGTGACAGTAGGATAGTTAGACAGGTAGGATGTGAGGATATGCATTCCTTAAAAATATCAGATCAAATTAAATATTTATTTGATAATAAATACTTATGTAATTGTCACTTTGTGCAATAATGTTTTAATAATGTTCTTGAAATAATGTTACTTTTAATGATTAAGGTTATGCTTATAGATTTAGTTACCAATAATTTATTTAAGAAAGTGACTTTGTCTATTTATTGTTAATATCTCAGTATGCCTTACTATTCCGTTGACATTTTTATTACATAAAACGGGGTAGGCTAAGTCTGAAACCTGTTATTATTTCATAATCATTGCCAATAAAAATATTGAGAACCCAGTGTTTTACGTCTAACGTCGATCATACTATGAAATATATATTTTTTACAATGTATTATAAAAAAATATTCTATATTACTTAGTTAAGAACCAATATAATTTTTTTTATTTATTTATAATTGTAATTAACTTATTATAATTGTAATCACTAAATTAAATTCTATGCCAAGAAAGATGCATATTTTTATAAAAAAAATTATGTAGTTTAAACTATTTAAAACTACTTTTTGAAAGACGTCGGTATTGAAATTACAGGTCAATTGGAATGAACGAGGGTAATTTTATTGAGAATGTGATAGGCATAATATCTAAGTACTTACTAACTTTAAGAATAAAAATGTCCCTATATCAGAAGCTTGTAGTAAAGCTTACAACTGGATGTAATAAATTACTTGATGTTATAATAATTAATTAGAGTTAATAAGTTAGTCTTAGGGGATAGGGGTCGATAGAGACCATCACATCAGACAACGAGTGAGATCAACCAGTAGTTGCGCTGTTAGCGCTTTTCTATTATATTAATTTTCATTTCATAAGTCCACATGTAAATGTTTATGTAATTCGAAGTATAGTTATTAGTGTTCAGTCTCACTCCAGCTTCGTTGCGATTTGGAGGAATTGAAAGAAAGCTACCGTGTACTTAATTACCTAGGCTGGCAAATAACTTGGGCTTAATCTGGGAGATGATTTGCGCAGAGGGTTAAGATAAGAAAGTTATAAAGATTAGGTAAACTAATCATGACAAATATTTTTGGAACTTTTACATAAATAAAATTGATTGCTTCACACTATCAGTTCATAACCTTTTAGATTCATATTTCTAACTGATACGATAAGAAAATAACTTTCTTTGATTTATTTTCAGAATTTATCCGTAAAGTTAATAAATTAATAAAAAGCTAAGCAAAGCTTGAGCCTTAGAAAAAGGACTAAGCTTAATAGTGGCAATGCACTCAAAACATCACTAGCACTCGTGATAAAAAAAAATCTTGATACATAAAACTTTAAAAATTCTGTAGTGTCCTAGGTACCTTCCTAATGCTGATGGTTTAATTCAGGTTATTTGCCAAGAGGACTTCGCTGTCTCTTCAATAACTCCTAGAAGACAACATTTCGTAGTCTATTGTTGTGTAGATTTTGGGGTATACATTTTAACTGTACCTACTTCTTTAATTGTCACAGTCTTAAGCTATACTCTAACATTAGTGATCAGGATAGAAATATATATACAGGACGTCCCACGGCCACGCCACATGGAGCGAAAGAATATTAAATATGGAAGGTAGGATGTTTTACTGAAAGAAAACATCATTTAATTTTTTATTATAAGTTAATTACATAAATTTCATGATCTTCCTTTCATTGAAGATGCTATGTTTCTTCGGAAAAAAAATATCCTTAAAATCAACCCTTTCGACGGTTATCATAAAATACATGGTGGTTTTTTTTCAAATTTCGTAAGGCCGATTCCCGGTAGTGGCAGGCGATTTTCAATAAATCTATGAATGCACTTCCACTTATTATAAAAAGTCTTCTTTAAGTAAAACATCCTATCTTCAATTTTTAATATACTTTCCCTCCATGTGGTATGGCCGTGGGACACCCGGTACGTATAGTTTATACTATTAACTTTATAGAATAGCTATTATAAACGTTGCCATGTGTTCCAAATGCTTAAATTATCGAATAAGCAGTGTGAGCATAGAACTTCGATAGCCGCCATATTTGATCGACAAAAGCATCCGTCCTTTTCACTCCTTTGGGTTATCTGTCAAATTTATCGAATTTATCGACAATTGTCGATCTAAGACGTCAAATTGGGCTTATCGAATGTTCTATGCTCGTAGCGCAGCTTAGTTTATTCACTTCTATAGGTATCAATGAGCTTAGTAGACATTCAATGAATATAATGTTAGTCGCAGGTACCTGACACAGGCTATAAATTTGTTTCTAAGTATTGTTAATTTGTTACGTTTGCTATAGTTTAATTCAAAATGATTAGCATCGTGATTTCGTTATTAATCCTAAGTTATTCTACATTATAAGAAAAACCATTTGGAATGGACTCTGATTTGTTCGGCTTATGATAAAGAAGTAACCACATCAAGTAGTCTTAATGATTCTTCGTATAACAATTATCAGATAAATTCTTAAACCTTAATTCTTGTTTTGGTGATATATCCACACACTTTGGGCTGATGATGAAGTAAAGATCGCGCTGGATGTTAGTGGCGCAGGACTGCTTATTCTAAAAATCCTAGGTCAAACCCCATGTCCAGCTGACACGCTCTGGCCGTGGGTAGCATGACCCGAGGGAGCAGAAGAGATAAATAAAAAGAAGTAGATTGAAATGATGAATGATCACGATGAATTCTTACACTCTTATCAGATAACGCAAACTAAACAGCTTACACAAATGTGCCATAGTTAATTCAATTACCTAGAATCGTCACTCAAATATTGAGCTCCACCGGGATAAAATCTAGGACCTCTTATTGACGGTCACGTCACGGACACTATAATTGTTTTGGAACAAGCCTGAGACCGTCAACGCAAATACAACTACATTGTGTATGTCCTTGTTGAAATTGTAATTTTGAATTAATCGAAGTAGCTCCTATTCCAGCTGGTCTTTGTCTTAATTTTAAGTACTTATATTGATTGGCCTGAATTATTAATTCTATTGGTAGTCTGTACTTGTTAACTCCATAAAAGGTACTTACATTATTTATTTATATTTGAAACGATACATTAACTATTTATTAGTAAGCATACTGTATCTTATTATGTGAGGTATATAATGATTATGAAGTTATTGTAATCACAATTAAGCTCATTAATAAATGTGTAATTTTATTGTTCCATAATATATCACAAAATAAAAAATATCATGAATGAAGATAATGTAAAAAAAATCAGTGGTACAAGCTTAACCTACGCATCTTATTATAGGCTTTCACTGATAATAGCGGTTTAAAACTTAATTGTATAATTAAGTAAGTATAAATGTTTCTTCTTTCAATAAATATCACATACTATTGCATAGAATATTGTTTCTTTGATTTGTCAGTTTCAGAATCGTAAAAGATAATGTTTACTTCCTTCCTTTTCCTATCCATAAATGATTCTATCCAGACAATGATAAATGGCTAGAAACTTTCGATGTATTATCATTGGGTACACAAAAAAAAATATTAGGGTAGGTAAGCAACAGCACAAATTATTACCTAAAAACGATACCAATTTTTAGTTCAATTTGAGTCCGTTTCAGTTTCTTGATCTTTCAATTCGAGGAACATTATTATCATAGCTGTACATTTTTACTATAACGACAGTTAATATCTGGATATCAACATCCATTAAAAACATAATTTGTTTTATTCTAATCATTTTGTATATAAGATAATGTACAATCTTGACTTTTTTTAGTACCAAGCCTGGCCTATGAAATTTATTTATTTATTGCATCATAATGTACATACAATAGGTCTTATCAGGTAAATTTTGACAACATTATGAACCCTGTCGGGCACTGCAAAATTGACAAATGAAATGAGAGGAGGATACTTTCCATTGATAACACCATTTTAACATTTATAATTGGTAGGACTAAATAGACGTTGCATTCATATTTATTATTTGTATATTCAAATTATTTAATTATTTAAACTTACTATCTTTAAGTAGAATAATAATATTGATAATATTAATTATTGATTATTTTTTTAATAAAGTTATTATGAAGATTTTTATTTTTGCGTTGGCGTCGCACAAATAATAACGTTAATTTTAATTACTGCTATTAGCTCACAGCAATCAGAATCAATCCCAACACTATAATTGTAGAATAGTGTAGTCTATGATACTAAGCATGTTTACTATTGGTTCGCTAATTGCTATATTATCTGTGGCGTATCGACAGTGCTGCTCTCAGCGGGAGCAATTGCAAACTAAAAAATCGACGTCAATCAAACATGTCAGTCATACATTTAATGGCGGAGATTGTGTTGTTTTTTACGAGCATAGAATTCCGGTAATGATCAATCTGTTAGTGCGATATGTTAGAGATGGACACCGCGCATTAAAAACAACATTTTGGAACGTAATATAAGTTGGGTGGAGTATCGGGTCGCGATTGTTTATTATCGGGTATGGAGTATAGAACATTGCATTGTCTGTGATTTTATTGAATTAGTGTGAGTCGGCGTGTCGGAGGTTAGCTCAGAACAGTGTTAAGGGTGGCGGCGTAAGCTTGTGTGAAGAATGGGGGCGCAGCAGGCGAAGGAGCGCGGCACCGCAAGCGGGGCGTCCATGCGCTCGGCCCGCTCCAAGCCCAGGGTGCCCAAGGACCCCCGCATACTCGGCTCCAACATTTTCACCGAGCACAGCGGTGAGTCACTTTTTTCAAGCTCAAGCGACTTCCTGCAAACCACTTGCTGCTAGGCCGAACTTTCTGAAGATGTACCGAGAAAGCCTCGCCATTCTTGACTAATGTTTGGAACTTAGAGCCAAATGACGTAGATTATTACTAACTTGCGGTCAAATCTTTACAACAACATTTTGTCCTTTTAACATTTCAAGAATACTTAATAATTTTGAATTAAACCCTACCTGAAACACAAAAACCACCTAAAATGTAGATTTTATTGTACATTTTGTTCTCACTGATATACTGATTTTGTTTATGTGTTGTGATCTACAATATTTTCTATTTGTTTATAACTATTTCCTACGTAGATAACCCTGATCAGACCCAACTTGACCTCTCTTCCTGACATTATCAGTTCAACAATGTTTTGCTATTGTTACTCTAGGCTGAATTATATATTGTTTAATATTGTGTGTAGCCTTTTATTGCAATTTCGCTTTTATAAGTATTGCCAATATTGCACACAACTTTTTTATCATTTGCTTTAAGACATTATGACTTTATCCGATTAAAAACATCAGGTGATCCAAAGCTTAAACTTATAACAGGGACAATTAGTGATTGTGTAGTTCAGGATGTTAAAAAAAAACTTTACCTCTTAATGTTCTAAGAACTAGGCACAATAAGAAACACTATGGTTTAACACATTTGTGTTTGTGCCGACTCTTAAGGTGTTAACATTCGAAAAAGATGAGACTTAATTATAATTGTATTGACTCTTAATAGCACACTAAAATAAGTTACAGTGATTTTTAAATGAATTACTCATTTATTATTCATTTTAACATAATTGCATTGTACAAATTCAAGCATCGTTATAAATTTCTTCTTGACGGCAACATGTGGCTTTTGCGAATGTTTTTTTTTTCTTCTTTTTGTGATTGTTTTTTTGAGATATAGTTACGATAATGTAAAAATATTTTTATAATCTGTATGGGTTTTCACTTAGCTATACTTTAAATTAAGAAAATTCTGACTTCTATCATCCAAGTAAGAATTCTCCAAGAATAGAAGAGAATAGAAATCTCTAAGAATACTATCAAAGCATCATCTAAGAATCAAGGAGCACTTAATTAAAATGGTTGGTCATCTCTCATATTTATTTCTCCTAGCAGTTTTCCTGCAACTTACTTATTCAGGACAATATCCTGTGATTTAATATTATCAAACCTTATAAAAGCAATTTATAATAATGCCACAATTATGTTAATGTGGCGTAAACAAAGATCTAAGACCATAAGGCTAAATCTGTAATTAGGAGGCATTAGGCATCATGATATAACTTGTTCCATCTATAATGCATCCCATATTAAGGGGAAGGTATTGTGACATTGCGTAACAAGGGGCTGAGAGGGGTCTTTAATTATGTTTGTGTCACATTTAAAATTTATAAAAAAATGCTAATAAAACTAATTTGTAAAAAATGTTTTATTTCGATAAGTTTTGGATGTATACCGGCAAAATATGAGATGTTCCTTTGGGGAGTGGAGTCTCACAAATGTGACTAGCTGTGGCAAGGATGGGAGCGGGGTTCAAAAAAGCATGAAATTTATGTGATGTATTTTGGATACTTCTATATGTAGTAGTTAATAGTTTTATTCATATCTCTTAGGTTTTATATTGAATGACTAAAGACTAGAAGCTATAAAATTAAAAAATTTAATTAAAAGCAGTACAATAGTACTGCTTTTAATGCCAAATTGTGAATATATCTTCACCATTTTAAACTTTTGTCTAACATTGTGCCTGGCATGGCAACCATCTCGCATGGGGTCTTAAACATGTCGGCCAAATGTCAGTGGCATCTTAACCTACTCAGGGATATCAATATTATCAATTAAGATCAAAGTTGTCTTCTCATATTGTTTGCAAACCAAAGTTGCGCAACTGCTATCGCAATTAGAAATTGTTTTGATCTGTCTGATTTACAATAGGCAATTGTCCCTTGTTCTACAGAGCTCTCTACATACACCTAGTTGACCAATTTCTCGTTTCTCTGTCTGTTCTGTTTGTACGTGCTAATCTCTGAAATGGATGGACCGATTTCAATGAAATTTTGCATGGTGATGTCTCTGGTCAACATCTTAGATACTTATTATTCCGAAAATTAAAGGGTTCCCGTGGGATAGTTAAAAAAACCTGTAACCATGGACGAAGGCGCGCAAGAACAGCCAGTTTTCAATAAAATTGCTCTAACTGCATCAGGTGAAAAGTCTGCCTGTTTGCCTCCTATATTAAAAAAAGTGTAATATAGTGTAAATATCATGATTTGAGCTGTTTCATTAATATTAATAACCTAGATGTATTTTGTTGGTTTCCATTTGTGTAAAAGCTTTCTTTTTTTTGTTATATTTCATGCTACTGCTTTTCATCAAAACTCTGTTAGGTGATAATTTCTTACAGTATTGATAAAAACTAAAACATTTTTCTGCAAAAACAATGTTTGATTTGATAGCTACATTTATAATATTTTATTATACATTAATGAAACCCCGATTACTCGAAGACGCCTGAACCAATTTAGAAAATTCATTTTTTGTTGCTGGGTATACTTTTGGTTAACATAAGGCAAAGATCTGATGATGGAACCCTGGAGAAATCAAGGCAACTCTGCAATAATAATTCTCACTGTACAAAATTATTAAATTGTGTAAACTTACCAATAACTTTAATATTTGCTTTGAAAACAACTACATCTTTGGTATGATATGCTTACCAGAAGAATCTGGAGCACTGGGTAGATAACATGGCTGGACACTGACTTCAGAAACTGTTTAACTGGAGTTATTTATTAGTTCCAATTGTATTCTCTATTTAGTTCTGAATTATTTTTGATGGCGGTTTTTTATTGCCATTATAAATAACTGCAAATAGGTAATCCATATGACACAAATTGAAATTAATAAATTATAATAAAAAATAGCCATAAAAAGTGATAGATAACATACTCAATGGGTAATTTATCATAATAAATTTAGGTGTATTCAATTCACAATTAGCCTTTCAAATCAATTGATTAAGAAAAATTAACCAAAAAATGTAAATGACAGACTCACGACAGACTCATGACAGACGCGCTATTAAAATTTAACAGGAGTGCGATGATTAGGATTTTGACCGGTCACTGCAAGCTAAACAGACACCTCTACAAAATATAAAACTAAATAAAAATGATGCTTGAAGGTTCTGTAAACAAGAGCGTGAAACACTAATGCACCTCTTGTGCTCTTGTGAACCACTGATTCACATAAAAATCAGACACCTGGGGAGACACACCCTCGACCCAAGGGAAATAAAAACAATCCAAACTGGGAACATCTTATCATTCCTAGACAGTGCCCAGTTGATGGAGCTACTGTAGGACCTTAATAGAACCTACATAAGAGGCTGGTCACAGTAGATAGATACCATAAATAAAAATAATAATGCTAATGACAGCCTTATTAAATGAAAATATGTTTTACCGCGTTGGCATCGCTTCTGTAGCGCGTTGCGAATGATACAAAACGCTTTCGCATCGATAAAGACGCGATACGGTTGCTAGCTTTGCGTCCCATCTATGATTCAGTCCGAATCAAACGCGATTCTGTCACCATACAAACGCGATTCAATATTACATTGAGCGGTTCTCCACTTCTCCACTCACGCGCTAACCTCCCTACGTACTCTCTCAGATATCATTTAAACGGCACGGTCGCGCGTCTGCATCGATACAGTCGCGATGCGGTAGCGTATTGCAAATGCTAGTAACGCGCATTAGTAATACAAAATGATGCCGTGGGCAGGGGCTATAGGACCCATCCACATTATTTGTCTTTGTGCCTATGTAATATTTAATACAATTGCTAACGCCCTAGATTATTTTTGGGTACGCAAATAATGCCCAATACTCAATACTATAGTTTAACTAACACTGTACCATCAGTCGGACTGTATGCTTGGTTGCCACCTTTGTCACATTGAAATTATCCGATTTTTTTAATATGGAAGAAAGGAAAGTTGTACACACTGCTGCAAAACAGACTAGACTTGTTAACATCTATTTCCTTTGCTATAAAAGCTGTATTCGTACTTCAAATGAATATGTGCCTTGACGTGCTGCAAATTGATTTGCGTAGTACATACATCATAATGAATATGCTGAAAAATCATGCATCGCGATAACCTTGTAAAACGCACAATCAGCTTTCGAGTATTTTTATCGATGATTATAATCGATATCATTACTGATAATTATATGAAACCACGCATTACTGATACTGGTTTGCGTTGAACAATGGATACGATTCGTTGGACATCAACGTAATGAATAGATAATGTTTATTTTGTCATAAATTTTTGACATTACGCAGAATATTGATAAAATTTCATTAGACACACATTTAATTACATGCAATATAGTTAATTCCTCAACTATTATATGGATTATAATAATAAGGAAAGACAAATGGAGATTGCATTCATTTTTTTTGATTCATAATTATTGTATCTTCAGATTTAGGCTAGTGAACAGAGGCGTGAAAGTCAGAAATTTGAAGAAAAAAATTAAATAGGTACAGCTCATAAGATTTTCCCTATATTTTTTTCATTATTTTTTTTTAATTTAGGAAGAAATGTATTGACGAATTATAGTACTTTTGTTTAGTATAAGTCAATTTTCTGATCAGGTTGACCAGTTGGTTAAAATATTCAACAATGGCGTAAACTTATGATGTCGTGATATATCAGCTTGACCAATAGATTTTTTTTTATCCAAATAATGATAGACAATTTAAGCACAACGCAATGCTGAGATTAGTAAAATAGCGGCTGGCGGCACAGCTGATGTATATTGCTTTAAAAATTTCACCATTGGTTAAGCTGACGTCACACATTTTAGTGTTTTTTGACGTCATTGGTCTAATCACAGAATAGTAAAAACAATTAGAAATAGCAAGGGGGCGTGGCACTATCGCCGATGACAGTAACGCTTGTCAGTGCGTTACCGGACCGGATTGGTTGCGACTGGCGTTTGACGGATTTTGGTCAGGCGTATAATAGTTTACATGATCCTTTACGTCACCAATTTCACGAACATGGCGGATAGCGTTATTGGCAAATGAAAAAAAAATAAAAATAAAACATGTTTTAATTGGATTTCTACAGTAAATCCTTATTGATATTTATTGAACTTGGAATATTTCGGACCCTTGTAACAAATACTATCTGAATTAAAAAATATTTTCATAACTTTTGATATGAGTCAACTAGCCTATTACCAAAGACGTTTAGTTGAAAGCTACTGGAAGATTAAATTGGTTTCCCACGAGTCAGTTTTTAAATCCGTGGTCAGTTTGACCGAGTTGTAAAATATAGAGCATTGGCGTAAACGTATGATGTGATACGTCGTCGTGTGTGTTACCAAAGTCTGTCAACAGAACAGTCCATATAACTGACTGTAAGTGACTTTACGTCCTTGACAATTGTCTCTTTCTCAACATATAGACTGGCTACCATCACGCCGCGACAATGAGCCATTTCCTGATCTTTTTGTGATAAACAAACAACATTACAATACCACAAGGCCGTTAAACAATGTGATTAGATTTAGCGCGATAAAGGAGATTTCTGTGAATCATACCCGTATTTGAATAATTTCGATTTATAACACCTCTACCTAGGGTACCGCATACCTACTGTAAGTTTGTAAATAGACGTAACTCTTTTGTAGGGAAATTCGATCCGATTCTCTAAAGAATGCCAATCGAACATCGTATGTAACTACTCTTTATTTGTTTTTTTATTAGCAAAATACCTTAAATATTTTGTATACGCGGATGGATGAATAAATAAATAAGTAAGAGCAAATGAGCATGTAACGAGAAGAGTTATGAATATGAGAGTGGATGGTAATGCAGGGAGAGGAAGAATAAAGAAGAGATGGATAGATTGTGTGAATCAGGACATTGCTAGAATGAGAATGAATGCTGATATGGCGTGTGATAGGGGCGAGTGGAGGATAGAAATTCGTTGCGCCGACCCCAAATGAAATTGGGAAAAAGGCAGGCTAATGATGATGATGATTTTGTATACGCCGAAGAAAACTATATTGCCTACGGTTCTCAGAATATGTACCTCAATTGTGTATAACTTTAAATGGCAATTACGAGTACAAAACTATTTAAAATGTAAATGAAAAAAATATCGCTTATATATTTGTTGATATCCCTGTACATCTAAAACTTTTAGACTGGAAGGCGGGGTCTTCTGGAGATCGTGCTATTTTAGCATGGATTCGTATCCGTATTATAACTAGAGATTGGATATTCGGGCATATTTACCTTAAGTACATATTTGGCTAACATATTATGGAAGCGGCTTCTTAAAATATTTTTATTTCGGGATTGCATAACTAATCAGACGCATATTTAACGTTAAATTTTAACCTACAATTTGATGAAGGGTGTAAGAGAAAAAATGGTATTCAATAAAGAAATTTAAATTAATATGTCAAATATTATTGATAATATTAAATTTCTTATTCAACTCGGTTCTCCTTATTTAACCATTACAAAATATTTATTAATCTCTCTAGAACAGCACATGAGGATGATGATAAGCATCATCTCCTTCACTACTCTATATTTTTTTCCACGTGTATTAAGTCCCAACTTCCACGTGTATTAGGTCCCAAGCAAAGATAGTTAAGTAATAATTTATTGGATTAATTAATAATGGATTCAATTCGCTCAATGCCACCGCGAAGCCAATCAGCTTGTTTTTACAATGTCTAGTATATATTTACAATAATTCAAGCGTTTTAACTATAACACCAAACAGAGTGACGTCAACTTGACCAATAGTTAAATTTCCGATGAAAACAACACGGTCCACAGAGGAGTTCGAGATCCCAATGTTTTTGGTCACCCATTCAAAGCCTGACCATGGCTCAGCGATAGCGACATGATTAGACATTGACGGCTTAACGTGCCTTCCAAAGCACGAAGGAGTAGTTCGAGATCACAATGTTTCTGGACACCCATCCAAAAACTGACCATGACGATGGAAACTTTGTCTTCGATATCGAAAGCCAAAGCGTGTAGTTGTGGTTAATTACGCCACGGAGCTCCTCATCCATGATTCAAACTAAGCCAAATTTAAATTAATAGTATTTTGTATATAAATCTTTGCGGCTTTCTCTAGACTTTTAATAGCGGTGACCTCTTTATCATCTCGTTATTATAACTAAGAGATTCAGATTTTTTGTGTACATCCAGAGCATGGAACTTCTTACCCACCGGCATGCACAATCGCACATTCCCTCTGACTTACTATGAATGCGTTATAGCGAGCTGGCTAAGCTGAACTTTATGCTATCTTCGCATTTGGGCTCGTTTAATGTTTACCGTCAGCTCGTGATACAAATAACTCTGTAGTAGTACATATGAATCCAGATCATTAACAAGGATCGAAGATTAGGAGTATTATTGTATATTCATTATTTTTATATTAGCCAACCTTTGTTGATTGGCTAATATACATTTCGTCCTCAGTCTATATACGTCCTACTGCTGGGCACAGGCCTTCCTCATGGAGAAACACATGAGGAGTATGGGCTGTAACACCACCACGCTGACCCAATGCGGGTTGGTGGGTAGAAACGTTCGCAATAGCGACTGGAAGCAATGTGCCTTCCGAAGCACGGAGGAGCTCGAGGTCACAAAGTTTTGGTCACCCATCCACGGCCTGACCATGGCGAAGGTAGCATTGTCTTCGATCGAAAGCCAAAGCGTACTAATCACTACGCCACCGAGCTTTTCTAAAATTAAATACATTTATTTTACACTTTATTCCCTAGAAAGCGTCCCGCAACCGTAATGTGGTCTACATTTTATTTTATAACATTATTGTAGCATTGAGGAATCTTCAAATTGCCTTTTTTACATCGACTCGCGTGTGCCAGAGATGTTAGAAAAAAACTTTGATTAGGAGGCGGCACCTCTAACGATAGGGAAATATAATTTTTTGTTTCTACGTGGGTGGCACTTAGTTGCAGCAAGGGACGAGCGGTCCACTATCTTATGGTCGTCATAACAATGGCCTTGAACGGACGCGTACAAAAGATTCAAATAATCTGTGATTAAAAATTGCGTGGTATATTAATAAAGTTAATAATATATTGTGTAATTATTCACAAAGCCATTCTTACATTGCTGTGTTTTTTAGCTTATAGGGCCAAGTTCAAGTGTGTTCATTAGATTAGAAAAAAAATCCAGATACATAGAACATAAAAGCAGTGGAAAAGTTACGCGTTTATTATAAACTTAAGGTACTTCTTGATTTACCACAAAGTAAATACGTCACGGCTTTGCTTCAAGCTAAAGTTGAGTTGTAAGCAAAGCCGTAATAATATTATAATTATTTTATATATTAGTAAAAGCTTTTAGTGTCAGACAAACGTTAAAAAGACACCCTCACCTACCCTCGAAATCGGGATGATTTCATTTGAGTGTCAAGATTTTCAACCACTACATATAAGCTATAGTTAAATGAAAAAAATTAAAAAATATTTAAAAAAGACAAACTTTTATTTCTTGAATTAAAAGCGTGTTACCTACATTGTGATTGCAAAAGATGTTATTTAATGCTCCGTCAAATTTATTTATTTTTTATTTTATTTATAACTTTTTAGTGTTAACTTTTTAAAAAGTCAAATAAAATCTTGTAAAAAAGCGTACGAAGTGTTGATGTGGTTTGTAAAAATACATCTAACACAAACTTGTTGAGTAATTTTCGAGATCTGAGGTAATTAGGAAATATTTAATTAAGTAAAAAAAAATTGTTTTCTTTGATTATAAAGACAACGTTAGGTACTTCTTCTTGCCCTTTACTTTCTTTATAGGGGTCAACAGAAAAAATTTACTTTTTCATTCTCTGTCACACCGCAGTTCGACATCCACTCTTTCCTGTCAATCCAACTCTTCTTGTTATGTGACATTCATCTCTCGTCGCAAATGCGATGTAATTTAAAACAATGCTAAACTATAGTTCCTCTTACATACTTCTTCTGAATCCTATCCATTTTACTAACTTCTAACGTCCCTCATTTTTCCAATTTAAGGAAGGGAAAGCAGGATGGAACTCTTGTTTGGAAAAGAATTGTCTATAAGAAAGTGGTGGTATGAACTTATAATTTTTGCACCCATTATAACCTGTCTTATGTGTATAATTGTTTATACCTACATGATTACATGAATAAAGAGTTTAATAACTCCTCACATCCCTCGCTACCTGCGCATTTCACGTTCGCATCACGTAATCGCGATATTAAAAATAGATTTTTAATCCTATTGCACATAGAGTAAAATTTTAATCGAGTTAGTGAGCTCCTGCAGTCTCGAGCTGGCTGGTGTGCATTTAAACCTTAACTACTCAAGGGGTACAAAACGAGACACAATAGAATCATCTATTTTTTTGCGAACACCGGTGTTCGCAGTGCCCTCCGAGTGGTTAAAAAGGAATTAATAAATTTCTTCATTGCTCTTTAAGTTTAATTTTAAATTATATTAATTATCTAAATATTTTGACGTAGGAAGCCGCGGTATCGTGAAAGCGTCTCTTACGTGGTGTGAATCGCGGCGGCCAGAGCTGGTTGTGAACTAGCGACAACCGGTTTTTTGTTCCCACGGATCACGGGAGCCTCTAACTTACTCCTACATTCATTCATAGCACTTTGATAATGATCATATGACAACAGTCGTAGTTTATTGTATTATTTAGTTTATAAATAACATTCATGAATCGGTGATATATAGACCTTATATCTTTAACCCACCCACGCTACCTACGAATTCACAGGCACAGATTATACAACGAGGTAGCAAATTGGAACCTACATTTAAACAATACATCGGTGAAAACTGAATTCAATTCCATTCAGTAGGTATTGCGTGATGCGCCTACAAAGATTTACATTTATAAATTATAAAAGGTGTTCTATTCCTGTAGCTTTAATAAAGGCCACAATGCGGATATTTTTAAATCTATAAAGTATAAAATTAATAAATAAAACACACATCTATGCAGATAGCTGGGTTATGATATTAATATAACGTACTGACCCGTATTAATTTTGTTATAATTAAAACTATAATTATATAAGAATATTAATTTCCCGTATCACACATGTAAGCCGGTCTCAAACTTATTAAAAGGGCTTACATATTGCACGTCATATTCAGCAAAATTTCAACTCTATTCTCGAAAACCGTTTTAATTATTACAGCGAGCTCTGAAGTCGACACCATTAAATTTTGCCGAAAGCTTTTCCACGGTTGAAGTGTAACAAGAGATTGTCGCCCGGTGAATGTGCTCAGTTTATCTCGGGATCCGTCTAACTTCCCTCGCAGTACAGTTTCAATGGAACTATCCCACCTGCCTCACTCAGAACTAGGTCGTATTGGAAACAAAGCGTAGAACACTTCGAAATGAACCCTCGCTGTCTAATGTTAAATCATCGACTTACTAATTCAGATAGGTCGTCGATTAGTCGATTATCGACCGTGTGCATCGGCGCAGTCTCGCTGTTGAAGGGGATATGTACACAGTGAACAGGAAATGCCTACAGTCGATGCTATTTACTATGACATATGCATGGAGTGGTTTGCAGTTCTACTCTATGTAAACTATGAAATATAAATTAAATAGGCGAATATATGTGCGAAAAAAATGGCAGGGAAAGTTCGATGAAAAGGAAATAAAATTTGATATTTTTTCCTAAGGAGCATGAGCAGCGCGATATTATATTTATCTCGTTTTTATCACGCTTGACAGGTGAACGTGATAAAGAATCCGATAAATGTAATTTCAGAATTAATCCGATATATGTAATTTCGGTCCCCACGTAAAAGGGGGCAAGCCTATAAAACTTTAAAACCATAACCGCACTTTGATTGATCCTACGTTTACACTTACACATAACATGAAGTTTTAAATGTTCATGGTCGAAAATGTCCCATTTAGCTTGATAGGGACATGGTATTTCGTTTCTTTGGTTTTGACATTAAAAATATAAGAAACCTCTGACCAAACTTTCAAGTTTTTCGTACTTTGGAAGGCACATTAAGCCGTGAATGCATCTGTTGCCACCCACCAATATGCATGGTAGTGTTACCGCCTATTCTCCTCATATTAAGAATGCCTGTATTAAAAATATGAACATCAAAAGATAAACAGTATTGATTACACGGGCAACTGAAGACGCAACAGGCTTACGTATTGTCCGTTCTTGAGACACGCCAAGGACTTTAAGCTTTTACTCGTTGACAGTAAAAGCGGCTCTTGTGAAATGTGACAAGAACACAGAACGAAGGGTAGTATTTACGGCATACAATGCATATTAGAGATATAGGTACAATATACCTACCTGTTGCGCTGACCTTCGTTATGATAGGACAAAAAGGCATTGATATTGATGATTGAGCATAAGATAGTGTCGAGATCAATTTAAGTCGCAGTTCAGGTTTTAGTTTTCGAGTTATATCAACTATGTAATACTAATTACTATAAATCAACCTTTTTATTCGATGTAATTTCTATCTAAATGTGAATTAAAATTTTATCTGGTTTCGACATAGATTACTGACTCAGTTTCTGACTGCATCTTTCAATGATAATGAGTTGTAATGTTACATCCATAGCTATTCTGGTTCAAATGGAATAGAGCTGTAAGCTCAGGTTGGCAATACCAATCTACGAACTTCTCGTTGAACTAGCTTATGTTACTGTTTATCCACTGAGTAACTATGGATCTCTGAACAGCTGATCAACGTCCAGCTGAGCAACAACGTCCCATGATTGACAAAGGCTGCGTTTCAGAACAATTGTTTTTTTTTTATTTCTTATTGGTTGTGCTCCGCCTTTGCCTACCGCCTTCCACTAGATGAAATCTCATCTGTGGTCCAACTACACTCACATTACTTTACTTAAATAGACTTTGCGCAACCTTTACATATATTACAATTAATTATGGTTTTCGCGTGTTTGCACTGCTGTTACAACCATATCGGGCGAATTGTGGTTTACACCTTAGGGGATGTGGTTTGTGTGTATAGTTCTTTATAGCTAAAATTGAATTTTAGTTTAACGAGAATCCACCCGCCTTGAGCTTTTTAATTAAAATGTAGTCTATCTTTTTAAGCCTTTCGCGCAAGTTTTTAATCTGCGAATAGTTCAGTTCAAGATTAAAACATCCTTCTCTCTCTATAATTCGTATAAAATTAAACTGGGTCGGGATAAAGAAATTTAACACGGACAGACCTAAATATATTTCATATCTACTTGATAGATTCCCAAATATGTCCGTAAATGTTTGCAGGATATTAACACACAGACTTATATCAATTGACTTAGGGTTAGTTATTTGATCCGTGGTTAGGTTGACCAGTTGGTTAAAATATGGACCAATGGCGAAAGCCGACCTCAGTCTGATAATGGTGTTTCATTTTTCAATAAATTATTAATGTTTCAAATGAAAAAAAATGTAAAAAATGTTAAAAATTTAATTATATCAAATTACTAAGTATCAATAGTTTATTCTACTTACAAACATGTAGGTAGAATAAGCTTATGTAAGTATGCCCAGACGCACATCGCGTCCCCGGCTGACCCAATATGTGATCTTGCGCATGCGTGCTCGTCCACTCTGTACAGTCACAAGCACCAACATGTATACAATCTCATTCAAATATGAGTCTTATCGCTTTACTATTAGAACACAAATGTGTACATTTTATTGCGAGTGGCCGTCTTCACTATACATAGAGTCCCCCGCAGCGCTGACTCACGCGACATGTGCTCGCGCCGATTGTATGCCATCCATATCCATCCGCGAACAGTTTTTGTATCAATTCATCGCTTTTGGTGTGTTCCCGCGCGACTTTTTTGTTTGTTCGATCTATTTTTTGATGTCGGATCTTTATAAAGACGTGTGACCTCATATTGCGATATAAACGGCTATACATACTATACGCAAATCTTCGGGAAGTATCTGATGTTCTTAAGTAAAACTTACAAAGTAAGGCAAACAAGAAAGAAAATAGACTGTAACGGATTTGATTATCCTTAACGCTTCACCTCGGAATATCGGAATAAAAAAAAGCCTATGTCCTTTCTGTAGACTATTTATCTGTATACCAAATTTCGACGTGAAAGCGAGACAGAGGTAAATTCGCATTATGGATTACACATATTATTTAGTTGAAAAAATTTATTGATTTGTTTTTTTGGAAAAATAAATTTTATTTTGTTTATTGTGGGAACCACATGTTCATTGATATCGTTCTCATTACCACATATAAAAAATCTTTAAAAATCTACTATAAAATCTTTTAAACTTTTAAGTTCAATAATATGAGACCGTTCGTAATGAAAGAATATCCTCAATGTCAAACGAAAGCTGTTGGTTCTATACTCTATCCATATTGTTCTGAGTCAAAAGGTAAACAAAGAATTTGTGTTTCTCAAACTTTTTATCCAATTCTGGGACAAAATAATATGGGCTCTAATTTTGTTTTTATAAAATAGAAAAGGAGTAGCCGTACTTAATATACCAATATCGTCATTGAATATAAACATTATTTATTTGTGTAATGAAGTAATGTTTTATGAGTATTAGGTATGTTGAGTGTATTTAAAAAACAAGCTATCATTGCTATCATCCAAATGATACTAAATATTAAATAAATCAATTAAATTCAAAGTAGATTCAAGGTGTCATTAACATGTTATGAACTTTATAATATCATTGGAATATCTTTTGGAAGTATTCTATACTCATAATAAAAGTTTGAGAATACTATTCGTTTTAGGTCTTTTTTAGTTTAGAAGTAAAAATATCAAAAATTATTAAAGGTGACGAGTAATTACTGAATTTGCATCATTTAAAAATAATAAAACATTAAATAATCGTATGTTTTTGATAAAACTTTTCGACAATGCGTAACGACATCTTAAATAACCATTTTTTTGGTTTGTTTACATTTTGTCGCAGATCAAAATGGATAGACTATAGACATATCTAGCTCCAGGAGCGTCCTTGAAAAATTCTAAGCCATTCATTCACAAAGCTACCAAGCTTTTGTTGTGGGAATAATAGGCTTGGAACTCAGCAAGGTTTTGTCCTTGCGTTCCGTTAAGCAATAATAGTTTAATTAAAAGATATCAATGCGCAGAGGATAAATTAAATTAAATGCTCAAGATAATAGTTTGTGGTTGTGTAGCAACGGCTCTCATGACAGTGTAGGGTAACAGGCTACATGTCATAGATTTTATATTTACAAATGAATTAATTTGGTTTCCCTTTTTCTTTTTCATAAATGATTTTTTTAATAATGAGATAGAGTCCACGTTTCAAACCAACCTCTAGGTGTAACTTTTTTATCGATAATACCGCCATCTGGATGTTTTAAAAACTAGATATACCTACATAATAATATGTCGAAAACAAACCTACCTACGGTCCCGGTCATTGTGCAACCGTTTCTGCACACCAAAACTTTCTTTGCTAATAATTTATTAAAAATTATTGCTACGCGTCCTAGCATTGTCCGGCGGGAAGACACCTCTTATAAAGCGACCTTATTAACACACAATGCGTTTTGTCCACAACTTGGTAATCATAACAGGTAGCGGGCCGTAACTAATTTGTGACGTGTAATCTTCACAATACGCTGCCACGGCAATCTCTAGGCACATTTATGCATCATCGGATATCGACTGCAGGTACATTTATGCTTCGATGGATTTAGACAATCGAACAGATACATGTACAGTAGAGTTCCGAAATATGTATGCACGTTTGACAGTAAATGATCCTTATCGGAAGGGAACAAAAACTATACATATTTTTGAACTTGACTGTACAGGAATACAGTCACGAGCAATGATATCCAATGAAATATGACACTTATTGCTAAGAACATAATGTTTATTTTAAGTCAAACACTAGTTTATGTACGTTTGCTGTACAAATGTCGAACAATAACAATATGACTGGAATGAGGATATTGATTTTAATTTTAGATATTTTATTGTTATAAGGCGCGTAGAATGATGTTCAAATAATTAATAAATAAACTGAATTAACAATGTTTCACCATAATGATACCATATATATTACACGCCTTCATCATTAATTAGTAACTTAGCACTTGGCTTAGCATTTCTGATGAAATCGCCCCTACAAGTAGGCAATACTAAAGCTTCTTATAATGTTGTATGTAAAATATTTTACTCTTCGAACTGTTTAACACAAAATAAAGAAGTTGTCGTTCAAATCATCAAAACGACAAGTTCTTCTCATTCTAAAACTAGAGCATACCCTATTCCTATTGCCTATTGATCGTAATTTGTCCGAGTCGTCAGCGAAAAATTTTGCTACCTTTTAATCATGTTTTCCTGTGAGTGATCCCGGACTAAATTGTCAAATCAGACTAGTATCAGAGAATCGACGTTTTGAATTAAATCAGAAGCCGAGGCTTTACTGATGGCAGAGGTATTAAATCATTTAAAGCAACAGCATGCTGTTTTGAGGCTTGGAGGGTAAAGCCCAGGCCATATTGCTAGCGGAGCGACGGAATTAATACATTCTAAGCAAGAAGTAGCTTCGATGGAATTGTCGGAGGTTTCGCTCGCTACCTTTGCATACGAAACAAAGAGGTGTGAAACGAGCATCGTTTCATCTCGTTTTGTACGCTTGTCCGCTCTTTGGCAATGTGTTCTGCGCTTTAGACTGGCAGTATAATTAGTGAGCACTGCGACTTAACATCGTATGTCATAAGCTTACAACATTCACTGTGTCTAGGTCCCCAATCGGGATTGTACGCCGCCGGTTATAAGGTGCGAGAGATTCTAGCTTATAATCCCGGGGAGACAAATGTTTGATTGATTTTTATGGTGGCTGGGACTGGGACACTCACTCGCAAGTCTAACTCTTGATATAAAAAACTTATGATTATATAACTAAGGGAGAATTCGACTAGATTAGTGACACTAGTGTAGTAATACCGAAAATGCTTTAGAGAGGATTTGACCAATGCAATTTAAGCATTTATTGCTCTCTGAACCCTCGTGAAGTAACACGGAATTTGGTCGAATTCGCCCGTCTAAAATAGTTAAATATAAAAAGCTTTTTAAATGAGCTATTTTAAACATTTATTAATGAGAAATATGCCTCGATATTAAGTAAAAAGAGCTCTTAAAGGCACGCGTGTATTTTTTTCCGACGCAAAACGGCAGACTTCTCGCGTCTCTATAATTAATGTTCATCGTTTCGGAAAATATTAAAATTTAATTTCTCAAAGTTGGTAGCGTACTGTTTTATACACGCTTAAACTTTGTATAATGAGGTTGGTACAACTAAAGCAGTACTTCTTTGGTATGTCAAAAGCGTACATGACTTGCGTACTAAACTCCCAATTGCAAATACTTTTCGTAACGTTCTTTTCCTGCCCTTGTTAGGATTCAAGTGTATTAATTTTGATATAATTTTCCTCATTAAGGGAGGTCATTGGTTTCAACGACCTTGTAATTTTTTCGCTGTTAGATTTCGTTTTCACATAATTTGATTATTTCAAAAGAAGCCTTTTAAGGCTCAGGGGACCGATGAGTGTAGGTATCTAATTATCTTCGCATATGGACTCATCTGGTTACCATCACATAGTTGTAATTCATTTGCCGACATTCATAAAAAACAGCTACATTTCATTAAGTACTAATGCGTTTCTTGATAAATGCATAACGACATTGGTCGTTGATATTATAGAAGACAATCATTGCATAAGTTTAATTTCGACGAATATTCATAGTCTATAATAACTTAATTACAAAGCCAATTAAAGCAAAAGGCGAAATTAATAGTAGATTAGTAGCCAAGGGCTGTAAGGCATGCTTACATTCAAGCTAACTACTCTGCTTTACATCTCGATTGTGAGGTAAGTGGAAAAAAAGGCATTACAAGAATAAATAAATTTATTTTCAAGAACTAAATTTAGCTTCGCAGTTCGATATTCAAAATTGATGAAAATAGCGAAGCGACCTCTTTTGTCATTGGGCTGAATGCATGATGTCTAGTGCCAGTAAGATGGTTAGATGTACGCGAACTTTATGAAAGAGTTTTTTTTTAATAACTTACCGCCCTAGGGCGTTTCTAGCTACATTATTAACCTAGGGCGGTAATTGATCACTTACAACCCGCATCTGGGGGTATTAAGGACCTACTTACCGAACATGAGAGATGTAAATTTCATTAATTGAAGCGAGCCCGGAACTGTCTCTATACAACTCCGCCAAACTTTCTGGTTCCCGTCCGAGGCAGGAGATAGATGGGTAGACTTTCACAGACTACCCACGCAGCCGGACAAGTGAGAATGATGGTATCCAATTTCGAATTCCAAACATGAATACAATAACAGACGACGGCTTTTGATGTCCTCTCGTTAGCAATCGGGTTGAATTTCGCTTGCATCACTCACAGTCTGCATGCCCATATATGCCAGGTTTTCGATGGAATTAACAAACATTCCGAGTCCGACATTTTTGGAAATTCATTGTTAACGTCACAGCAGGTAACGCTCTGGCATGTTCGCCTTTTATCTCTTAAATACTGCATGTATCGAGTCTCCGTTTTAATTCACCAACATATTGATTTCCCCAGAGTTGCATTGCAATATAACGCTTGATATTTTAGGTTTGATATAACACGAGTGAGCCTGTTTCAGCACCGGGATCAGTGCAAGGCATGCGATATTCATAATAAACAGTACTTAATTTTAGATGTAGATACAGTCAAATCTATACTAATGCTATAAATGTGAAAGTAACTCTGTCTGCCTCGCTTTCACGTCAAAACTACATACATACATATATAAAATCACGCCTGTAATCCCCGCAGGGGTAGGCAGAGTCCAAGGAGCACTGTGTTCCTTATGACCACATTTAGCCATACAAAAATTTGATTTGCTCAGATGAAAAATCGTAAAAGTGTAGTAACAAGTGGCTAGCTCATCGCCTACACAATCACAGACCCAGTACCCAATACGCCCTTAGTCGCCTTTTACGACATGCTAGGCAAGCAAAGCAAAACTACTGAACCAATTTTTTTTTTACATATGACAGGTAAGATCTTGACCTTCATCTCACCTGATGGTAAGTGACGATAAGGCCGAAGATAGAAGCGAGCTTCACCTGCAATCCTCAATAACTGAGGAACTGGCTATCTTACTTCTGATTGCCGGAACACAACAATGCTTAAAACATTGTTATTATGGCGACAATTTTAGGTAAGACGGTGGTAGCTCGGTGGTAGCTAGCCAGGCGGGCTTAGAAGCCCTACCACCAACCAAACCGAGCAGAAAAACTTCTGCCCCCTGGGGAATCGAACCCGGACCTCCCGATCAACACCCGGTGGTGCGAACCACTAGACCAGAGAGGCGGTTGAATTTAACCAAATTTCGTACACAGATAGTCTAGAGCCTAAGAAAGGACAAAGGCTACCTTTTATCCCGATATTTCCATGGGGACGGTGCCATGCGGGTGAATTTAAAAAAAAAAAAATAATGACTCCCAGAAAAAGTAAGGACAAATTTAAGCCACTATGACCTTTGCTTCTAATAATAGAGTAGGAGTAAATTTTTAAATTGCACCAATTGAGGCTACTATTCCAATTTGAAAAATCTTTCAGTGTTGAATAGCCTATTTATTGAGGAAGGATGGCTTCTACATACGATCACACTATCTCAAAGTAACTATTCTACGCGGAAGAAGTCGCGGGCAAAAACTAGTTCATAAATATATATATGTGCACATATGACAAGTGACTCTCTTTAATCCCTTCTAATAAGATTCACTTGCCATGAAGTGATTATTCTTAACCTTATAAACTTCCAGATTTGATAATTTCTCTGTCTCTTTCTCGCTCTCTTTTCTCGCTCTACAACAATAGGTGCCTCGCAGTTCGCAGTGTTCTCTTCTTAAACTCTATGAATAAAATATCTTCGTCTCATGATCCACGAATTCCAGCTTAGTACCCTGAAAACCCAATGCGTTAGTGTAATAATATTTTGTTTGAAAACATATATATCTCCGCTGAAGTACAGCTTCCTGGGTCGTATTAAAAGGGTGGTGTCTGTCCTTCGCTGCATCAGACGCCCGCCGCCCCCGCCCGCCCACGCTAATGTACTTGTAGCTTCAACCGCCCCACGGCTCAAACAGCCATAGTAATCATTTTAGCAGTACCGTAACTGGGACCTTGTTTTGATAAGATTTTTACCTTTTTATACTTCTTTTTTTACTGGTTAAAGGTGTTGTAAAAATGCATTTAAACATGTCTTAGTACCCAAGTAAAGGCAATTGTTTTACAAAGTAAAGCTTTTTGACTTAACTTCTACGTTGAGTTCTTTGTCATTATTTTCAGCCTATACGTGCACAGTAATTCCTTTACTACAGTGTTTAGGTCATCCAATCCAAAAACAACCATGGCGAAAGTTCGCGAGCAATTCTCTTATAACGACCAAAGTCATATTGATACAAGAATGAATGCTCCTTTTTTCCAATCTTTTTTCTTAGTGTCCTTACTACAACACACATTTACTATGGAAATAATAAAATTGTTAATTGCTAGCATATTTAATTACTTTATACATTCGTGGTTACTGACTTATTAAATTATAATTCAACCTGAATTGTTTACTAACATAATTTTTTCATACCAGCTTGGGCGAGGAAATCTCTCTGCCTAAAGAGCATGAGCAGTGCGATATGATATTTATCACGCCACATTGTCAAATTCCATAGATATATAACCAAAATGCGGTGTTCATGCTAAGAGGGCTGGTCCACTTTATCTAGTCAACGGGCACAAAAAGAGAGAACAAGGGCTATAATATAATATTAATATCGTAGCGGGTTGTCTCTGTAAACTGCTACGAAATACGATCGTAGACGCTACGGCTACGAGTGCTTGCAGGAATATTGACCTTCAACTCTAGCATATTGCGATTCAATTTGTATTTTTATACGTCCCATTTTATCGGAAAATATCACAGTATATTTTCTGCAGTGAAATATAGTTTTAAAATATCCATATTACTAATACTAATATTACAAATGCGATAGTAACTCTGTCTGCCTGTCAGTCGGTCTTCCTTTCACGTCAAAACTACTGAATCGATTTCATCTAAATTTGGTTAAGAAAGGAAAGGAGAAAGCCTGAGAAAGGACATCAGCTACTTTTTATCCCGATATTCCAATGGGAACGGGTACCGCGCGGGTGAAACCGCGGGAAGTAAGTTATAAAGAGACATTAACCAAAGTTAATTGTATTATAATGTTAAACATTATCAATAATACATAACTGAAGAACAATTAGTGCCTGTAATTAGTGTAATTATGTTTTGAAGCTTTTGTTATTGACTCATTAACCAAGCCTTGAAGCCAATATCAAGCATGCTTAATACGCTTAAGATTATAATTATTTATGGAAATTCAGCTATTTCAGTAACTCGCAAGGGTAATGGGTAATCTAATTAAAACTTCGAACACTATCTCGTTCGGGGTACACTTAGACTGATGCTCTGGAGCTTTTAGAAGTTTCCGACATACGCTTACATACAGTCGGCTGTCAATAAATGATTCTTATTAAGTCCACCCCGGGCATGCTGAATGAAATATGCAGCCATCTGAAATATCAATAGCTTCGATATTGTTTGTATTTCCTGTCGTGTAGGAGGTCAAAGCCAATAGGATATTTAATGGAAGACTTTTAATATGAACTGTACATTTCCTTTGACATTGTTTCACAATTTCACGTTATGTCGCTGTAAAAGGGAACTGCCATTTAGAAATTTGTTTTGTTATATTTGGAATGGTTTCGTAATGTGCAACCTACTTGAAGAAAGATACATAATATATAATATATACTATAACATAGACATAAAAGTACACCGAATACAATTAATAAAATTATCTAACCTAATGTTTTAATGCGTTTTTTCTTGTACTTGAATAATTTCGACATCGCCATGAAAATAAAACAAAGTTTTTATATTCTAAATCTCACATATTATCTAATATGTATGTTTAACACCTCTGACTTTCCCTTCGGGGAGAGAGTTGTGAGGATATTTTACATTATGATACGTTATTATCTTCAAAAAACAAACAAAACACATCACTCCCTAAAAAATCAGGCTAACTCAATATTTCACAGCCTTGTAAATCAAATCGTGTTATCGTGGTAGCGGCTCATTAAAAGAACACTACCAACTCATCTCTTCTTTTGGGTGTCGTAAAAAGCGACTAATGGACTAACACCCAGTTGCAGAAACGAACTTTAAAATTTAATGTCGGCATTATCCCTAATGCTCCATTAAATTTATTTATTGAAGTGTCAAAAGAACACCTTAGCGTAGTTTTTACGTTGCACAAAACGACATTAAGAGCTGCCCAGCTTTCAATAGCTTATAGCGGCGACGGGGTCACCATCTGTCACGCTGAGCACATGTGCAGTCACTGCATGGTGAAGCGCGGACTGCTTTTGCGGTGCTTTTGCCTAGTCTTTGACTTACCCTTAGGGGATAATAGTCGTGATTATATTATATGTATGTTATAATTCAGATGTTACATTAATGAAAGGCATAAAAGTTTTGCCATTAGACGTAATAATTTATTACATAGGAAATGACAGAGTAGCGTTCAAAGCACTCGGCCATGATGTCCTCAGGAGCACTAAGCCTACTCATGCGGCCATTACCAGTTATTTATTATTCAAAGTAGTTGTCAAACGCATACTGCCCACCCAGTAATTGGTTACAGTATGTGTGTACATTGTCAACTTGGGTGTAGATATTATGTGTCGGGAGGTGTCGTGTGTAAATGAGCAATGTGTCGAAAGTTTAACGTAGTTCCTAGTTAGCTGTTGGCAGTGTGTCAACAAACGAAATGGAGTAATTAGTGGTACACTTGAATAACCTTTAGGCTGCCTAGCGGTTAGTTTGATAACAAGGTTCGCAACCCGCGCCGACACACTGGTGATTTTGAGAACGTTGTCAATCAGGTCTTTGCTACTAGGATCCCAACGCCGCCCTGTGACGGATTTCCCCCCTCTCTGAAATACATAAGATTACAACGCAACATTTTATTTTAATAAATCATCAACTCATCCGCGCTAATAAAAAGGCGTAGGTACCTAATAGATTATGGAATATTTATTTTTCCACGTGGAAAGCAATAATCGAATAACTTCGCATAACAGTAACGATTAAATAATGTATGCTCATTATTAAATAATTCTTATTTTAATTATTCTTAAGTATTCTTACTTAGTTTCGTAAAATCTTGTAGTTTCACTCGATTTTCCGCAAAATATAACAAAATATGGGTGTTTAACACCTCTGCCTACCCCTTCGGGGAAATAGGCGTGATGATATGTTATGTTACAATGTAAATAATTCAGTACACAGTTTATAATTTAAATAATTCAACAATAATTTTTTGCCCAACACCAATTAATTAAACACCTTTCCTTTCTCACCAAGCTCACGGTCCCTGCTAATCAGAGATGCTTTTACAGAAGAGAATAGCAGAGAATACAATGGTATCCAGTCTGAAATAAGCATATTCTTACGGGGCTTATCAAATAATATTTTGGTAAATAGACTCCTTCGTGTGTTTGTATAGATTCTGTCGCTCGAACATAATAGCCTGTTCGTTCTGAAGTTCAGATAACTTATATAAACGTATAAAAGCGAAATGAATTAGAATAAAGTTTTCAAAATAGATGTTATGGCGGACTAAAATTGTACAATGAATTACGGTGTTTTCATCACACTACTAAAATAATTGAATTTATTTAACAATACTAGCTGACCCGTGCTTACTTAGTTACTTAGGTTTTTATCGTAAGGTATACATTTTTGGGTTTTATTTAAACGGTCAGCAAAATATTCGAACTTTGGTAAGCAAAAAAATACATACAATAAAATAACTAATTGGTCAGTAGCTTTTGAGGAATCAAATATTTCTAAATTGGTCAGCAAAATAACTAATTGGGCTGCAACTACGAGCAACAGATATTTCAAATTTATCCGCAAAATAACTAATTGGTCAGCAACTCAAATGTTTTCTATGCTGCTAAGATGTATAATATATGTTTTGGCTCTGGCAGCGAAAGATCCAAGAGGCGCGCTAAGCCGTCTTCTTCGAAAAGGTCGTACGTCTTCGTACGTTCAGGCCATCCTCCCGCGGTCTTTCTGCGTTATTTTTTAGACCTTTTGCGTCACAAAAGGAGACAACGGTAGCCCAGAATGTCGCACTGCTGACTGCCCTTACCAGTGTCGGCAGTGCGAGTTTTGTCCCAACCTCTTCAGTCTGAAGGTCATTCGGGTGCTCATGCCGAGCACTACTCAAGCACGTGTTATGCCGGGTCCTCGTGACCAAACTCTTCAAAATTTCTTCGAATTTAAAAGTAACTTCCCAATAGTGAAAGAATTTTGTAAACCGGTTCAGTACCTAAGTCCAGAGATTTTATCCGTCATCTAGGGGCATCTAAGGGACATTAAAGTTGCGGCACGCTATGATGGCCGTTTTGACGTTTGCCCACACATGGAAGTTTCTTGATTATAATATTTACATTTGAAGGAACGAATTGCTGTTCCTTATTGTCAATAGTAACGTGCAGCTAGTCATAAAATTTATCGAATTTATAATTTTAGGACACAACATTTATTTATTACATTGATTTCTATACTACATATATATATCAGGGTCCGGAGCCATTTATTTTTTTAACTTTATTAGATTTTAAATATTGGTGTAGGTACTTGTTTACCACACAAGTCGGCATTTGTTTTTCGAATTTCAAAATTTTTTAAATTAAATCTAATACGATCACATAGGATCGCACAACAACCAATTTTTTTTTGCGAATAAATTGACATTTCCCATCATTATTGTAAAATGTCAAAACGGCCATCATAGCGTGCCGCTACTATAGTCGAATAGTGTAATGATACAATAGGCTAGTTGACCCTTTTTTTTATTCGGCTCCAAATTAATAATTACTGAGATAACCATTACCATAAAAAATAATTCAATTTTTTTCTGAAGCCTATAACACTATGTCAAAAACGCCATCGGTCCTGATGGTCTATGAATTATCTGTGCCGTAGCGTCACGATTACTGTAAACAATTTAATACGCATGCGTGACATACCAGACAGTTATGCTTCATTGGTTGCGACTGACGTTTGACGGATTTTTACCATGCGTTGTAATTGTTTACATGAAGCGTTTCTGAACTAATTTCACGAACATGGTTGATATCGTTTTGGCTGATGAAAAAATACAACATATTTCGGACCCTTGTAGTAAATACTATGTGAATGACACATTATTTTCATTACTTTTGATATGAGTCAACTAGCCTATTGTTATTAACAATAAATTGTTTGTGTTGTGTACAGAGGCGCTGCTCCAAAGCCGGCCGCTTCCGCACATACCCGACCTGCCGGACGGCGAGGGCGCCTCCGCCGCGCCCGGCACCCCGCAGCCCCTGGACAGTGCTACACGGTGAGTACTCTCCTACACTCATAATCAGTGTCTTTCATCTAGCGAACCACTCAGGTAACCTATCATATGCAAGAAGACACCACCATATTGGTCGACTTGATAACGTGGCAATTCGCAAATGTAATTTAAGACCAAATTTTAATCGCATAGGCTATTCGCCAAATTTTAATCGCATTTATTGAAAAGCTCTCCTTGTGACAAAATTAGATAAGTATAAACCATACTGATATACACACTAAGTTAAACATATATACCTATTGACTCAAAAGTAACTGTGAGGTGGCCTACCACTCTTCTTACACCCTCTGTCACGAATTGGTTCGCGTTCTAGAAACATTTCTAGAACGCAACTCTGTTCGTGTCCTTAACCCACTTTGAGCCACGGATCTCGCTTCAAGCTTAATTTTTTGGTACCGCACTGACAATGTTAGGTACTCTTACGAAAATCAAGGCAATTACTAAATTATTCATTTGTAGAGCACCGGATAAACGTCCTAAGTGTAATCTCCCAATCAAGGGGGACACTCAACTAAATTAATTTTATTGTCGACGACGTATGCTATTTTTTAGAAGGTTTTCCTTATATAATCCCTATAACTCCTTATTTTAACCGCCTCTCTGGTCTTGTAGTTCACACCGCAGGGTGTTGATCGAGAGGTCCGGGTTCGATTCCCCATGGGGGCAAAAGTTTTTCTGCTCGGTTTGGTTGGTGGTAGGGCTTTTTAGCTCGCCTCGCTCGCTACCACCGTCTTACCTAAATTTGTCGCCATAATAACGTGATAAGCAAGTGTTGTGTCCCGGTAATCAGGGTTAGATAGTCCAGTTCCTCAGTTTTTGAGGATTTACATGTGAAGCTTGCTTCCACCTTCGGCCTTATCGTCACTTACCATCAGGTGAGATGACGGCCAAGAGTTTACTATCATAATATGTAAAACATATATAAATTGCACAAGGTGTAACTCAACACACTGCGTCTGATTAGTCAGTAACAACAGTGGCACTCTTAATTAAATATTTATAGTTTTCAAAAATAGTAAATATCGTTGTTTCGGAAGCAAAAATTTCAAGTCAAAATGCCGTGGGCACTGATTCAATAAATAGTAAACTCATAGTACATACAATCATGCATTTTTCCCGATGGGGTAGGCAGAGATTACACATCAGATCCTCGACTAAACCAGCAGTAAACTCATAGTAGTTGGAAGGGAAAAAATATGGTAAAATATGTGAAGCCTCTAGTCCACATTTTTAAAGTTAGTTTGCTGTATCTAGCTTTTGTTTACTATTAAAGCTCATACGCGAGTTAATCTAACCAAATTGTAAGCTTGTTACAAAAGTATAAAGCTGATATTATTATGACAAAGTTTCCTTTTGACACTGCAAGGATAACCGTAACATGATTTCAGATGGTAAAAGTAGTAACTGCTGCATTCTTTAATAGTTAGCATAATTTTTATTAACATTTCATCCAAACACAGTTACCAAAAACAGATTTAGATGCCCTGCCTCGCTTACTCAATTTATTAATTTTTAAAAGAAATTAAATTCAACATCTGTTCATTTCTATTGCTTTTATAAGACTTTGAAAGCTGATTTTCAACGTACCGTTTTGTGTTCAGCGCGTAAACCGCTCGCGTGTGGTATATTCTCGTTTACTTTTATGTCTATCCTCATACATCTAACAGTAAAAATATTAAAAATAATGGCGTGTAATAGTTATTTCCATCGAATTATAATAAGACAAACAAAATTCACATAACCTTCATATTCACATAAAACGCACATACTCATCTAAGGCACTGAATCACTTTCTTCTCTGTTCTTTATTATGAAAGTTATAAAAAAAATCACTCCTTGCGCTTTTAAAAGGACTGACACCTCGTTGCAGAAACAAACATTAAATTTTAATGTCAGCATTATCTTTAATGCTCGATTAAATTGATTTATTGAAGTGTCAAAAGAACACCTTAGCTTAGTTTTACGTTGCACAAAACGACATTAGCACCCTGTCAATGCTAAAGAGACATTAGCTAGAACTGTTTTGTCTGACAACCTTAACTTTAATGAACTTTAAAGTTTTAATGTCTCATTAACAAATGCCGTCCTTAAAAAATCTTTGTGCAACTGAGTACGAGTCTTTAACTCGTTAGTAAGGTTGCCTGCCTGTATATAAATGTTCCAGCTGAAAGACATTCTGTATCCTGGATTGCTGGATATATCTTGTCATTTTGTCAGTACAAGTAATTAATAAACTGCATTTTATTTGTTTAACTAAGTATATTGCCTTGCATGTTATTGTGATGATGTATCGACCTACAATTTTTTTAATAAGTTAGTTCAAAAATATTAAATACTAGCATTAGGATTGTACCATTTTGTTTATAGCATCCACGAGAGATGCTGCCGTCAAACTGTTGTGAAGTTTGGCAGAAGTACTAAAATTTTGATAATGGAGAAAATAAATATTAAAAAACACCGAATGGCCCTGTGCGGGCCATTGTCTTCTACCATTCCTTGTTATCGGTTATTTATTTTCTGGATTGCATTTAAAACCAACTGCCTACGTGGAACGGCCAATATTGCTTGCCTACCGACTGAGGGACGCTCCTGTACTTTTACTGTGGTAAACCCTAGCTTAAGTTGTAAGTTGAACGAACTACGATACTTCAACTCGATTTAAGAGGGTTTCCCGGTAAAATATCGATAGGATGTCCAATATCTCTGTAATCTCTTGAGAAAATATCCACACACGAATGGTTTAGACACTCCGCGCTCTATAAAATAAGTGCAAAAGGTACGACGTGTAGACAGTCTGTGAGGATATTAAATAGGAAACGAGGTACTTTATCCTAAATTCTTTATGTTGTCTAATGCTGTTTTCTTGTATGTCTATTAGAAACTATGTTCATATCAATTTTTAAAGTAATATCTAACTATATTTGTTTCCAGTCTTGGATGTTTATATTATATTTAAATATATTCAGGATATTTATATGGATTTATCTATTAAATATATTTATCCGTCATGTAGTGTCCGTAACACAAGCAGCATTACTTGCTTTAAATGGGGCTACTTGATAGGTCTGAATGTTTGAAGATCTTTATTATTATATATATTATCCAGTAAATATTATCCAATTATTTAGCGAAAGCATAGAAATTTTTAAATCAGTTTTCAATATAAATACAAAACAAACTAATTTATTACTTACATCTTAAAAGATCAAAGTAGCGCAGCCAATTTCCCTCGTTAAATCCCTACTAGGGAGATTGGGCAATAAACTGAAAGCCCTAAATAGACCGCCTTAAGATTCAGTTTGCATGGAAAGTGCATTTTAGAAAGAATTTCTCTCCGAATACGTCCAGTCCTTGAATTAACTTCCTACCGTGGTTTTACAAAGCGAATTCCTTGTTTACAACGACGTGGAAAGTTTACAAAGGGTCTGCGAGGCGAAGGAAAGCTCTTTATTAAAATCTTTAATCATTTTCTATCAGGTCAGGTATTCTCAACTTGTGCAGCCAGAAATATCAAATAGCTTTGGAACGGCTTCAAGTACCTCAGTCAAAAAGGTTTAAACTAAAATATACCTAATGTAAGTCAATCAAAATTACAACATAACATTACATAACCTCTCTATCCCAGATGAGGTATGTGGAGGTGTAAAACACCCAGTTTCGCCTGATATGTCTCCATCAAAATGACTTATTTCAAGAAATTGTTTGTTTTGATGATAGAGACACCCGTTCGTATTTTTAGTTTCCTACACCATTTTACCCCATATGGTTTACTCTAATCCGAAAGGATAAGTGTATTCTTGCTCCAAAAATGAGTTTAAAAAAATCGCTTTCAAGCTAAATATGTATATTTAATTTTATAGCAGAAGTTAGAGTGTGATTCTACATTGCCCAAAACATTAAATAGTAGGTAATTTATACAGCCATGTTAATCATTAAAAAAAGTCAGAACCAGTCGGAGCGCGTAGCGCTCTACAGAGTATGAAAGAAAATGTAAATCCTTTCATTCGCCCTGCAACTGAATACCTATATTTAGTCTTTGAGCTTGATTTCCGAGAGTCGGGTGGTTTTGTCCTGCCTCTAGGTTAAATCAATACGAGTACCACACTGGGAAACATTGAGATAACGATCGATTCAATTAGTATAAGAACTAGACTATACCTCAGGCGTGTGACAAATATAGCAATTAATTGACATATAGACCAGGCTAGATAAATCTACGGGATATTTTATTTTCTTGACTTTTAAAAGACCTAGGAGATTTTTTACCTATAACGGATTTACATAATTTTCATTAATTTGATATGGCTAAGTTAGTGCATTGAAGGATTTCATTTTTATTTAATTACACTTGTGTATTATGCCGAATCGTATTTACGTCTAAATAATAATAAATAAAGAAATATCCTCAAACATTCACACCTATCAACTAGCCCCATTTTAAGCAATTAATGTTGCTTGTGTTGCAGACACTAGATGACGGATAAATATATTTAATAGATAAATACATATAAATATCCTGAATATATGTAAACATCCAAGACTGGCGAACAAATGCCTGAAAATTCATCACCCAAACATTTGCCTCCACCGGGATCGAACCCAGAACCTCTCGAGATGGCGACCCCTTGAGACCGGCATGCAGACCACTCGACCACGGAGTCCAGAGCAGTGGACGGAAAAATTTTGAGGTCGTCAAATCGTCTAAGAATTTTATTACTTATGTTCCTTCCTCTGTCACGGACAAACATGTCTACCTATGTAGGATATAAACATTGATGTAATTATAATACAACAGGTCTAGAATTTCTTGTTTAATAAAAAATATAACCATTTGATAAATATATATTTAGCGGTCTATACACATTTTCAAAATGCCTGTAATGTGGTACGTCATTTCTTCGTTCGAGTAGAAATATCAAACACTTCTGCAAAAATTTTGATCGTTATAAGTTAGAACAATATTTTGAGTTTTTTTGAGCCTCTGAGGCTCTAGGACGACGCACGACGACGGCTTCGACGATAATCACTTGAATTTCCCCTTTTGCCTTCAGGTGTACTACAAAGTTGAACTGCTTGTAGAATATGGAATTGAATCAATGAACTAAGCGCATGTGCAAAATGCATCTCGCGGTTCTTTGGTGTAAACTCATTTGACATTCATTAGCGTCACACTGGCGTCACAGTATACTCAACTGTCCTACAATGTTGCAGCATAATAATTTCCCTAAAACAGGGGTAGGAATTACTTGAAATAAAAAATCACATTCGTTCACCATAATAAAATACAATAATATTATGTTACATTGGTAAAAATATATTCATGTAAATGTATTCTATTCGAAATCATACAGAAGAAGCGCGGTACAAGGTACAAGTCGCGGTAATACATCTTGTAGGCTGTTTTCAATGAAGACCTCTATGAGTACCAGATCATGACTTGTAATTGAGGGCATCTCCTAATATTTAGACTAGAGACAATTTAGAAATTATGTCATAAATCAACTGTAACTCAAAAAAACCGGAACAAAATATTTAATCGCTAAAATTTTCAAAAATTATGTTTGTTTATACTGAAAAAATCTTTTTTAATGATTGTAAAGTTATCTCAAAACAATGAATATATTGAATCATACGTTATTATTGTTGTCTAAAAAGTAAGACAATTGCATCAAATTGTTGAAAGCAAACATTCAGTTTTATTAATAAAAAAATAAAAACTTCACTCAAGATTTTATTCCTTGTTCAAAGAAGTAAATGTCTTTGTTAAAAATTATGCAGCATTAGTAGATAAGTTTAGGTGAAGTAGTCATTACAAACGCTAAGTTTTCCCAAACTTGTGTGACAAACACAAGTTTGTAAAACTAAGTCTAAGTCTTCTCCGAAAAAAAGAAAATTTATATAAGTCTTTTCTGTACCGCGACTCGCCTTGTCAGACAGTTATTTAAAAGAATATTTTTAAAACCTATGAAGCGGCTTATAGTAACAAAAGAAAATTGTCAAGAAAATATGCAACGCTGGAGTTTTTACCGCAGTCTATTTGCTACGCAGTCTCGCTTACCCGGCAAGTAGTGAAGTCTTAAACATAATCTGGAGAATATAATTCTGAATTATGTCATGAACAGAAATGAACTTTGATGCCTTGGTGCGCCGTTTTAATTAAAAGTTAATCCGGTTATTTTAGATTCCTCTTAGATGCCCTACATGAAAAATTTTGCTTTAAAGAGAAAATTGTATCAAAGTTAGTCAAAGAGACATGTAAACATATCAGCAGATTTTGGAATAGCATTGCTATATGCTTTTCATTTATTCATACAAATCTGACACTATCAAGCATATAACATAAATTTCAGACCTCGCAGCTGTTTGGCGAAAACAAAGTTCCACAAAATAATTTATAAAATTCGACGTAATCGGAAATATCTAATACTTAGACAAAATGTAATTTTTAGGAGAGAAAAGGCCACTGCATCTTTGCTTGTGCTATCAAAACATTGCCCAAAACGATTTTCTGAATACTATGGGTTATGAATACTATGGGTATTGGGTCCTTACCTATGAAATTGGTGTTTTTATTCTGTCTTAGCAATTTGTCCGTAACTATTAAGTTTCAGAACATTCTTATAAAATAATTGCCTCTTCTAAAAATAGACCATATATTTAAGCTCGTATTATTTAATTTGATAATTTTTTGTACGTTTAATTGTGTTAAAAATAATTGTATTTTTAACATAAAAACGATGAATAATTTTTATCAAGCGTGTTCACACACATATTGCTAATGCTTGTCTAATGATACATGCCAAATATTATTATTTCTGGATTTGTCGTTGTGAAGAAAACTGATAAAATGTTAGTATGGAAAATGCAAACATCCCCAAAATCTCCATACAAAACACCAATTTCATAGGTAAGCCTAATATTTACTAACAATTTAAATAAGACCGTGGTTGACCGTAATTGTTCCGTAAGGTCAAGTTCCATAATTACCAATGAAAAAAGAGAAAGTGATCTTAATCACTTCAATGTCTCTCGTCTCTGGTGTTCCCATTATGTCACAAACAACTTCTTTTCGTTATATTTTTTCCGACTTACAAAGCAAACATTAATTATATCTCGTGGTCGTGCACAAAGAAGACCAAATAACATTTACCTTCAATAAACACATATGTACAAAATAAATAAAAAATATGCATTCAATATTATATTCTACCTTATTGGACAAAATAAGGATTAGTCATTATAAAACAAAATCATGAAATCGGTGATAGGTACTCAAGTTTTCTCGCACACTGTAGGTAATCTGGTGAAATTTTATCTTTTCTAATGTGGTGCGTGCGTGTGCGCCCGATCTATATCTATGATGTCATTTGACATAACTCACCGCACGACATTGCAACGCTAGACCCTAGTGGCTGGTAGACTTAGTAGTAATAGTGAAACCAATGGATAATGCAACTGTCTAAAGTCGCGTACATAATGTACTCATGTTCAGTCTACGTTTTACTCTTACTTCCATTCGATGTACAATAGTGCAAATATTGCATTAAAATTTTTCTCTTCCCTCTTTTTATTAAAGGAAAGTAAAGAGCTCGCGCCCGCACAGTCATTGAATAAAGTCCCTAGCACAAGAGGAGAGCTCGGAAGATTTTTTTTTCTGTAGCTTACTTGTAAGAACTTTAAATGTAAAAAAATCTCGAAAGTATTTTATTTTGCATATTTCTGCGTATTGTAACGTTACGCCCCCTTTCTGGAGGAAAAGAGGCAAACGGAGCAAAGGGCAAAGGGGAAAAAGTGTAGAAAAACAAAATCGACAAAATCAAAAAACAAAATCACACAAAAAAAATGTCTTCAAAATGTCTACAAAATTTATACGACAGTATAAAGGTAAACATAAACTATTTATTATAAGACACAAGGAATAGCGGAAAGGAAAGAGAAAGGGAGGAATGTTAGGAAACGCACTTAAAGTCCATAAATATTTACACGCGCACAAGGAGAACGGGAACGGAGTCAAAAGGGGACTGACTGTGGGAAATACTTAGCTCACTAATTATGACGTCACGAAGAGGCGGCCGACTGTATGAAGAACAACAACACTCGCGCCGGCGTCAACCGCCTGGCAGTAATTCGCAGTGGGCGGCACAGCAGGCAGCACAGCACCACGATGCCCGACGTGGGGGCAGGCCCACAATGGAGGGTAGAGGCCTCGGAGAGACACGGGGCACGAAGAGTCACGAAGCTCGGAGAGAGTCACGTAGGAGCACAGCTTCGACGAGAGGTACGCGGGCCTCTTCAGTCCCGAGCCAATGTCAAAGGCCCGGGAACGGCCAATATTCCGATGCGTACTAAAGGACGCGACTCGAAGAATGAAACCCGATGTCCGGAATCATTGCCTTATATAGGAACGATCCCAGACATTAAATTTTGAAATAAAAAAAGAAATCCAAATAGAAAAGTAAAATGGTGCGTATTCCCTCGGTAGCTATAAGACAGAAAGAGAAATAAAATAAAATATATTAAACCTACGACAACGCAATCTAATTAAATATGGAAGGATGACAATTGTTCGTCATTTCAAATAATTAAAATTTTGAATATATAGAAACAATAAAATTAGAAATCGAAAATCCTACATAAAATAATATGAAACGTTAAGAGAAAAGGCATGAAAAAAGAATCGCCATAGATTAAATATATAAGCACTACCCCGAAAACCCTTACAAAATGAGATATAAATAAGATATAGCCATGGGGTTATCTATCCCCATACAAATACAAAATATTGAAATAACTAACTAAAAGTACAAAATGGAAGGGAAGGCTCTATTCTACTGCGCTACAAACTAAAGATATAACAGCTACCGAGAAAACCCTTGCAAACTGAGAATTTTGAAAGTTATAGCCAAAAATAATAGAAAACACATACAAAATATGAAATACGTAAAAAACTTATCTAAAAGTAAAGTATGGAGCGGCAGGCTACATGCTACAGTATTTAAGTTTTTTATTTGGTGACGATAACATTGTTATTTGTCCAGGCTTTTTTTATACAAGGGTGACAAATAAGCTTACATAGCCGTCAGCGATCGCCGTTAGCTTTACAGATGCTCGTAGAACCATTATATAGGCATTCCTTTCTCCCGCTGAACTAGAAAAATATGAGAGAAACCGTTGATGTTCAAATCATAGAAGACGAGCTATAGAGAACTTTGCAACACATTCTACAAACTTTACAATTTTGTTTGTCGCAATTAAAGGTATTTCTAGTGTTTTCTATGAACTCGATATTCCATTACCATTCGATTCCAACTCGAGCAGCCGCAGGGCATCATTATATCAAGAGCTATCAGAGCTATCCAACAGAACACCAATGGCAAAACAAACTTTGTGTCGCGTTTGTGTGCTGCGCGCTGAGAGGGCGTTGAATAGAATCAAGTCGGTAGTTCTTTAGTATTTTTTCTCTTATTTTCAACTTATCAACATTGTTCTCTGTATAAAAATCTACCCTAGTTTTTTCATCTTTGCCTGTGTATTTTACTTTCTTAATTAATGCTGTTAGCTGAGTTCCTCGTGCAAGAAGCAGAGATTACCACTTTTTCTTTTTATTTAAACCAAATTGCAATGGAATATACAGAGTGATCAATCCAAATGGGTCAGTGGGGAGAAATCCGAAACTATGAGAGATAGCTAAATCTGTTCTTAGGAACCATGACATCGATTTTGGATAAACTAATAATCGCATTCAAATTTTTTTTCCAACTCTCAAACCTTACCGGTAATCCAAACAAGTTGAAAATAAAAAAAAATCGTTGTTTTTCTTGTCGATGTGAGTCATAAATAACAAAGTACACAATTTAAATGAAATCTTGACCTATTAATAATAAAAAAAGAAAATATTTATAACTTTTTGAACAATGTAAATTTTCAAAATTGTAGTAATTTTCCTTGATGCATAGGTTAATTTGTTTTGGGTAACGAGTGTAATGTGTATTCCGTTTTTTTAGTTTTTCAAAGTGCATCTACGACCCGACTCGTGTAAACACGCTCCTACTGTCCGTTCGGATGATCGGGCAGCCTCGCCCTGTGTGCAGCGCTCGCGCTCCCCACGCTCTCAATACGTAATGTGCGCGGGAGCAAGGGCGCTCACGCCTCACGACGTATAAACCAATTAACTGCACTAACCAACCAGCAACTGAAGGTTGCTGCTGCTGTTATTGCTAATTGGATTATTTTGAGCAATCAGTGGTGTTTTTTGAAGTGATAACTTCTTATGGGAAAGTAAACCGATTCCAGTCTATCTGGCTTGCCTATTTTTATATGGGATTTTAATAGTTACTAGACAATGATGCTGGACATTCGTCTGCCGGAAGGTTCTCTATAACGATCGTTCCAGCGATGCCCGCATCCAGCGACCCCATTTATTCGATATTAATTCCCCAAAACTATTGTTGAAAGTAGCAATCGTAATATATTTTATATACACTTTAAGCGCTTAAGGGTAGAGCGAACGCCGGCGTTCGCGAATAATGCATGTTTCTGTTGTGGTCGTTGAGACGTTAAGAAAGATGACATTTTATTGATGATTAAAATATAATTACTTTCACACATACCTTGAGTATACGTTATTCTCTAAGTTATTTGCTGACCAATTGTATTTCTTTGCTGACCAAAATTCGAATATTTTGCTAACCGTTTAATTAACACACTAATTTTAATGCTTCTTGTGAGTGTATTACATAGAAATGAGCCAAATCTCTTCTTGCACAGGCATTGGTTAATATTATTTATTTTTTTATTACTGAGATCAAGCTTGGCATTCTACTATAAAGTAGTTCATACATTTATTATACAACTAACAAGAAATATAAACTATAGGATGACAACGATAATTAAACCTGTAGTTTTTATATTGAAACCGGTTATCAATAGGTTTATGTGTAGGTAATCATCTAAACAAATACGAATTCTATTTAAATTGCCTACAATAAGTCAAATCTGGATTGCCTTTGCTATTGCCTCAGTATTCAATATTTTCGTACCTAATAATATCAATTTGGCTGTTATTTAATATTGGGTCCTTACCTATGAAATTGGTGTTTTTATTCTGTCTTAGTATTTTGTCGCTAACTATTAAGATTCAGAGTATTCCTAAAAAATAATTACCTCGTCTAAAAATAGACTATATTTTTGAGCTCTTTTGATTTGTTTTGATAATTTGTTGTAAGTTTAATTGTGTTAAAATTGGACACGGAGACAACTCTTTTTAAGTGCCTCCCGAATGCATCATTTTATTTGCATTCACTTAAAAACGATAAATAATTTTTATGAAGTGTGATATTACACATATTACTAAAGCTTGTCTAATGATACATGCCAAATATTATTATCTCTGGATTTGTCGTTGTGAAGAAAACTGATAAAATGATAGTATGGAAAATGCAGAATTCCCCAAAATCTCCATACAAAACACCAATTTCATAGGTAAGGACCTAATATACTTACTTATTTATAAATGACCCCTGTGCCTAGAAACGTCTAGTCTGTTCCAGACATATAAGAAGCTACAATCAAAATAACAAGGTTTTTAAGTCAATTCTATTTTCCATAACAGAATAATTATTTGAGTGATAGAGCCACGCACATTGTCTGGCTTTTTAACTGCATGAGGGTCTGGCAAGGCCACATTAAGGAATATTCATAAACTAATTCACTTTCAAAATAGGTACATAGGTTTTTACATTCATGTCTGATTAGTGTATAATTAAGGTGACTTGTTGTGATAGAAAACTGTCACATAGTTTTGTAGACAATTTTATCGTATAGTGATGAAACTGCGTGTAATGTGCCTTCCATTACAAACGAATTATTTCGTTCTATCCTTTTAGTCTTTGTTTTTATATTCGATATTTTTTCCATTGTGCGCCCTCATTATAAGGCACCGAAGAGAATACCCTGAATTTTAAAATTTTCACCTACAACCTGCTTTTCTTCCTATTTTTATTAAATTTTGAAACGCATGATAGGAATTCAGAGAATGTAGGTTCTGTACAATTTATTTTTGGTCTGCAGTAATGCAAGGAATAATTCGAATCCACTCCAATGCATCTCATCAAGGCTGAATAGAAAACGTACGTTCGTTCGCAGGCATTAGTGTAAGACTTCTTTATTTCCGTCTCTGAACGGATTCTATTCTAATTTGCTCGAGAACACGGCGACGTGGTGTAATATGTTATGTCACACGGAGCTGCTCTAATAGCCTGATGTAATCTTGCTTAATAATGAAATATGTATAACGTGGACGTCATAATTAATTAATAATAATGCACCCGTCAAACCCGTTTCGCCGTAATAGGATGTTCGAAATTTCACTCATGAGGCTTGCGTTTTAAAATTATTTTGTTGATTTAAAGAAATCGATTAGAAATGTGTGTGTAAAATAAATTAATATTCAGAAAACCTGTCGTGCTATTAATACAATGAAACCACTTCTCTATCGTTTTATATGGCGAGGTTGGGATACAATAAAAAAAATCTTGATTTTGCCGACTGCCAAGGAATCAAATAACTTCATTATGATAGCTATCTTCGACTTAAAATTATGGTATTACAAAAAGTTATTTATTGAAATAGAGTAATATTTTTTACTATTCTTATACAGATGGACGTCAAAAGAGAATCTTCTCGCGCACCACGAGGAGGACGACCCTCAACTCTTCGTGGCGCTGTACGACTTTCAGGCAGGAGGCGAAAACCAGCTAAGCTTAAAGAAAGGTGAGACCCGCTTTTGCTCGAAGCATGTCCCACGGGATTGGCAATGTGATCTGAAATCAATCCAAACTCATCAGCTAAAAACTTTCGAGATTGTAAAACGCACACAGGTACAGCCGTGGTCTCGATGACGCGGCGGCGGAAGCGACTAGAAGGGCGACTTATTGCGCTAACTCCATGTCACGAGTTCAAGCGGCGAGCAAATTCTCTTTACTTAGCACGCCCGACACGCAGCGACATCTGGACGGGCCGTAAGCGATTCATTTGCCAATGAATAAAAAAAACGATTATATTAATTGTTCCTGGGCTATCTATAGTTATGTACATTCATTCAGACCACTGCACTAGACGTAGGCCTATCAAAGGATCTCCGCCAGAATAAATATAGTATGTTACTATTACAAGTATGATTAATAATAGATAATTAGATATTTATGAAAATGAATGAAATTAAAATAATCTTTAATGTACACAAATGCAGTGTGATTTATGTTGTGGTCCTTACTTATATAAGTATAGAAATCATTTTAGTGGTTTATTGAATGTACTTTAGTGTTAAAATGGTGACGTTACTGTGACCCGAGGAATCAAGGTTCTGTCCTACATTTGACGGCTCTACTCTCGCCCCGCTGTCGCTGTCACTCCACCTATCGCTGTCATCCATAACCCGTCCTACTTATCACAAGCTTCTCGCTTTCCTCTGCGTTTAACACATTAATAAGATATTTAGCACGTTTTTATCACGACCAAATGTCAAATTCCATAGTAATTTGACAGGTAAAGGTGATTGAAAACGCGATGTATACCTTAATGCATTGCTCATGTTAAGAGGGCTGCATTTAATCCGCGTTAATTGATATCGATGTAATTTAAATACTCACAGCTTCCACATTTTCCATAAAACAGTTGTGACGATCCGTCACTGTTCCTTGAAAGGTTAAATTACTAGTAGGTTTGACAAATGCAATTTTCTGTATAAAATAATATATGAGTAACATTAATATTTTAATATCTTTTGTTAAAATCATACAATAGTTGATAAATCCAAAGTATGTAATAATTTAAAAGTTCTTGTCAAATTGTTATTTCGTTGCTCATACTAAAGTGCTTGAGAAAGGGTGTGTTCTTTGTCAACGTGTGGCATTTAGATTTAGATGATTCCACTATCGTTACCCTTCAAGCCAATCAATGACAGCAATGCAATACCACCACCCAAATAATAATGTTGCACAGTAGTTCACAGCACTTTAATGATATAAGTATGTAGTATAATGAGCGTCCATTTCTGCTGATATTATTTTTTTCTTTGCATAAATTTGTTATAAATGCAGTCGTTTTTAACCTACGATCCGCATTGGTGGAAGGTATTAGCTGATAGCAAAGACTCAAATCTTTCTATTTTATTCTCGTGTTATCCTTTAAAAATGGGTCCAGATTCTGTCTTCCCCTAATAGCAGTATTACCCACTATCATGTCCCCTTTCGCCTTGCTTTTCGCACCTTCCCTACTTTTCAACGTTCATACAATTTTTTTTTCATAGAAACGTCCGTTTGCGACTTAACCGGATTTGCCGTGCTGAGCTACTCAATAAGCATTATTAAAATACCTATCTCTCCTTCAGGGATTCAAACTTAAAAAGTATTAGCGGCTCCGCTAATTGAACCTCCAGTGAACCTTAGACCTTTATCCCAAGGTTGAATCTAATAAAATAATACCTAAAAGACTATTAATTTTATAAACTTTTAAGCAGTGATATATTAATGAAGTTTTTAATAGCTCCAGTTTTATATCTTAAGAAAAGCACATAAAAATCGGGCCCGTAACTTTAAAAGTAGTAGGTAGCTTCCAAAAGTAATGAATAGATAAAGCGCTCTTTATTGACAACATTTTCAGTAAACATTTAGGCAGAGATTATCTTTCCAATTACTATGTTTCTTGCATCTCCTAAAACAGTCCTATGCTTATTGATTTCGGGTACTTTTCATTCATATTTGTCATTGAATACAAGCACAATCGGAAATAACTCTTGACAATTTTTGATCATATAATATCACCTTCGCTTCGCACGGGTACTATATTTATTTGTGTTAATGTACAAAATAAAAAATAGCACTCAGGGAATCACGGATATTATAAATGTTTCTAACAGTGACAGTTTTCAAAATTAGTTTGAAACGTCCAGAAGTTCAAAAGTACGCAACGCAAACTTTACTTCTCTATTTGTAGCCCAAATAATCTTTCATCGTCATCATTTCCGAAGAGTAGCAGTACACAGGTACGTATGGGGGGAGTGAACAGCAGCTATGCAATATTGCGTTAAGTGTTGCCTTTGTGTGTAGGCGAGCAAGTGAGGATCATGAGCTACAACAAGAGCGGGGAGTGGTGCGAGGCCCACACCCTCGGCGGCGGCGTGGGCTGGGTCCCCAGCAACTACGTCACGCCCGTCAACTCGCTGGAGAAGCACTCGTGGTACCACGGGCCCATCTCGCGCAACGCCGCGGAGTATCTGCTCTCGTCTGGCATCAATGGGAGCTTCTTGGTAAGTCTTACCGAGTTGAACCTTGACATAGTATGGAAAAATGTGTTTAAATAATCAACTGTCCGTAGCCAAAACGAGTCGCTTTTGCTTATAGAAACACAGGCTATGTGTGAGAATATGAGAAGTATAGGGATAAAGCGGTAATGTGCGGTTTTTTGTACAATCGACGGCAAATTAAGACTGTACCCACAACATAACACATTATAACACTACACAATTCCATACGAAATTTGCCCAATTCGTAAAAATTACAATTTATACACTTTAGACACAAAAGAGAAAATGTTTATGATAGTCGAACTAAATTCCTATGATAGAATTATTTTTGTAGAATAAAGCGAAATTACTTACATTTTCCACCCATAATACCACAATGTACTAGTATGTTTGTTCGAAATAACAGACGCCTGTATAAATGAAATTAGCAGAATTAATTTTGCCTGTTCTATGTGAATGAGAGAATTGTTCACTAATTAGACTGCAGTGGGTATGAATGGAATGTAATAATGAAGTCGCGAATATGTGCATGAAGCTAAACATATTTGTAAAAGCCGCTCAGTTTATTAGCATTTTCCATTCTAAATTATAATGAAGCTTTAGTTTAAAGAGAAAAGCTTTTGGTCAGGGCTGCCCTCGCATAACTGACGGCCGTTGAGGCGAGAAAGTTCTCGAGTGGCGGCCGCGTACTGGAAAGCGCAGCGCTAGTAGGCCCCCACGAGGTGGACCGACGATCTGGTGAAGGTCGCGGGAAGCTGATAGATGAGGGCAGCGTACGACCGATTGTTATGGAAATCTTTGGGGAAGCTCTACGTCCAGCATTGGACGTCACACGGCTGATGATGATTGATTGAAGGCTTTCGGCAATAAGCATAGGTACGGTAAGGGTAAACATCCGACCAGCGATTATCGTAGCCTAAAGCATTTATCCATAGAAACGTCGTATGTATGGAGCTCTTTCAGCTTTCCGCTGGTTCAGCTGGACGGTTCAGCCGCGTAAGCATCTCATATAATATAGTCTTTTGACATAGAAAAATACTGAATGGAGCTGAATAAGTGTGAGAATAGAGTGAACCCATTCCTCTCCTCAGAACAAGGCCTCCCAGTAGCTAGTGAACTGAATAAATTATTTTTGACTTTGATCCCGAAAATAGACATTAACATGGGAAACGATATTAACTCCCAACATATTATCTCTCTCGATGAACTCCGAACCTCAGTCATCGTTGGAAAGTACTGCAGTGTTATTTTGCTGCGATTATTTTCTAAGGTGAAGGAATCTATTAAAGCTCCAGCATAACGATTTCTTAGGGCCCCTTGCAGGAAATTTTAAACCTAGTTTAAATCTCGATTTTGCAAATTTTGATATAGAGCCATAGTACAATTGTCAAAAACCGGCCAACAGCGTGTCGGTGTCAGTGTACGATTCCACAGTTCCCCGTTCGTCACATTAAGTGGCCCTACTTAAAATAGCCAAAAGTACAGCGCCATCTCTTGATGTAAACTAGTCGGTTTATGTACGGTCGGTCGAGTGCCAGCAGTTACATAGATTATCCGCGGACGGACAGACAGACAGACAGACGGACTTGGCGAAACTATAAGGGTTCCTAGTTCTAAAAATGACAAAAACTAGTTTTAAATCTCGTGAGAAGACACTAGTTTATTTTTATACTTATAAATTGATCCTTGGGGGTTTAATGCTCGTTGCCTAATGTAGCCTTCAAACGTCTTAATCTCCCTAAAATTCAACTGTAATCGCTAATCACTCGCGCCGTATCAGATGTCGAGATTTCAGATGTCAAAGGGTTTCCATTCACAGCACACTGAAAAATTGTTCATCCAACAAAGCTGTTGTTTTCAAGCAAACATTTTTCAGGTTTCCCAACTTTATTACACTTAAACTGGCTTAGAATACATATCAAATTCTCATGCTCGCATCATTAAAATAAACCCTAAAGAAGATATAACGAGTCCAATTAAAATTAAGCTCCTGTGCATTTGCTAAGTTTATAAAATAAGTACTTATGTTAGAGCGATCTTCTTACGAGTGACCTCGTTATATGTGGGGGTGGCTGTGGACCGGTCTGTTGCCCGAGCAACCAACACCCTCTACACCCTGATGTTAAAGCTAACACTAAAGGAAGGCGATTTATTTATTTAAAATTGCGATACATGTTACATAATAAGTATTGGCAGGGTTTCGCCTTTAGAAAAGGACGTCAATACTTTATCATATACTGAATACTTAAATTGAAATTCTTTGTTTTTACGAGTTACTTCTTTCAAAGTAATGATGTAGAAGTTATATACTTATACTTTTCTTTAATTATTTTTATCGTCTTCAGTAGACAATTAATTTAACGTATTGTTTGCAGTGTCAGCCAATTTCCAGTCCATTCATACTTACTGCTCACAGAAAACCTTTGTACTGAATATATTGAATAAAACACTCGGCCAGCTTTTGTCGTTCAAACGACTATAGTTTAAATGAAAGAAGTCTTATAGCTCAAAAGATAATTAAAATTCCGAATCAGGATAAGAATTAATTAAAAAACATGCAGAACCTAAAATTAATACTGCGTGAACCGTTTGCAAATATTTACGCGTGTTATTTAATGTTAAAATATTTCTTGCGAACACTAAATGAACGTAGCCCAGAATCTTATCATTGGCATAGCTTAGGCATAGATTTTGAGCTTACTTACATTAAAATACATCGGCAAGTATTATGTTTGACAAAAACATAAACTTTGACTAGAAAACCGTAAAAATAGTCATACTCGGAACGCCAGTCCTAGCCACAATTTAATATGTGTGTGTGTGTGTGTTAGATCTCAGCGAAAATAATACTAAAATAATACAAATGGTTTCATAGTCAAGCATTGGACCAGAGCGTGAGTCACACGCGCATGGTTATAATTACACGAGATAGTAGCAGCGTTTCTTTGTCATTCGTTCGTGTATCGATATCTCGCGCCGTTGAGACGCACTGGCCAACGGCGCTGGCCGCCTGAATGACTATGAAACCCTTAATATTTTCGCTGAGGCCTGAGACCTCCGTGGTCACTACGGACAGCCACTTGCAAAAAACTTTTGGCAGTAAATGCCTCTCATTATTAGGGAAGAAAGATTTATACCCGTCATCAAATTTTTGCACTTGACAGTAAATAAAAAATACGTGGCTGCATACAGTTGTATCTTGTCCTATTACAACTATTCAATAACTTCCCCACTACGAAATCGTCCTATTTGTGTAGCCAATATTATATTACATGTTGTTTAATGATGACCTTCGTTTGATAGGTGCGTGAATCTGAGTCGAGCCCCGGCCAACGAAGCATCTCCCTGCGCTACGAAGGCAGGGTCTACCATTACAGGATCAACGAGGACTCTGACGGGAAGGTAAACTCACATTTATATTGGGTCCTTACCTATGAAATTGGTGTTTTAGTTCTGTCTTAGCAATTTATCCGTAACTGTTAAGTTTCAGAACATTCTTATAAAATAATTGCCTCTTCTAAAAATAGACCATATATTTGAGCTCGTATTATTTAATTTGATAATTTTTTGTAAGTTTAATTGTGTTAAAATTAGACACAAAGACAATTATTTTAACTGCCTCCCGAATACATCATTTGATTTGCATTAGCATAAAAACGATGAATAATTTTTATCAAGCGTGTTCACACACATATTGCTAAAGCTTGTCTCATGATACATGCCAAATATTATTATCTCTGGATTTGTCGTTGTGAAGAAAACTGATAAAATGTTAGTATGTAAAATGCAGACATCTCCAAAATCTCCATACAAAACACCAATTTCATAGGTAAGGACTTAATATTACTAACATACATTATAGAGTAAAATGGAGAAAATCTGCGGACCAGCAGGGGTTTTTTTTTCCTTTCAAGAAGTATTTGAAAAAGTAAACAGTTACTTCAAAAACAATTACTTCATTTTGTGACTCGCAAAATGGTGCTATCCCATTGGTGTATTTTTCCTCGCACACAGCATAGCTAGTGGAAAGACACCCCTTAACCTAGTTTACATCAATTTTATGTAAATCATTTTATGGAAAATACAAATGACTTCTTTCACTTTATGTTTTCTTAACACTTCCAAAAAAGCTCTTCTGTCTCCTTAGTCTCATTTGGCGGAAAGCAAACGAATCAGAAACGAAGCACAATATCTATACCCGTCTTTTTTATCGCGGCGAATTAAAGTGTGACGGGACGTGACTTTTCGAATCAAATCCGTGAATCGACGTTTAAGAATAAAGGGTCTGGTTGGCCGCAAACCTTGTCAATCGAAATGCAGTGTTTGTACAATCGTACACTAGGGTATTATAAGAAGGCGCTAACTTCCTGAATTGCATTAGACCTTGCTAAGCTATGCTTGGAGCTTCTCTGCAATCAAATAAGGATAGAAGACCAAAGAACTAAGGTTGCAAAGCATTGCGAGCCTTAAAAGACGACAGGGAACATTACTGCAAAATAAACTGCCTTTTGGGTGTTCTGAGTGGCAGATGCTTACAGCACAACCGATCGAGGACTTTGAAGACGGTTACAGATATATTGATTGAAAGATACCGGCGATGCCCCTTCGCCAATTATCACATGAGCCTTTTTGTTTAGTTTATACAGCCATTTGGACGCATGCAGGCAGCAGCCAACCCCGACGTTTGGTCGGGGCTTTCGGACACGCGTAGTACATGTATTGCGTCATCTATGTTAATGTATATCTGTGGAGAAGGCTTATGTTAAACAATGGGCTACACGCTGAAATGATGACGCACTAAGCCTTTATGTTTGCATCGAAACAAATATAGGCAGTTTAAACCCACACATTGCATGATTTGCTTATATCCCTGTGGAGCAAAGGGCGAGTTTATTATACAGAGTAAAGCAAGTGATGTTCTGAATAAACAGTAATATTATGGTTATATTTCAATTCAATTACCTGCAACGAATCGCATCTCTTGCGTAGGTGAAAAAAAGTTATAAAAACAAGTTAGTATATGCCACTGCAACATTAGTTTGCTTTTGAAATAGTGCTTTCAGGATGTTGAAGCCTCCATTTCCCCTATCGAGTGTTTTCTATTTGAAATAAATTCATACAAGAGAATAAAAAATAACATCTTCGATGCAGTATTAATTCCGAATGCTTTTCAGGTAAAATCGTAATTATTATGAAGCAATCTGAAAAGTACTTGATTCCACAAAAGGTCGCTTTACAACGCTGTAGGTTGATTTTAATTGGAATTACACGTGGAAGAAATAACTTATGGCAATCAAGTCCATCATGAGTCTGTTTTACAAATAATCCCTTGGCTCTTATTCCGTTTGTAGTATGGTCGAAAGTATAGCTTTAACTTTGTAAGTGGGTTTCCAAGTGCATTTACATTCGAGCAGTCTGGAATTTATTTGTTTCAAACCCTCCATTTTCCATGGCCATACTAAACCTCTTGGTCATAGTCGCCGAGTAATTCCTTTCTTCCATTCCATGAGGAGCTTGGCGTAGTGGTTAGTTCGGCTTTCGATATCGAAAACAAAGCTACCTTCGCCATTGTCAGGCCTTGGATGGGTGACCATAACCTTGTGATCTCGAACTCCTCCGTGCTTCGGAGGGCACGGTAGCCATTGGTCGCGGTTGCTGCTCTGTCCATTCTCGTCACTCCAAACTTCCAGAATATTTATTTCGTCCTCAGCATATATACGTCCCACTCCTGGGCACAAGCCTTCCTCATGGAGAAACACAAAAAGAGTATGGGCCGTAACACCACTACGCTGGCCCAATGCAGGTTGGTGGGTAGAAACAGCCGCAATAGCAACCGGGACCAACGGCTTAACATGCCTTCCCAACACGAAGGAGCTCGAAATCACAAAGTTTTGGTCACCCATCCACGGCCTGACCATGGCGAAGGTAGCTTTGTCTAAAATCGAAAGCCAAAGCTCCTAATATTTATTTATCTGATTTTAAATGTGTTGTCAGGTGTACGTAACATCAGAGTCGAAGTTCGGCACCCTCGCTGAGCTGGTCCACCACCACTCGGTGCTGGGCGACGGGCTGATCACGCAGCTGCTGTACCCGGCGCCGAAGCGCAACAAGCCCACGGTGTTCCCGCTCGCGCCGCCCGACCAGTGGGAGATCGACCGCACCGACATCGTGATGAAGCACAAGCTTGGCGGAGGCCAGTACGGAGACGTGTACGAGGCCACGTGGAAGCGGTGCAACATCACGGTATGGGGAACTTTGGTCTATACACTGCTTATTACTGCCTTCCATTACTACACCTCTCTAGAACTACTCTTAGCGGTAGATATGTACAAAACTATTACTCCCAAAAATAAATACAGATTTTTGCCCCTTAATTTAACCCTGGTCTAGTGGTTGACACCGGGTGTAGATCGGGAGGTCCGGGGTTCGATTCCCCACGGGGCCAGGGGTTTTTCTGCTCGGTTTGGTTGGTGGTAAGGCTTCTAAGCCCGCCTGGCTAGCTACCACCGTCTTACCTAAATTTGCCGACATAATAATAATGTTATAAGCATTGTTGTGTTCCGGCAATCAAAGGTAAGATAGCCAGTTCCTCAGTTGATGAGGATTACAGGTGAAGCTCGCTTCCACCTTCAGCTTTATCGTCACTTACCATCAGGTGAGATTGAAGGCCAAGAGCTTACCTGTCAGTTAAAAAAAGGAATTTTACTTAGACTTTATTTAACATGTGAATCGATATTCTATACCTACATAAAAATGGAATCTCAAATATTAAAAAAAAAATAAGCTTATATATAACCAGTAACATTTTGCACTTTTGACCCGTAACCAATGAAGATTCTCTTCTATATGTAGACATATCCACTTAAAAAAAAATCTGATAACATCACTAAGTTGACTCCTATTCACAATACTTATTACTGTATGTGTACTAAAACTCCAAATTTCCATTGATCCGCCAATGAAATATAATTATCTTATTTGACAATTACAAGCTCAACTTTTTATTTGGAGAATCCCCTTTTGGAGAATTTAACTCACAAGCGTGCAACGGTCTTGTAAGAAAGTTGATTCACAACATCGATTCAAATGTAAGCACGAATAAGCACTCTCCAACGTACCGCATAGATGCAAGCAGCAATTATCAGTAATACAGATGCAAGGCAATCACCGTAACTGACTGGTCTATCAACACAGCTTAACCACTAAACTGATTGCTCTGATTGCGCACGCAGACGTAGGCATCCGCTATGAAATGATTTCCCAAAATTTCCGGATACAACGGAACTCCAGTTTGTATATATTAGATTGAGTTTTTTTATAACAAATATACTATAATATTAGATTAGGAAGGAGCAATAGGTTAGCGTGGTATGGACATGCGATGAGGAGGGATGAATGACACATTGCAAGAAGGATGCTGAGTATGGATGTGGACGGACCTAGAGTGAGAGGAAGACCAAAAAAGCGATAGATTGAATGCGTGAAGAATGATATGAGGATAAAAGAAGTGGATGCTGAGCTGACGAGTGATAGGAAAATGGAAGAAGACATGTTGACATGTGGTGCCGACCCCACTTAGAGTCGGAAAAGGGCAAGAACATACTATAATATATACTTTACAACGAATTCAACGCAATGAACTTAGACTTGAAGAAATATCCATACATACACAGAAGCAGTTTGATTTTTTTTTATGTTGTTTTGATTAAAAACTTCTTTATTATTAAATGAAGGTAATAAATCTCCTTACGAAGCCTACGTCTGACTAGTTAATTTGGGTGTCTAAATATAATCATCAGTAATTCTTACACAAAAATATTTTACCAAATAAAACAGATAAAGCGCGTTTGTCCAATCGTGATAAAGTTGCTTTTTTAGTCTCGAACAAAACGATCGAACCATTACGCCTCCCATGTACTTTGAGTGGAAAATTACTATTGTTAGCCTTACACTAAATTTATCTTAAATTATTTATTTCGAATTAAGGGCTTGAAGCAGCGACGTTGTTGTCAAAATAGATTTACGTGTACACTGTTAGCTTTCGATAGTATTATTAAACTGTGTTATATAATCATAAAACAGTAAATTGTGAGCAAACGGAGGATTTATCTCTAATAGACATTTTCCAACCAACCCCCAAAAAATATTGAGTACGTATACTCGATGATTTGTAGTCAGTTCCCATCGCAATAGTATCCACTGTTCAATGTTGGAAATTATTATGAACAGAGCGTCCGAAACATTATATAAAATACAAGTCTTAATAGCGATGACTTAAAGTTGAAATTTATGTAAATGTACACACAGTGTTCGATTTCCGTGCAAGCTATTTTAGTTCTTAAGGTATGAATAGACTTCTGAATGTGACTGTACTTGCAGTATGTACTAACGTTTTGTTATTGTTTGTAATTTGATGACAGTTAATGAAGAAAAATTGTTTAGCGTACCGTTTCATAGACATATTGCTTGCAATACGGGAATATTTTTAGATTTAGGGCCTGTTTCACAATCGACGAGTAAGTTTTGAATAGCTTACTTGGCAGTTCAATTGACGTAAATTTCATATAACAACTGTCAAATGATCTGCTAAGTAAGCTACACAGAACTTACTCGTCGATTGTGAAACAGGCCCTTATTATCGAAGAGTAAAGTCCAAAGTAAGCTCTAAGGTCTATCAAGGTAAGATCTATTTTCGAAGGTGGCCAAACGTTCTGTGCTTCAAACATCTCGGAAACATAAAATGGCATACTGCACAAATGTCATCAATTAATATCGATTTTCATCTGCAATTTAAACTAAGAACATTTAAAATTAGGACTTATATCGCAAATCAAATTCCTCTGTACAATCATAATATTCAGTTCACCTCGGCAAAAGCGAACTTTTTCTCTTTGTAGCTATTCGAAAGCCCCTATTCAAGGAGGGCACTAATGCGCGAGGCGCTCGGCGTCTTGTCGGCTGTAATGTCCTTCGCGGCACTTCCGCTTAAACGCGGCCGTGCCCGCGCCGTAATACTTCGTCTTATCACTTTATTGGAAATCCTGGTGCGAGAATAAATTCACAGATTAGAATGATATCTATCTAAAACTAAACATAAGAAATAATTAGTTTTTCCGTTGATTTCGTCAGTGTTACATTTACATTACGGATAAAATGGATGCTTACAAACTACATTGACATTGACGACCGGTGGTCGAGTGGACTGTACGCCGCCACGCTGGTCTCAAGGCGTCGCCATCTCGAGAGGTTCTTGGTTCTCTCCCCGGTGGGGGCAAGTGGTTGTGTAATGGTTACAGGCATTCGTTCTCCAGTATTTAGTTTATATATTTACATGTTTTTATCTGTTATATATATTTATCCGTCATCTAGTGTCCGTAACACAATCAGCATTAGTTCCTTATAATGGGTCTAGTTAATTGGTGTGAATGTCTGAATACATTTGCAAATTTTTGGCTTCTGTTTGTCTAATAAAGACCGTCCATGTTATGTTACATCAAATTTTATTAACTTTCTATGACCCCTATGTTGGCAGAGATATTTTGACAGCTTTCATTTCGCATACTTAAAAACAGTGACTTTTTATTGTAACGTAAATAATCTGCGACACTTTTTAGCTAGACTTTTTTAACTGACCAATTTCATATTACTTTTCTATCTTGTCCTCGTAGTGACAATTGTTTGTTTGTGTTTTATTGTCATCACAATAGAGTCGCAGATAAACAATTTGGTCACAACTGTACAAGGAAATAGGCGTCTATGTATCATGATAGCGAGTGTCGGATACGGAACAAGCAGATATTAAAAGTATTGAACTTCATTCAATTCATAAGTGGCTTAATTTTTGATGAAAACCGCTAACGTACCGTTTTTTGTATCTGCGTCGACCATATTGTAAGTAAGAACGTAGATTTTGTCAAAAGAGATAAGATAACTTGAGATGTCTGCCTATAGTTAGAAGGTTTATTTATTTATTTATTTATTTATTGCATCATAATGTACATACAATAGGTCTTATCAGGTAAATTTTGACAACATTATGAACCCTGTCGGGCACTGCAAAATTGACAAATGAAATGAGAGGAGGATACTTTCCATTGATAATACTATTTTAACATTTATAATTGGTAGGACTAAATAGACTTTGCATTCATATTTATTATTTGTACATTCAAATTATTTAAACTTACTATCTTTAAGTAGAATAATAATATTGATTTTGTATTACTTTTGTGTTTTGTCACATGTAGGTATTATTATTAGTCGAATTTAAATTAAAATACAAAGAAAAATTAATTTAATTATGCTCAATGTCAATATTTATAGGTGGGTATAATTAAAATTAAAATTATAAGTAGATGTCAATTTTTTTTTTAAATTTATTCCAATAATTATGATTAGTTGGTCAATATAGTTGATTATTATTTTTAAAAATAAAAATAAAAGGTTTTGCCAACCTTCTAACTACAATTTTTTTTTAAAGTTTAATAAAGAGTTTATAAATAATAATACAATCGTATAAGTTCGCCTGTCACTATTAGTCATTAGATTTTTAACTTTACCGCCTTAGACATAAAGTTCGAAAATTATTGATAAAGTTTTGACAGCTTGTAGTCTCATTGTTAATAAACTGTACGTAATGTCTGAAATGTTTATGATTAGGTTAATTATTCTAAGATTCACAATCTCTAACCCGACAATTTCAATGCGAATATTAATCATACACATATACGATCATTCGATCTTAGCAACATCGCTAAAAACAATAGCTAAAACCACTATTCTCACATCCCAGGTGGCGGTGAAGACCCTGAAAGACGACACAATGGCGCTGAAAGACTTCCTCGAAGAGGCTGCGATCATGAAGGAGATGCGCCACAAGAACCTGGTGCAGCTGCTGGGGGTGTGCACGCGCGAGCCTCCCTTCTACATCATCACGGAGTTCATGTCCCGCGGGAACCTGCTGGACTACCTGAGGGCGGCGGCGGCGGCGGCGGCGCGGGACCCCGCCCCCGACGCCGTGGTGCTCATGTACATGGCCACGCAGATCGCCTCCGGCATGAGCTACCTGGAGAGCCGCTCCTTCATACACAGGTATCGCTGGCTCACTATAAACCCTGCTTTACATTTCCTTTAGATCTGTGGATCTTCAAGCTTGATAGAGACAATAAAAATCTCTTTAAGAGATATTATATAGTTTAACCAAAAATACGGCTTAGCAATATAATGCCTTAAGACGTCGGGCGTTGGGTGTAATATTGCTGAGCAGTATTTTGAGTTAAGCTGGGCATAAAGTTATTCTTAGTTTATTAATAAAGCGGTAAGAGTTTATTTTTAAGAATAGTCGCAGCATATAAATTTGTTTAATGAATGTTCTATTGTCAAATTTTCAACTAGTGTTGTTGTTATTTAATTTTGTTTATATTTTTTTTTTGTTTTCGTTAAAGACCAATTTGGCAATTAGGCATATGTAAATTTATTTTGTAATGATATGTAATTTTTAATTATTGCAATAAATTTGTAGCACGCTGATCTTTCAAAGCACTTTAAAGGATGCTAAGTGATTAAGAGCCTTTTTAGCAAGGTATCTCAAACCTTCTAAAAAGTGTACATAAATAGCAGAACCAGATATTACAGCAAAAGTATAATAGTTGCAATTTATGAGGGCGTTGGGCTACGCTTTTAATGTCTAAAGATCAGTCATAATTCAAATGAGTAAAGCGCCCTCGTGAAATGTAATAAATCTGCTTCGGAAAGAAAACTTTTTAAACGATATTTTGTTTTACAGACAGCGTCAGATTTAATAAGGTTGTCATTTAAACGGTCAGCATAATATTTGAATTTTGGTCAAAAAAAGACAATTGGTCAGCTAAAATAACTAATTGTTCAGCAACTTATGGGCAGCAAATATATGTATATTGGTCAGCAAAATATAGTTATTTTGCTGACCAATATACATATATTTGAAAAATTTGTAATATCCGCTGCTCAATTAGTATTGAGCAACAGATATTACAAATTTTTCAGCAAAATAATTGGGCAGCAACTTAAATGTTTTCTGTGCTGCCAAATTGTGTAATATATGTTTTGATGATACAAATATTGTTTATAATGGTCATAAAAAAATAACCTTAACCTAATATCTACCAGAACATATTTCCTACGAATTGATAGGTATTTGATCTTTCATTGATCCTTTTCCTGGATTTTATACATTTTCGGTAACATATATATTGCTGCTCAAATAATTATTTTGCAGCTTAACTAATTATTTTTCTTCCCAAATAATTATCTCGCTGCCCAATGATTATTATTTGGGCAATGTCGGACAAACACAAGAATAACGTTACGAGAATACGCTAAGCCAAGTGTATTGCCGCGATAATACAAATACAAATCTTTATTTCCAACCATTTACAAAAGTTACAGGGGTTGGGGTTCTCCTGTTGAGTTTTAAAAAACCCATTTAGGAGCAGCCTGCTCTTTCGTTCGATAACATGCCATAAAATAACATTCTATGCACATATATACATTTACATAGATAAAGCAAGTATAACGATTTGTATTGAAAGCAAGCGTGTCAACTTTTTAACGTCAACTGTAACGTCACAGCCGTAATTTTGAGACGGAGGTCCAAACTGATTGAAAGATACCCTCGATGCCCCTCCACTAATTATCTCACAACGAGGCATTTATTTTTTAGTATTTGCAGCCATTAGCAGCAGCCAACCCCGACGTTTTGTCGGGTTTTTCGGGGTTTACATGCATCGTTATCTATGTAAACGTATATCTCTGATTCTATGGGTCAAGATTTCAACACGCAGTTGTCAAACAATACTCAATACTCAATACTTTATTGCTTTTCACAGTGTGGTTACAGATATTACAATAGGTTTATGATCACTGCGAACCCTGTGGGGCACAACAACAATGGAGAGGAGGAACATTATACATAATATAAACTAATTTAAAGTTTTGCTTAGAGTTATCTATTCTTAATTTTATATTTATTTTATTGATATACATATCTTTAATATAGCTTTTAGTGTTATATAAATAGAATATGACAACAATATGACTGCAGTTAATAAATTTTGAAAAATGCCTTTTTCGCGTGATCGTTTTTTTACTACTCATACACTTTCGTGGCCTTTTTTTTTTTACCATTCTTGTATTGTTTTTGTTCAGGGATCTAGCCGCCCGCAACTGCCTAGTAGGCGAGAACCACCTAGTCAAAGTGGCCGACTTCGGGCTGGCGCGGCTCATGCGCGACGACACCTACACCGCCCACGCCGGCGCCAAGTTCCCCATCAAGTGGACGGCACCCGAGGGGCTGGCGTACAACACCTTCAGCACCAAGTCCGACGTGTGGGCCTTCGGCGTGCTGCTGTGGGAGATCGCCACCTACGGCATGTCGCCCTACCCCGGCGTCGACTTGGCTGACGTCTACCACATGCTGGAGAAGGTTTGGAGCTCTTTTAAAGCATTCTTATAGATTCTAGTCTAGTGTACAGTGTCATTCAAAAGCCATTTAAACATTTTTGTATCACCAAAATTACACTTATTAAAATTCATAACAAAACAAACTATAACCCGAAAATTGATAATGCCACAAAATTTTTTCTGCCTGTTCACTACTAGGCACCCTTGTCAAGATAAGACAAGAAACTGCAAGGGTTCCATCCTCCCTTTACAATACGTTTAGTGATATATACACTATAATACACTTACAATTGAATTGGAAGGAAAACACCAAAAACGACAAGAGATTAGTAATTATAGTAGCTGTAGGATGGTATCCTTACATGAAAATTTAGACATATTAAGCGAAATGTAGGCGTTTAACACCTCTGCTTCATTCAGGGATAGAAGCGTGATGATATGTTTATATGTAAACTTACATAAGCTGGGTGTCTTATATTTTATAAGTGACTCGTTTTCGTTACCGGCATTTAGAAGCAATTTTCTTCATGAAAAAAAAGTGTCAAAATATAACCATAACTTGTTCGTTACATGCATATACATAAATGTCCGTTAAGCTATTATAAGGAGTGTTTTTTAATGTTTCGTATCCGTTTTATTTGTATAATAATCCAGTTTTCAGATACCACTGTAGAACCAATTTCATATCTTGTTAGTTGCGAAGAACTGTAGGTTCTCGGACTCGAATCGAGAAATTAAGGAGCTCCGTGGTCGAGTGCTCTGTACGCCGGTCTTAGGCGTCGCAATCTCGAAAGGTTCTAGGTTAGATCTCGGTAGGGACAAATGATTGTGTGATGAATACAGCAGGCATTTGTTGTCCAGTCTTGGATTTTATGTATATGTATTGAATATATTCTGGAAATTTATATGTATTTCTCTGTTAAATATATTTATCATATTTATGTGTAGATATTAATCTATTATATTATACATAAAATATATTACAATAAAAAGGTGAGTCTTTTTTTAAATCATACTTGCATCAGTTTATGGATTCTCTGACATAAAATTGATATAAGTAAACTCATTTTTAATTGTCTTTTTTATTATTCGTAATTTGGTATGTAATGTCAACAATTCTTCATTCAACTTTAGTTAAATATAAAAAAAATAAATGAATAAAGATCCAAATTAGAATATTTAATAAAGCAACATAAATCGCCTAACCTGTTTGAATATCACGTTTATTTGTTACCGCATTTCCAGCCGCAAACAATTCGTCTTAATGTTAATATTATTTAATGGTACTGTAGTAAAATAAAATTTATACGATCATCCGTCGTGTAAAAATAGCGTAAAAATATTATTAAGTATTTTATTCAAATTTATGTTTGTATTTCATGTGTTTTTTTAATTGACTACTTAGATAACCGCATTTGCATACAAGTATTTGTTATTCTAATTTTATGTTTATGAAGTTAAATAAAAATTAAATATCGTCGTCCGCCCTCAACGTTTGTACGCAATGTGAAATTGCTAATTTGCCATGCTTTTTCTGAAGAGTTTTTATTTATTCGTGTTGTTCGTTGTTTTACATACTGTAAAAATCCAATCTTCAAATATTGTTCGCACAGATTTTTTCCCAAACTGATGCTCACTTACATTTCCATATAATGTGAATGATTCGTGATCTGAATTGTTATGCGAACAAACATTGGAAATAATTATTTGTTTACTTCTCTTATGAATATTATATTGCTATGAGAATGTTAACGTTGGGTCCATAACCATATACAGAAAGAGATAATTATATAAAAAAATAATGAATGAACTGGAAGAAGTTAGATATGTAACATATTTTTATTACATAATCTTGAGAGACTACTCGTAGACCACGAATCTTAACTACTTTACCAAAGTATATAACATTAAGTCGTAAATAATTATTTACGACTAAGGAATACAAATAATTTTCAAATACCTATTCAATGATACAGTTAGCCTACACGTCCGGTCTCCAATGCTTCACAAAGTAAGACATTAACATATTAATCATTCCTCGATGACATACCTTATCAATCTTTATATGTATATAACCTGCCAACTATTCTATATAATGTATACCAGTAAAGTGTTGCCGAAATGGTAAAATATTATAAATAATCACATCTACACACACGATAAAGACCAAAAATGTATAGGACCTATATCTTTGGTACACCCTTTTAATCGTGATCACGTGTATATTAGAATACATCTCTCACATATCATCAAAAAGATAGATCAGGGTTGTCCTGAGAATTATTGAGATTAATTATCATCGTACGCTTACCCTTGGATATCAAATATGTTGATTAAATGACAGTTTTGCCTTGCCATTTGTTTAAAATGAAATACAACACAAAAGGGTTATTTTTGTTAATTTTTGCTGGCTAAGATAGCAGTTGTTAGAAAGCTTTTGTGTGCTCATTTCATATTTGTTACAATTCCGAAAGTACACTAAAGTCAGATCTATGAAGCAGACAAAGCTCAAATTCAATGAATATAATCATTTCGTAATTTAATACGAATATGTATTTTAAGGTATTTTATTAAATAGGGTGATTCAGCAAAGTTGGTAAAATTGCTCTGCTCAATGACAGGATGTCGCTTCAATCCCTGCTGTACCACAAAAGTTTACTACAGTTTACATTTATTTTAATGTCGTTTTCATTACACTGAACACGGTGCATGGCAAGACTACCTGGCCATCTGCCCATCCCTTCAAGTTATGATAAGAGTCAGATGAACAATACCAATATTATCATTCAATATTGTCTACTATTATTGCCAATGTCTAATTCTTATAAATTTCTCTGGGACTTTTTTTAATTAGGTACGTTTCGTTCACAAAATTCTGGGTTTGGCCATCAAACAAACTACCTTATTACGGTCTTATACGTTATTTTATTTCGTATTACTCATGCTGCTACTTTAATATACAATTACTTAATAGGAACAAATCTACCTATTGCTTACAATAATAAATAATAGAAAAATAAAAATACGGCAATGTGATAAACTATTTTTATTTAAATAATAATTGAAATATAAAAACAATGCCAACATCAGTAGTGAGTGCGAGCGTAACAACGTCTCAACAGAAGGTGTTAGTTTCATAACAAGTACTATACAATCTTGCATTTCGTGGTAAGTTTAGTAAACAGCCTGTTACATAAAGCATACGCAACCATAAGCACCAAACACAGCGATAACGGCCTAGCCCTGCCAAACATAACAGCCCGCCGGCCTCCGTCCACCGTCTAACGTGATCGAGAAACCATTTGTACGATTTTGCACTTCCTCCAAAGCTAAACATAAAATTGCTCCTTCTTCTAAATCTGTGTCCAGCAGATCAGTCACGAGTCGCTTTATCCCACCATTCTTTGGAATTTCATATGATAAGCATCTCGTGCATCTTATTAACATGTTTATAAATTCAACAAAATCAATATTTAGACATCTCTGGCATCTGATCATGACACATTGAATACCAAAATCTATTAACAATAAACGAATGACGCGCAACAATATAAACAATACCAAATGCTTTTTAACATAAGTTAGCCGCGCCGATGAAGGTCTTGTATGTCATGGAAGTAAACTTCTCTTTTCGTCCACGTTTTGAAATCGCTCGGTACATTGTTCTCTCTGTGGATAGTTTTGGTGACTCTGACAGAGAACGTGTAATCAGTACACGTGGGGTTGGAGGTGGGCGGAGGGTGGGCAGTGGGCGCCTAGCAGTGCGAGGCGTCGGTGCACAGATGCTTCTTGCAGAGCGTGCACTGCGGCCGGCTGACGGCGATGCGCGAGAAGATCTCCGACGCGGACAGCTCCTTGCTCAGCTTGCTGCACATGGAGTAGGACACGGTCTTCTTGGAGAAATCCTTGGCGGGCACGCACGTGCGGGCGCGCACCGGCCCGATCTCCTGTCCAGTCTCAACTGCCGACAGAAACAAATCTCTTTAACGACAGAACTGTACCTTGTACTCTCTCTTGACTGACGCCAATATAAGACACGCGTTTTGATTGTCGTTCGCAACTACTAGGTGAAAATTTTACATAATCAACGATATTTTGATAAGCAAAGCTCGCACCATTGTGACACTATTGTAATGTAACACGGAAAACACAGATAGCGTTTGTCCTGGTTTATTCCCAGCCTGAACACAAGTTTGTATCCGCTGAAAGTTGTGTCCGCGGTTGCGGCCGGCGCAAGGTTTTTACCACATCTGCGAGAACAACAATACCTACTTTGATGTACACTAACTATGCTGTTTCCGGCGCTTTCGAAATAAATACTATATTGCAAAGAGAGCGTTACTATGTACACTTACCCAGTTTAGCTGATTCGGATGTGATCACAATGCACAGAAAAGCCATGCCCGGGATGTAGCAATCTATATTGGGAACCTGCGGGTAGTAATTACGAGATGTTAACATTTTTATTTATACTACTTCGACTTTTGTCTATGCTACCGTTTATATATATCGAAGTAATCATCGAAATATTGGTTTCCAAATAAACAGAAACCCATTCGTAATATGTTTCAGTGCTTAGAACAACCTTGATCAGAAATTGGAAATCTGAAGCCTCTACTTTTGTTGTGTAAACTAGAATAGGTCGTTGGATTTTCCCAGATTAAATACACATTTTACTGAAGAGTGTATTTTTTATATCTCGCTCAATGATAGGATAATCATTGCGTAAAAACTACTACCGCGTATAACTTTAAAAATGTTAAATGGAATTTTCAAGTTTTTCTAGCTTTTAAGTGCCCATTTATCTTTATTATTGTCAGCTATAATTTACTTATGGAATACAATTAATTATTTGACTTTGACTTTACTGGAAGAACACTTACGGTGATGTTAGCGTAGTCGGGATGGTCTGGGTCCCAGCACCCGGGGTGATCGAACGATAGGCAGTTGTAGCACTGGATCCCTTTGGTGGTGGGTGACACAAACTTCTTCGCCTTAGGTTTCTTGTGTTTGCCTGAAACACAATGTGCAGTTTTGGCTACAACTTTTTTAAGCAACTCTTGACTCTTTTCCTTAAATTTTTTTCCGTCTCAGTCCAATGTGTTCCCAATAGCATAATTTGTAAATTTGTAATGACGTACGGTCAATATTATGTTGCACTGTTTACTAATTAGCTAAAGTGAGCGTGTGCGCAGTTCAGGTTTGTACTGCACTAATCCGTTAGTACAATCAAAACTATAATTATGTTCAAAAGGGATCGTTTTAAATTGAGTTTTATTTAAAAGAGATGAAGGTCGCTTTTTAATTGTGTGATTTTTTGGATTAGGAAACGGTGCAAGAATTTCTTTAGATTATCTCTAGATTTAAGACTATCTAAGTTATTGAAACTTCTCTTAGATCTAAATATGGACTGGTATGACTTATATATAAATCTCGTTATATTATTTCGTACCAGTGACCTTAAAATAAATGTTAGCTACTTACCTTTCGAAGTTTGATCACAAAAAAAAACAAAAATTTAAAAAGGATAGGATCAAAAAAGTTTGTACACAGAATCTAAATCTATTAATTAGATTAAATTAGTTCAAAATAAAATATTATTTCTGAGATAAGTTAACGTTATATTTATTTTAACAAATGAATTTCTATAAATTTTGAACAATAGAATTATAAAAGATTAAGGGTCCGGCGAACAGTGAATTTTTCATACAAACGTTATACCAAAATCATTTTCAATTTAAGAATATCTGGACATATCATCGCTGTTATTCGGATTAAGAAAGTATTTTTCTATGTTTCTGTTAAAAAAATTTGTTCAAAATATTTATAAACTTATAAATATATGCGATTATATTTCGTAAATTTTTCGACGTTTTCGGACATATTTTCCGCTTATTTGTTTCATATTAAAAACGCAATTAATCATTAAGTAATGTTAACAGAAACATAGAAAAATACTTCCTTAATCCGAATAACACCGATGATATGTCCAGATATTGTCAAATTGAAAATTATTTTGGTATTACGTTTGTATGAAAAATTGACTGTTCGCCGGACCCTTAAAGACTAAAATAAGGATTTTCCTGTTTCGGGTTAAAAAGTTTAGATATAACTTACCAAGGACAGTGACTGAGAGGAGAAGGATGTACACGACGATGTTCTTGAGGCAATGCATGTTGATGTGCAATGCTTGAGGCGGCAGTCGCTACTGGCTCAAACACGGCACGCTGCCCGTTTATACGGCCGCTGCGTGACGTACGATCGGGCGTACGTACGCGCTTATACAGGCTGTTTGAGTTTACTTTGTGTAGAAGTAATGAGTTTTTTATTTCAAAATAGATTCAATTTTCTGGTTTTTACATTAAAATTTGTTTTTATGTTTGTATTGATAAAATTGATCTGGAATTATTATTATTCATAGGAATTATATACCTTTAATTGAATGCAAATAAAATTATGTATTCGGGAGGCACTAACAAGAGTTGTCTCCGTGTCCAATTTTAACACAATTAAACTTACAACAAATTATCAAAACAAATCAAAAGAGCTCAAAAATATAGTCTTTTTTTAGACGAGGTAATTATTTTTCAAGAATACTCTAAATCTTAATAGTTACAGACAAAATACTAAGAGAGAAAAAAAACACCAATTTCTTAGGTAAGAACCCAATATAAAGCGCGTCAAACAGTACCACTGACAGATAGTGATTTGACATCTATTACTGACATAATAAAATTCATACAGTTACGCCCTTTTCCCAGTGGTGTAGGCAGAGAATACAGATCTTACTGAAGGAATAATCCTTATCAGAATCCCGTGTAACAATGGTTCTTGCATAAATCGGGTCCCCCTTAACTACTAGCTTAGGTCAAGATTAAGAATGACTTAACATCATAATAATCGATCGAATCATATTGTTACCTACTCGTTGTTTCGTTTCGTAACCTCATTATCGATATTATGGAAATTTTTGCCCGTGAAAAATTTTATATTGTGCATAGTTCATATCGAGCTAATTGGAGCTATTTCAATATAAATAGACATAACTTTTTATTGTTGCAAGTTTGCCATAATTTTTCAACATGTCAAATATCATTTGCTAACAACTTTGTGCTCAACAGGTACACAGGTTTGTGCGTTGTTTATATTACGGTTTACTTGTATGAGAAAATAACTGATTGTAAATTGGGTCCCAGTCTTGGACATCGTGCGTTATTGACTCTGAAAACAAATATTACATAATAAAACAAAAATAAGTCTTTGTTCACACTTGCCTTCTTTCCAAATTCTCATCGGAATTTCGTAATAAGTTTTGTTGTGAAATGATGAAGAAAGACCAAGACTGTATTATATATTATCATGACGATATCTCAGATGGGTAGGCAGAACAGTTGACATGTTTAAGTAATTCAGCGAGGGAGCCTGTTGCCATGCACCGGGCACAGTGTGAGCCAAGCAATAATCATAGAGGTATAAGTAGTGGCATTTATCTTTGGTGTTGAGTAGGCGTGACCATTTCGTGGAGGTGCTAGCTGCTAATAGCTGCGCATGGGGCACGGAGGTAGTACCAATGAGGGAGATGGAATGCTTCTGGAGGGCCAATCGACGATTATGGTTGAGATGGATGCTTAGCGCCAATTGGCTAACGGTCAACACCAAGGCACTATGCAATAACAGTTCTTATGTTTGATTCATTCTCAGTGATACAAGTGGGGCGGCAACTTCTTGCAAGAGCAGTGCCCTTTCTCCAACACTAGATGATTTATCAATTTAAACCTGGTGAATAGTTTCTAGTAATAAGTTGCGTTCGAACTATTCGAGGTATGTAAGATTGAGTAAAGGCTTTCATGATGAAAGCGGCAACAGAGTTGGAAAACGGCAATACACATGCAACGGTTTCTACCCACCTACCCGCATTGGACCAATGTGGTGGTGCTACGGCCCATACTCCTGATGTGCTTCTCCATGAGGAAGGCCTCTGCCCAGCAGAGGGATATACAGGCTGAGGATGGAATACACGTGCATAAGGTCTTCAGAATGATTCCTGAGATTGAAGAAATCTTAAGCACCTACAGTTCATTATGTTTATACTACCGGGGAAAAAATAATAGTTTAATAGAAGCCTCGCACAAGATGAGCAATATTTAGATTATAAAACGGTGACGGTAAAACCTTAACGTGATATTTTTTAAACTCGCAATACAATAGGCAATCGTGGCTTATTATAAACTAACATTGTTTTCAGTTAAAATTCAATCACGGTAATAATAGTAACTATTGCTTTTGTCTGTAAATATATTCCGTAATCGCAGTTTTCGTTACATCAGTAGTGGGCATCCTCCAATTTCTTTCACACAATGCGCGCATCTTTCAAGGCATTCTAAATTATTTGATGAACCACTTTATTAATACAAAAATCTTTGTTTTATTTGGTTTCCCAGATCAAAATGCGATGATTTGTACAATATCCTATATTTACACGGTACAAACTTTATAGTATTTTTAATGGTGGATTTCGATAGGTTTTTTTTACATACGACAGGTAAGCTCTTGACCTTCATCTCACCTGATGGTAAGTGACGATGAGGCCGAATGTGGAAGGGAGCTTTACCTGTAATCCTCATCAACTGAGGAACTGGCCATCTTACCTCTGATTGCCGTAACACAACAATGCTTATAACATTGTTATTATGGCGACAAATTTAGGTAAGACGGTGGTAGCTAGCCAGGCGGACTTAGAAGCCCTACCACCAACCAAACCGAGCAGAAAAACTTCTGCCCCCATGGGGAATCGAACTCGGACCTCCCGATCAACACCCGGTGGTGTGAACCACTAGACCAGAGAGGTGGTTAAAAGGGTTCTGGAAACGAAGCACCTTTGGAATTCCGAAGCGAATAATAACATCATGTTCTTTGACTAACTATATAACTCATTACATACTTGTACATAAAATATTTACATGTTAACTGTTAGGTACGTTTGAAAAAGCGGGCGATAGTTTAGTTATTTAAATATTTATTTATAACTAGCTAAGTCGTCCGCGGTTACGATGGCTTTGTAACTATCCCACGGGATACCCTTTAATTTTCCGGAATAAAAAGTATCTGAGATGTTGAGCAGGGATATAAGGTATCACTATGCACAATTTCATTAATGTCGCTCCAGCCATTTCGGAGATTAGCCCGTATAAACAGATAGAGAAACAAAAAATAAATAAATAAACATTTTTCGTATTTTCCCTCTTTGGGATGTAAATCCTTCTTGGTTTTAAGCATTTGTATTCTGTATTTGTATTCTAACTATGTACAGACATTCGACCTCTACAGTTTTATTATTATAAATTTTCATGAATGGCCAGTAACCGTAAATACTTAATGGAATATTCCAAAGCTGAAATATTCTGTTTAAATGTTCCCAGAACACCATGTAGTACGTATATAATAATAACTAATAGTTACAATTTGTATATTGTTGTGTGTTCTTGTTGACACTACTGACCGTATGACACACGCTAAGTCTCGAGCCGCTCGTTTACAAACATAATGCATTATTATTGTTTATTCGGCACAAGTATGCGGCTAATACTGCCGTGTTCTCGGATCATATACTATTTTATGTTACTTTATTATGATATTTGAGACAAACAATAATAATTCCTAACCATGAATCAAGTTTAGCCTATAGTTTTCTCTGAGTAGAGAACTGGTTAACTTCCTAGTCATTATTATTTTCGTGTAGACGGTGTACATTTTAATTTGAAGTTCACGAAATAGTTAAACGTTACGTAAGCAGACCTTCATTCATGAATACATGAAGAGTCCGGGCCTTAAAACTTAGTGCCGATTTTTGGATATTGATAAATAGGGACTAGCGGCTTAACGCGAGGTACGAAGAAACTAGAGATCACAAAGTTTTGATTATTCATCCAAGGAGAGAGAACGACGACAAAATCTTATGAAAATAAGGTAATTTCGTCGTAATTTTAAAGATAATTAATTGGACAGCAAAATAATTAGTTGAGCTGCATAATAATCATTAAGGCAGCAATATATATGCTCAATGAGAAAAGGATCAATGAGGATCAATTCCTAGGATGTGTATTCTGATAGATATTAGGTTAATGTTATTTTTATGACCGTTTAAAACAATATTTGTGTCATCAAAACATATAGCAGCAGAGAAAGTATTTGAGTTAATCCAATTAGTTATTTTAGCTGACCAATTGTATTTTTCTGCTCAAAATTCGAATATTATGCTAAACGTTTAAATAACACCCATTAATTTACTCATAAAAGCTGAATTTTTGTATTATACACTTCTATAACGTATTAACAATTGTCTCTTACATGAAGCCATAATTCCATACAGTAATGTATGCCTTCGTATCGTCGCCAGTGTATGTACGTCCCCTGGGCACCAGCCCTCATGGAGAGACATGCTTTATGTTTGTACATAAATATTCAGATATAAATTACTGTAGGTACCTACTCATTTTTGCTTTGGCTACTGTTGCTCTGTCTGACAAAGAGTATTCCTACATCCTCATATTAGTTTTTAGGGTTCCGTACCCAAAGGGTAAAAACGGGACCCTATTACTAAGACTTCGCTGTTTGTCAGTCCGTCCGTCTGTCTGTCACCAGGCCGGCTGAAGAACCCTTGAAATTTTCACAAATTATGTATTTCTGTTGGCGCTTTAATAACAAATACTAAAAAAAATCTTATCCTTTTTTGCTCGATATCAATAATAGCAATAAATAGGCTTTTGAAATATTCACAAACTAGTCAGTTGTACTTTGCCTATTTTTTTCTGTGTCAGACTTTCGGAATTGAAGAGAAAACTACAATAAGTATTTTAAGTAAATCCTCTAATACATGTGCGCGTCCTGTCAGTATTCGAATGAGAAATGGTACCTAAATGATGACACTATCAGCATGGATGCTTTTGACTCCAATGTGAGCCAGTTAAGATTGAGATACTATGGATTAAGCGTACGATGGAGCGAGCTTCTCTAGAAGGTGCCTGAATCCAGAAATACATTATGCCTGTAACTGACATCCCAATCGTGACAGCTCCTTATGCTTCTGCGATTAAATATGAAAGCACGCTGGCTTGCCAGTACACGTGCAAGTAGCTGATATGGAAGTGTGCCAGCTATGTGCTATTGGGAGAACGAATTCGTTTAATAATGTTATTTTTCATAAACATGCGTAGAAATATTGTCATTACTTTTGTATAAAGAACACGCGAAGTATCATATTTACGTAGACTAAAAAACGAAAATCACTTCTCGGCGCGTTCTTTGAATTTGGAACGAAGAGCGCGCTGGCAATGCTTTATGAAACGGCGTGCTGTTTGAATTTAGAACTTTTTGATCTATATCGTACACATTGCGTTCTCGTGGCTGTATAGCCACAGATGCGTTTACCTTTCGGCACAAACTATAAAATAAAATAAAAAGGTTTTTTGGCGGCATTCAACTATGGCGGACGTGATTTTTATTTCGATGATTGTAATATTGTACGGAATGGATATTGTTACGTAAAATCAGTGTAGTTTTGTGTAATAAGTGTCTGTGATGATGTGCAATGTGCAGGATTATCGAAATAAGCATCAAGTGGTGTGAAAAGTGATGAGTTTTTTATCGTGGTAATCCACCTCATCCAAGTAGCACCACAGTGTCTGTCATCGATCGTTTGACGCCAAACTCTCCCAAGATGCATTGAAATGCATTACACTAGCATTTCAATGCCAACTACTGAAGAAATTAAATACTGAAGACTTGGCTGTATGGGCTTCGTTCCATTTGCCTTCCGTACATGGGAGAATTTTACAAAAAAAAAAAATTGGCAATAAAGCGGAAATTTATTATGTAAACGGCATTTTTTAAAGAAAAGAACTATATATGCCTCGGTCGAAATGGCAATTGCCTGTCTCGTATCATTGAAGACCTCGCCTACGGCTCGGCCTTCAAACTCATACCTACTCGTCCTGCAATTGCCTATTTCGCTGCCTTTACAAAAATGTACTATTATACCACATTGAATGTTTCGTATCTTCCAGGGGTACCACATAATATCCTGTATTTTCTCTATTGTATGTCTGTCCAAATTAAGTTACTTAATTAGCTGCTTGTGGCAACTAGATGACGGAAATAGATAAGTTATTATTATACACATAAATATTCACAAAGACTCATTACACAAACATTCGCGCATCCCAGCCAACCCAGATATCCTGAAGACGGCGACGCGACGCCGCCTTGAACCATCTTGATTTTTGTTTCGAAATGCTTCTATGTACAGAGTTCTGTGTGGTGTAGGTGTGCGTGTGGTATGTTGCAGGGGTACCGCATGGAGTGCCCGCCGGGCTGCCCGAGCGCGGTGTACGAGCTGATGCGCGGCTGCTGGCAGTGGCCGCCCGCCGACCGGCCCACCTTCCGCGAGATACACCACGCGCTCGAGCACATGTTCCAGGACAACAGCATCAATGACGGTACACTCATACAACCATCACCTACATAAATGAACATCCCCCTGTTGTTTAAAAAATATAAGATATCCTTATATGTTCCGTAATTCCTATGTAACGTGGGAAGAACATATAGTTATTTTATTTGTTACCTATCTTCTAATCTTGTGTAAATATAAATGTAATGTTAACCTGATTACAATAAGTACCAAAAGGTTGTATGGTCAACACTCTCCACCTCCATTCTCTGCCTACCCCTGGGGAAAGAGGCGTGATGATATGTTTGTGTTGTTTAACATCCTTAATAAATTATAAATACTGGTATTTCCGTACACAGAGGTAGAGAAGCAGCTCCAAGAGGGCACAGTGGCGAGCGGCAGCGGCGGCGCGGGCGGCAGCGGCGCCGTCACGCCGCAGATGTCGCTGAAGAAGGGCGGCGGCGTGCAGATGCGCCGCCCCACCAACCGCCGCGGCAAGCAGGCGCCCACGCCGCCCAAGCGGACCAGGTCTGTACACACTACTGCCTCTGGCTTCGGCGTGCAGATTTATTGGACAAACGCTCTGGCGAAGATCACAACATGTCGCAGGGTGCGAACTGCGCTGTACCGATCATTTTGAAGACTTTTGAACGAAGACTTGATGATTCAAATACATTTTAAGAACATCATTTAAAAATGTGTTCGTAACAAACGTACGTACGTACATGAGTACGTATAATATGTACATATAACAACTCGGCAGACTACCAGAAATTGTAGAATTCCCGAGAAATTTTCAATTCCATAATTAGACCTTTCGTCAAGACTGATTCTGAAGAGAAACTACACAATATCGAGTTTTTGAAATGTACGACGTAAATGTCACATATTATTATTTATTTTATTGTATATCATTCCAGCCTGCTGTCATCGTGCAGCTCTTTCCGCGAGTCGCAGTACGCGGCGGACGAGGCGGTGGGCCACGAGGACCCGCTCACCTCCCTCAACGGTGAGTACACCCTGAAATACACATCGCAAAATACTCCTTAACACCCTACTGTAAGCTAATACCCGATTGGAAAGCGTCACGGCACGTCTCTATTGGGATAAACAGAGGCCGATTGATAGGAATGTGTTTTGTCTACTTGAAGTATACAGGTGATCTATTGATATGAATTTGTATGAGAGATCACAGATAATTAGAACAGTATACAGGGTTATTTCTAATGTATCAACAACCTCGTAAGACTAAGGAGCTAAAATCATAAACAACAACTTTTTCTACGTCTTTTCATAATTTGACAAATTTTACTTATAAACAAAAATAAATTTCGGAATGATCCCTGTCCGAAACCCGCGTGCGAGCGTTGCCCGTGTTGTCTTTCGTATGTATAGAACATAGACTTACAAATTAATGTTATGACAGTGTTGACACATTTTTAGCGCGAAATTAAAGACTAAGATTTCCTATAATACAGAACCCAAAAGTTGATCTTCTGCTCATATCGATGGATCAACCTGTATAACAAAGAGAGGCCACATTTTGTTCACCACGCTATCGCCGGCAGCCTGTGAGCTGAGAATACGTTACTTGTCACTTCCTAATGATTTTCCAAAACATTTCGCTTCTGCTATTGGCTTCATACGTTATCTATATGTGCTGCACTATGTCATATGGGATGCAGATGTGTTTGGTATTATTTTTATGAAACTTCTTCTACGGCCAGTTATAATGTTCTATCTACTCAACACTATTTTTGTTGCATATTTCATAATTTAAGTCAAGTCTAGGATTTAAACTCGTATATCTCTTAACTTTACAATAGACTAAGTAACTAACTAACAAAAAATCTTATTGTTTTTTGTATGTTAGTTATTTTCAATGTAAGTAAGTATGTAATCTACAATACATTCTACCATAAGCTTGTTATGTTGCTACTGAAACGAGAACCTAATTAACCGAAACAAGCTTATAAATACAGAAAAGGTGATATAAAATGTTATAGCACTAAATATGATAAGACTAGATATGATATGGTATTGTGTATTATTTATTGTTGATCAGGAGGTCCGGGTTCGATTCCCCATGGGGGCAGAAGTGTTTCTGCTCGGTTTGGTTTATGGTAGGGCCTGGCTAGCTACCACCGTATTGCCTAAATTTGTCGCCATAATAACAATGTCATAAGCATTTGTTGTGTTCCGGCAATCAGAGGTAAGATGGCCAGTTCCTCAGTTGTTGAGGATTACAGGTGAAGCTCGCTCCCACCTTCAGCCTTATCGTCTCTTACCATCAGGTGGGATGAAGGCCAAAAGATTACCTGTCATATGTAAAAAAACATCTTGTGGACAGAGAAATAGTTAATTATAATTGAAGATGAAAGTTGATAGAGTATTAGAATTGGCCGATAATGTGTAGTTAAATAGTTTGCGGGTTCGACTCCCGCTTGGTCTTTGCAGTTATAAGTGTGTATATTTATTTATTTATTTGTATGTATATATGTCACTATAATATGTCAATGTGCTCTCGTTCGTAACGCTTGAGGCGTCCACAGGCTTATTCGTAAATTAAAGAGTCAAATGTCCCTATTAATAAATTTAAAGTTATCTCTTAGATTTAAATAATGTGTCGTTTGTTCTGAAATCAGCCAGCTTTTAATATTCGTACATGACTATTTAATTATAGTTTACAAACTTTTTGAATACATTTATTTATAATATACAAATGTGGATTTTAAGTTTCTATATTTACGATAAGAATTCAAACTTTTTGTAGTATCATGTGCTTATCTTTCCTTCTATTACATTTCTCTCAAAAAGCTTACTTCGTATTGCTTGTCGTATAAGCCAGTAAACATACCAATATTACTCCATACAGCATCGATGCCATGTACCAATATTATTTTGCGACATGGACGCACGTACGCATTTCAGAACGAACGCGCACGCTATTTACTTGTACTCATGTTCGTACACAATACGTATAATATGTATATGTATGTTTAGTAAAAACACAACGCGGCAGAAAATGAGGTGAGTCCGTGTCTTCGATAATATTATATTTGATTTGACCTATATAATACTAATGAAATATAAGTCCTATATAATCCACTGCTTTTTATAACCCTTATATATGGAAAGCTTTGTTATTTATGATATAACAATACAAACGCTGTTAGAGTAATGCTGTTTAGTTGGCATTTTGGCAATTCTTCATCCCTCTCTGTCCCGTTGTGTGCGCTGCTTGCTTGCTCTTTCTAATTCATATTTGGCTGCTTATGGTGTTCATTTTTTTGTGTTTATTTAAACAAATAATTGTAATTGTGAGTTTATGAAAATGAATTCCATTAAAAATAAAAATATGTCGAAAAAGTCAACGAAATATCATAATAACAACATGTTCTGTGAGCAATAACATTACTTATTTACAATTTTGATCCCATCAATTCAACAAGAACTCTACCATTATTTAATTTCCTTTGATCATTTTAAGTTCATGGTTGGATATGGCTTGTCACTTTGTTGTAATGTTGATTACTTAAACTCAATTAGCAATGAAATAATTTTTAAATAGTTAATTTGAAATGCTACTGCTTCTGTGCATCTCGTTCGAAAAAGATACTAGTAATATATTTTAAAATTAGATTGTATTCATACTGGGAAGTACACGCGTAATACAAGAACACTCATATGTAAAGTTGTCTATATCAATTGTTGTTAATGCTCTTGTCATGAAATGACTATCTAACTATTCTCTGTATATTTTTTTTCATTGTACTTTTATATCTGCTCGCTACGTTGCTACCAAAGAAACATTTTATTTTTAATACTTGTCACAGTTGTTCAACATTTTCTACCGTTAGTTCTACGTCTCACTTAATATTTTTCTTATTGTTTTGTGGAAACTTTATTTTTATAAATGTCATCAATTTTTTTTTGTTTGTGTAACGAATAACGAGTTGTATTTTAGCAGATATGTCTTTTGTGAGTTAGTAATTAATAAAATAATTAAGGAAATCATATAACATTTTGTAGTTTGAGAGCACTAATAAGTTTTTTAAATTATATTGAAAAATATTTTTAAATCAATGAACAATTTTATGGAGTTGTACTATTATTGGCTTATATAAATCCAAGCATGCCATGATGCCACCGATTTTGAGGCAAGTAAGAGGAGTATCGCCACCCAGTAGAAGTATTTTATCCTCTTTGCCGTTTGTGGTAGGGTCGATTATTGATTTAGCCTAAAAACTATTTTAGTCTGTGATACAATATTATAATCTGTTACGAAGTGTTGTTTGTTAATATAGTGTAGTAAGCTGTTGACATGCAAGTCGAACAACTTTGTAATGGTAATAAAAATTTTGATGATGATGATGAATTTTGTGAGCCTTTGTAATTCCAGCGAGCGTTTTACAGTATTTCCCTTCAATGGAGATAAATTGAACTTAAATGTTTTTCATTTCTATTAAGTAATTTAAGATGAGTTCGTTTCCATAGCGAATGTTTTGCAGCTTGTATGCATCTTGTACCTAGAAACAATATACATTGTGTGTTCGATTGAAAATCGGATGTGTATTGCAAAACAAATCAAACCCTTCTAATATTTGGCTACAAACAATCGAACTTATATGATCTGTACTTGATAATGTATGTCATAGAACTTGTTCCCACTTGTAGAGTGTTGGGTCCGTCATTAATCGGACGTGGAAGATGTGTGATCAAAGTCACAAAAAATCGGGTTTTCCGACAAGTATAGCTTAATATAAAATGCTGTGCCAGTTAAACCTCTAATTATTGTACAGATCTGACACCCGAGAAGTGGGAACGACCTCATAGGTCTCGGGTTCGAAAAGCTATGCACGCAGAAATGCATAACTGGCCAAAAAGGAGTCCTTTAACTGTATAGTTAGCCTAAGACAATTGACCCTTTTCGCCTCTTATAGTATAGTATATGTGATTGGTGGATGTTCCGTAGGGGGCGGGCGTGGGGGCGGGGCGCGGGAGGCGTCGTCGGAGGGCTCGCTGGCGGAGGCCACGCCCGACACCGACGAGTCGGGCACCGAGCACCGCCAGCGGCCCAAACGCCGCCACCAGCCGCCGCACCACTCGCACGACGCGCCCAAGGTATGGACCACACCGCTACACACATACAACATATAAGATCACTCGCACGAACGCGTACACATACATACAACACCGTATATTCATATACGACACTCCACATGTCTACAACAGTATCCCTACTTACATACAACACTGTGTTTTCATATTAAACCACACGTGACATACAGCATCGAATTTTCTCTAACGACTTGTACACTGCGCTCCCAAGGTATGGGCAGCATCCCTACTTACATAGAACACAATCTATTGATATAGACCACTCGCACGACTCTCGCTAGGTAGGACCACCACCTTGTTTTTTCGTCAGCAAAAGCCATCGCAAACGACACGCGTAGATCGCAAATCTAAGTTTGTCCAAATATCGAGCAGTAGTCGTGTGCGGCTGCCGCAAACTAGTCCGTTTCTTTCTAACTTCTCTTTCGCGTGTTTGAACACAAAGTGTCCCTATAACGCGCGCATCATAAACAATCTTCCTTAGCCCATACAACGTCATGTGCAAAAGCCCATGAATTGCCTTACGTGTAGGGGGACGTAGGGTAATGTGGGACTCCAGTGCAGGGGCTACTCAGGAAAGTCAGCGAAGTTCCTTTGGGTCGTCTCGGCGCTAACACGCGTACGTTCGCCGCATTGTCATCCGACGAAGACGACGCGCCGACCGCAGGCGTGTTAATGGTGAAAGTTTGGTTGAATTGTTAATGAATATAGCACTTTTAGCCCAGTTTCCCTAGTTAATTACGCAGACATTAGAAATTAAAGATTCACTTTGATCTAGATTGCTTCTTATAGTTAAAACCAAGATATGATAAAGCTTGAAATGTTTCTTGATTATGAACAGTCAAAAATACCTTTAATACAGCCTCCATCTTTAAACTTAGTACATAGCAACAGAATGCTCTATCATATCGTGTTACTATAATTATACTAGACCATTTCTATCTAGAAATCCAAAAAAGTTATAGGAAATCGTTTGTGTATTTCACAGTAGAGCTTTGTAAGCACTATTTAATTCTATTAGCACAAAATGGGATAGTTGATCTATTGTCAAAGATAGACACAGGTAGCGGCTGTCGACAGCGAAGTTCCCGGCTGAGAATTATTTTCTTCCACAGTTCGACTGCGCGCGCTTGAGCGCAGTCGAGCTGAAATCGTACCGTCGCGCTGCCCGCCTCGTGGGCCCGATGTTCAGCGTCGAGGACATGCAGCTGGAGTCCTGTGCCGGGCCCTCCGCCGGGCCTTCCCGCGAGCTCGCGCCGGGCCCCAGCGGGGAGGGCCCACGCGCCTCTCCCCCCGTATCGTTCTCCACCCCCGTCAGTCCAACATTGCTTGTTTTGTTTTCAGTTACAACCTTTTCAGTTTTCGCTTCGATCGAACTTTATTTTTCTCGATGTCGATGACTTAGGACGCGCTAAGCGGCGCAGTCTGCAATTGCGTATACTGGGTGGATTTTAATATTTAATCAATGGAAACAAACAATTATTGTAACCAGCAGAACAAATGTTAACAAGTGGGGGTATCGAGAAAGCCCACATCCCCGAAGAGTTAGACAGAAATTATCGTATCCGACCTTAAATACAAATGACGCCATCTGTTGCCATTAATGTTGACAGGTATAACAATGGCGGACAAAAGAGACACACAATTGAATTTTATGTAAAACTATAAAAAATATTTTTTAAATTTATTGCGTGTCACTGAGTTTGTTTTGATTTAGATTATAATAACTCGGAAAGATTAAGTAAAGAGTTATTAATGATCATCTTAAAAAATTACCTGTATACAGCATGAACTAACAACGGGTAGACACCAACCGCTTAGCGCGACCTACACTCATACTCGCATACTTATAAGACGTCATGTATTCCAGCAAGGGGTGCAAGTGGCGGCGCTCGAGGTGCAGAACGTGAAGCGCGCCATCAACCGATACGGCACGCTGCCCAAAGGCGCGCGTATTGGCGCCTATCTGGAGTCGCTGCGGCAGAGTGGAACTAACCCTGGGCCTTCGACTTCCCAAGCGCCTTCAGCCACACCTCCAGGCCCTACTCTTGATGAAGCCCGCTCTCTATCGCCGCGCACGGGCCGCGCCCACACACACATGATAAGGTCAAACTCGTCCGGAGGCGTCACCGCCCCCGCCCCCGCTACAGCCGTCCCTGTAGCCCCGGCCTCCCCACGCGCGGCCCCAGCATTGAGGTCCTTCAACAGCCCCGCCAAGCCACGCCCGCGACTCGCTGACCTAGAGTTCCCACCACCACCACCCGATCTTCCACCACCACCAGAAGATACCCAACCACCACCGCCCCCACCAGAAATGTCGACCGACTACTCTGACGATAAACCCGCCAAGCGCACCATGAAAGAAATGCTCGAGCTGAAACTAGTCGCAGAAATCAAAGAGCGCGCCGACAAGAAGAAGCAGCGCCAGAAGGACTCGCCGCCGCACGACCTCATCGAGATCAACACCTCCTTCGGGGACCCCGTCACGCGCCTCGTGTCCGAGCTCTCCGAAAGCCTCAACCTGGAGGCCCTGCGCAAGCCCGAGAAACGAGCAGACCCTCCGCCGAAACCACAAGAAGAGGCGAAGGTCGAAACAGTCTCCCCAGTAGACTTGAAAGCTGGACTGCGCAAGACTGCGTACGGCAACGGGCCAGAGCCGAAGAAGACCGAGCTGGACCGAGCGGGCACTGACTTCAAAGCTCAACTGAAGAAGGTGGAGACGAACAAGAGGTCTACCAGCGCGGCGCGGGAGGCGGAGGAGCCGGGCCGCTCGATCGTAGACTTCAAGTCGAGGCTGAGGAAAGTGGACGGCGCGGCCAACGGCACCGCCAAGAGGGACAGGAGCTCGCCCGAGGAGAAGGAGGTTAAGGAGACCGAGCGGAAACGGTCCGAGAGCGGCTCTCTGGAGGCTGGCGGGGAGGAGGAGGACAAGCGCCGTAGCACTGGCAGTATCAGCTCGCTCAAGAAGTTGTGGGAGAATAAGGAAGCTGAGGAGAGGCTGAGTCCTAAGCCACGGGGGGACGAAGAGTCTCCGGAGGAACGCGCACGGGGACGACGGGAGGACCGCCCTCTAGTCCCCCATAAGCCGACAGTTCGCGGCAAGCCCACCAAGGGCGGTATCTACGCGACGCCTCTGGCCGGCGCGGGCGCCGACGACGAAGAGGACGCCCTAGCATGCGTACGCGCATCTCTTGAATGGTGTGCTCAGGAGGTAAGTTGATAGAATTGTAACAAGGGGAGAGAATGATAAATTTATTAGGATAGGTAATAGACATGACAGTGGATGGGTGTATTGAGAGAGGAAGACTGAGAAAAGATGAATGGATTATGTGAATGATGAAAATAATAAGGAAGGGAGTGAGTGGTGACATGACGGGCGAATGATAGGACCGAAAGGAGAGGGAGGACTAGTTATGCCTACCTTACAAATAAAGTTAGAGTCAATGCAGTAGACGTATGTAAGACTCTCTTTTCTCTAGGAGAAAACTTATCTTAACTCTCCAAATATACTAGGTATATCGAAAAGTATTGGTGGGTAATCTCTACGAGCAATTGGGTAAGTTCCACACTCTCCCGCCGCCTAACCAGCAGTAACAGCGGCCCATAAACAGGATCCTCCTTGAAAAACAAAGATAGGCTTATGTTTAGTAGTGGACTGATATATTTCGGCATATTAATTGCACAAAAAGAATTTACTAACTGCTTTTCTTGCCTAGCATGTCGTAAAAGGCGACTAAGGGTGTAATGGGTACTGGGTCTGTGATTGTGTAGCTGTAGGCGCTGACCAAACCCCATTTTTTTATGGCTAAATGTTGTCTTAAGGAACACAGTGCTCCTTGGACTCTGCCCACCCCTTCGAGGATGACAGGCGTGATTGTATGTATGTATTAATTGCAATTTTGCGAGATCTGGGGGAGCTTCCTTGCCAATGTGATAATAAAACTTTATACGTGTAGGTCCGCCGCGGCGGAGGCGGTCGCGGCTCCCTCTGGCGGCTGCAGACGTCGGAGCGGCTGGCGCGGCTGGGCGGGCAGTGCGCACGCGCGGCGGGCGGCGCGGGCGTGGCGCCGCCGACGCGCGTGGCGCTGCGGGCGGCCGCCGCGCGACTGGAAGCGGAGGCGCGCGCGCTCGCGTCCCCCGCGCCGCCGCCCCACCACCTCGCTGATGCGGTACACCGCGCGTTGACGGAACTCGCTGCCATAGTGCACAGGTACGTGACATCAAGTTTGTGTACGACTCGCTGAGTTTTTAACCGCCTCTCTGGTCTATTTGTTGACACCATCGGGTGTAGATCGGGAAGTCCGGGATTCGATTCCCCACGAGGGCAAGGGTTTTTTTTTTTGCTCGGTTTGGTTGGTGGTAGGGCTTCTAAGCCCACCTGGCTAGCTACCACCGTCTTACCTAAATTTGTCGCCATAATGACAATCTAATAAACATTGTTGTGTTCCGGCAATCAGAGGTAAGATAGCCAGTTCCTCAGTTGTTGAGGATTACAGGTGAAGCTCGCTTCCACCTTCGCCTTATCGTCACTTACCATCAGGTGAGATGAAGGTCAAGAGCTTGCCTGTCGTATGTAAAAAAAAACTTATATATCGTATATCAAAATGAAATTGAAAAATTTAATTATAACACTATTTCTCAAACAAAATAATGTTATAAAAAAAATTTTTCATTACGTTTTGATTACAGACCATACAATACTGTGCCAATTCGTATAGCACTATTTAATCTTTTATCTGTGGCTGCGCTAATAATAATAATAATAATGCTAATGCATTTCCTTGCAATTCGTTGTTCCGTTTCGCTGGATAATTATTATTTTTCGTTAAAATGTCTGATAGTGAAAGTAGTATACCCCTTATTATGTACCAGTTTCATAAACTACTATTGTCATTTAGTTGAGTGTGTTATGTGTTTAGTATGATTGTATTATGTGTATACATTATAATGACAAATTATTTCCCAGGTAAATCGCTCGTCGCCAGCGACCTGGACATGACTACAACTCGACTCGACGACTTTCAGTGAATGAAGAACTGACCCCCGATACTAACGTGTAACAAACGGCAAACCGTGTACAAATAGTATGTAAATGAATTAGTATTTGCCTCTTTTAACCGTAATTGTTAGCACTCGCGAACACTATTTAACTGTACTTCGACCTATCTAATTATTAAATAAGTTATACAGACGATCAAACGATGAATGAATATGTAATTATATTATAATTCTTGAGTATATTAAGTCTACACTATTGTAGACTCGAAGCATTTATTGAAATATCACCATTCCCGATGCAAAAAATCAGTATTGCTATAAGCATTTGTATTCATTGAACTTTAAGAATTGGTGTTTCAACAGTCAAGTATAACTGTGGATTGCCCGCTAGTGTCGTCCTATCTCGCTCACTCTAAGTGTGCGCGAGTTAGATGTATGATGTTCCACCGGGCAGTACTGAGTTTTGATTATGTAGTGTATAGATAAGTTATTTGTATGAAACTTGAGATTGAATGAGATTTTAATTTCTGTTGATGTTCATAATTCTATAATCAATGGACTTGATATCAATATACTGCATTTGTGTTTGTGGTTAAATGAGAATTATTTACAACCTGTATTATTTATTTTAAACAATTTTTTTTAAAATTTTGTTTATTTCATCTATTTTAATCGTGCGAGTGTGAAACAATTGTAAAAATGTATTATATTGTAAAGATTAAGTGAATGACATCAATTAATTTTGTCTCAAATATTTATTTGCTGTATTTCAAATTGACTTCAGCAGACTCATGTTATATTTTATAAATTGTTCCACGCACTGAAGCGTCTTTATATCCGATTGTAGGACATCTCGACGTAAATTCTTCCAGATCTTTTGATGTAGAATTATGGATTCAATAGGAGAAGAGTTATGGTTCCTTTTGCCGCAGCAGCGCCATTTCCCGGGCGCACATAATACTGACTGAACCTACGGTACAACTGATTATATTATGACAGCCCGGAATATGCGCAAGAAACGGCTCTATCGACATTTATTGTATACTTGTTCATTTAGCATTAAATTATTAACAATATAAGGGTATATACATTATATCAATAAATTGTTGTCTGAGAATATGTATACAGCTGACTTTAATCATTCATTATTGGTAATTTAATGTTCTACGGCGGAATCGCGCCGCTGGCTTATGGATTTGATACAGGAAATCAATGCCATTAAACAATGGACTTTATATATATGTAATAGATACTATTTTACAATATTTATCATTGGAGATTTAGGTGAAACTAATTTGGAAATATTCTTTTTAGTAGCAAAGGACACACGTCCGTACTTATAGTTATATTGTAGTGCATATTTATGATCGTGGTATAATGTTTGGTTTATCTCGGCAATACCTGCGCCAGCGCATCTACTAGCTATACAACACCAAATGATTGCATACCATTGTCTTGGAAACCAAATTAACTTAGTCCCCCTGTACATAACTAGTTGTATATTACGAGGTGTCTATATGAGAAACAATATACTTAATCTATGTTAAAGTATCTTCTAAACAATAAATAGGAATATTTTGTAGAAATATTTAAAGTGCATGTGCACCGAGCGAACGTTATTGAAGTTTGAATTGCGCGAAGAATACCCATTAATTGACAGATTATTCGAAAAAAAAACTATGCTCAACAACGATTGACTAGGTAATGCATATTTCAAATTCCAAGAATGATTCTTCGGTGCGCGTAAGTTAATGTATTAAATACAATTTATCTGACATGTACTTGCGCCCATAAGGTCCGTATAGTGTAGAATTGTGACGTCACTATGAGGTATAGCGGCACCCGAGGGCCTCACGCGCAGACCAAAGATTACACCGGCTCGTTCAACTCTAGGAAATGTCTATTATTAGTCAACACTAAATGGGCCTTTCTAATGTACTTTGACTAAGACTTAACGCCATTCGTGGTGCGTCTAACGTGGCCAAGGACGAATGGCACAGACGACGACATTCATGTATCTATTGTAAAATACTTAAACTGAATTGTACGGGAAAATACTTAATGTGCGTCAAGACTTGCTCTCGCCTTCGTTTTAGACTAGGAGACAGCGGAATACGGCTCTATCGTATTGTTGATCTCTTCATGATCATCGTGTTGTATTAGTCCGGGTTGCTAAGAGGGAGGGGCTGTTCTTGGGCTCTGGGGAAGGGGGGGGGGCTGGGTTTTTGTGGTGTGGGGCTTTAAAATGCAGCCGACTGACAAATCCATTTATTGTCCCTTTCCAGTATAGATCCAAACATTGTTTGCAATGCTTTTAATTTTTTCTTTCTATCAACTTGTTGTAGTCTCTGGCAAATTGTGGATGGGTGAGCTTTGACAGTAATATGGTTAGATCATTGTTTAATAACATCAATATGGTCTTTTTTGGCATTTGCAGTTCAGCCAACTCTGCAAGCGGTTTGTATCGATTTGAAAGAGGCATTATAGAAATGTCATTATTAATACCAACTCTGACAGTTAATCCGGCGGATTTGTCGGTGGTTGCTGGAGTTAAGGACATCTTCCCCGGTATCTCCATTTGGTAGGAACTAGCGGAATCAACGGTCGGGGGTGTAGCTATAGTTATTGCTCTGTGTGAGAGTGGTTTGGATAATTCTAACACTGTATTTCTAGTTTCTCTGAAAGGTCCGCAACCCCTCTAGAAGGTATTTATTTGTCGTGCAAGTCCTTCTTGAAATTCTCTATCCATCTCTAATTGGCGGCGAGATTGTGTGGCGCTTGTTTTCAAGTGATCAACAATAGATCCAAGAGTTTCGATGCTACCATTGAATGCCTTCGCATGCTGGAGATTGTACACCGACACCATGGATTTAAGTGTATGAAGTAGGGCCCAATAATTTGTCTGGCAGGTATCAACCAAGTTAGTCTTTATAAATTGCCAGTCTGGTAATGCTACACGCAGAAGAAATTGGTACTGATTGAGAAGCAGATTTTTATTGAGCAAATTAAAATTGCTAACTTTTGTCATTAAATGTAGTAGTTCATCTGATAATGTATCCTGTGTGCTCTGGATCAAGGCCCCCCAGTTCCTTTAAGATTTCAGCATTTCAACAAGCAAGGGATCACATGGGCCCTTGACGTTGTCAAACTCGGAGTCATACCCTTCATTGTAATCATCGGTATCCTCGTAGGTTACTGTCTTCTGGTGGGAGGTTAGTAGGGCTCGTTGTTTCAGGAACTGCTCCGGTTCGTTATACATCTGGTTCTCGTTTTTGTCCTCTTTGTATGGGATTTATTCCTGCGAGAATAAGCATTTCAAGTAGTTCCCCTCCTTCTTCAGAGTAAATTTCCTCCAAAGTTATTTTTCGAACTCCAAACACCATTAGATATATTCCAGTTGACACAAGAAAAACGACTGGTCCGTTAGTTAGTACTTGTGGCTGGAATTCTAGAGAATTCCTGATCTGATCAGGAAAAATGTTACTAATGAGACGTGAGCCAATTCTATGAACGTGAAAAATGGTATTCGAGTAAATATGGACGTTATAAATTGTTGTATTGTTTTTTTCATTCTGTGCTATATACAAAATGTAAATAGAATTCTTTCGATACGACAACCTTATATTCTCTTGAATTAAAGGAAAGCTACTGTCGCTTTATGGACTTTCTATATGTATAGATATAGTACAGGTGTTAATAGATTGTATGTATTGTTAGTGAATTGTATTCTATTTCGGACCTTAACAGTTGTGTTTAAGGTATGTTTTGGAGAACTCTTCGAAAACTTTGATTTGAGAATGCTGAATTCGACAGGAGAACAAGTGGCCTAAGAAATTGACCAGCCATGTTTTTGAGAAAATAAATTATGAAATCAATTTGTTCTCTTGTCACTGACTTGAATTTTATTAAGTAGTGTACCTTATGTTAAGTAACTTACAAGTTAAACAGTGAGATATTGGTGTCTAATATATGTGTATCTACAGTTTACTTGGACTATATGAAGATATACTTTCGGAAATTACATTCTGTATATACACACGCGCGTGCGTGGGCGGTCGTTCGTTACGTACAGTCACGTGCACTGATATGTATACAGTGATGGATTTGCAAAAATATGTAAACGAATGATATTTCAAAAATAAGTATGTCGTCTTGTTTTCAAAACTATGTATTCTTCAAACTGGGTCAAAATTAAGTATACACTGTCTTCATAGTTAAGTATACAGGACACTGTCATTGAATTCTAAACACTTCCAAGTTTATAATTATGTATATGTGACAATATCTTTGACATATATACAATGCAATTTTAAAACAATGTAAACACACTAAAATTTAAATCATATAGATTGTTCCACAGATAAACATTTACATAGATGTCGCAAATGCATGTAGGTACTGCGCGTGTTCGAAACCGCGACGGAACTTCGTCGTCAAAAACAAAAAAAAATGTCCTGTTATGTGATAAATGGCGGAGTTCGGTATTTTACAATCAGTTTGCATCTCCTCTCTCAAAATTATGGCTGTGACGTCAAGGTAGACGTTAAAAGGTTAACATACTTGGTTTCAATACAAATAATTCTATTTGCGTTAACTTTCATCATTATTACCATCAGCCTACTCTCGTCTACTGCTGGACATATGCCTCCCCTAATGTACGCCACCGCTCTCGATTTTCAGCCAATCTCATCCAGCCCACTCCAGCAAGCCTACGAATATCGTCATCCCATTTTATCACAGGGCATCCCACACTACGTATACGACCCCAACGGCCAATCGGTGACATTAGTTCTCTGTCGGATCACATCATTCCTGATTTGGTCTTTCAGAGATACTCCAAGCTTAGCCCTTTCCATAGCTCGCTGAGCGACTTTGAACTGGTGGCCTAGTCAGGCCGTAATTGTCCACCTCTCGGCACCGTAGGTCATGACTGAAAGGACGGATTGGTCGAACATTTTCGACTTGAGACATTCAGGGATGGGCGACGAGAAAACTTCACGAAACTAGGCATTTCACATGCTGCCCAGACCAGCTGAATTCTGCTATTGTCTTCTCTCTCAAAGCTGTTCCTGCCTAGTTTGAGCGTTTGCCTCAAGTAAACCAAGTAGAGACCTATGCGTTCGGAAGATTCAGTTAGGCTGTTTACCATCTCCTGTAAGTCCAGCAGGGTTTCAGCCATTATGACATCGTCTGCGAATCGTAAGTGTTGTCTATGTTAATGTATATCTGTGGGTCGTTCTCAGCCCATTTACTTCTCACTGCTGGGCACAGGCCTTCCTCATGGAGAAGAAACACATGAAGAGTATGTGCCATAACACCAGCACGCTGGTCCAATTAGGGTTGGTGGGTAGAAGTCTCATCTTATTCATACAATCCATCCATCTTTTCTTCGATCTTGCTCTCTCTAGACGGGTGCCTATTCACTTTCAAATCTATAACTTCCCTGGTGACATGGTCCACCTCTCTACTCATTACATTTCCATACCAGGAATGTCCTTTTCTATAAGTTTATCAGTAATTTGGGCAACTTCTAGGCTTCCCCTAATATCTTCATTCCTCACTCTATCCATTTTCGTCACGCCACACATTTCCCTCAACATGAGCATTTCAGCTACAAGCAATCTTTGTTCATTTTTCCGCTTTATAGGCCAACATTCAGGTAATCTTTAAGGACAGGTCATCTGTATCTTAGGGAAATACGGGAGTCCCAAGCAGTTCCCGTAACCTGATGCTATTTCATCCATCCTGAGCTAATCCTTCGCTTGACGTCTCGGTCAATATCTCCATCCTGCTGAAGTAGAGATCCTAGGTAACCAAATTTCGAACAGACTGGAAGATTTTCTCCATCGAGTGCAACGGCCAAAGTATTGGAGAGACCGCTGCAATCCCGCTGCCGCAGTACATGACTTAGGCTTTCAATCTGCTGATTTTCAGGTCAACGTTCTTCAATTTCTGCCCCCGATTTTCCAACCTGTCCTGAACCCGAGATTCCTCCTCATCGACGAGGATTATATCGTCGGAAAACATCATTCACCTTCATGTTGGGCCAATGTCAGAGCCGTAGGAATTATACGCCAATCCCCGGTGCAAGCCAACTGCCACACCGAACTCCTCAGTAGCCCCAGCAGCTAAACGGACGTGTGTACTGGTCTTGAAATACATTGCTCGGATTAGATCCACATTACTTATCAGGCACTTCTCTTCAGCTGGCTAATATTTCCAATGAAACACATTGTTGAGGGTAGATAGGAAAAGCATACCCGAATAAATCAATCTTCGCTACCGCCCCCGCCGCGTCGCGTCTCGGCTACCTTCTTATCATAATAATATTATTATTGAAAACCCCCGACCAAAATAAAAATATATTAATTAAAAATCGTCGGGATCCGCTAAGTACTTTCGTGAGACCTTCCTAGGTATAGAGTGGTCCGCCGACAAGACAACAATTATTTCATGCATTTTTTATGATGTTTGTTTTTTTTTGTGAGTTATGCTTATTATTACCTTGCTTATGACACCCCACTCAGGTTTATTTGTAAACATTAGATTTTTCATTGTCCCTTTTATTAGGTACTCATATTTTTCAAATAGCTAAACCGATTTCCATGAAGCTTGCCTAATCGAGATGAATATGTTATGACCTTTCATTTGATACCCAACACGGGTATATTTGCAAACACGAGATTCTTAATTCCTGTTTTCACTACTCATATCTTTAAAATGACCGAGCCGGTTTTTATGAAACATAGCTACGAGTAAGAACACTCGACTAACCCGTCTTTGAAAAAAAAACGGAATCGAAATCGGTTAATCCGCCTGGGAGCTACGATACCACAGACAGACTGATAGACATACATACACACACTTCAAACTTATGATGCCCCTCTTTTTACTTTGCGGGTTTAAAAAGACTAAAATAAACGTTTACATTACATTGCAAACTACGTTGTATACATTTTATTGAAATTCATAAATATTTCTCAACATAGTGAAAACTGCTTGTTTTAAAAATGTGTATACATATTTATGGAAAAAATCACAGTCATGATCGTTTACATTGTTATGAAGTAGTATTGTTTACAATTTTGTGAAATCAAATCGTTTACTTATTATCGTTATTCATATTGGCTTCATGTTTTTGCGTATAAACATGTATACAACTTTCTGAAAACAATTTGTGTACATATTTTTACGAAAAATGTGTACATCATTGCGAGAAACTGTGATGGTTATATAGTATGTATTGTTAAGGTGATTACTTGTTTTTGAAATTTTCCGTGTGAACATTTATTTGAAAATCTATCCATGTATACATTTCATTGCACGTGACTGTACAACACGTCATCTTAATTCTGTAGTCAGTGGTATTATAAGATGGAGATGTGGATTTAGTTTTGGCGCGATTGCTCCGCAAAATCTTGTACATCATCATGTACTGCACATTCATCATCGCGACTGGTTCCATCATCAGGCATGGTGGCAAAAGTAAGGATCGGCTCACTCGTTATGGTCAATAAAACTTTTCCCTCGGCTAAATGCTATCCACAATTGTCCGGAACAATTGCGCCAAAACTGTAGGTGGTAATGTAATTACCACAGCGATATTTGATTTGTACAAATAATGATATTATATAATTTATTGATATACCTCGTAGTGTATGGTCACCAAGGACGCCCGCGCGGAAGACTGATCACGATCTGGCGGGCTGAGGCTAGCGTTCGGGGTTTAGCGACAGATGCTTGTGAATAAATGGCTATTACTATGGGATTGTAATGGTAGAATTACGACTTTTCTATCTCTTTTGATTATAAGCTTTGAAAAAAAATTAAATATATTTAAATATCGTAAGTTTTGTAAAAAAAACACTAATCATTTCATTGTTATGTGAAATTATTAAACATGAATCTAATCGATTTTAATTTTTCAAGAATGCTTTAGAGGACCACTGGAGGCAAGGGTAGCTGAAAATGGCTAGTTTAGATTTTTACAAGTGAAGTGATGTAATGTAAATTAAAAAGGAGAGAAATTCTTGAAGAACTACTTGGTATATGTCCTCCTTATGTAGAACGAGTGGAGAGTGACTTTCGTGAAAGTATTGTATATGATAATATTTAGTGTCGCAAGTAGCTGTCGCTAAAGTAGACCTTAGCCCTTTGAGTTAAGTGCGTTCAATATGTATTCCGTATTATTGTATTAGAGATTCTACCGCGCCGGTGAAGGTGGATGCGCCATCAAGTCCCGGATCCAGAGCTATGTAGAGTTCGTTAGTTTCAGTGCCAAATAATATTAGTAAGACGGTAATTTCGGTGCAATTTATCGTATAATTTAATTGCTTAGACGGTGGCGGACGGAGCAGTCTCTCTAAAGCCTTCCCTTCTTCTACATACCGTGTGATACAGTCGTATTGTGTACTAATGATTTACGATGCATGTGTTGCTATAAACAAATAAACAATACACGATATTTTCAAATTTAGTAACGATATGTTCCATTGACGAATTACTAAAGTCACAGTAGATAAAATCCACAGCGGTCCCGCTCCCCCGCCACAATCAAAGACTAAGTCTGCTCGGGCCTACTGTTTGTTTGCTGTCACCGACGCGTCTCTCGTCGCTCTCACACCAGCGCCCGCGCGTATCAGCCGCTGAATTAACTAACTACGTTCTCCACATTATTTAAGTTAGTGTACTGTGATACGGCTTATAAAATTAATATAATTATGCTCAAGTTTTCATTTTTTATTTTAGTTTTTGTATCAATTAGGATATGGTATTAAATTGCTATTCGAGCCGCTGACCGGCGCCGGCGACTAAGTAGGTAATCCGTATATATTAAAGTTGTTTAAGTATAACTCTGCATTATGCTAGTCTTATTATTATAATAAATGGAAATCATTGTAAGATTTAATAAAAATATATACGTAAGTTCTTCTAAAATATTTTAGTAATCAATGTATCTTTATGGATTAAGAATTTTGTATGAGCGGATCGCGCACTCTGGACGCAGTGCTGGGCTCAAGGGGTGGGAAAAAGGGGGAGAGGGGGATGCGGGCGACGACTCTTGACTTTATATTGGACCATATTTCTTGAATATCAATAAAATATATCCTCGGCAATAAAGTAAACTACAAATGAATCTGGCATGGTTTGTCGTCGGGCCGACGAGGGAATTGTGTTTGTAACGGACTGCGTTCAGAGTGTACACAACCATATAATATTTGTATGTCTATATAACCAGTTTATCCATGTATGTTAAATGTGGTAGACCAATGTACTTTGTGAGCGGGCGCTATTTCTCCACCGAAAGTGATGTCGTCATGATTTTGGATTATAGTTGTTTATATTCCATCAAATCTTAGAGGGACCGCTTGACAGTTCTGGAAAAATAGGTGGGTCAAAGAAATTGATTAATTTTACATATCTATTTATGATATCTACTGCAAAAGCCAATTCAATAGCTTATAGCGGCGAGGGGTATTCACCTGTCACGCTAAGCATGTGCAGTCACTACTTGGTGAAAGTACTTTTGCCTAACCTCTGACTAGCTTTTAGGGGATAATATTCGTTATTATATGTATTTACTGTAAAAGCAAAATATATTTTGTATACAATGTTTACAAAACATTGGATTCTCTTAGATTGAATTAACTTGTATTTTCCTTTTATCTTTCCTTGTATATGTAATCATCAAATTTATGAAATGTAAATCGACTGTTCTAATCGTTGTTCATATTAATTGAGAAATTGAACTATAAATAGACAAGTATAATCTAAAATTGTGCGCCGGAGTCTATGGACTAATAATACTATTGATAGTTTTACCAACCTTTTGATAAATCCAATTACTATTTAACTTTTTTTTAGTAATTTCGCTTTTAATTTCTTACCTTTTCTTGTCATTGATTTTAAAAACATCTTACTCTGACTTCGCATTGACAATTTATTTATTATATTTTACTAAATAAAAAAGTATTTGAATATTTATATTTTATATGTCATTATATCAATATTGTAAAGATTATTCCATACAATGAAAAGACTTCAGTGAACCCTGGCAGTCTGTATCTGGCTGGCATTAGAAGCAACGAATAAAACTCATCTATTAAAATTTATTTTGGTTTAGGATACCATAAAAAATTATTATGATAAAATGATGTTTCATGAAGATTTCAATTCAGGCAAAATGCATTACGAATCTGACGGAATCAGTGTAACAGCATTTTATGGTATAACTCATTAATTTTACTCTTATGGCTAGTTTTCTATACTACATTTGCAAATAGAATAATTATGACCTATACCTAATTTGTTACCAAGCAAATTTTTTTGGTTGGCAATAAATTTTAGTTCACCATACTGCAGAATAGAATAGGAAAATCTGTAATTGGATATTATTCGTTTATTTTTAAACGTATTCGCTGCTGTACTAAGTTAGAAGAATTCGCTTATATGCTTTGGAAAGACTTTAGGATTAGCTAGCTGGTGGAAAGATAATTTATTTTTTATGATGTAAAATTTATTTCTGAGTATTAATTTAAAAAATGTTATAATGTAGTATTTTTTAGTAAAGTAGATAATAATGTGCTTCTAATGATGATAGCGCCCGTTCTTCACCATTGTAATAGCCGTTGTAAGCTGCGGCGCCGCCGTTACTTCTCTACAGTACTAATAGAATCCAAAGATACACTCAATGTCCAATTGTAATGGTAATAAAATGTTTCTTTATGACAAACTGTAGTTTGTATTTAAGTCCTTTATCTCTATAGCTAATAACTGGCTTTGTGTTAATCATCTTACATAGGTAGCATGAAAGGCGAAATACGATATGATAATATGACGTATCTATGTTCTGTCAAACTTCACCCCAATGGAAAGAGCGCCAATTGTGGCAACTTTCAATCATACCTTTTGTAGAGCATCAAGAGGGAAGTCATTTCTGTCCAATAAATAGTTTGATATAAACATAAAACTCTGAATGGTTAAGGTTTGATATTCGGCAAGGTTGTACTTAATAATTAAATTCAAAAATAAGTTCAAAAATCATTAGCTTCAAAAATAAGTTCCGACGATTTCGCCAAGCATGGGATACATTTAAGTTGCCAGAGTGTCTGTATTTTTCCATGATACTCTAGAATTGGCACCTTCGCTGTAGCATTCTTTGCCGAACAAGAAAATCTATAATTTACTAACGCAATTGCTCTTGCTAAGCACTTGTTGGAACTTTGGATGGGTGACCAAAAACTTGACGCTGATGCCGTTGGCCTTGGTTGCTATTGCTGGTCATCATCATGACTGAATTAACCTTGCTTGCAATATAATTAAAAAATCGCTATCGCACGATTCTTACATCGCATTTAGCAAATGAATTTGGTAACTACTCGCAAAGCAACGGTGCATATCATATAAGTCGCAAGCTTAAAACTAGTGAAATAAAACTAAAATTGGATTACACAGAGCTTTATTCATACCTCTTAGATACAAAATGCAAAACAAAAACATCGCAATGCCATACCTTACCTTTGTAAGCGATTCGTTATTCGGGACAAGTGGCACCAAAATGGAGAAATTTAAATAAACTATATTTAGTGCGAGTGAAGGCCCGTGGGGGCTTGTAAGATTTATTATAGGTAATCTATTACATCGATAAACGCTTCATCGAACTACCAACTTCTATAAACGGCAACATACATCTTTACGGTGTTACCTAAACCATCGAAATTAAAAATATAATGCTGTATCTATTACACTGCACGTACATTGAAAAAGTCAACAAAGCGTCTGTTTTCTGTTTATGGGGTAGATTACCCCATAAATATTTTACAACAAAAAACAACTATTTACTAAAAATACAACAGTTACGACATTGAGACAGAGAAATGCATTATACCATAGATGCACAAAATATCCAGTATTGGGCACATTAAGTTAAGTACACGCACATGTCCTTCCGCTACGGCTGATGAAGGTGATAGTGATATCTAATTACTCAACTTATAGAACATTTTACAAGTTAACCTTTAAAATAGAAAAATAAATGTTGCCAGTCACAAAAACTAGTGCAATCCATTAATGTGCCCAACAAGTACCTAAAATATTGAGTGTGAATAAACATTAAGTCATTAAATGAAACCTACATTGTTGTTGATACACGATTTAGTTTAGTTCTGTCATACTAAAATTAGTTTGATCTTACGGAATCGGTGTCAATGTAAGTTTTATTACATAAAATAAAATAATATAATTATAATAATAAAGCGGTATTTCTATTTGGAATGCGGATTTATGTGAACCAATGAAAAATATTCATTGAACTGGGCAGGCCGTTTGATGAGATTTGTTAACTTTTTACGACAAAACAAATAATGAATCCTGAAAATAGTTTGATTTTATATTTCGAAGCCCGCTATCCTCAAAACCATTAATGGTACAATTCCTCCAGGACGATACGAATTTTCAAATAACCTCATCGTCGTCGATACATTAATAATTTTAAACTTACAATAAATTAATACATAACTCTCATCATGATTTTATACATATTAAAATACCTCAAAAATGTTACATGTACTAAGAAAAGTAATCATTAAAAAGATTTGTTCCTGATTCGTCATATTCCTAATTGGACATTCTTGTACTTATTAATAAGCATCGCTACATTTGACTGTACAATGACGAATTAGGAAAATAAAGTCAGGAATATGACTAGTTAAGAAAATGTCGAATAAGGTATATGAATAGAATATGACGAATCAGGAACAAATCATAAAAAAATTGTTCAAAAAAATCACAAAACACTTGTGATTTGCGCGCTTCGGCTTAAATGCCATTTACCCGCGAGTGGAGAGCTTATCGTTATGACGTAGGGTCAACAACTTTTTTGCCTCAAACAGGCCAACAAACCAAAAAATCTTTAAAGCGAAACAATGAAAATTATCGCTTTTAAGATTCACAACACAACGTAAACAATATAAACAGGCGTTCATTCACATAAACCATACAAACAACAAAGTCAGTGGCGGAAGTAGGCGAGGGCAATATTTTAAAACGTAAGGAGTTTATCCAACACAAACACATTCTTAGTTGATACAATAATATATGTACCAGTTTTACAAAACAGTAAAATTGTGAACACTCAATATTACGCGTGACAATACTTATAGTTTAAACGCACATAAAATGACAATACAAACTAAATAAAATACATAGTAAAGATGTCTTAGAAGCTGTGCCCCAACCCAGCCACTTCTCTAGGCCTTTAAAAGGAATGTTTACGTTCAGACAGTAGTAAGTCTCTGGTAGAGATTAACGTTTTTAACAATAAAACAAAATGCACAATCACAAGTACTACACTTCAACAGTCACAAGATTACGTTTCAGTAATAAAACATGTTATGGTGTGTACTAGTGAGACGTAACATGCAATTTAAGTCTTGTAACCTTTCATACGCTGATGCCCCGAACACACCGCGCGCCCCGCAGTGTTTGGCGAAAAACCTACCAATGGCGGATCGCGGCGCGCGCCTTATGAAATCCTCTGTTGGCGCGCTAGGCATCCACACTACACTTGCAGCAATGTTTACGGCAAATTCGTTCATTGCTTAATACATTGCGCGTTACGTTTCACCAGTCTGTACACACCATAAAAGTTCACCGATTTGATAAATAAAGCGATGATTTCTAACAAGTGACGGATTTTCATAATTTTTGTTTGGAAGATTGTTTCAACGATTTAATTAGGCAGCCTGATATGTTAATGAGTCGTTTGCTGCTACGATTATCAAGATTAATTTATAACTCCTCATAATTTAGTCTATGTCAAGCCGAAAAACAAAGTGCATAAGCCATTTTAAGAAATATATCAGCGGAGAGTAAAAATTTAATTAGATACCTATAATGGTCAGCTGAAACCAGCTTTAAGTTAATATGTTATAAAAATCGTTGATAATAACTTATCTAGTGCAAGTTATGTAATAAGAAGGGCGATATAAGACTGGCGGACTGAACGAGTGGTCTCGTGTTACTCGGGGAAGATAAAAGTTCCTTGTCGAATTATGTTATTTACTTCAACCCGTTTCAAAAATACAACATGAATCTTTCCATCCAAAGTGTTCGACATTTAAACTGGGAATAATTAAATCAAAACCATTGTGATGTAACGTTTGAGGAGTACATATACTCAAAGAAAACAAAATCTGGCTAATTCCGAAGTGAGTCGCTCGCTCGGACGAGTTGTCTACCACAGCTTGTTGTGGTAGAACTTGACGTCGAAGAAGCCGCGGTCGGTGAGCTGCGAGTCGCGGCGCTCGTCCCTCGCGGGCACCACGGGCAGGCTCGAGGGCCGCGGGGGAGCGACCGGCTCCTGGTACTCCACTGGGACCGGCGAGGGGGCAGGGGTCGGTTGAACAGGGGTCTTAGCAGGAGTAGCTATTGCTACCGGGGCCTTAGCCGGAGACGACACAGTGATCGGGGTCATAGCCGGCGCGGGGGCGTGCGAGAACACGCCGTCCATCTCCGTCGCCGGCGTCGCACGCCCTGACACTCTGCTATACCCGCCAACACCAACATACAAAACAAATCGATTACCATTAAGGACGAGAAGAGGATATTTAATCATATGAATTTAAAAAAATCTTTAGATACTTATGGCTTTAAATTCATGTATCAAATTGTTCTTGTATATTCACATGGAAGAAAAACACTAACGTTCGAGATTTTACGCAGATTACAAGACACATTACTTTTACACATTAAAGTTGTATAAAGTACAAAATACAAACAAAAATAAATAAAAAACAGAAGGGCTCAAACCTAAAAAAATAAAATTAAAAATAACTGATTCGATGAATATATAAATGGCAGTAAGCAGTCTTATTTCCCCCATTCATAAAATTATCAGATAAATGTCTTTAGTATTTTCAGTACGGCAGTGCGAGCGCGAACTGACAGTCGACAGAGTTGTCGATCCACGCATTTAATTTACGAGGTCGAGTCGATAACCGCAAGCATAAAAGTTGGATCGACAAAGAATTTATAACTCTTGATTTGATAGCAAGTGTCAAATTATGTTGATCATTCGTTCTCAATTCATTTTTTTTCTTAAATATGGCAAAATAGAAACTTGGGCTAAGAGATCTTGATAATAAGGATTCTTAAATTTTGTAAAATTTATTAGTGGTTGTGGTGGTATTCTTTACGAAGTCCAGTAAAAAGAGATAGCGAAATATAAATCATATCAATAAATATTTAACAAAGCAGTGTGTTGGTAAGAAATTTGCATGAAAAAAATTATTTTATTTATTTTAAAATTCTTGAAAATGGCGAATGCTTATCAGAAAAGTAGTAATGTCACAAATATTCCTACAAATCAAAATCAACAATGTCAAAAGCGAAATTAATAATAAAACACACCAAACAAATCTGACACCATCACAACAATTTTTATCTTATTTCAAAATCAACAATAACTTAAAGCCTAAACCAGCAAATAAAATATATATAAAATCTATTTTCTTTACGTAATTATATTTATAAATATTTATCTAAGAGACCTTTTATGATAGAATAAATACAAACAATAATAAAGCCGAAATTCATCATAATAATCAAAAGAAAATTATCGACCTCACTTTATCGATTTTTTATCTAATTATTATGTTGAAAAAAAGGTCCATGCTAACTTTTTTCTTTCACTGATGCTAACTTTGTCGATCCTTGTCGAAAGATGGATCAATCAAGATCTATGCTACCGACGTCGATAAATTGTCGATAAATATAAATTTAGTCGATTTTCACTGTCAAATTTAGCTTGTCGAGAGTTCTATGCTCGCACTGCAGGAATGAGACATAAACAATTTAAGTTTTTATGAACAAGGGGTGTATAATATATTTAGACAAATCAAAATGAATACAATGAAATTAGTACCTACTGAATAAACATTAAAGTACCAACATAAATGTGAAGTAAAAAAAATCAATATAAAAGATACAATTTATATTATCAATGGAATAAGTTTAATACTACATTATTGAACTAATTCTTTAAACTTGAAGTAAACTAGTACACTAAGTGGGCTCTTATAAACTAAAAATTACTCGCTAGTTCAATTGGTGCACATGAAATAATTTTATGTTGCAATCATAACCAATAGTGGCTAGAAATTCTTTTGTTGTAAGTGATAAGGTACGGTCGCGGTCAGAAAATGTTTATCAGTTTTCGAATTAGATTCTTTATCACTCTGTTTTCAATAAAGTCTATGAAATATCAAGTTACTTATTACCCTTTGAGAATTAATAAACAATATGAAGTATGGAAAATACAAATAAAGAAATGAAATTATCAAAAATGATTGTTTGAACGTCATTCGGACAAAAGGGAAATTATAATCAGAAATTTTAAAAATAAGATGACAAAATTTTATTTATTAAAATAAAGATTGTAGGAGTTTATTTTTTAAAATTATTTATGAACATAAAAACCGAAATATAAAAGAAAAGTTTACTTTAAAAAGTTATCGATACGTGTATCAATAAAGATGTCGATGGATTCTGGTGTTATTAAAAAATATAGGTATAATCTTTGGGTATTATCTATGATCAATCAAATTGATACGAAATTAATAGACATTTCGTGATTTCGACTTTTTTGACTTCAATGTATGCAAGCAATTTTGATACTTAGGGTGGTAAACATTATCTGACCGTGACTGTACAATTGATAGATAATACTGAGACGAATGTAGCTTTTAAATCAAACAAAATAATTTTGATGTATACAAGAAGCAGCTTTTTAGTGTTAAGGTAAAATTATGTAAAATAGTGTGAAATGTAAAATGAACGAGCTGATTTACTCCTTATTATATATCTCTTCCAACCTCCGTAGCCGAGTGGTCTATACGCCGGTCTCAAGGCGTCGCCGTCTCGAGAGGTTCCGAGTTCGATCCCGGTGGAGGCAAATTTTTGTGTGATCAATACAGGCATTTGTTCTCCAGTGTGGATGTGTGGGGGTGGGATGTGTTATATATGTATTTATATTTTGTGAATATTTATATCTATTAAATATAGTTATCCGTCATCTTGTATCCGTAACACGAGCAAGCTTGTATCCGTAGCATTTTTTGCTTAAAATGGGGCTAGTTGATAGGTGATGATAGTCTGAAGATATTTATATATTTATTTACTGCGATTGATATTACAAGACACATTAACTTCACTGAGGAATTATATTGGGATAAAAATCAAAAGAGAATTTAAGCGATGTCAAAAACCAATAAATTCAACAGCTGTGCATATACAACACTAAATACCGCACACTAAGAAACACTAAATACTTGAAATAACACTACATGGGTACTACACGTCACTACAAAACACTACAAGTCTACAGCTGTGTTTAGGACGTAAACGAAACTGCAATTCGAATGATATGTCAACACACGTGCTCAAATCGAGTGAAATCGATACTCTATCGATTGAATCACAAAAATTGACGTTATCTTACCTATGAAATTGCCGTTTCGTGGGGCGATATTCGTAAAAGCGGCTACTGCCTCTGCAATCCACAATATGTTTTGCAATACACTAAATACAAGGATAACTATGATTTGATGATAACATGGCCGCTGGAAAACTACTACACGAGGTCACCGGGTCAATCCCTAGTTAAGACTTGAATAAAGCAAGTACAGATGGTTCTTAACAAAAATTTACTTTGTGGATAGGCTGGACCTCTATTAGAGGAAATTTCCTCATTTGCTCTTATGTACTTTTACATTTTGACAATAATAAAAAAAACCATTCAAAGAAGGTATATTCGACCACAAAATTCCTTTACCACCTTTAGAGTGAATGCCGTTGGCCTGTCACCCAACAAGGTCTATTTTTGCATATAATCAAAACTAGTTCTTTGTGGTTTTCAACTTAAAATCTCCAGTTTCCAATGACATATGTATCATCTTAGCAGAAATCATTAATTATTGCTTTGAATACGGGCTTAATCATGTGTCTTTGTGAAATTCATTTTGAATGGAAGTTATTGTCAAAAATGGTTAAGCAAATTTACGGTTGACTATGGGTTCAGTGGCCTGTTCAGTAAAGAGATTGAAAAATTACATAATTACTACTGTGAATTCAATGTGACCTCAACATATAATATAGGAGCATAATCAAGCTTTGCTCAATCTCCGGGATGCAAGGAACAAACATTGTGATATGACGGAACAGCTACATCTAGGTGCCTAATGTAAACAATACGAATACGAAATGAAGGCCACAAAAGCATGTAATTTAACTGTTTTTAACCGATCCGTGACATAAGGTGACTGATTCTTGAGCTTTTTAATTTAAACAGGTATTTTATCGAAATACCTATTGCGCGGGGTACGTCGTTTTACAGGAGAAATGCAGCGATTTGATTTTCAAATTAAATATAATAAAAATACCTTGTGCTAAGACCATGAACAGTAATTAAATTTTCACATGGGTAATGTTACTAAAGTTTGAAGGATTGGAAAGATGTTTTATTTTATGGACTTGGTAGTCTGTGCCTGCGAATTTGTAACTTTAAATTATAACCGGCATTGCCTTGACACTGCACACAATAAGGCAAAGGAAACAGCAATTTCATATAACAATAAATATTAAAAAAAAAACAGGAACGCGTTCCGTATCTAAATAATTTGCAGCATTCATTACAACATGGTATAGAAATCTACATAAAAAAAATATCACAGTTAAGTCAAAACTGTCACTATTAATACACCTATTTGTGAGGACATAACTCTGATATAACTATGACATACTGACTTACAGCTCAACGCACTATCAGCAAGGGTAAAGCGACAAGAGATACAAAACCAAATGGCATTATCTGTACTAATATTATAGAGGTGAAATATTTGAAATTTTATAGTATCCCAGAGTATTTGACTATTTCTTTTAGTAATTATAATAGTATACTTAGTGACGCGATCAAATATTTGCTATGCATCTTAAGTGGGTAGAACCTACCTATATGCAGGAATGAATGGTTGCGAAATGAGAAGTACCGATTGTTTTTCTAAAAACATAACCGACGACCTTTTCGTTGGTACTTAAATATATTTTGTTACTAAACATTTTCGTAAATTTGGTCCCAAAACATAGTATTGTTGACAGATTAATCTATTTTACTAATTTCATAGTTTTTTTTAGAGTTTGGTAGGTATATAATTTTATTGTTTCAATGCATCTTATTCCCATCTTATCTGAATGTATTGCAGTGGCGGAGCGTCCGTATAACCCGATTCCCAACAGCCGTACCAAACGAGCGAGCATAAAAAAAAATACCTAACTATAAACAAATTTGACTTGTTTCATTACTATAATGCAGGTACAAAACCATTTTATAAACAAAAAAAAATCTTATCATCATCATCAACAGTAAAACACGCGCGCGAAACAATACGCACAAGTTCCAATCACTCACACATCGCTCCCGCTCTCTAGATTCCTTCAATTAACTCGTAAAATCTCGAGTTATGGACGCCTGCGATACAACACGCACACAGACAAGCGTTCCCTTGTCACGTCTGTGTAGGTCTCTCATAGATGCACGCAATAGAGAAATAGTACCTAAAGATTGCCTAACATGCCGGCTTTTCGCGGCCTACGAGCCTATCCATCGATACACTACGACACACGCACACATTAGTAATAAACTCTCACATACGTTTCGAATGCAAATTTAAGAAGTAAATATTTTTTATCTTATGACAATAGCCATAAGTGCGGAATTTCTTTCGTGAAACTCATTTAATATCGCGACCGTTCGCCGCCTGAAATGCTGCCACCGACCGGCTTGTATCGCCCCCTTCTCTTTCTAACTCAGCCAGTTTTATAATGATCACTCTTTCTAGCCTCGGTATGAAATGGCGGTTTATACCGATGCCGTGCCGAGTTGTAGATATTCTGTCTTACTTAGCCGGTATATTACCGTCTCATTCTTTCTGGCCTAGTGAACATTACATTAGTTTATTTTGTTTTGAAATTCGCTTGCACTCACATAAACTTAACGTAATTAATTAGTTTTATTGTATTTTTAGCAGTAATTCAGTGAAATAGTAAAATTTAACTAGCCTGTGTGTTGTTGTTTTAAAGGTGTATTGTGAATTGTGTAGCTCCGCAGGGATTTAATTGGTAGGTTTTAGTTTTTAAGCTATTGCATAGCTTCTATCGCGGGCCTTGAGCGCGGGGACCGAATCCAGACATTTTTAAATTAATTTTGGTTTATTCTCTCTCGGCACAATAATGGCCGCTTTGATGCACATAGATTGTTGTCTTACTGATTTCTTGCTAAGTGAAGGAAAGCAGTTTTCAAAGTTGTCCTTTGAAAATAAAAAAAGACGTGTGGCACTCGGGGACTGCCGCGGTAAAGCTATTGCATAGCATTTTGTATCAACTTATAATTTTATTTATTGTTTTTTTACAAAATGCTTAACTTAAGATTTGTACCTCTTATGTAGGGAAATGTTAACTATTAATAGTTGAACTAAAACGTCTAAAGATTAAAATTATAAAATTCTGACATGTACATATTTACGTAATTCGTCACTTACCATCAGCACCCCTTTTATTTCACAGATTTCACGTCACCACCCCTGGTATTGTAAAACTCGTGACTTTTTTAGTTATGTTATGAAAGTCAATTTGTATGAAAAACGTACGTCAGTATCACTCTCTCTCTAAATCTCGTTAGGTCGAGCTCGTCCAAACATGTCAATAGATTACAAGCGTAGAGACGGTTTTTTCAAGCATTTTCACAGTTCTCTTTATGATAAATATAGTTGGCTTACAGGCAGTTGCTTATTAAATAAAATGTTTTGTTTTGCGTGTCTTTTGTTTTCTGATTTAAGCAGCGTTTGGAATCGAACGGGATTTTCTGATGTTAATAATTTATCAAACTCTGCCAAAAACATGTTCAAAGTGAGAAACATATACGTAGGTAGTTGCTTAGCGTTGCATGAATTTGGAAATAGTATGATAGAAAACTATTTTAACAATAATTTTGAGGGTCATAACCGCAAAGTCGAACGTAATCGAAATCTGTTAAAACGCTTCAAAGACACAGTTGTTCTCTTAGGTAAACAAGAATTAGCGTTTCGCGGGCAGGACGAAAGTATATATTCGGATAATCGTGGTATTGTTAAAGTATTGTAAATGGTATGTGTTTATTTGTTTATCGCACACTGTAGACCCGTCCACACACACAAACACATGCACTACATACACAGACCAAATTACCCATTTTTTGTGGGTCCTAATTTTTACTGCGGCTTGCCTAACTATTTTTTTCACGCCACGCCACTGATGTATTGGGAATTCGGTCTCGACATAGGAGTGTGTCTTTATCACTTATACAAACAAAAATCTGCAGTTACCTACATACTAAAATAGCGTTGGAATCAAACGACACGATAACAATAAGACAAAATGCTGACAATACAAAAAGCCTCATAAGGAATTTTACGATATTATATACCTTTTTTTAGAACATATTGATCCTTGTAATACAATTAAACGCACGTCATGTTCGACGAAACTTCTCTTCGATAGATTCATTTAATACACTTACACTTATGGTGTAATAATTATTGAGGATATTGCTAAATTGACGGTTGTGTGGCAAGTTAGTACTAAGTTATTCGCACGGGCAGTCAATATTCCGATTGCGTATTATGTAAACCCAGAAAACTTGAAAACAAAATATTTTTCTTACTATTTTTGATTTACTAAGTGGCAAAATGATTTTTTCAAAAATTGGATGTCAATTCCTCAGAGTAAACAGAACTGGAGTAGCCATTAGTCAATTTCTCAAACATTTTTTTCTGCCATTTCTTGCGGGGCGTGAGGTTACCACTACACTCAAAGCCAGCCGTTTTTACAAATGCACACATGCATAATTCGACACACAAATTTAAATTTCACGCACACACACGCTTAAAATAGTCACGTGGGGTGTGCGTTTTGACAACGTCACAGCCGCACTCCCCACGAGACTAGCGTTCGAAATTTGAAATCGTAGAATTCTAAAACATGAAATAATGAAGTAAATAATCATGAAATCTTAAAAATTATAATTACAAATAAAAGGTGACACCATCTTTTAGCATACTCGATGTTTTCTATTTATTTTTACAACAAAAAACAGCACAGGCAGGCATTTTTGCGGGAGCTCTGTTCGCCGCAACGTTTACAATGTTATGGCTGTCAAAATGGCGGCTCAACTAGTTTTATTAAACGTGCAAGCATCCGATGCTTGTGCATTTGGCAGAGGGGAATGTTAGACAAAGGCTACTCCAGTTCTGTTTACTCTGAGGTCAATTCGGATATACATTTGGTAATAATCTGTAGTGTAATTACTATAGGTAACTGGACTATAAGAATAGAATAAAAAAAATTAAGTGATTATTTGTAAAACGTGTTAAATTAAATAGTAGAACCTAAAAATAAAAGCGAGGCAAATGGTTAAACTACTTTTAATTCGAAATGAGTAGAGGAAATAAACAAAAAAAATAAATCTAAATTATAATAATGGTTCGATTAGTTATGTATGATTTCATATAGAAACTTAATTATTTTTTATGTCCTTTTCATTTTATACATAATAAAGCTATGAGATGAAATTTATATTTTTTCAAGTTATATTAATGGACCAAATAAATGGATAAAATACTAATTTGATTTCAGATCTTGATGGAGATGAATGAGAAATCCCCGCTATTTATTGAATATTAGTTCTCGAGTTTATAGTTGTCAAGTGTCCTTATAATTTTTTATACTGAAAACTATTTAGGAATCATAATAGGTTACTACTTATAAGTATATAGATTTTGGAAAAAATTGGGTATTTGGGAACCACTATATAAAAAAAAATCTTTGATCATCTTTGGTAATTACGGATAATAATCAAATAAAATATTTAAATAAGTTAAGCCACACTAGCATAGAGGTGTTTTATACAACACAAGGTGTGAATGCAGAAGTCATTACTACCATACTTGTCAAAATATCAAAGTAAAAGAAGCTAATGCAACCAAAATGTTTTACATTAAATATTGTAAATATACTTTAAATAAGCTACATAAATGAAAAAATCGGTTTTCAAATGATTGAGAGTAAATGAAATTATTTGGATGTTTTCTCCTATACACATATTTTGTGATGTTTTAAAAAACGTGTCATAAGTTCTTAAGAATAATAAAAAATGTTGTCATAATAATAAATCGACACCTCAAAGGTGTCTTTCCACCAGAGCTATGCTATGTTACAATGTTGTGTGCGAGGAAAAATAGACCAATAGGATGGTACCATTTTACGATCACGTGAAACGTAGCAATCCCATTGGTCTATTTTTCCTCGCACTCAGCATAGTAACATAGCATAGCTCTGGTGGTAAGACACCCTAAAGCGCGTCTGCAATTATGTAACATGCTAAATATAAACTATGTTTTATAACACGCACCCACATTGTGTAACATGTTAAATCACATTGCAATTCAGTACAGTTTAGTTATATTCTGCAATGTCAACGAGTGTTATTTAACATGTTCCATAATCTGGATCAAGCTTCATACATATTAAAGTCATAAACATTTGCGTGATCTAGCAGCTACAAAAAGAAACAATAATTATTGTATCAGCTACGTCACGAAAGCGTGTCTAGCATGTCACTAGCGGGTGACCGTCCTATATTTATAACCAACCAATCAATCACAACACAATATTCAAATGAACATGGACGGATTCTAAACTAATGCCGATGACAGTAAATAATTAAATGCGACGAACTCCTAATACAGTCAAGATTGTCGTGTAATTTTCAACTTTATTTTGTTACGCATAAAGCTGAAATTGTAAACCCAACAAGTGTGATAAAAACAGCCCCATCTCCACTGTCAGTATTATCAGTATGGTTCGGAGTCACGAAGCGTTTCTCTCTGCCCTCGACAGTCGCAGTTTTCCGACAGTTGAGAGCATTAAGCTGATGTCATGAGCTCTCGCGTCTATGAGTCTCTTGCGCGATTTAAAGTTAAAGTAGGCCACATGGTTCAACGTCTATTGATCATCTGAACGATTTTATATCCCGTTACTTGAAGCATTTCGACAAGTTATCGTCTACCACATGATTATAGACTATAGACTAATATGAGTTGAAATTACAAAAAATATAAAATTAGAATGATTTTTTTTATTTTAAAGTTAAAAATGATTTATCATTAATAAATGCATGCTAGACAGTTTCAATAAATTCAACTCCTTGATTTTACGTCTACTGTCACCAACATTAGTAATCTCAAGCGAATTTCTTATAAAATTAATAAATTTAATTTCAAATATGAATGTAGTTACGAGATCATCAGCCCAACAGCTGGAGTATACAATAATTTCAGCGAGACTTAAAACTTTTGAGTTATAAAAACGAAATGTATCACATATGCTACACCGTGTCTCTACAAATAAGCCTTGCAGAATATTTTAATACAATCGAAAATATAGTGTATTATCCCACAATACTACAATTTGCATTGTACCAACGTACACCGTGACAACGGTGGCTAAACAACGTCAATGCCGTTCAAAAAGGCCACTTCTAATATTGGGTCCTTACCTATGAAATTGGTGTTTTTTTTCTCTCTTAGTATTTTGTCTGTAACAATTAAGATTCAGAGTATTCCTAAAAAATAATTACCTCGTCTAAAAATAGACTATATTTTTGAGCTCCTTTGATTTGTATTGATAATTTTTTGTAAGTTTAATTGTGTTAAAATTGGACACGGAGACAACTCTATTTAAGTGCCTCCCGAATACATCATTTTATTTGCATTCACTTAAAAACGATATAAAATTTTTATGAAGTGTGATATTACACATATTACTAAAGCTTGTCTAATGATAGATGCCAAATATTATTATCTTTGAATATGTCGTTGTGAAGAAAATTGAAAAAATTTTAGTATGGAAAATGTAGAATTTCCCAAAATCTCCATATAAAACACCAATTTCATAGGTAAGGACCTAATATTACGGTACAATTTATGCAGTAACTTATTGATAATCACTGGTTACTATTTATTTTACTAGTTAATAAGTATTAATCATTAATATATTCGTTGTTGTTAGTAATATTGATTCAGTATTTTAATAATTAGCTCAATAGGTTACAATATTAAATCAGTTTTATACCACAAAAGGACCATAATATGGACAGTAACCATTCTGTGAGGATTGCAATAATAAATCCACGGATGGATTTAATACAAAAAAAGCGCAAGAAAATTGTGAGGAGAAACGTTTTTAGTTTAACTATTAAACGTTTCTGAAGTTAACGGTTTGATAGTTTAAATTATGTCTACTAACAGCATCAATTATTAAGTAACGTCACTGGCAGAAGGATCGCATCGACTATCTATCAAAAGTAGCCTTCTTAACGGATTGCCGACCAGGTTACAAGACAAGTAAAAATAAATAAATTATCTAATTAAAATAATTAAAAAATGAAATGCAGCATTAAATGCGAAGACGCATCAATCCCAGAGCGCGCGGCCGCGGCGCTGGCGGCTGCAAGGAACCAAAAGGTACAAGAGAAATTATAAAATTATACTCTATCAAACTAAAAAAAACTATTGTAATTGAACTATTGCCTAGCACGGACCAGAGAGATAATTTTCCCAGCAATTATATTACTTAAGTATCACAAAAGAGACATGTTACATACGAGTGAAGAATCATGAGAGTCAACTGTGTTAAAATGACTCTTTACAGTCCTTGGCATTATTTGTTGCCTAGCTGCGTCCAGATAACGTATACAAAGTTATTTTAAATGCATCAACAATCTCGCAAGACTAGCTAGTCAACATCTTAAATAACAACGTTTTTTCTACAAGTTCTACCATAACTCAATACATTAATTAAAAATGATTTTACAAGCATATAATGAACTCTCGTGACATTAGTAAGTCTGTGTTCTGTTCAAACGGAACGGCGACACGCGCGACGCTCGCGCGCGGTGAGCACAGAGCTAAGAACATTCAGAAATTGACATATTTTGTATGAAATTAAATGTGTTAAATTATCAAATGTCATAGAAAAAATTTTGTTGTTTATGATGTTAGCTACAAAGTTTTGCGTGGTTGTTGATGCATTAAAAAAAAACCCTGTATAACACTCGAGTCATTATGTAACATGTTGATAATATTGCAATTCAGTATGGCTTTGTTATTGTTGCAATGTCATATACCATGTTACATATGGACGCAGCTATGATATAATATGCATTTTATATATGCCATTATTGACATTTTAGATTTCGCGAAACTGTTTAAATCTAAATAAGGTACGAGTACAATGAACATAACATATCTATAGTACTTCATATCATTCGTCCCCATATTGCTCATTGCCTCTCATTTCTAAGCGAAAGATGAAGCGACAGGCAGTGAGCGGTTTTGTCTCCGAGGAGATTTTCTCTTCGATCCGTGCTATGCCTTCTGTTGACTACAAGCATGAACGCAGAGGTATTAATGCAAACGCGTACGAATTTGTGCAAAATGTCTACTGTTGCCTATACGCATATGTAAGCGGACACACAAGCATGCGGCTTATCGTGAACGGGGATTCTTTTGCCATGATAATGTTATATAAGTTTTACGCGATTCAGATGTTCCGGAGATAGCCGGTGTTCTGGAGTGTGAAATAAGATGATTAAATAACCAATATAAAAGTCCAAATAAATTAATCATCGTTGGCTTTGTATCTGTTGATGGATCTCTTTCTATTTGAATTTTCGTGCAATTGCTTACCACACAAAGCTTTCGCGCTTAGAGCTCAATCATTTCTATGTATAATAAGCGGAAGCGTACCAACCCTGCTATCGGTGGTGTATATTGACCGCGTTTAAAAAGTATATGATAATATTGTATTTATGAATTATGGAATTTAAAAGAAGAAAACGGAAAGCAAGCTCTGCACCGTGAAGTCACCATGATATTAATGTACAATCGTTAATGAAGATATATTATATATATATATTATTAGGAAACAAAATTAAATAAAAAATCAGTAAAGCATGATAATGCACGACTGATTAAACTAAGGGCTCAGATTAGATTCTGTCCAAGATCTCCATCGGTGAATTAAAGATATTTTTATATGCTTTTTAATATGAATATGACAAAAAAATCTTTTCTTAGCCCTATAACCATAGTGTACATAGAGCCTTACACTGATGCAACACTGTAAAAACCTATGCATATATCGTACAAATACAAAATTGAGACTTGTTGAGATTACTTAGGAACGAACTAAAGGTAAGACCAAAGTAAATTTAGAATGTCCTTTTTTAACGTTCCAATAAAAATTACTAGCTATTTTTACAGCGCATGAGCTCAATATACACTTAACAGCTTTCTACGTGAAAAAGTTTTGATATAAAAATGAAGCATGCATGCATAACGAACAGAAGCGTAACGTACCCGTTCTCGTAGAGTTGTCCGCCGCCGCCATGAATCACCTGTAATATGTCAAAATCAATTTCAGATCAATAACCAACCGCCTCTCTGGTCTAGTGATTCACACCACCGGGTGTTGATCGGGAGGTCCGGGTTCCATTCCCCATGGGGACAGAAGGTTTTCTGTTTGGTTTGGTTGGTGGTAGGGCTTCTGAGCCCGCCTGGCTAGCTACCACCGTCTTACTTAAATCTGTCGCCATAATAACAATGTTATAAGCATTGTTGTGTTCCGGCAAGTTCCTCAGTTGTTGAGGATTACAGGTGAAGCTCGCTTCCACCTTCGGCCTTATCGTCACTTACCATCAGGTGAGATGAAGGCCAAGAGCTTACCAGTCACATGTAAATAAAAAAAAGTCCTATATAAAGTAGTCTTGTCTTCATATAAGCCAGGAGATGTTCTTTGTAAAGGCGCTCGAGTCGGAATCGGGCTCTGCACTCAACTACGAAGATTGCTTAAAGTTAATCTATTTTTTAAGATGAGTTGGGTGAGAGCTAGACAGACATATACACGCTTCACTTAAGTTAGAAAGAGAGACTTACTTGAAATTTGTGTGAATTTGACAGCTGACAAAAGTATCATATTTATGGCCTATCCAGATTCTCCGCGAGGATACGAGACTAGGAGAATGAGGAAGGTGCGCTCGAGTTCCCTCGCCTCGCCTCACTGTCGCTTCGCTTTTCAACGCCAGGATAGGCGAAGCGGGAAACTGAATAAGTCTAGTGTGGACCTAGAACGCGCTTTACGATAGTCAAAACATGACATTTCGTTGGAAGACCTACGTACAATTTTAGTAATTTTTCACTTTGACATAGCTAGCGTCTAGTGCCTCAACTGCTAATATTAGGTCCTTACCTATGAAATTGGTGTTTTGTATGGAGATTTTGGGGATGTCTGCATTTTCCATAGTAACATTTTTTCAGTTTTCTTCACAACTTCAAATCCAAAGATAATAATATTTGGCGTGTATCATAAGACAACCTTAAGCGATATGTGTGATATCAAATTTCATAAAAATTATTTATCGTTTTTAAGTAAATGCAAATCAAATGATGTATTCGGGAGGCGCTTAAAAAGAGTTGTCTCCGTGTCCAATTTTAACACAATTAAACTTACAACAATCTATCGAAATAAATCAAAAGAGCTCAAAAATATGGTATATTTTAAGAGGAGGTAATTATTTTTTAAGAATACTCTGAAACTTGATAGATACAGACAAAATACTAAGACAGAAAACAACACCAATTTTATAGGTAAGGACCCAATATATGACTGAAACTTTACAATGACAAGGTGCATGTTTGTGGTGGGCTCACCGAGGCGATGGAGGAGGCGGGCTGGTGCGCCGCGAAGCGCCCCACCGCCGACGCCGTCGCCGCCGCCTCCGGCACGGGCGTGGCGCGCCCGCTCTCGCTACGGAATAACACGCGTATCAACATTCATTACACTCGATGTAATCCTCATATCACTTTATCGATATTGACCATTCTCCGTTACAGTTTTCAAGTTTAGATCTTTTAAATTTAGTTCAAGTCAGCAAGAAGATTTTCTGATTTTACAGCTTTCTATAAAAGACTTTTTTGTATTTTATATCTAATAAATGAAAAGGTAAGTTACTTGTAAATTCAATGCATCGATCATTGCTATATAAACTGAATTTAAATCGGCTAAAACCACCAGTATCTACAACTGTAATCTAATAGAGAAAAATAATGAAAAAGAATTTCCTTCCGTACCTTGAAGTTCCATTTTTTTCAAATATATTTGGGGACACACTAAAGTTATTGCTTTGGTGTATAAGCCGGTCCAACCCGTAATTTTTGGCCAAGAACTTCTCAATTTTCTTGGACGGCCCATCGATGGCCAACTGTTCTGGTGTCGCCTCCATGTCCTGAAACGATAGATAAATAATTAAGATTTTACCAAACTACACAACTTAAAGACACTAACTGGTAGCGGACGAGACGCAACACCAGCAGACGACGTGTCTTTCTCCACCAACTTGTACCTTTAGTGTTAAAATAAAATGACGCAAACAAATCATATCCACATTGAACCAGTACCTACAGTCTGGTTATTATTTGATGAACACCGCGGGCAAAATGAAAACAGTCTAAAGCTAAGAGTCGCATCGGCCTATAACATCTAATTGCACCTCAGCGTGCAATGGATATTCCCAATGGATACTCACGCAGCTTCATCTTTGACGGTCATCACCTAACATCATGACGGGTGACCACTGCCACCTTATCTCACACCAGCTAGTCCAGCTACCCCTGCACCTGGAGTCTTACTAAAACATCGAGTAAGACGGAGTCAACTCTTCTTGACATTCCTGCCCTTTTTCCCACTTCAAGCAGGTTCGGCACAACATGTTTTCCTCTTCCTTTGGGCTCCACTGCCCAGCATCCACTTCCTTTCTTTTCATATCAAAATAATCACATTCAATCCATCGCTTTTTTTGCCTTTCTCTCATAATTGTTTTGTGGCATTCATCCCTCCTCATCACATGTCCGAACCATACCTAATTCTCCTCACTTTTTATATTAGACATTTGAGCTCATCTTACCTTCAACATGTGGTCAAAAAGAATGCGCCCGAGGCCGCAGCGCTGGCGCTCGGTGCGCACGAAGAAGTCCAGCACGCACAGCGGCTCCAGCTCGCGGGTGCGCGCGCGCTCGTCCCACAGGTACAGGTGCTTGTACCCCACCTTCAGGAGACCCACCACCTCTCCTTGCCCTCTGGAAACGGTACACTTTATAATACGAGTAATATAACAACTTGCCATCAAACACTCAAATCCCGAGAGCGATACACAAGGGTGAAGCCAGTATGGTGGGAGAAGATCTGCAATGATTTTAATGATTTCTAAATGTTATCTGTGATTTTTGCCGAATGGCAATGTTCAGAAGATGTGATCACGATGACATTAACCAGTTGAGTACAAAATACGTCAAAACATATAGCCTGATGGTATTGCATTCAATTTGGTATTCATTAAAATTTTATTTTTTGGACGAACATCCTCGTGTTATTTTCACCAGGGTTCACCAAAGGACCTTCAAGAATCTAAGTAACAATTTAGCTAATGAGGTCAAACGTCAAAGAATGCATTCTACGAATAATACTTGTATTATATTGCAGCAACGGAAACTTACAATAATGGAGCTTCCTATAAATATAATAAAGAACTGTCAGGTTGTAAAGTAGCAAACCCGGCCTTCAGAAAGTGTATTATTTTATTCATAAAACTTGGGTCGATATCGCAACAGCTTTCCTTTACAAACAATGTTTACTTGTATATTTATTGCTTCCACAATTCGACTGAAGCAGCTAAATATACGTCATACTCAAAATACAAAAGGCAAAGACTTTCATTTCACACAACACTGACGTATGATTCGTTACACTGTCATCAACACTTAGCTTAAAAAGTAATAAATAGAAGTCTTCACTGTTGATGTTGTAAGTACTACACAGTCAACTACTTGCAGTCATTTATATGAGTTAATCATTTTTTTGTCAAAAAAAAATCATGTCAGTACCCATTAATTATAGGCGTGGTCGTTATTGAGATCGTTATTTAAGGCGAAAGGTAAGGCAAATGACTTTCAGCGTTTGGCGTAATCGAAATTGAGCGACAGCGACATCTATTGAAAACTTGAGGTGTGTCACAAAGCACATTGCACCGTAGCGCCATGTTTTGATAGCTATGACGGCTAGTGTTTATCACAGAGTAATTTCATCGACAGAGAAAACTAAGGGTTTCTAAAAAAATTAAAATGTACGATTGATAGTTCGTAAATAAAATAACCTAATAGTAATGGGATCGCCTCAGTTCATGTATCCAGTTTCCAGCATGTCAGACGATCCAAAATCAAATCAAGTTTTCTCAATTGATTTCCACCTCAATGTTTTGTGTAAGAATTGAGTTCATTATCTATCGATTAATTATTTTGTGGTAGTCTGATGAGCTCTTATCCGCACAAAAATTTGATTATACAGCCAGAACCAAAAGAACATGTACAATTCTTTTTTGTTTTTTAGATACTGTACCTTGCTGATCTGTCTCTGAAATGTGTTTTTTTTTAAAGAATTTTAGTGTCTCTTTTTTTTGTATCATCATTACTGTTATTGTTTGTGCAACTAGGATCAGAACTGAAAAAATGACATTATATAGTTTTGTCCGAATTTTTTTATTTTTTGTCAATAGAAACATAATATTCTCATATTTTCTCTGGATAATAGGGATAAGTTCTACCTTGCAAACTTGTATTTTTCACTGTTTTATTTCTTTTTGTTGGTGCAATAAAGAGTTTAATAATAATATTTACTGATAAAAATCGTTAAATAATATGACGTCTAAAGTAAATACATTTAATAATGGAAAATGTTACGATTCAATTTTTTTTACAGTATAGGTTGTATGAATACAAGCCTACACTAGTTTTTGTTTCATTCAAAACGAATCAGTATTTTTGATTTTAGACTTATCTAAAAGTCTAAGTTCCGCTTCCAAGCATGAAACATCGTATGTCGTCATCATATACACGCAGGCCGGTTGGGACGTAGGTATACATTTTTAAAATCGCGAGAACTATCGAACGGACTGTCATTAAATGATTCAAAAGTAATATAAAGGTATCGAACCAGTCTTGAACATAAAGTTATTTATTTTGATAAGCATTAATACCAATAAGGAAATAAAGAGCATTTTGTAACGAAATTTTAATTAAATTAAATAACAGTCACTGTGGCTAAACTATATTAATTAACGTAAATGATTATTATTTCTAGGCATTACGATATATTCACGCCTACAGTGGAATCCACACATATTGACCTTCGCTACGAGCATAAAACTTTCGATAAGCCAAATTTGACGACTAAGATTGACAATATTGTCGAAAAATTCGGTAAATTTGACAGATAACTCTTAAGAGTGAAAAGAACGGATGACTTTATCGATCTAATATGGCAACTCACTGATGTTGAAACGGCGAAATTAGTTTATTTTAGCTATTTTCACAGCATAATGTCGTATAGTTTACTGTTGTGGGGCTCCGCTGCTGACATTCAGACTATCTTTGTACTTCAAACGAGAGCCATTCGTGCCATTTACAACCTTAGACCACGTGACTCGCTCAAGGAATTATTTAAGGAAATTGATATATTAACTGTGGCGTCTCAATATTTGAAATGTTCTAAATTCCTTTTGTTATTATGGCTGTATAAAAAAGGCTAACTGTTGAGTTTCTTGTGGCACTTCTTCTCAACAGGCCATTCACGTCTAAGTGCTAGTAGGAGACGTGCAAAAGTATTTCATGTAAATCTAATTGCAAAAAAAAATACATAGCTCTGCTGCCTTTGCAGTAAAGAAAATCAGACTATTATCTGACGTTGAAATGGCAAGACTTGTCTACTTTAGTTATTTTCATAGTGTGATGTCGTATGGCTTGTTGCTATGGGAGTCAGCAGCTGATAATGGGAATATTTTTATTTTACAAAAACAAGCTGTATGAGCCATTTACAAGCTTAAACCACGAGACTCACTCAGAGAGTTATTCAGGGAAATTGATATATTAACTGTAGCCGAATACATCTGTGAAAATATTTTATATGTTTATAAACATAACCACACATTTAAGATAAACAATGAATGCCATAATTAAAATACTAGAAGCAAAAATTAACTTGCTGTGCATTTATGGGAAAATGTTAACAATTTTATAATAAAATCCCACCCAACGTGTTGGGCCACGCTCAATATAGGGTTCCGTAGTTTTCCATCCGTCACAATTTTGATTGCGTGAACCAATTTTAATAATTCTTTTTTTATTTGAAAGACGATATGTTCTTTATCATAAAATATATAAAATGAGATAAAAAAAATGCTTGCATATATCGTTAAGTCACAAATGTAGTTAAAAAATTATTTTGTAAAATTTATCAAAAACTGTTCAACCTATCAAGTTCAAAATAATTTTCATAGAAAGTCCTTATAAAGTTCTACTTTTTAGAACTTTTTTTATTTTTTGAACATATGGTTCAAACGTTAAAGGGGGGGTGGTACTTTTTTTTAACTTTCGGAGCGATTATTTTATAAAATAAAATTTTTATCGTAAAATGATGTTAGAAGATTTAAACGTAATGCGAATTTTCAGTGATTTGCCTAGTGATATAATTATTTATCATATTAAGTAAAATTTTCGAAAGTTCTTATAACCAAAATATTTATTTTCCCCTTTTTAGGCCATTAGTAAAACGTTTTATACAGTATTTATGTAGCCCTTTTTTATTTCGGGAAGTGGTCAAAAAATCGATCGCCAGATATGATCTCCACAGACAAGAAAGCAAGCTAAGAAAAACGTAGTAAAAGTGTATCATTATTCTTCGTTTGTTATAAACACTAAATAATGTGACAATATTACTATCAGCCAGTGATTAGAGAGCATACGTCTAAAGAAAACATTAGAGAAACCCATTTCTATTAATAATACAATCTTTCCTGCGTAGACTCTGTATCGGACACTACTCTGTGCATTTTAGTAGTGAGAAGTAATTTTTGGTAGCTCGATTGTTCTTGCACACAGATCTGAAGGTACAATTATCTACATTATGACGAGGATAGGCAAGGTAATTAAAGAGGGTGGTACTTACTATAGTGTTTTATCAATATTTTGCTCTAGACAAATAATAATTATGTAGAATGTTTAATAATTAACCGTTGCTTAGCAACGATGTCATTTCTTTGCAAAAGCGCCTACGAAATTTTGCCAGCAAATGTACAATTATGCAACTATAATATTTTAGTAGGCGCTACTAGGAAAATCATTGCAATTAATAAATTTGTGGTCATTTCTAAAAAAACTCACCGTCGGAGACTAGGTATTAATGTAACGGATATGTAGACTGAGTTTGATAATAAACAGAAAAGTCGTTAAAAGAAAAAAGTGTAAAAGAAATTTCAATAAATTATGATAAATTGAATGCTCTCCATATGTTGCTATAAATAATTACTAGTATTTTGGACCGTCACGAACAAGTTTATGATATATGTAATAACATCAAATAATCTGATCATCCCTTGTGCTGTATTTTTGCCAGACTACTGTACCAAAAACACCTCATTATGAACATTTGCCTATCCCTTCGCCTTAAGATCGATTACTTGGTATTTGCCAATTAGATACATATTATTAGGTCCTTACCTATGAAATTGGTGTTTTGTATGGAGATTTTGGGGATGTCTGCATTTTGCATACAAACTTTTTATCAGTTTTCTTCACAACGACAAATCCAGAGATAATAATATTTGGCATGTATCATTAGACAAGCTTTAGCAATTTGTGTGTGAAACGCTTGATAAAAATTATTCATCGTTTTTATGTTAATGCAAATCTAATGATGTATTCGGGAGGCAGTTAAAAATAATTGTCTTTGTGTCTAATTTTAACACAATTAAACTTACAAAAAAATATCAAATTAAATAATACGACCTCAAATATATGGTCTATTTTTAGAAGAGGCAATTATTTTATAAGAATGTTATTTTATGAAGAAAGGTGTAAGGTTGACGTGGACGCTCCTATTATACTGGGTTAGTATTTTTTTCTTTTTGTTTGAAAGTAGATAAGTAGGTGTATTTGTAACTATTTTACAGCAATCTGATAAAAACGATCGCATCAACGATTTATAAAATGCTCCCCACCCGTTGGCCAACACGTAGTGATACTGTTACGTCACCACCTTATGAACTGTGTACGGTGCGGCGGGTACGTGACGAATAAGGGAAAGCTTTTTGTTCCACCTTTACATGAAATTTGTTTTAGTATAATTGATTTGTGTGCACTGACTTGAAGCTGGGGCGCGTTTAAAAATGTGGCTTCAATAAAAGGCAACCCTTTGTAAACCCAGTGTGTACTGATTCGAAGCTGGGGCGCGTTTAAAAATGTGTCTTCAATAAAAGGCAACCCTTTGTAAACCCAGTGTGTAAGCACCAGAACGCTTTTAGATAAGCATGGGTGACTCAACTTGGTAAACTCGAGTTTTCCCGGAGTGGTAGTCAAGCCGTTGGTCGCGGTTGATTCCTAACCACTGAGCTGCGGCCGGCGGAGTGGGTGCCGTTCTTCTCTCGATTTTCTCACACTAGCCTCAGCAATACTCAGTATGGCCATCGAGATATAATAAGAAAATTATTTACCGCTACGAACTACGAGAAGTAAAATTTTAGAGGCTACTATGAGAAATGATTGAACTTTCTATCGGTTTATCGTGTAGCCGTAGCGGCGGCGGCGCGGTCAGTAGACTATATCCAGTTAGAAGTATATAGCCTGGATAATAACAAAAGCAACTCGATTGACGCTCATTAAAACCGTCTCTAGTATCATTGATGTCACAATGGGATTGACATTTTCACTGTCTAGCCTAAATCGTAGCTATAAGGGGAAAGGGATATGATTCGGAATACCTAGAGCTCGTTAGAATGACACTCGAGAAGGTTCTTTTCTGTAGGCCAAGCACGGGCCGGAGAGAAAAAGTCCCCAGAGACAAAAATCGTCATTGCCTCTGGCTTCTTCGTTCGCGCAGAAGCGAGAGACAATGAGTAATTTTGTCTACGGGGACTTTTTCTCTCCGGCCCGTGCTAGGCCTACTGAAAGCACAATGGCAATACATGGTCTGATATTTACAAGCGGCACATAACTTTGGTGCGGACCGTTAGCCAATCAGCGCTCGGCATCTCATCATTGTTCGGCAGCGGCGATTGGCTCTCCAGTTTCCGTCTTCCCCATTGGTGCCACGTCATTACTCCATGCGTGCATGGTGCACCGACGTGGTAGCTGATACCAAAGCCTCCACGTAACTGTCAACACCAAAGTCATATGCCGCTACTATGGTACATATTATTACACACTGCTATTAATGTGACATGTTAGTGAATACTGCGACCACCGTACCGCTAAGTTTGAATAAATTATTGAGTTTTAATAATACAGGACAGTTTATTCTGATTAATGTTCGTCTTGCACTTTCCGTGGCAAGGCTCACCCCGGTAACAAAGGGATTTGATGATATAGCTTTCTTTACTCAGCCACATGAGTTTGTCGTCTTATGGTTTCGGGTTTGAGTCTTAGTAGGATCAAATGTCTTTTTCATCACGAGAGCGTTTTACCTGAGTTGTTTTTCTATCCACGTTTATAATATTATTATTATTGCGAAAGTAACTCTGTCTTTCTCGCTTTCACGTCAAAACTACTAAACCAATTTTACTTAAAATTGGTACAGATACCTAGTCTAGAACCTGAGAAAGGACATAGGCCTCCTTTTATCCCGATATTCCCATGGGAACAGCTGACATGAGGGTAAATGAATGTAAAAAACATTAAATAACGCCTCCTAGAAAAATAAAGGACTAATTTAAGCCGCTATGAACTGTTTCTATTAATAGAGTAGGAGTAAATTTTCAATTCCACCAATTGAGGCTACTGTTCCAATTTGAAAAAATCTAGTTTAGAATAGCCTAATATATTTAGAATATCAGCGTCTGATCCCCACTACCATCCATGACATTACAATAATTATGGAAATAACTAATATATACATGTAATTCTGTTTCTACATCAGTTAGGTCTCTTATTTTCTTTACCGCATAGGCAGCAGAGCTCAATCTCTCAGACAAAGTAGAAATGTGAACGAGAGTAAACGAGAATCTAATGTAATGTCCAGAAATACAGTTTAGTCTACACACTCGGTTTGTTCACTATTGATTTACATTTCTTACATTTGGTAGTGAAAAAAAACACATTTAGTCTTCTTCGAATTAAGTAATAAGTAATTATTTGTAAGCCAATGTAATACTTTCGAAACAGTGCTATTTTCAACGTCGATTTCATTTCTACCCCTATCAATGTTCAAATTTCATTTGCCAGCTAAATCATTTTTGTTTTTACCAATAACGTTCGAACATAAGCGTTCCTCGTGCGTTTCAGATCAAAATAAAATAGCTGAATTGGCCTACTGTGTAGCTAATCAAAGAATTTGCCTGTGTTAAATAAAATAAAAATTAAACGAACTATAGCAATGGATCGGAAAAAATGCAGACAGTCCAGACAAGTCACAGACAGTTCAATTAAACATGACAACAAATATTATTAATCCTTGAGGTAAACTGGCAGTGGATTGCCCAAATACAGCACAATCGCCTTTAAACAATCCGACGATGGTCGTCCGATAAGGAGTTTGTCGCGTGCAGCGACTGCTGGCTACGACACCCACACGATTCACGCTCACGGTCGTGCCATTGAAATGAACCGACAGGGCTTTTAATTCACATTTCTTGGTTTCACAATTCGTTTTATTCAGAAAACGTAAAAATCCCCTTTACCCTATCAGAGTATTGAACACATGCACTGTTTTAGGCAAAGCCTTCATGTATATTATGGATAATACTTTATAGCATTCAGTTCAAGTTCTTGGCATGAGATTAGGTAATGGGCGGCTTCAATTTGGGCCCCTCGATAGTAGACATAATTGTATCATTGCTAGAGGATAACGTTGACGATTTTCGTCTTCCTACACATAGGACATTTGAATTCGCAACGACGATATTATAAAACATAACCACATAATTATTGAGATCACTATTCACATTTTCTATTTTCTAAGTCATAGCCAATCAATGACTATTACGACCCGCCTGATTGAAGTGTGGCTACCTACCAGAGGGGCAACACTCGTGCCGTGACACAGCTAAAAGCATTTCACACCCGTATATCAAGGTAGTATACCTGTATATAATCTGTGACGTTACACCTTTCTGTTCATCAAGGCTAAGGCAGCTATACTGCTATTTTCATCGCGTATCTTGTAGACCTTGCCGCGCTAAGATGGGCTGAGCACCGGCTGCGTTGGCTGGTGACCATGACTTAAATCGAGATTGATTATCGACTCCTAGCAATAAAAATAATACACCCAGGAAGAATTTACGAACTTAAGATTGACGGATATAATACACCTACTTACAATAAAAGAATAAAATCCGTTTGTTTCTGTTTACATTGGTGCGGTAAAAACATTATTGTCGGTCATGTATATTGAAAAAAAATACATACACCAAATTCCACTATAATGTTTAGATTCTGGCTGGCTATTTCAATGTAATCTGTCAAAAACTACTGTATTGAATAGAACGAATGCTGTTTTTATCGTACTGCGAGAATTTTAACTAAAATAAAGGCTCTATTTTAAAAATAGGGCTGTACGGGCGTCATTCTAAATCTGGTGCGACGATGTTGCGAGCAAAAGTTGCATTCTAACAATAGATAATATAAAATCATACAAGTTACCGAGTATTTATATCTATTCGGTATCTAGCAAGGATATAGTGGAAAAAGAAATGACTCTGCTATGGTGTCACGTGCGTCGGGTCGTTGCGTTCCCTAAAATATGGCTGAGCGAAGCAATGGCTGATTCATGTGTCATGCCTGTGAACAGGTGCCACTGTCGGTGTCTGGTCAAACTCATGCCTGTCTGATTTGTAGAATTGGCGTTATCAACGAAGTTTTCTTTGGGACTGTATGGTACGGCAAGTAGTGAAGTTACTTATCCTGGTTTTGTATATACTACTATTTCAATTTCTTCAATTAATCAACGGAACCGTAATTTTTTTTAAGTTATGTAATATTTTAGACTACTTGCATTTGTAATGGAAAATGTGCAGAATATATACCACAGATACATATTTACTTTTTCTTCTAAAACTTCAATAACGTTGTAGTTTATGACATTTTTAAAAAAAGGAAAACAATGATAAGGTAGGATAGAAACTTGCTGAGTTTCTTGCCCGTATTTCTCAGAACAAGGCCTCCTGGTAGTTTGGTGAACGGATGGCGTAGTTTATCGCTTTCAAGAAAATTTGTAAAATACTTTTACATCTCTCATGTTCGGTAAGTAGGTCCTTAATACCCCCAGATGCGGGTTGTAAGTGATCAATTACTGCCCTAGGTTAATAATGTAGCTAGAAACGCCCTAGGGCGGTAAGTAATAAAAAAAAAACTCTTTCAAAAAGTTCGCGTACATCAAACCATCTTACTGGCACTAGACACCATGCATTCAGCCCAATGACAAAAGAGGTCGCTTCGCTATTTTCATCAATTTTGAATATCGAACGGCGAAGCTAAATTTAGTTCTTGAAAATAAATTTATTTATTCTTGTGACAAAAGAGGTCGCTTCGCTATTTTCATCAATTTTGAATTTCGAACGGCGAAGCTAAATTTAGTTCTTGAAAATAAATTTATTTATTCTTGTAATGTCTTTTTTTCCACTTACCTCACAATCGAGATGTAAAGCAGAGTAGTTAGCTCGGGTGTAAGCATCAATTGCACCCTCGAACTATAAGCGCCCTCGCTGCGCTCGTGCGCCTAAATATCTCGGGCTGCAATTGATGCCTTACAGCCCTTGGCTACTAATCTACTATTGACGTTTATAAGCATTAATAAGACCTGTCATCATGTATGGAACGGAATGTTGGCCTGTAAAGCGGATGGATGAATAAAGATTGCATGTAGCTGAAATGCGAATGTTAAGGTGGATGTGGTGTGGTGTGACGAGAATGGATAGAGTGAGGAATGAATATATTAGGGGAAGTCTGAAAGTTGCCCCGATTGCTGACAAACTGAGAGAAAAACGACTTTCTTGGTATGGACATGTAATGAGAAGGGAGAATGATCATGTCACCAGGAAAGTTATGGACTTAAAAGTGGATGGGCGTGTGGGGAGAGGAAGACCAAAGAAAAGATGGATGGATTGTGTGACTGATGATGTGATGAGGATGGGCGTGAGTGTTGACTTGACGAGTAATAGAGGAGAGTGGAAGAGGAAGACATGTTGCGCCGACCCCGAATAGAATTGGGAACAGGGCAGGAAAAAGAAGAAGAAGCATGTGCTAAAACGCATCTAAATTGAATAAACGATATAGAAAAATCGCATGCTTTGTTTTTTAATACTTACGTTGCAGAATAATTCATATTTTACGATACTTCGTCTTAATTAAAAACGACGTAAACAACATTTTAGTGGGGTGTGAAATGGATAGTTATCAAAATAATTTCAAACGCTCACACCAATATTCATAGCGCAAAGTACGCACAATAAGGCTTCAGTTTAGTTTAGCAATGTTACCTGTTAGACATATTATTATGTTTATCTGCATTATCTACACATAAAACAATATGAGTATTTTAATCTAGATATCAGCAACTGAATCATAAGGTTACACCACATGATGACATTGCATTACCTATATGAAAAAAAATGAAGTTATTAATGCTCGTATTCACGGTCATCGCTGGGATAGTGGATAATATTTATTTAAATATGTTTTACGATAAAGGCACGAAGCCAGTAGACTTATAGACCTACATTAAGGCTATCTTTTGTTATAATTTTTATTGTTCTCATTACATCAGATCACCAGCCCTTCATTGCTTAGCTTCCGTTTCACAACCACTAACGGTATCAGGCATTGTGAAGTCCGAGAGACGGTAAAAACTCCATTAAAACGATCTCACAACGAAACGGTACATATAACGCCAATAAATATTACAAGGAGGGCTTATTTAACTAAGCATTTAATATTTATTATTTTATTCTGTACTTAGACATAAGTGTTTAGAATTTAATAACACAAAACACATGTCCATTTACACCCTAAACAAATAAATAAAATAAACTCTTTCAGGCACTTCGGAAACTAATCATGGGAAACCAGATCAAAATTTTGAGAAACTCCGTTTTCGAATCTGAAAACGGAGTTTCTCAAAATTTTGGATTGTCACACATTTGGAAACAATTTTTTTTAAGTATAAGGATTATCGTAGTTTTGTAGACATTCAAGTATTTTGAGCCTTTTGTGAACCCGAGTTTAAAATAATCATAGTTCGGCCTGTAACGGCTGTAGTAGCTACTGTGACTAGCTAGACGCGGTTCATTATATTTTACTCGAGTTTAAAATGACCCCGATGCGGTAAAAAGCGTAATCGTTCCGCGCCGAAGCGTCGAGGGCCCGCCAGCGAATTTACGAAGCCTATACTATTTCAGATGAGCTTTTGTTTGTGCAATTTACTCGACAAAACCTTATCTAGTTCGGTTATAAAATTTACTCGAATAGATTAGCTTTTTGTTTTGGTGTTATATAATAAAATGTACGGAAAATAACTAGAATTATTTCAGTCACGAATCGAACTCTAATTTATGAGATACTAACCGTAGACTTCAGGTCAGTAGTCTAAAGGAATAGCCTAGAACCAGGCTTTAATATATCTGTTTGTGCTGACTATAAACACCTCGTTGGTTATTGTATACGTGACGTATCGCAACGTCACCAGAGACAGGCGAATGCACAGGCACTAATTGGTATCAGTTAACAGGGATTGTAGGCCAACACACGAGCTAGACAGACATTAACGCTCAAACCATATAGACACACTATTGTGTTTCCAAAGCTCCCGAAGAATTTAAGAAGTTTTGGTATGAATAGAAAGAGGATGGAACCAGTTACTGGCATGACGAACCGAACAGCAATAATGATAAAACTCATAGAGAATTATTTTATTCGTCTTTCAGTGATTTTGCTAGATCTATAAGAAAGAAAGCGGATGGATGTTAGAAGAGCACCACAAGAGTAAAGATACATTTTTGAATGGCTAACCGCAGAGAATTAGAGAAGACATTTTGAGCTGTCAATAAAAATTGGGATAAGGCAGATTAGTCTTCATTCTTGTGATATGATTGATACCTTAATTTAAGTGGTGACAGAATTTGCTAATTTACAATATCGTCGTAATCACCATATCACAAAACTTTCGGATAAACTTAGTTCTGCGGCCTATGCTGTCAGAAAAATAAGGCAACTTACAGATGAGGAAACTGCCAGATTAGTTTACTTTAGTTATTTTCACAGCGTTATGTCTTATGGTATCCTTTTATGGGGTAAAGCAGCAGAGATACAATCTATTTTCATTCTGCAAAAACGAGCTATAAGGTCAATTTATTGTTTAAAAGCAGGTACTTCACTTAGAAACATATTCAAAAAAATTAATATTCTGACTGTTCCTTCCCAGTATATTTACAACTGCATCCTTTTTGTGAGAAGTAATATTAATTTTCTTTTAAAGAACAGTGACATTCACAATAGGAATACACGAAATAAGGGAAAGCTTCTTCTGCCGTCCTACAGGCTGCAGAAAATCAATAGTTCATTTGTGGGCCTTAGTATACGCTACTTTAACAAGATCCCTAGTGAAATTGTCGAATTGCCTTTGCACAGATTCAAGACATATATTAAAACTAAATTAATGTCTAAAGGTTACTATACCGTTAATGATTACCTAGAAGACAAAAATGCGTGGCAATAATTGTAATGTAGATACTATTTTTTAGATTATAATTTAGACTATCACCGAACATGTTTGTAATGAAAAATGTGGTAAACTGCAGAATATTACTCAAATTAGATATCTATCTTTTTGTTTTTAAACTTCAATGACGTTGTAGTTTATGACATTTTTTTTTATATGTTGCTATGTAAAGGGAGGGTAGAAACTTGCTGAGTTTCTTGCCCGTTCTTCTCAGAACAAGGCCTCCTGGTAGTTTTGTGAACGGATGGCGTAATTTTTCTTTTTCACGAAATATTGTAAAATGTTTATGACATTCATAAGCATGCGCTAAGACGCATCTAAACTGAATAAATGCTTTTGATTTTTGATTTTGATTTTTGTTGACAAACATGGTACCGCCTAAATAGTTGGCTAACGATAAACTTGACCCAAGCGCTAAACAATTTGATCTTCGATTTCTTTGAAGCGAGGTAGTTGTGAGCATTTCAGCGATAGTTTATTTTTTGCGCGTCTCTTCTGCGTTCCGGCTGAGCGGCGAAGGTCCCTTGCCCCCGTGCCAGGCACGCGCACCTACGTATGCAAATATGGCGGAAGACGCCATTAAAATCATTAAAATACAAATCCCCTTCTCCGTTTCTAGTAACGTAAACAGTTTGTACCTGTAGGCTTTATCTTACAAATGCAACTTTGTCCATACAAAAATTAGAAAACTTTCGTTAGTGGTAATCAAAATAGGCTTTACGTAGGAAGGAAATAAATTAATGATTAAATATTAAAAAATAATTTTGAACCAATAATATATCATCCAGCTTCCACGATTTGCGGTGGGTCTTCGGGTCAATTTTGTAGAATCCAACCAATGTGTGGAGCAAGGCGCCCATCCTAAGGATGGTCACCGAAACTGGGTTTGTCTTCAATATCGGAAGCCAAATAAACTACTACGCCAACGAGCTCCTCGATGTGGCTACTGTCGAATAATTCGAACTATTGTCGGGATCTCTGTCACTTTTATTGCGATGAATCAAAGCAAGACGGGTGGAGACTTTCCGAATCTGATCCGTGGACTTAAAGTTGAGGATAAGGTAACTTACCCATTGGCGGATGGGTCCTTGAGGAGGTAGAGAGAGTGGCCGGGCGACTGGCGCAGCTTCTCCGCGGTGGTGAGGCACTTGTTCAGCCCCTGCGCCGTCGACGACATCGCGCCGATCGCGTCGATCACGCGCGACAGGCTCTCTTGCATCAACCTGACCAAATCAAAATATTTGAATGACAATATTATATTTAGAAGCAGCACTACTAGTTAAGGTAGCTGGTTAAATCCCAACGCCTGTACCACTGGGTTTGAATAAAACATTAAGCACAGTTCATTGTATCTGGCGAAATGTAGGTCCTCTACCAACCGATTCGGGGATAGAAGCTTAATGATATGTTATGTTATTTATTTAATCTAAATCTTAATTCCTAGAATCAGATTTAAAGGGGTAACTCAAAATACACGCTAATAGATACGTGTATCGTGCACCCAAAAACTATCGTTGTGACTAAATGCAAAGTAGTTGATGGTGAACGCGTCTATATCTTCCAGCGCGCGGGGAGCAGCAAGTAGGTACCAGGTTAGCCCTCAAATCCCATTTTAACTTCGTCCTTTTACTCGTCAAACTTTTTTTTTCCTTAAAAAGAAACCCAAGTAGTCATATTGTTTACTGGAAAAAAAACCTTTCAATAAAGTTTATAGGCGAATATAGCCATTTTTCTCCGAACAAGGCATCCAACTCGGCTGGGCAGCGCTCGGGAAGCTATGCAGCGTATCTCGGCTCATCTACAGCAGTGCCTCAAGACAAGTCTTCAACTGGTGCGTGTTGACTTACAGTACTGAGACGTGGCCGCTTACAAGTGGCCTCAAAATAAGGCTCAAGGTCACTGGGCAATGGAGAGGGCTATGCTTGGAGTTTATCTGCGTGATCGAATCAGAAATGAGGAGATTCGCAGGAGAACCAAAGTCATAGAGGAGAACATAGCCCACAGAATTGCGGACCTGCTCGTACAACTGACGGCCGTTGGGGCGGAATGGTTTTCGAGTGGCGACCACGTACTGGGAGTGGCAACCACGTACTGGGAGGCGCAACGTAGGGAGGCCCCCAACTATGTGGACCGACGATCTGACGAAGGTCGCAGAAAGTCGCCGGATGCAGGCGGCTTAGGATTGCGAGTTGTGGCGATCATTGGGGGAGGCCTATGTGCAGCAGTGGACGACAATAGGCTGATAGATAGATAGAAGGCCTCCTGGTAATTTTGTGAATGCAAAAAATTGTGAAAGCATGCAATAAGACTTTAGATGAATGGAGAGGTTATGATAATGCGCGAGGTTCAGCCAAAGACTAAGTAATCTTCGAGTTTAACAAACTTAACCTTATTAACATTGTAATGTTGGTTTTACACTAATTTACAAGGTTAGAAATAAATTATGATTTGTTTATTTGGTCAGAACACCCAAATTGTTACATGTTACAAATAAATAGAATGATTCAATCAAGTCAGAGCTGACCTTTACCTATTTTTCCTGATAAAAGCTGGAGTAAGGATGCGCTTCAATAATGAAAACAATAGGATACTTTTGTTCCACAAACGCTTTTTAATCTTTGCTACTTGGTTGTTTTGGAATAGAAAACCTTACAGAATATAATACCAACTTGAATATGGAATTCCACTAGTGTTTTTTTTTAGTGGTATTATACTCTACATTTGCTTATTATTATAATGTGAATTAGTTAAAAAGAATATTATTAAAAAGGAAATTAAGATTATTATTAGGCAATCGGCCTAGATTGCATCTTGTAAATTGTTGTGAAGCATTACATGTTATTGTCTTCAACTCTCTTCTTTCACATGCATGCTTAGACTCACTTCTTTACTTTTACCATAGTATATTCATCTATGTATATAAATATATATTTGGTATGTCTATTTGTATTTTAAGTATTATATTTTATATTTATCAAATTTACTACATATTATATTTAAGTTTTATATTTATTCATAGTGTACACACGACATTTTCGTTTCTTGCCATATCTCCTATCGCAGGTGGGCTGGGAGACATTTCTGTTAGGAATAAGCCACACCCTTTGTACTGTCTTTGTAATTTGTCGTTTCGTTGTTATGTTTTTCTGTGTACAATAAATTGTTAAATAAATAAAATAGTTCACACATTTAATTCATCCTTTCTTTAGTCTTTCTCTCACTCTGTACAGGCCCATTAGCAGCTTTTTCGTTATTGTATGAAATTCATTTCTCCACATTCAATCTGTTATAAAATATCATGCAAATTTTTGCCCATTTTTTTTAATAAAATACGAAATACCTCGACGTTTGGTGAACTTTTCAGTATAGAAGATTACCAAATAACAAGACAAATATTATGGCCCACCAATGCTCTATGAACCAGGAAGCCAATCTAGCTGGACAAAATTATTTATGGCTTGTAATATGTTTTAAACTCTGCATATGTCCAATAGGACCAAAAGCCCTAACAAAAATGATTAACTATAAACAAGTTTACATTGACTCCCTATGTTGAGCTTTTTGTACGTACATGAAGGACAAGTTAGACTGGTAGATTTAGATTAGGCAAATTGCGTCTTTTTTGTGACTTTAGTTTGAGATGTCACATTTTATTTTTAGTTTTTATTAACTCACTTTCTTGTTTGTCTTTTTTTGTCTCTGTTCGACTGGTTGAATTTTGTAACTCAATTATTGAGACATTTCCGGACTAGCTATATTATAGGGATTTCAATGGATTGCATAGCAAAGATGCGCCCCAACCTTTTGAGCCATTATTCGGACCCGCATGTTTATTTATTATTATTTTGCTTTTTTTTTAAAGTGGTACTATTTACTGGTATGATTATGTTTACAATTATTCACTAATTCTGACTAACCACCACTGGGAAAGCCTATGTTTGCTAAACTGTACTTGTTAGAATAAAATCATACATTTTTCTTCAGGCATTAAATTGATGGAGTTAAAAAAAAAGCAGTTTCTTCCATAGGCTAGTTGACTCATATCAAAGGTAACGTATATAATGTTTAATTCACATAGTTTTTAGTACAAAGGCCCAAAATATACTAAGTTCTATAAATAAAAATAAGGGATTGCTGTAGAAATTCAATTTAAACAATGCCAAAACGCCATGTTTGTGAAATTTATGAAGTAACAATTACTATGCATGGTAATTTATATTATTTTTTATGGTTATAGCTAAGAGTAATGAATAATTTGGGGCCCAATAAATAAAGGGTCAACTAGCTCATTGTTAACATTATTGTTTCTCTGACATCAAATCAATGTTGCATAATGTTTGCTTGGCTGTGTAAAGCACTAGGTCCTCAACTGTTTTTTTTAGAGGTACATACGTCAAGAATATTTCAGTATTCAACCTGTTTCCTGATCAAACTATGTTTTCACAATAGTCCCTAAGATCCTGTCTACCACTGCCATTTAAGACTCACTTTAAAACTTGGCTAAGTCGACAAGTCGTCTTCTTTTTGTTTGATACAAGGCATGGTCCAATTAATCTTATAAATAGTGATGATTTAGATTTATGCACAAAATGTGTAAGAGTAACTTTAATGTTGCCTTCATTTAGCTAATCCATACCAATATACTCAAGTATATATTACCCATACCAATACTCAAGTCGGGAGGGACTTGAGATAATATCACACTTCTTTTACTTATTATGAGCAAATTCGGCAAATATTTCATTCAATATTTTAAAAATCTTCTGTTACATGTTCTAAATCAAATTTAATCACTAAAAGTTGTAAATTTTATTCATGTTATGGCTAGTTTAGCCACTGGTATGAAACTCCTTTCACACTATCTCGACTACGTTTTCTGCAAAAAAAAACAGAGATGTGCAATCGTGTGAGGCTTATAACACACTTTTTTTTACTACACATGTGACTATATAAGATGAAAAAAGCTTTCTGGTTCATAGTGCGACGCTGCGAGGTCAGACGATAGGCTTAATTTCGAAGACTTACGATCACATTCTTCGTATCAGTTAACAAGATGTATGTATGTCTGTCTATGCTCTGACCGGATTGAGAAGAAACTCATTTTATAAGATCATAGAAATCCACCGCAACCATGTATAGGTATCTATCTATTGACGCTATAACATCTATAACGGCCTTGAAAGTTAAGACGCTATTGACGAAATCTATCTGTAATTGCTGAATTGTAATTAATATGTAGTGTACCTCACAGTCCTTATGTCGCCGCGGAACCCAGGGGGTATCAGGGTAGAATTCAGCTTCGTGATGTCATCCTTGAGCATTTCGTTCACGGACATTGTCCACTCCATTTTTGATCAATTAATTAAATTTATCTCACTCAAATTACAATACACTACTTGTAATATATCTTTTTTCGATTAGTTCAATGGTCACTGAAAAAACCAGACACAAATCCAAAGACAGACTAGCTACTGATTTACGTACGTTCTATAGTAATCTGTGTACGGAACTACAGAAGGAAGGAATGGAAGATATTGGAAGGAACGCAACCAAAGAGAATATAGACATTAGTCAAAGTCAAACTATGACGACAAGATCAAGATTATACAAGCTTAACCACAGACTACTAAATAATATTTCATAGTACAAAATTAACTGAGTGCATGTATAGGGTTCATGATAATATTTTTGTTTAGCGGTTTAATAGCCGAGTTGAAAAAGACGCACTTTTCGTTCAAGGGACGTTGCGGGTTTGATCCCAATGTACTACTGAGTTTTGTTACAACATTAACTACCTACCTACATAGAAGTTGATTGTGAATATCGCTTGCCTCTCATCGTATATGGTGCATAAGCAAGCATAAATATAACTTCTTTTGTTTTGTCATTGATCGTGGCTGTGTGTGCTTGTGTGTAGAAAAGAATTACTCCCTCAGTATATATTATTATGTTCTAACGCCGGGCACAGGCCATCCTCTTGGAAACAAATACACGAGGAGTATGGGTGGTAACACCACCAAGATGCTGGCTTCTGGCCCAATGCGGGTTTGGTATAACATTATATTCCGTCCCATTTCCGAAAAATGTGTAAATTCAAGTTTTTCAAAAAATAGGATTGATTGTGGTGGAACCAAACTTCTGACGTTTCTAGAGCTACGACCTCTATCCGATATATTTTCTGTCCTTTGAGACATGGGTAGATACATACTTTGGATGAATGAGCCTATTTTAATATCCGGTCCCTGAGCTACGACCTTTTTAATAAGCTAGTTGACCCTTTTTTATTGGGCCCCAAACTGGGGCCTCCCCAAACGTTAACTATCACCATAAAAAATAATAAAAAAAAAATCTGAAGCCTATAAGACAAAAAAAATTAAATTATAAATTACGTTTTTGCTTATATCAAAACGCCTTCGGTCCTGGTGGTCTATGAATTATCTGTGCCGTAGCGTCACGTTTATTGTAAACAATTCAATACGCATGCGTGACATAGCCGACAGTTATACTCGATTGGTTGCGACTGACGTTTGACGGATTTTGTTTACATGAAGCGTTACTTAATTAAATCCTAGAATAATAGCCACAGAATCCTTCATCCCTTAGATAACAATCTAGTTGTGTGCTTATATAAACATACTGGAGAACAAAAGCCAATAATCATAACACAACAGTTTCCCCCCCAGGACTCGAACCGAACATTTTTAGAGATGGCATCGACTTAAAACCACTCGGCCATGGAGGTCTTCAAAATCCCCGAAGGGGTTGGCAGAGTCCAAGGAGCACTGTGTTCCACATTTAGCCAAACAAAAATTGGGTTTGGTCAGATGGAAAATCGAGAAAAAATAGTAACAAGTGGCTCATCGTCTACACAATCACATACCCAGTACCCAATACGCCCTTAGTCGCTTTTTACGACATGCTAGGCAAGTAAAGCAGTTGGCACATTCTTTTGGCGTCACGGATCAACACGGGACATTTTCACGGTTCATTTCTATATTTATCAAAATATCTCTGCATGTCGTATTTGTATTGTTTTGTCCCTTTGCTTACTACAAGAAAAAAAGAAAATGTCTATGATAATTTATGTGACGTAACTGAACTGATGTTAATTCTGTTTTCTCTATGGTCTGTAAACTTGTTTGATGTTTGGTTTGGTTTTGTATGGTTTTGTCTCTGCTCGTTTGTATTGACTGTTACTACAGAAAAATCGTTTTTTAATAAGATTTATGTAAGATAAAGTGGAAGTGCTACACAGAAACAAATTCCATTGAGGTAGTCATTTTATTATTGTGTCTGTAATTCGTGGTTTAAGTTAATTTGATCCCGCCACGCCCATAGGCGGGGTCATGTCTCGTGCTGAGCTGACAAATTTTTTTTCTTCGGCAGGTGGTTAGAATGTCGGGATATGAACCTCACGCTTACTTTACAGGGAACGGTACGTACAGAGCCATAAACCCGATAGTGTCGCGGGTGGGCGACTTCACGCCTTTCTACATCGCCGTCGCCATCTGTACGGTGATCTTGGCCGCGCTGCTGGTGCTCAACGTGGTGTGCTGTTGCTCGCGTTACTCGGACTACTGGCTAGACCGACATACAGGTAATAATCGTTATGTTATAGCATGGTAAAAGCCTCGCCCTCTATTACATGGGGACTTGACATAATATTATGTTGTTTTATTTACGTTCTTATTCTTCATTCATTTTTATTTCCTTTTTTTTTTATTTTCCGGGACATTGAGTCGTTCGTCAACTATGTCAGTCCCATAGTACACAAAGATAAAATTCAATTCTCCAATAGTCTATATGCGTGCAGACAGATCATCCTACTCGCATCAGATGCTGGCATTCTTTATTCATAAAATATTTATTTTCCGTTACAAACTCACTTTGTGTATTATTAAAACCCTTTGGATTCCTAATGGTGTTCCAGCATACCAATACACAAATACCATACAAAAGAAATTGCTATTGTGACTTGTTCCTGGGACTGGAGTGGTTAAAATAACATTTCCAAGTTCTCTTGTTTCCTTTTTCATAAGCCTGTATGGTAATTATACATACAACAATTTGGTGCTGTCTTATTACCACTGATTGGAGTAGGTAGAGCCATTTAGGTTCATTGACCACAAACATTGCTGTTAATATGGACATTCCATGTGGTTCAGACAAACAGCAATTCGATTATAATAAATCTCTTTTTCTATAGATTTAAAAAATGGTAATTTTGTTTCAATAGTGTAAATTATTGTTTAAATGTGTTGGTAATTTGGTTTATGATTTTATTGTTGTAGTTTGTACTTTTCAATCACATTTCGATTATTGACAAACAAGTAATAATTTGTATGATATGTTATTTATTATTTATTTAACAATTTATTGTACACACACAAAAAAAATACAATAAGCAATACAAAAGAAGACAGGTGATTGACTACAAAAGGTAGGGCTTATTCCTAATAGAAAGGTCTTCCAACCCACCTGCGAAGGAAAAATGCTGAGGAGTAAACTGAGTCGCGTGTACTTAACAATATATACATATAAAATAAAAAAATATATATAATAATAATAATAATAAAGCCTTTTATTTTTCATATCTGAGCTGGTTACATTTAAGTGATTTGTTAGTTTATTATTTTGTAAGTTTATTATTACTTATACCTAGTGTTAGTATAGTTAGTTTATTTCATCTACTGATATGGTCCCTTTCAGGGTATAGGCCTCCTCCAGTTTTGTCCATTTTTTCTTATCTCTGGCTAAAGTACCCACTCAATACCCACTCAATGGAACACTTCAGACATAATCCTATTATACAAGAAAGGAGACCCACTATATATTGGCAACTATAGGCCAATTAGTTTGCTATCCAGTATCTACAAACTTTTCTCTTCCATACTTCTAAGTAGACTAACTCCATGCATAGAACTGCAACAACCACTAGAACAAGCTGGCTTCCGTTCAGGCTTCTCAACCTGTGATCATATACACACTCTGGAACAAATCATAGAGAAATACAAAGAATTTAACCAACCTATCTACATAGCGTTTGTTGACTATTCAAAGGCATTTGATAGCATATCTCACAACTCAATATGGAGAGCACTAAGGCTTTGCAATATAAACGAAACATACATAGACATTCTTAAGGCCATATACTCAAACAGCAAAAGTAGAATACGCCTCGAAAACAGAGGTGAGGAAATCAAAATCGGAAGGGGCGTGAAACAGGGAGATCCCTTATCACCAAAATTATTTATAGCAGTGCTTGAAGCAATATTTCAAAATCTAAATTGGAAGAACAAGGGTATACGGATAATGAACAAGCATCTCAGTCACTTAAGATTCGCAGACGACATTGTATTATTTGCAGATACAGCGCAGAATTTAGAACAAATGTTACGAGAGCTTGACTTAGAGAGCAACACAGTAGGGCTAAAGATGAATGCTACCAAAACCAAGATCATAACAAACAACATTCAAAGAATAATAACAGTAGAAGGAAACCATATAGAGTATGTAGAAAATTATATATACCTTGGAAAACAAGTATCACTAAACAAAAATAGTAATGAAGAGGAAGTAAACCGTAGAGTCAACATTGCCTGGAAAAAATACTGGTCTCAAAAAGAAATTGTTAAAGGAAATTACCCCCTACATCTAAAGAAAATAGTTATGGACACCTGCATACTACCCAGCCTTACCTACGGATGCCAAACCTGGGTCTATACAAACAAAATAAAAAACAAGATCAATGTCACACAGCATGCCATGGAACGAAGTATTTTAAAACTAAGAAAGATACAGAAGATAAGAAACACAGAAATAAGAGAAAAAACTAAACTAACAGATGCACTCAAACACTGTCTTAAAATGAAGTGGCTTTGGGCAGGACATATATAAATATACAAAATAAATAATATTATATCGATATATAAATAAGTAACAACACATAATACATAAATAAAATGTTACGGATATGACAAAAACGATGATCGGGGAACGTAAAATAAATATAAGACAAGTTAATTAAACAAAAAAAAAAGTTATGTTGAATTGAGATAGTATTCTTTAAGCCGTGCCTTAAACAGTGAGAGAGTCTGACAATCTCGTACTGATGGAGGTAATGTTCTTGTACAACTACAAAATGAAAATGTTAAATGATTGTTGATTCTTGTATAAATATTAGAAATGGTTACTTAACCAAAATTGCCTTTAAATTCATTTATTACTGTTATCTAGTTGTACTTGTGAATTGTGACCATTTTCAATAATTACAAGGACAACACATATTATAAGAAGAGGGAACAAATCACTGAGTATCCCATTATTCTCAAAAGAAGGCCTCCTGGTGATCAACAGATGGTGTAAATTAATATATCGTTGGATTTTGTTGGATCAAACTTACTAAATATTTAGTTGCTGCTTGAGTTTCATTTCATAAGCAGAATTGTTTTTGTACCAAGTTGCACATCCATTTTATGACATTGTTACAGATACACATAATATTTAACATTTTAAATTTCTAATATTTTATTTGTTTTCTTGATATAAAATTTTCTAAAATAAAAAAAAACTACATACATATAATCCCAACTATTATGCCAGGTTGGGCAGAGACTAGGCCGCAAAAACAGTCCACTGCCATAGTCTGTGCTTCACCAGTGACTGTACATGTGCTCAGTGTGATGCTTGGTGAGCCACCGCTATAAGCTATTTGATGGATGTGCAGTTCTAAATCTATTTGTTGTCTTTTACGACAGCCAAGGAAAGAGTTGGGTTGATGGTAATATTTTAATGACACCACACTACTAATTAATTGTCATGGCACCCACCCTCGCCCTTGACATGTCATGTCAAGGTTGAGGGTGGGTGCTGAATCTGTCATGTTTTGAATTTCGAATTAGCTTGGTATTGGTGGGAGTCAGAAGACATTTTGTTGGTTGTACATAAACCTCATACACTGTGGAACAATAATACACACACATTTCCTTGCTTACTTAATTTTGTGGAAATATTATGAGTGTAAGGCCTGTATTCCTGAATCAAACTCATGAGTAGATCTGTTCTTGAGCACAGCTAGAAAGGGATGGCGTTATACGGGAATAAATGGCGCCATTTCTGTCTAATAGTACTCAGGCAGGACTTGAGTTTGATTTTGGAATATGGGCCTAATTATATATGTTACTATAGTTTTATCATGAATACTGTTCGTCAGTTTAGATGATGCAATGTCACTAGTGAGGTGTAAAAATATTTTTGTTCAGATTAAATGCATACTCATGGTTACCACATGCTTAAGAATGTGAGAGATTGTCCATTCTATACTTACTATTTGCAAAACTACCAGATGGCCTTGGTCTGTCAGTAACGGGCAAGAAACTCAGCCAAACTTCAGTCCAGGTCACCATTGTGACCTTTCCATAGTCATACTACTCTATGTTAACATTGTATAAAAGAAATTATCTTAACAACAACAATTCCCTTAAGTAAGTTCTACATCTGTGCCTCTTGTAATGTTGTTGGATCTGATTTTATCAAAATGTAAATCTGAAGTAATACTCTTTACTCAATTTAAATGGAACCTATAATTTTTCCATTTAATTGTAATCGTTCACAAAAAAAATACAATGCTTTTGGTGATTTGCTTCCAGGAAACCGCTGGCTAGTTTCCATCTGGTCCGCCACTCCTCACAAGCAGCCGCCGTTGGACCTGACTGAGCTCGAGGAGGGGCCGCCCCCGGAGCCCGTGTACCACCCCGAAGCGAGGGCGTCCCTCTCGCGGCAGCCCCTCACTCCCTCCCGAGACTACCTCGAGTTGCACCGACGCGAGAGCGACATCTAACTATGGCCCTGCTGCTAGTATACCCTGCGGTGGCCGCTCTCTCGCTGGTCGTCCTCACGGTCATCCTACTCATGCTCCGCTACGGCGCCAGGCTCTGCAATCTCCGCCACCACGCTCTCCCCGACCCACAGATTTGGAACGAAGAAGAAGGCTATGAACAAAAAGTATCTTACGCCTAAACGTATCCATGAGATGTCCAGCCATGTCAACCAGTTGAATTTTTATTTTACATTTAACCAGCCTTATGAAATGATTCCGTCCAAGATGATCTGATTACTAAGTAATTTTTTTATACCCTAGTTAAGTTTAGCCTTGTATTTTAAGGCATTAGAAGTAGATTTATAATATAACAAGTACCATGTCACAATCACAACTATCAACTGTCTGTATAGTATCAAATGTCACAACTGTTAATACTATTAGGTCCTTACCTATTCTATTCTATTCTATTCTATTCTTGCAATGGGGCTGAGATAACTCAGGGCACTTCGACCCTATGGGATCTTTTGTGCTTCCCCTTTCCTATTCATCCCTCCCTGCCATCACCCAAAATGTCTTGAATGAACGTTATGATGTTGGCTGGGGGCATGCCTATAAATTCCTCGGGTTTGGGATAACCCGCCCCTAGAAACCGTAGTCGTTTGTTCCCTAGAGCATCGTATTCACATAATAAATGCTCCATGCTTTCATTGTTTTCACCGCACAGTCTACAGGTGGGGTCATCAGCTTTGCCTAAAGTATACAGGTGTTTTCTTGTATTAAAATGGCCAGTCAGGTCACCCATAAGGCAGCGGATTTGACTTCTGCTGAATTTCCCAAAGTTTTTAAGGTAGCCTGTGTGTCAATTGTTGTATACATTTTTGTAGTTTTTAAGGTAGCCTGTGTGTCAATTGTTGTATTCGAGTGTGTCAATTGTTGTATACATTTCCAATAGGTTTGGTGCATTCTTAGACAATACTCCTTCAGTGCCAGTTTTATGGTGCATCTAGGTAATCCTACAAAGGGCTCAGGCCCACTAAAGTTGTGGGTCGATCCTTTCCTGGCTAATTCATCAGCCCTCTCGTTACCTTCAATCCCTACATGCCCTGGTACCCACACTAGCCTGACCCGGTTGTTTGTGCCCAATTTATTTAGTGTGTGGACCGCATTCAACACTAGCTTAGAGTTAATTTTGTAGGTAGTTAAGGCCTTGAGTGCCGCTTGGCTATCGCTGAGAATATAGATGGTCATCCCTCTGATGTTCATCTCAATGTTCTTTCGAGCGCAGGCAATTATTGCATAAGTTTCCGCTTGGATAACTGTTGCATACCTACCCATGCTTTGGTGATTTCCTTTCCATAGGTCCTTACCTATGAAATTGGTGTTTTGTATGGAGATTTTGGGGATGTCTGCATTTTACATACTAACATTTTATCAGTTTTCTTCACAACAACAAATCCAGAGATAATAATATTTGGCATGTATCATTAGACAAGCTTTAGCAATTTGTGTGTGAACACGCTTGATAAAAATTATTCATCGTTTTTATGTTAATGCAAATCAAATGATGTATTCGGGAGGCAGTTAAAAATAATTGTCTTTGTGTCTAATTTTAACACAATTAAACTTACAAAAAATTATCAAATTAAATTATACGAGCTCAAATATATGGTCTATTTTTAGAAGAGGCAATTATTTTATAAGAATGTTCTGAAACTTAATAGTTACGGACAAATTGCTAAGACAGAATAAAAACACCAATTTCAAAGGTAAGGACCCAATATTAGCTAATACTTCGGTAATGTTTTAATTTTTCTTCTAGTTCCTCATTCTTTTTTTTATCTTTAAATAAGCTGACGTGACGCTGGCATAATGTTTTTGTAAAAAAAAACGTTGCGGTTACACCACATACTTACTTACTTTTATCTTACAATGAAACATGACCATATGCGAACACCGACAACACTTCAATGTTTGCTATTGTAATCAAAAGAAACAATTTTGGTACTTTTAATAATATAATTATTAATGAGATGTATTAATTTTTTTTTCTGGTAAGTAACATTTTCTTAGATAAAATTTCTGTGTAGACTGGAATTATATATTGAATATAATATTTACATAGAGTGGCTTATTGGTGACATGGGACAAAATATAATTATAGTGTTGTCTTAAGAGGAAATGCAGGCGCGAAATGATAACATATCATCACGCCTCCTTCCCTGAAGGGGTAGGCAGAGGTGTTACACCCACGTTTCGTCTGGTTTGTTAATTCCCATTTAAAAATGCGAAATGATGATTTTATTAATACCAAGTATGTAACCGCACCGCCTTCCCCGGGATATTTTCTTATTTAGCGCGTGACAGCCATAGGAATGTCCCATCAAGACGTTTTTGTTGCGAAATTAATATGGATTACTTCAGCGAAGTAAGCGAACATTTCTCGATCAAATAGATGACGTTCGTGAAAAAGCCAGTTCAAAAGTACCCGAAATCGCCGTCGCCGAGCTGTATGAGAACTGTGATGAGATTGGATGGAACATTTTTTTCAAGTGATGAAATGAATGAATTAAATAATCACTTTGATCTAAAAGAAGTTATCCCTGCCTACCCCTACGGGAAAAGGACTTATAAAGGTGACTTATGTAGGTAACTTACCATGTAGAAATCTAATGGTTTCTATTATGTTTGTGTGGGTGAACTGTCTGCATTTCCTTTTGATGAATATTAGATGTATGTATACCATTATTTTGATATTATTCACAACCAGTAAGTAACATTATTGTGACTGACGGTACGGATTAGGAGGATAAGTTATTCAAAATAAGGTCTATTTTATACTTTATATTGAACAATGTGAAACGATATTAACAATATTAAAATGTATTGTAGTAATCAAGTAGTTTTATTTTTCATATCTTAATCTTTCTTTCAGTTCATTAAAGTATTGTTTTTGGGTCAGTAATAATAATAATAGTAACGAGGTTAGTAATAATATACTTACACAGATTCAATTTACTAGGTTAGCAAAATAGACGAATTTTATTCACCAAATACATAAAATAATTTATTGGTCAGCAACATAAAGGCAGCAAATATTTCTAAATTAGTCAGCAAATGTTAATTGGACAGTAAATCTGCTTCCAAATTGTTATAATAACTAATTATGAATTGATAATTATAATAAATAAATAAATTGTTTTTATTTTGCTGTCCAGATAATTATTTTGCCGCCCAAATAATTAAAAACAAAAATTTGTTCGCTGTTCAAATGATTTTTCGGCTGACCTTTTTGTTGCTGACCAAATTATTAAATGGCTGCCCAATTAATTACGTCCCATACCCATATGGGTACCTACCCATATGATACTAAGGAACAAATTTCAGGTACCTACCTATCTATTCATCACAAAAACTTGCCTCCATCGGGAAAGACTCGTTGAGTACCACTCCGTCTCTGACTAACCCTCAGGGGATAATAGTCGTGATTATATGTGAGTCTGTTGCCTTTCGACTACAGTGAGACAATCGATATTTAATGTAAGCTTACTAATTCAAACTCATTATTCAAGTGTAATCATATTATTCAAGTTTAACCCTACTTAACCCCTTGGTGCCTCACGAACACCGGTGTTCATAAACAATAGATGTTTCTTTTGTGCCCGTTGTGTAGTTTAATTATTAATTATTCAAACCCTGACGACCTCCGTGGTCGAGTGGTCTATACGTCGCGCCGGTCTCAAGGCGTCGCCATCTTGAGAGGTTCTGGGTTCGATCCTCGGTGGGGACAGATGTTTGTGTGATGAATACAGGCATTTATTATCCAGTCTTGAAAGTTTATATACGTATTATATAAAATGTGTATATTTATATGCATTTATCTGTTAAATATATTTATCCGTCATCTAGTATCCGTAACACAAGCAGCATTAGTTGCTTACTGGGGCTAGTTGATAGGTATGAAGGTCTGAAGATATTTATATTGATTTATTTAGTCTATTGTCTCGTTTTGTTTCCGTTGACTAGTTAATTTTTAATTATTCAAACTGGTACAGGCGATGATGGGATCGAACCACGGAATAGATAAAGTCGAACCCAGCCCTTATACACGAGGAGTGCCGCTTTCCGAAGGAGGAAGAATGAACACCTTTGCAATCCTGTAAGTATACTTTTTACTCATTATTTTCTATTGTTTTCGTACATACTTACATACCTACCACGCCTTTTTCCCGAAAGGGTAGGAAGATATTACAGATCTCCACATGATGCGATCCTGGCACACATCTTTCGCTTCCTAGGCTCTCATTCAGCTATTACTAACTTCATACGCTCCTTGGTTTGAGATCGATCGATCTTAGTTCGATTCCTTTCATAATCGAAAAAGTTTTCATATTGAAGAAAAAAATCTATTTGCTCAGCTTTTCTTTTTTCCGTTGACTTAGAATTGTAATTTCAATACGTTTCGGACATACGATAGCTGAGGTAATGAGGCCACTTGGGTCCATTACGGGTCCGCGGGCGGTAAGTGATTGCGTTCGGCGCTAAGCCGGTAAGGAGACGACTGTGCTTGCGGTACACTGCGAGCGCTAAGCGAAGCTATAGCGTAGCTGCTGAAAAACACCTACCTAATACTAACGTGAACAGTACACTGGTATAGATAGATACCGGTCTAATAAACATTTTATTATCTTTATCGTGTTTCAGTATTCAGATCTAGATCTTCTGGGAAAATCATTTTGGAAAACATACAAATGTACCAATAATAATAATAACTTTATTCGTGAAATGCAGGTTAATAGTACATATGAGTGTAAGGAGTATTTGTTTGGTTTCACTACATTTGGTTTTGGTATTTTTTTTGTTAACGCGAAGTGTCGAAGAGTTATCCATTGACGGACCTACCGCTGCTTACTAAAATGCCCCGGTATACCCATTCGAACTCTACCGCGGAAACAACTCGTGTTTTGCCGAAGCCGACCTACCTGTCGTCATTAGCCTATTCCTACATGACACACTGTAGGGCAAAGTCCTTTCTGCATGGAGAAATAGGAGTGTGGGCTGTTGGCCAACGCAGAATGGTGGGCAAAAACGGTTGCAATAACGATCTGGAACAGCTAAACGCGCCTTCCAAAGCACGAGGACCTCGTCATCACAAAATTTTAGCCACCCATGGAAAGTGTATCGAGACAATAATTAAACAATTATTCACTGTTCACTAGCTTTATTATTTGTAAAACAATTAGGTACAATTGTTCTTACAATGGATGCAGCCATTAAAGAGCCAGACATACCCATCCATTATATGAGATATAACATAGATTATATCTAGATTATGACGACCTCCGTGGTCGAGTGGTCTGTACGCCGGTCTCAAGGCATCGCCATCTCGAGAGGTCCTGGGTTCGATCCCCAGTTGAGGCAAGTGTTTGGGTGATGAATTTCCAGACATTTGTTCTCCAGTCTTGGATGTTCATTATATATGTATATTATATTATGTATATTCTGAATAATTATATGTATTTATCTCTTAAATATATTTGTCCGTCATCTAGAATCTGTAACACAAGCAGCATTTAGTTGCTTAAAATGGGACTAGTTGATAAGTGTGGACGTCTGAGAATATTATTATTATAAATAACTATACAGAAATCCAAACCTTTATGCCACCTACCTTCCTTAAATTAGCTCAATAAAGCTCCTCAATCGCCCTTCCAGTTATTAGCTGGCAGTAGAAGGCAGGCCTTAACTCGGCCTTACGGCCGTGAGATGTTTGATCCATTTCATAAATTTGTTTCATAAAGTTGGCTGGTTCCCGTTGCGGCGTTCAGCGTGAAATGTGTTACTGCTCCTCACCGGCCATTTTAACTTGAAAGCATTCAAAGAGTTACTTAGCTTGTTCCAACGTACACGGTACACGCCGTTCAAGATGTTTTGCGGTAGAAAGTGTGCGGGTATTATAGATTATTTTTATTTTATGCTATTTTACACTTTTGGTAGCTCGGAATACTAAAAAAATTACTAGAGTAAAACCCGGTACCACTGTATAATAATGCAGCGTCGGAAGTACCGTATCGGTTGCCATCACTGTGCCTGGTGCATGGCTTCAGGCTCGCCACCTGTTACATGGGCACCGTGGCCGAGTGGTCTGTACGCCAGTCTTAAGGCGTCGCCCTCTCGAGAGGTTCTGGGTTCGATCCCCGGTGGGGGCAAATGTTTGTGAGAAGAATACAGCCATTCGTTCTCCACTCTTGGATGTTTTTATATGTATTAAATGTTTTCTGAATATTTATATGTACATATCTATTAAGTATATTTATCCGTCATCTAGTATCCGTAAATCAGCAGCATTAGTTGCTTATAATGGGGCTAGTTGATAGGTGTGAATGTCTGAACCTGAAGATATATTAAGTCCGCCTTTGTACGTCGTACATAAAGATTAAATAAATAAATAAATATATTTTTTTATTTATATATCTGGAGAAATGTGGTTGTTAACACCTCTGCCTACCCCTTAGGGGAAACCAGATAGTTTTTATAAAAACCCACTGGCAGGTACAGTTACAAGGAAAGACATTTAATTATTTATTTGTATATTTTTTATGCGCAGTTATCTTTTGCTGTTACGCAACACATATAATGAAACATACATTATATTAACCCACCTGAGCCTACTGACCCGTACATGGGTCTTAAGAAATAAAAACTTCTACCCTCGTTATTTGATTTATTCAGACCATGCTGCGCGTGTTGTTTGAAGCTTTAGCCGATAATTGTTAATATAAGTACTTAGTGAAAACTAACTCAATGAATTGGACGTTTTCTTAATGTTTTACGTAAGTGGAAATATCTGGATTGAAAATTGCAAAACATGCCCTCGAAATAGTTTCAATTATACCACTTTACTTTTAGAATTTTATAAATACATATGGCGGACTTAACGACAAATATCGTTCTCAACCAGTCAACCATAGGTTAAGCAGAGATTTGGTGGCGGTATCATTAAAGTAAAAACCTTATATATAAAAACAATAATAATAATATAAAAAATAATATATTATAATATAATATATTTTATCTGTTTTTTTCCAAGAAACTACACTTATTTCTTTAACAAAACAAAACTGTGGGGGTGGCGGGTTGGCTGGAAGAGATCTCCACTGGAGATAAGACTATAGATTTTTTCTACTGTTTTTGTTATAAATAGTTACAATTTATCTTATTTGTGTAGTTCCTGTTTGTTGGTTTCTTAGCAGTAAGTAAGTAAGTATTTATTTGCTAAGAATACATTATTTTTACATAAATATTTGAGTTCTGATCTTAGGTCCCAACTGTGACTGTATTCAGTCCGACCTCTGCAGACGTGCAAATATTTGTACATTTAATATAATGTCAGTTGATATTTATAATATAATAATGAGTTAAAACTTAAAATTTTAAAATTTAACGATGATTATAATAGCGAGTCATAAGCTATTAGATAAATAAATTTGAGAAAGGTAAGTACCTACAATAATGAAAAACATTCAATATTAACCTGCTTTAAATATTCTGTAACGCTGTAGAAACATTTTTCTTAACAGAAGACCTAGCACGGGCCGGAGAGAAAAAGTCCCCAGAGACAAAAAACGTAACGTCGTCGTCGTCGTCGTTCGTCGTCGTAATCGTATCGTATCGTATCGTTGTCGTAATCGACAATGAGTAATTTTGTCTCCGGGGATTTTTTCTGTCCGGCCCGTGCTTGGCCTACAGCAGCACCTAGTTTATTTTGTGTGTTGGTTTTTACAATTATATAGCCTCACTTCAAAATCTGAAATTCCTGAATTTTGTAACCCACTTATCACCTATAAGGTGTTCGTGGAAGATCAGCGTCTGGCCACCTATCATAGGTGGTCTGACATTATGCTGAGCGGATGCCTTTTTGGTGTTGCTCATCAATTTGTATGGTGCTTTAAAATTGTATGCTGTGTATTTATTGTAACGCCAAATAAACAATTTTCTTTCTTTCTTTTGTATTTGGTAAAAGCTTATAGATATTAATTATTTACACTGAAGACTTTAGCTTTCAATCATTGACGACCTCGAAACCGAGTGGCATAAGCCTTTTAACTGAAACTTTCGCTATCTATGAAGTCTCGGGTTCGAGTTCCGGTTGAAGCAGATATTTTAAGGGAATATCAACCTTACCTATCTTAAGTCAGAAGTTTAATCTCTAATTACATTGTGTTTAACAATTGCTATGTACTTGTTTTTTTAATCTATTAAAAGTGCCAAGAATAATCGACCCTAATGTGAAGGTATAGAGACTAATTTCGTTCACACCCCGTTGCCGGCATTACGCATTGGTGTTGACACAAATTGTTTCTTTTGTTAACTAGCATAATATTGTTTCTCCACAATACGAGAAAACATTGACTCAGTGTAACAAGGAACAGATGTCTTTATTATTATAATCGTAAGATTTAATTCGGCAAATCGATTATGCAATCACAATTATTGCTTAAATTTAAACGCTGTAATTTTTGTTTTGTTTCTGTTACAATGTAATTGTTTTGACACGCGTGGCGCCACGTGACAGATGATGCAAGTGTATAATGACGTCATGAATTATGATCTTCACGATGTGGGAAAACAAGTGAGAGCACCTACCTATGTAATTAAGTAATAGAGGGGGGGGGGGGGGGGGGGGGGCCAGAAGAAGCACGGTGGCGTGTTTCCTACGATACGCTTTGGCTTTCGACATTGAAAACAAAGCAACCTTCGCCATGGTCAGGCCTTGGATGGGTGACCAAAAAATTGTGGGACGCTGCACTGCTGGGCACAAGCTTTAGCAATATGTGTGTGAACACGCTTGATAAAAATTATTCATCGTTTTTATGTTAATGCAAATCAAATGATGTATTCGGGAGGCAGTTAAAAATAATTGTCTTTGTGTCTAATTTTAACACAATTAAACTTACAAAAAAATTATCAAATTAAATAATACGAGCTCAAATATATGGTCTATTTTTAGAAGAGGCAATTATTTAATAAGAATGTTCTGAAACTTAATAGTTACGGACAAATTGCTTTTTGGTGTTGCTCATCAATTTGTATTGTGCTTTAAAATTAAGACAGAATAAAAACACCAATTTCATAGGTAAGGACCCAATATTCCACTCTGTAACGTACACTGTGATTCTTGTGGGTGTTGTAAGCAGTAAGTCCGTCCTACCTGTCCTCGGAGCTCGGTGGCGTAGTGGTCAGTGCGCTTTGGCTTCGGTCGAAAACAAAGCTACCTTCGCCATGGTCAGGCCGTAGATGGGTGACCAAGACTTTGTGATCTCGAGCTCCACCGTGCTTCGGAGGGCACGTTAAGCCGTTGGTCCTGGTCGCATTTGTGACCGTTTCTACCCACCAACCCGCATTGGGCCAGCGTGGTGGTGTTACGGCCCTTACTCCTCATGTGTTTCTCCATGAGGAAGGCCTGTCCCAGCAGTGGGACGTATATAGGCTGATGACGATGATGACGACCTGTCCTCGAGGAGCCGCGTGCGATGTATGGTTTTCACGAAAGCATTGCACCCGCTGCCATGTCTGGGGACCAATATGGACCAAGTGTTAAGTTGTCACGGTAGTCTGGAGGCCTGGAGCGGTTTCGGGAATTGCTTCGGCAGAACGCGCGTCGTTGCCGCGGTAAGGTTTGAATGGGTATATCAGGGGGTTTAGTGGGTAGTACCAGTATTTCTGGTAAGTCCCACATAGGTACGCCTGCTGCCTAGCGGTAGGTTCGGTCCGTGAATGGATTCTTCCTCGTCAACAAAAAATGAGTCATAATATTTATTACGAACTAGCTGTTGCCTGCAACTTTGGCCGCGGTTACTATGTTTTTTTTAACTATCCCACGGAAAGGTTTAAAAACCATAGTAACCTTATAAAAAAATATTTTTTTTTTTGGTATTTTCCTCTTTTTACAGCCCCCTGACTTGGTTTTAAGCATTTTTTTCCTATGTACAGACATTCGACCTCTACAGTTTTAATATATGTATAGATATAGATTAGTAGTATACCTACATATAAGCGACTAACAATTAATTTAAATGTTAAATGTAATGAGTTATTCATAAATTTTATGAAGATATAGAAGATCTAACAAGGTAGATAATTGTAGCTAATTTGATGAGTCTACAAAGACAAACAATTTGAAGTGCAGAATGGTGATTGGGTGCGTATTTGCGTGGGCTAACAATTGATATTGAATGAGTCACGAACCATGGCGGTCCACCGAATACCGTTACCGGGGGCCGACGACGCCGCGCCGTAACCATTGGCCCTCTAACCGGGTCAGAGGGTCGGGATTCACTTGTATTACATATAAAAATTTCCGTGAACTATCCATGTAATGTGGAGAATCAATGGTGATTATAAATATTGTATTGGGAGTGACCTCATTGATAAAACCTTATACCTACTAGGTACTACTTACAAATTCTTTTTTCACTATAAACAACCAGCTGTGTGACGTCGTCGCATCGTTCCCGTGGCGCCATTTTTCTGCAGTAAATGTTCATCTGGATGTTGATAGTTTTTGCTTAATGCGTGCACAAACTTACATAAAATGTTTAAAAATTGGTGATGTGCCATCTATATTAGATTACCTACATCCTAGTTCCAATTTATATTTATAGGTATTCTATAACTGCACATACAATAAAACTAAAGATGTCAAATGTCTGTAGGAAAAATGCTTATAATCAAGTCAGGGAGATTTAAAAATAGGGAGAATAGGTACCAAAAGATTTTTTTTTAATTTTTGTTCAGTCTAAAGGCTAATCTCCAAAATGGCTTGACCGATTTCAATGAAATTTTGCATGGTGATACCTACCTTTTACCATATATCCCTGGTCAACATCTGTGATCCTTTTTATTCCGGAAAATTAAAGGGTTCCCTTGGGATAGTAGCGGACGAAATCGCGGGTAACAGCCAATACTTACTTAATATATTTTATTCTTTTCTAAAACACTCCCACTAAAACTTTAAAAATTCTTCAGTTTTGTCAAGTTTTATAAGTACCTACAGACCTTAGTACAGACTCAGGTTATTTACAGATTTTATTACTATGTCTAATTATATTATAAATACATACTTACCTTTTTATTTGTAACTAATTTATGACACTTTTTTTGAATTTGAGTGCGCGTCGGCATAATCTTGCGTGATGGAAAGCAACGACGCAACTTTTCATGAAACCTCAAATCTTCTTCTTCTTGTCCTTCTTTGGTCTTCGTCTCACTCTAGGTCCGTCCACATCCATGCTCAGCATCCATCTTGTAATGTGACATTCAAACATTCAAAAGTATATAAGATCTATAAACGTAATAGGACGTCGTTCGATTATCGTATACATTTTTTGTAATATATCGTCTGATTTGTATAAGTTTTTTTACTATGTCCCGCTTTTGACGAAAGAATCCCGCATTTCTCACTCAAAAGTTTGAAAATCCCGACATGTTAAAAAAACTAGACAACGCTGCTTGTAGAAAACCTACCTACCCCTTTCGACTTTAACTATTTAACTAGACTTTAATTAAGCTATCATTTATTTAATCCCATGGTGACATAAGCAAAGTTTATGTGCTTGACAGGAGGTAGGCGTTGATTATTATTGCAGTCAATTACCACGACAGTTTATAAATAGACGAGCTTATAATTTATTTATGTACGGTGTAACTATAGCTGTATTCTTTGGGAGTATACTTTTCATTTTAACGATGTAATTCCATCGTAAGTTAACCTCACGAAGCAGCTATTATAAATTTATTTTAAAAGTTAGCAAGTTTTAGTAAAAGTGGAACACGCCGCGTATAATATCGCGTCACCGCTCGCGTGGCAAGCGCGAAGCGGCGACGCATCACCTTCTCGTTTGTGTGCGTCGCGATAACACTATCTTCGTCTCGCTCTATTGCTTGAATCGTACGAAATGTGAGAGGGACGTAATACGCGGCAGCGGGCAAACTTTATCCCAGCAGAGTTAGCGGAACTGCGGACGGACGACGGACGGAACCGAAGTAAGTCCAGTTGTGTTTCGGCGGTGTTTGGTGGCGCACGTCTTTCGTTCTCTCAAGTAACTTTTCGAACTTCGCTATGACGTTGCGTTGCGTGTTAGCGGTACTGGCGCTGGCGGGGGCTTCTCTAGCGGGCCCGGAGGTGACGGAGCTGAAGGTGGAGGTGGTGAACGTGCCCGAGGGCTGCACCGAGAAGTCCAAGCAGGGGGACATGCTGACCATGCACTACACCGGCACGCTCGACAACGGGAACAAATTCGACTCCAGGTATGTGACAAAAGTTGACCACACATTGAACTCTGCGATGCGAGGCGAAGGTCCATTTGCGGCCGCGATTTCAAATTAGCTTAAGACAGTTAAAACGTTTGTGTTCTGGCTCGGGCAAGTTCTGCCGATGCTTACAAGTTTTCTAGCTGTACAATCTTTTGCAATAAATTACACAAGCCAAATTAACTCTAACACTATAACTTTAAGATTATATTTGATCAACAAGTTACAGTCCTCTGTAAATTCCGGTTCACCAAATGATTATATTGGACAAGTGACGTCATTAATTTTAGCCTTTATTCATGTCTGTTGTAATTGTAATAAAAAAATTTACTACATACCCAAGATGTATCTAAACCGTATTTGACATTTTTCACTATTTATTACAAACTTCATAAGGTTTATTTTAGTTTAACGTGATTCCATAAACTGCTTTTACGTGTAAAATTATTAAATCCTATTCTCTCGTTATAAAATTTTGATGTAGGCATTTTATTATCATTTTCTAGAGTTTTGTATCACTTAACACCACACGCATGAGGCAGAATTTTATTAATCAAGTAAAAAATTGATTTGCAAGAGAATTTATTAAAAATCTTAGCGATGACGACCTTTTGACGACTTTAAATTAAAAACTCAGATAAAAAAGTAAAAGGATATTTTTGGAGAGGCAAAGAGGTCGTATTATACAGCTATTCTTCTGCGTGGCATAAACAAGATAAAAACGACCTCCCGTTTCGGTATCAGCATGCAGCCACTGTGACTGTGTGTTATCTACGCAGCCATATCGGAACTCTGCATTCCTTTATCTATAGCTCATATTATAAAACACAAATTTTTGAATTACTCAATTAAATACTCTATTGGATATTGAAGACGTTTATGATGTAATAGGTTATAAAGCACGGCAGATCGCTGTTTGGCTTATGTGCTTTGTTTTGCACCAGCTACATAACACACATACATTTATCGATGTGGAGTTCTTCATGATCAACTCAGAGACTGTTGGACAAAGGCCATCCACTGGTTGGCAATAGGCCGCTCCGCAAGATCTCCTTATTATGGGGGAATATGCGCCTTCCCCTCATCTTTGGTTTCTGGGGTTAGCTTTAGCTGACCTAGTGCACTTTGCTATTTTATTACAAACATTTTTACCGCATACTTTAAAAATGTAGGTACTTACACTGTCGACATTTAAAAAACGGTACCTAGTTATACCTACTCTTTTTAGATTTAGATTCACTCATACCTAAATATTTTTTCCTTCCTTCATTTCTGTACTTAGTAATACAAGGAAAATGTAACAGAAGCCACGGCTGTATAGGTTGCAGATATTTCACCTTGGTGACACTATTTAAAAATATTAAAAAATCATCGAAGTAACACCACAGTGTCAGCCATCGATCGTTTGATGCTCATCTCCCCAAGATGCATTGATATGCATTACACTAGCATTTCAATGTAAAGTACTGAAGATAATTACGAAAGACATGGCTGTTATGGGCTCAGATCTGTTTGCCGTCGCTTTATAGGGAGAATTTAACAAAAAAATATATAAAAAGCCTGTTTCAGTCGCTGAAATGTTTAGAATTTATTCATTATGTTAAAATTTCAGAGCCCAAGCTTAAAAAAACATTAACCTTTTAAAATCGTCAACATTTTATTACATAGTTTTACAAAATAATTAATAATAATGAGGAAAGATAAAATAGCGCCGCGAGCGCTTGTACGAGTAGCATAATATACTACCTACATCCACAGCGCTTTGACTGTGGTTGTAATCTATAAAATAATATGTACTAGTTAACCTTGATTGCTTTAATTAACAAAATTAAATATCACGTTAATATAATTAAAAGTAGATTATCTGGAACGGAGTGACCCATCGTATAGGGTTAGGGCAGGACACGGTATATCAGTCTTCATCTGTCTATATTACAAGGAAAGAGACACGATGATAACGTAATCACAAACGTTAATGTTATTCACAGTGAGTACGTACGTAAGCTAAGTAAGAATTTATATAACTGACCTATGTCCATATCCATATTGTCTCTACGTTTAACTTTCTCTAAGAAGCATTCAACCGGTTATGTGTGGCTAAAGTACATTCCGTGGGATGTGCACTTTCACAAGCAGGCCTAGACCGAAGCCCTAAGTGCGATAGTGCTCCGGTGATGCCCTAACGCGACCTTTTGTAGGCCGGATGCCGGCACTTTCACCAATTCAATAACGTGGCACATTTTAAGATTCCTCATATCCCAGATTCAAAGCTTAAACTTGCATTATAAAATATGCGAAATGCAGTGAAAGAGACTTTTATCTACCTATTATTTTTATAGAAAAACAAATCAAGACCTGGCCGTATATTTCCCATTGTGAGCTCAGCTAGACGCGGACCAATAATATATGTAAGTTTAAATAGTAAAAACCTCAACTTTTTTAGTTGCGCTAAGAATAATGGGAAACGTGATTTCAACTACTTTCCGCTAGGGGCGCTTATCACTTTTTCCATAGAATTGACATTCTAAACGCAACTAAAAAGTTGAGTATTTTACAAATAAAACTTACAGTAGGGGCACAGAATCTAACGAATACGAAAAAAAATCCTGGACAAGCTCACAATCCACATCTCGGGCAATCTTATGAATAATTTCTGCTTTGACTACATGGGATCCGGGGCCATCCTATCTTACGATGCTTTTGCTCCTTTTGTCCGGGCACATTCCGGATGCTTATCATTCGAACATACCCAAAAAATTTGGAGGAACTGGCTGCCAATGTTAAATTTTAATAAATAAAACCTGGAAATCAGTGAATAAAATTGTAAGTATGCATAGCATGGCATGTTCAACTTTAAAGTATGTTTTATCTGTTGAATTGTAATAAAATTTATCAATTTCACCTTACTTTTGGGCATTGGACGTGGACTGTTCATTAAATCGCTTTGACATGGAATATCCATCGGCGAAAATGAAATTCCTACACTATGTGCTCATAAGTACACCTACTCAGTCTGATCTTGCAAAGCTCCGATGGAGAGCTTATTTTTTAGGCAATATAGAGTATAGAATTGATATATTAATTATGTATTTATGTATCAAACCTAATACTGCACATGAAAAAGTAGTGACATTATGCTCATAATTATCATTAATAACAGGATATATTTTTATAACACATTTGCTCGTAAAGGGTCTCTTATTTCACCAATTTCAATATCATAATCTATCACATTACGTACTTGTGCGATAATGTAAAGTAAAACGCACAGTTTATGATGTTCCGTCTAAAAACGAACGATACTTTTTAAATCTTAGCAAAGAGTTTTTATGTCAGAAAGGTAGTAAACATTTTCTTAATAAAATTACCTTTGGGAGATGAAATTTAATAAATAAACATTTAATTCTTTAATTTCATTAACAAGTGAATAAAGTGATAGTTTAAGTATGTCTAACTTTTATTTATTTCCTCGCAAATGTGTTATAAAACGTTGTATGACATACGTGCGGTTTGATAATTACAGCCTCTGCCTTCTTATAGCCCTCACCTACGGCTCGGGCTAGCAATATTGCCTCGGCTGTAATTTTCAACTTACCGCACTTATATCATAATGTACTATTACGTTACGATACCAGCCAGCACTGATCATGTCACCATGAAAGTTATGGATTTGAAAGTGGATGGGCGTGTGGGGAGAGGAAGACCAAAGAAAAGATGGATGGATTGTTTGATTGATGATATGATGAGGATGGAAGTGAGTGTTGACTTGGCGAGTAATAGAAAAGAGTGGAAGAAGTAGATATGTTGCGCCGACCCCAAATAGAATTGGGAACAGGGCAGGACAAAAAAACAGCCTATTACATCCCATTGCTGGGCAAAGGCTTTCCTAGATAACCACCCCCCAATTAACGGTTTTTTTCATAAATTTTAGAACGTTGAATATTTTATAACATATTAAATACCTACATATTTAATAAGGCGCAAAGTACCCCTAAATCCCCCAGCGAGGTGGACGGACGATCTGACGAAGGCCGCAGGAAGTCGCTGGATGAGGGCGGCGCAGGACGGGTCGCTGTGGAGATCATTGGGGGAGGCCTACGTCCAGCTGTAGACGACCATAGGGTGATAGATATATAATTAGATAGAAAATTTGAAATACATATTCCGGTATACTTCATTATTTGAGACATATTATTTATTATAAACCTATGTATAAAAATATTGATGATTAAAATGTTGCCTAACAACATCTGTTTAACTTTGGGAAACTACATATTACTTATTCAAAAGAATGTTCCTAAAACTTAAAACTAAAGTTACCCGCCCCAGAGAACTTTTAAGTCCGAACGTTATAATATCAATTTTATTTTATGATTCGCTGAGTACACTTGCGTTTTAAAAGTGAAGCGGACATTTCTAGAATGGAATGGATGGAATGGAATAGATGGAATGGAATGGATGGAATGGAATGGGTAGAATGGATGGAATGGAATGGAATGGATGGAAAACAATTTTCAAAATTCAATCAGCAATTCATGTCATCCGCATTCGGCGGCGCCGATTGGCTCTTCAGTCGAATTCCGTCTTCCTCATTGGTGCCACGTCAGTACCCCCCGCAGCTATTCGCAGCTATCACCTCCACGTAACTGTCAGCGCTAAAGTTATGTGCCGCTACATATAACTTCAGTCTATTGTTATCAAACCAATTGTTGTCATATAATAATATGATACTACTAGTGGCTTCCCGCGGTTTCACCCGGGCGGTACCCGTTCCCTTTCTCAGGCTCTAGACTATCTGTGTGCCTAATTTCGATAAAATTGGTTCAGTAGTTTGGACGTGGACGCGAGACCGACAGACAAACAGACAGATTGACTTTCGCATTTATAATATTAGTATGGATAAATATAGCACTGAATGATAAATTTTTTTGTTTTTTTTGCGGTCTCAACCAAAAAGACGAGTGTGGCAAATTTACTACATAAATATAGAATTATGACGAAATGACACATGCATTTTTTGTGACGAATTAAGTTTGTGGAAAATGTACAATAACCATTATGTCTATAAGATTTATGGCTTAGTTTTATCCATCGGAAACTATAGGATTCATGCATACGAAATATCAAAGTAGGTAGGTATTAATAATAGGAAAATTTAATTTTGCGCAAGACCGTACCTTATCAGACCCAATTGATTGTAGGTAATTGGATACATCGAAAGACTACTTTTGATTATAATTTGAGAAACCGAATCAAGTTGCAAAATTAATTAGACAAACTTAAATTAATGTTTTTATTTCCCTTCGTTATGGTTTACTTATGTTAGCTGGTGGAATGGCGGGCACCTAGGAAAATTTTATAATTTAATAAATCAGCGAACGACAGTTTATGACTTATTGTAAATATCGTCTCGGCCCTAAACTATGCCTGATGTATGACAATGGGCCTGCTCTATGTTATTATACTCTTTATTGCATATAAAATAATATAAAAAATATGGTAAAAATATTAGTTTGCAAAGGCGGACTTATCCTTTACAGTAAATCCATGAAAGGTAATCATAGATTTTTTCAAATTGGAACAGTAGCCAGTAGTTGGCACCTGTTCCCATGGGAATATCGGGATAAAAGGTAGCCTATGTCCTTTCTCAGGCTTTTGACTATCTGTGTTCCAAATTTTGGTTAAATTGGTTCAGTAGTTTTGTCGTGAAAGCCAGACAGACAGAGTTACTTTCGCATTTATAATATTAGTATGGACTATGTTATGACAATGAATTAACGATTATTTTACCTTTTCTCTCTAAAAACGTGTGTAATACCCAAGTTAAGGCAAACATTCAATCGTCTTGAACCGTTTTGAATTATAAAGGGTTGCAAATTGCACGCGGAGTTGCGAATTTCTGCGATTAGCCGAAAAGTTGCCCCTATTTCATATGGTCTGAGTTGCGTTATTGCTACGTGTGAGGCAGCGAGCAGCAATCTCGTTTAATTTTATCAACATTGTTTAGCGTACCTGCCCCGTACTGTGGTTTTGCCTTTATTGTTGTTCTTGTTTATTCTTCTAGAACAGTTTTGGATGTTCCGCCGAACGCTGCGCCGAAATTCACTATGTAGATTTCGAATGTTTTTCACTATAAAATTTTTCCCATTAAAAAACTGGATAAAATTTTTGGGTGACTCGCGCACGGGGAGCTCCGTACCGTGTCTATAAAAAAGGCAAAAAAATAAAGTTAACAAGTACATTGTATATAATTTTAAATTTTTATGAAAGTACCACGTATTACAGTAATAATTATTAGAAATATCTTCATTTCCAGCAATTCATTTCTCCTTTACTAATACCGCGTCGCGTACCATAAAGGCGTATTTTATACTTTTTCCTCCGTACGATTTACTAAAAGGAAACCGTCTTAGAAAACACTTGAAATATTTATAAGAGTGACTCCTTGGGTGTGCTTGTAATGAGCGAGTCGTGTATGCGATTACGATTCTTAAAATATTCATCGCCGTGCAGTCTTTCCTCATTATAGAATTACAGGTATTCTTCCGATAGGCAGCGTAAGGCTGTGGCATGTGTTAAGCGGAGAAATCCAGCTTCATTGTTTTTAGAAAATGCCCACGCGCTCTAGTAACTGTGGCCTTTTTTCTCGAAGATTAGTGTTATGACACTTGGAAAATGGTCATTAGACGGTACCGCTTCAATTCTCGCGTGTATTAGTGAGCTTGTATTATTTGTGGTTTTTCGGGACTGTCTCGCGTCACTGCAACCTAAAAGATCTATATTGTAACCAGCCTCCTATGTAAGTTCCATCAAGGCCATACAGTAGCTCCATCAACTGGGCACTGTCTTAGAAAGATAAGATGTTCACAGTCTGAATTGTTTTTATTTCAACTGGGTCGAGGATATGTCTTCCCACGTGTCGGTTTCCTTTGTGAATCAGTGGTTAATAGGAGCACAAAAGGTGCATTGGTGTTTCACGCTTACTTTTACGCAAAATTTACAGCAGAGTCTTACTATCATCTAAAAATCATTAAATACATACTCAAGCATTTTAGCTAAATAAAATTACAACATAAATAAACATAAGGAAGTTATCTATCCTTAGATCCAAAAAATCATGTTGCTTAAAAATAATCCGCTCTGCTACTCTCTACGCTAGACGCTAAGCAACGCTCCCCGCTCCCTTACAAAACGTATGTTATCTCGTGTCCCGTTTGTCTTAAGGTGAAATATTTTATTTTCGAAGACGCTGCCTTGAAATACACTATTGTTCTGTATCTTGTACATTTGATACAAAACCTGTCTTATTTTTTTTTAAGTAAAATAATAATGAATAAATAATATAGATATAAGTATACAGTTCTTTATTTATTTAAAAAAAATATCAAATTTAATAAAGGAAAACTAAACAACAAAAACAGCTTATCTCCTCGCGAAAACAAAAAAAAAACCTTAATCTAACAGTAAATTTAAATCGTCTGCATGAATATCCGTCGCTGGAAATGTACCAAAAAGGCTGGCTGAATTACCTCTCTGAATAGCAACGCTTATTCTTTGAGCATAATACAGACCAGCCTTCTTGTCACCAGATTTGTCGCAGAGCCGCTTCGAAATCTCTTTGTAGAGCTTATGAGCAGATGGTCCCCAGGGTCCCAGCGTTTCTACCCCAAAAGGCTCAAATATGTAGTCTTCACAGAGGCTACTATATTTGCGCTATTTGAGGGATTCCGCAGAAGTGGCAGCCGAACCAGACCTCACCGAAGTTACAGGAACATGGGAGGCTGCTAAGGTGTCGACACAAGTTGCATCCCACACCAAAGCACGACCCATCTTCCAAAGAACCAGAGTCATTCCATCGGGTCTCTTGCCATCATCACGAGCCAAACCATTCGGTTCAAGAACAGATGGAGCACCAGCTGATGCAATAGCCCGACGAATGACACTGTTAATTTCGGAGTGTCTTGAAATCCTGCCCGCACTTCTTGGACACGATAGCCCATGGTGACCAAGTGCATCAACGGCAATGCCACGGTACGTATAGAAATACGGTACTTTCTGACACTTAGTCTACTGTCCGGTCTAATAGGCTACGCCTATTGGTAACAGCGGCAGCGTCTACAGATACTTGTAACATTTTATATTGCATCTTTAATACACATTCAGGTTTCTACTTTCTTTGGCACTTCTTGCCCGTACCCTATTGGGTACAGCGTGCAGCGTCTACAGATACTCGTAGCAACTTTGGCACTACTGCCCCGTAGTCTATTAACTACAAAATGTCGTAGGAACATAAGCACTACGCAGTTACGCACACTCGAAGCTCTGCCTACCTTTTCAAAACTCTTATCTCTCTCTCTATCTTCGAAGCTCTGCCTACCTTGTCAAAACTCTTATCTCTCTCTCTATCTTTGACGCTTTGCTTATGGAGCAACTTAATTTGAGGCAACTATCAGTTTTTCAAAACTTTCCTGAAAAAAGTTGATAGTTGAATTGATGTTTACGGTTGCCGCTATTATATGACAATCTGTGAGCAACTTTATGGCAATCTGTGAGCAACTGGCATTTTGGAGAACAGGGAAAGAGAGGAAGGACGCGTTGCAATTAACGGTTGAGGCTGTTGAGCAAACCGGCAACTTAAAACCGGCATAATATTTTACAGTTGCTAGTTGCGGCAATTAGAAACTAACTAAGTCATCGATTACAGGACCTGAAAACTGTTGACGATCACCGAAACTATCACCGAAAAGTGTGTGCAGTCCCATTGAAATATTATAGGGTCTTTACCTATGAAATTGGTGTTTTGTATGGAGATTTTGGGGAAGTCAGCATTTTCCACACTAAAATTTTTTCAGATTTCTCCACAACGACAAATCCAGAGATAATAATGTTTGGCATGTATCATTAGACAAACTTTAGCAATATGTGATATCACTCTTCATAAAAATTATTTATCGTTGTTAAGTGAATGCAAATCAAATGATGTATTCGGGAGGCACTTAGTTTTTTTCGTTTCTAATTCAAACACAATAAAAGTTACAACAAATTATCAAAACAAATCAAAAAAGCTCAAAAATATGGTCTATTTTTAGTAGAGGTAATTATTTTTTTAAGAATATTCTGAAACTTAATAGTTACAGACAAAATACGAAGATAAAAAAAAAACGCCAATTTCATTGGTAAAGACCTATTATGTACACTTAGTTGCCAATTGCTGCAGTTGTGTCTAAGTTGTGTCGTCAACTGAGACGATAACTCCCACACGTTTAAAAAGTTTTTTATATTTTCCCTATTTACATTGCCTAGTGACTATCGTATATCTCTGTTGACCTGCTATTTTAAATACGAGTTATTATTGGACTTACCTGTACATAATTGTGTCAAAATCATAATATACAATTACATCCTATTAAAATAATCTTTTCCGAGTGCTCTCCACGAATATAATGGGTTAATTATACTTTTTCGAGTATATTAACAGTAGGCTTAAGCTGGCTTTATATTTATATTTTCACTATTGAAACACGATGTGCATACTATCTATATACTCGTACATATTATACGAAATTCTTAAATAGCCTTTTACTTCCAATTTGCGCGCCAGAATTTAGGTATGATTGTTTGATTTCTCTGTCTCTTGTTCTTGTTGTCTGATGGCCGTTGGCGGCCATGTTGTGGGAGCCGCAATGTTGTAGGCCTCCCACGAGGTCGATCTTCTATCAGTGAAAAGGTCATAGGAAGTCGCAGGTTGCAGGACGCCCAGGGCTGGGTGTGGAGATTTTTGGTGGTCTGTATAGGTCGTGAGGCTAATTCTTATTATATTTCTTCAAAGACAAAAGAAGAAAAATATAGATAACTTATACTTCTGTTAAAGCGTCCTGTATTGAAGAAAATACACGTTCTTATACTTAGTCATAACCAATCAGAGCTTACTAAACTATTTAACAGGTGCTGCACCAAACCAGTTTTACAATTTCCCCTCTACTTTTCGGTAATGCGGACAACGTAATTAAGCTATAATTCGACTGAGCAGTTGGAAAAAAAGTTTATTTATATCGGCCGCGTCGTCCACTTTTCGAGCAAATTCTGGCTATCAAACACTATTAGCGTGTGGCTATTTTTTAACTTTCATTTGCTAAAACCAGCCAAGCTTTTGGCACTTTTGCGGAGTCTAAAGTTAAATAGTTATTTTGTGTATAGTCTAGTATCTTTCTGTGTAGTTTCTGTGTGTTTATGTTTGTGGCATATAACTTTGATGCTCAGTAATCCCGTAATAGGCGGCGCCCATTGACTCTCCAACCCCCTTATTCTAAACTGTCGGAAAACAAACGAATCACAGAATCGCTATTCCTTCTCTTTTTAATACAGTAAATTAGAGCGAGACAGGTCGTGACTTTCCGAATCGAATCCCTGAACAGTTTAGAATAAGGGGGCAGGTCGCATTCAGTCCTCCTCATGTAACGAGGCGTTATATCAGTATTAGCGACTCTTTGCTGTTATTGCGCTCTTCTCTAGCCATTTTCTTTTTGTTTCTGTTTTTAAACGAACCATCTGCCTCTTTTTTCATTGTTTTTGGTCTCAAATTTTTACTCCTATCAGAGTCAGCGTCTGGAGTGGTTGTCTCGACGCCAGTAAATTTATATTAATAATTTTAATTTATAACGTAAATGTTCAAATAACTTTTCCAATGACTTATTTTGTGCCTTCTAAAATATAATATAAGTGAAATCATCAAGCAGTTTCATTTTACACCGGTATCCACCACGTCAAACTCATTGGTGCCACGTCAGTACCACTTGCGAAGCTATTGGCAGCTATCACCTCCACGTAAAGGTCAACACCAAAGTTATGTACCGCTACTTATAAAATAGATAGGTAATTTTATTGAGTGGTCGTTGTCACTCGGCAACATTCCCAAGAAATGATGAGCGTCTGAGATAGACGCTAATAGACGCTAAGGGCGCCTTTCCACCAGAGCTATGCGCGGTAGCTATGCTGTGTGCGAGGAAGGATAGACCAATGGGATAGCACCATTTTGTGAGCCACGTGAAACGAAGTAGTACTATTGGTGTATGCTTCTCTAGTGGAACCCGTGGAACAGGCGAAAATTCCTATATTGGTTAGAGTGGATAACAGCATACATTCTAGCCAATATAGGAATTTTGACGATGCTGTGACGATGTTACTATGTTTATCATTGGTGTTTACTCACATTCTCATCAATTTCCTACGTATGTAACTTTCTTAAGTTTTTTTTTTTTACATATGACAGGTAAGCTCTTGGCCTTCATCTGATGGTAAGTGACGATAAGGCCGAAGGTGGAAGTGAGCTTCACCTATAATCCTCAACAACTGAGGAATTAACATTGTTATTATGGCGACAGATTTAAGTAAGACGGTGGTAGCTAGCCAGGCGGGCTCAGAAGCCCTACCACCAACCAAAGTTCTAATATACCTCATCCATGAGATCTATCTTTGACTCGGGGAAGCCCGAACAGTGCTGTTTCTACATCCCCCTCCACTTTCGTAATTATTTCTTTCCTGGTCACGTGCTCATTCTCTAAACAAGGCACATTGAAACAAGTTTACAATTAAAAAAAAAACGCACGATTTCCACGACGCCCACAAACTCACATAAAAACACGCTAATTGGCTTCACAGGCATTAGTTTACTAAACAATTATATTATAGGCTTGCCTTTAAATTTCATTGTTAAAAAACAGTTTTAATACAACCCGTTTGGGTAGACATTGTGTCAAATAACAGCGACTTTCTTCACAACGACAAATCCAGAGATAGTAATATTTGACATGTATCATAAGACAAGCTTTAGTAATATGTGTAAAATCACACTTCATAAAAATTATTTATCGTTTTTAAGTGAATGCAAATAAAATGATGTATTCGGGAGGCACTTAAAAAGAGTTGTCTCCGTGTCCAATTTTAACACAATTAAACTTACAACAAATTATCAAAACAAATCAAAAGAGCTCAAAAATATTGTCTATTTTTAGACGAGGTAATTATTTTTTAGGAATACTCTGAATCTTAATAGTTACAGACAAAATACAAAGACAGAATAAAAACACCAATTTCATAGGTAAGGACCCAATATTACTTCTATGGGTCTAACGTCCCCTATTTTTCTGTTTAACACAGTTTTCCAGTGGTTGTATAATTTGACAGCTATGTCACTTTTTTATAACGTTACGTTTTTTGTATTAATATTTGTAAAACATTGAATAATGCATTCTTAAAATTTAAATAGCGCGATAAAGCAGTTAAAAGTTGTGAAATAAGAAGTTAGGAAGGTAAGTGAGACACGAAGGGACTGACGACAACAACAAATAAAGTGACATTTAGGAGTAAGAGGAAACATTTAAACATATATAAGGTCCTTACCTATGAAATTGGTGTTTTGTATGGAGATTTTGGGGATGTCTGCATTTTACATACTAACATTTTATCAGTTTTCTTCACAACGACAAATCCAGAGATAATAATATTTGGCATGTATCATTAGACAAGCTTGAGCAATATGTGTGTGAACACGCTTGATAAAAATTATTCATCGTTTTTATGTTAATGCAAATCAGATGATTTATTCGGGAGGCAGTTAAAAATAATTGTCTTTGTGTCTAATTTTAACACAATTAAACTTACAAAAAATTATCAAATTAAATAATACGAGCTCAAATATATGGTCTATTTTTAGAAGATGCAATTATTTTATAAGAATGTTCTGAAACTTAATAGTAACGGACAAATTGCTAAGACAGAATAAAAACACCAATTTCATAGGTAAGGACCCAATATAATCACGACTATTATCCCCTAAGGTTAGTCAGAGAGTAGGGAAACCACCAGGCACCGCAAAAGCAGTTCACTGCCTTAGTCCGCGCTTCACCAAGCAGTGACTGCACTCGACGTGACAGGTGGTAAGCCCGTCGCCCCTACAAGCTATTGCATGGTTGTGCAGTTCAAAGTCCATTAGTCGCCTTTCACGACACCCAAGGGAAGAGACGGGTTGGTAGTATTCTTTTAATGAGCCGCTACTACCGGCACGGCACGGAAAGATTTTAAAAAGGTAAACATACTAAAGAATGGTCCCAGTTAGCAACATAGCGTTTTTGAATAAGGCCGTATGTTTCTGAAGCGGAGGTTTTGTAAGAAATCTCGGCCTTTAATGAGGTAAAATAAATTGTTTTTCAAAGTTTTTTAACCCTTTCGACATAAAGTTTATATGACTTCAGTGCTACGCGCAATTCTTTAGGTATTCATTGGTATTTTATTTGTCACGTTGGAAGAACCGTATAATCCAGGAGAACCTTCTTCGGGAAGGTTTACGACCGTATTGTTTTATCCCACTCAGGTGCTATGGGAGTGACGGAGAAGGATGTAAGAAATATTGAATATAGTATCGGATTCGGAAGCTGGAGTTAAGGTAATGCCGAATGTTTTTTACGGAAATAATCAGTAATTTTCTTGTTCAAAATACTTACTTTTTGCAGCTGGTTTTGCAGCAGAACATTACATTGCCTAAAGGAGAAAGGCTGTAAAAATTCTGGATAATAATAGCAACACTTGTCTTATGGCGGCACTTCACTTGGCGTATCGTGTCCGCGTATTTGCTATATTCAATCATATCCAGGACGTTTATAAGAAGCGCCAGGTCAAAAGCGCCTTCAACAGGCGGCCAGACAGTGGAAGGCCACAGATATACATTTACGTAGATAAGGGTGGTATAGGTACGCTCGCCGCCAGCGCCGGCCACGCGCGCCCTTTTACAATTATACGCACACAGCTACTAACATCGTTTCACAGCCACACGCGCGCTCTTATACGCAAAAATTTATAGAAATCTCTCCGGCGCTGTTGTCCAGTTTACCTATGGAACGCCCCTAACGCAAGTATAACGATTTGTATTGAAACCAAGCGTGTCAACTTTTAATTGAAAAATACCGATGACGCAGATGCCCCTGTGCCAATAATATCATAAAACGAGGCATTTTTATAGATTTTGCAGGCGTTCGGACGCGCGAAGACTAGTTAGCAGCGGCGAACCCCGACGTTTGGTCGGGGTTTTTGAACACGGATTTGTGTCTATGTAAATGTATGTCCGGGGTATAGGTGTGAATGTATGTAATTTCAAACTTGTCAGTTTGAGGGCTGCTTTTCTATTGTTAAGTTAAGGTTTATTCTAAATGTTCCTATTTAAAAAACCATTTCAACAGGGGCGTATCGCGACGCCATTGTCAGTCAGACACCGTGTGACACAGTTACAAGAGAAAGTGACACTTGCATTTCATTTTCTAACTATGTGCTCGGCGTACTAGCTTCTATTGTAGCTGTTAAATGCTCAACCAAATAAATGAAGTTCTGTAAGCCGGACACGAATCGAGAAACTTACGCCAGTACGGTTCACTAAATTTAATTCATAATGTTTTGTTTTTACTTTTTTTTTGTTAGGCAGCAAAGGATCCACATGTATAAATACCGCTACACCAACCTGCTCACTGCGATCGGTGCCTAAACTTATTGTCAAGTATTATTTAAGTTTGCAACTTTGCATTAATCAGTTTGTGTGGTAATTTAAGTTACCTCGCTTTTGTGTGAAACCACCGAAACTGTTCTAAGTGGATGTCGTATGGCTGGGTGCCTGTCGATTATCGATGCCTGAACATATCGATGAAAGTCCCGATAGGTCGTCAAGGTTTTGTAGTTTTTCTGTTTCTAGAAGTTACAGGATTCTGTGACTTTACATTTTATCTCTTAGGCTGATATGGTATATACACTGTTGTCGATTTCATATTATTTCCTAGTATTTGATTTTTCAAAAAATTTTTGGTTTTTTCAGGGAACTATTTTTCAGGAGGTATTTTTATACAAGGTGGCCAGTTGATAGACGTCCAAAGGAAAAATTTTGTTGCCTTATGCTAAGGGGTTCCTGAATCATCATCATGTATGTTCCGCGATTATTGATAGTTTAGGAGCTAGAAGATTTTAAAGCATTATTTTCGTAATTTTCACCTTTCTTTGGGTTTTATTTTTTAATATTTTTCTTCCAAAAATTCCTGAGGATTTTTATTGTGCTATCAATTGAGGATAGTGGTAGCTACCATCTGAAAAATATCATTTACCTAGGCATTGTAGGGCTTACAAAAAATTCAGATTAAAGTAAAAAAATACCGTTCAAACTTAATTCCCAAAATGTTTAGAGCTTGAAAAATAATAAGTTAGGAGTATGTACTGGAGGTTTCTAAACGATCTTAAAAAATCCCAAGGACCTTTAAATACAAAATCGACATAAGTTATGATCATAAGACGCAGTAGATAGTTAACAAGTGTCATTAAAACGCCCTAAAAAAGATTTCCCAATTTTTTCTTTGGACGTCTAATAACTGTAGATAACAGGATGGCCAGTTTATATTATCATACAATCTTAAGTGGGGTTAGGTGTTTCTCTTTAAATTTACAGTTTTCGCCAATCAAAATTCAGGTACAATATTAATTATTTTTGAAGTACAACTTAAGATTTTTAAAAAGCCACTTTTTAGCGAAGCCGCCTCTTGAATTGTGAAAAAATCTACACATTTAATTAGATTTTTAAAACGGGATTGTTTTTATCGATGAACCTCTATAAAATCCTCGTAATCTGCATGCGACAGCGCATCACTACTCCCTAATATTTGTTAAGGGCTGCGGCTGAGGGTTGGAATGGCTTCTATCACGTATAACGAGACTCATTTAACAACTCTGTACCGCTATTACCTCACTAACCTTGTCCGCAACCGATTCATGAGATCACGACTTACCACATTATACTTAGAGGTGTCCGGTCCCTGGACACTGTGGTAAAGGGAACACTATTCGTTCGACACTGCTTCTGTCGTAGGGAATTCGTATGATTCTGCTGTTTACATACGGCGTCGTCAGTTTCAATGGTTAATACCGTGGTCTTCATTTATAATTGTTTGCGGAAACAAATTGCAAGTCATCCAAAATGTGTTTTATTGTGGTCACACACAAAATATTGATTTTTTTGTGTAAATAGAAATGTTTGTAGCCTAGCAGAATTTATATGAGAAAACTAAACTAACTTAAACAAAAACAAGCGATGAATGCGGAGCCGATGAAATTCCGCGTCTCGCGCAGTTTCAAAATTCAAGTAATAGTGATGTCAAAATATTTTTTCACATGTATTTTTTTATTTTTGACGTCGAATATGAAGAGCTAAAAAAGTAATACCGTGAACATTCTCCATTAAAAGAGAGCGAACCAAAATATTTTTTAATCTGTATATCGGATTGCAGTTCCAATCACGGCGCTAATAACAGCGAGGTATTTTATTCAAAACGAACTAATACCGATACTTTGATGTTAGAACCATTGATGGATGAAAAACTAGTTATTACACCATCGAATTCAGTAAATCTGTATCGGTGAAATTGGAACTGGCTGATCCACAATATACAATACATCAACGAAAATATCTGTAACTTTTTGGCTATAAACAAAACACGGTAATAGTCGTGTATAATTCATAAAAATATAATAGAATTTACCTACTTATTATTTCCAAACTTTGTTTAATTAGGTTATTATTTCCAACCTTTGTTTAATTAAAAATAAAGAGTGTATTGACATGTGCCAGTCATGCTCTGTCCAAATTGCGATAAAGAGGTTAAAGAGCAGCGCGAAAAAAAAATATGAGGACCGCATCCTGTTAATAGTTTTGAACACAGAAAGATAAAGATTTCTCGATCCATTTCTTTATTCGATTTTTTATCGATTCCACTCTGGATACAATATGCCACTCTTGACATAAGACACTGCTTTATCCCCATAATTTATTCTACTATTTTGAGTGGCTGTCTGTATGTGTACACTTGAACTACTTGGAATTGAGTTTAGTTATAGAGGTGTTTAAATTAGAATAGGTGTATGTGTAACCTTCTTTTGACGCGGTGGAAATCATTATAGACAGTACCTGCTGGCTAACCTACTGAAGAGTTTGTTATTGTCGGACTCTCGAGAGCACAAAATACATTCATAGAAAAGACTTCTGTACAAAGCACGCACGAGAAACGCACACAATGACACCGTTCACCGACACAATATCTCTGATTGTTCGCATAGGTTTTATTGTTTTATATTGACGACCTGCGCGGTCGAGTGGTCTGTATGCCGGTCTCAAGGCGTCGCCATCTCGAGAGGTACTGGGTTCAATGTTTGGGTGGTGAATTTTCAGGCATTTGTTCAGTCTAGGATGTTTATATATATTTTTATAAATTGTTCCAGTTGTGCCTATAAATTTACCAATAAAAAAGTTACAAGCCTACCAGTTATTTATATCTCCACCTTGTCACAAAACTATTTAGAAAATTGATAGAATATCTTATTGAAATGTTCTAAATAGATTCGTATCACTTCCCAGCAACTCTTTGTACAAACTTCTTATTTCTTTTATTGGATGTAGGTACCTCCATTATAATAAAACGAAATCAAAGAGCAAAGAAATTCTACTTAGCAAGCCAATATTTGAACTCAGCCGGTATATTAACGGAAAATTTTAAACAGAATTCCGTGAAACTTGAATAAAGAGCAAGAAATAAGTACGTACGGATTGCTATTGACCGTTTGCAAACTATTTGTAATATCATAAATCGATTCGTAATAAATCAATACGAAGTTCTAATCTATTGTATGCGACGCTGTTGTTACTTATTGACGAGTGATTATTTGTTTGGAGCTGTATCGATTATTGTTACTTATAAAAGTATTAGACGCGCGAATAATAATTGTGTGAAAAAGTTTACGTAAGGCCGGCTCCACACGTTGGCCCCAACATTAGCCCCAACGCCACTCGTCCAACGTGTGGATCTAGAAAATCGCATTGGCACGCTCGTGTCAACGTCGTGGCAAATCGTCGGCCTAATTCGTTAACCTGCTAAGTCCATTTTGACATAGCTATTAATTTAGAAAAAAAAATCTGAAAATCTGTTGGTTTCTATAATATTTCTTGATATTTTAACAATATGTTTAGCAGCATAACTTTAATGTTTTATGAAATCTAAGAAAACAAATATTTTGCAGTTTATCCGTGTGAAGTTTCAATCAGATATTAGATTGAACTTTTTAGCTTGTATAAAATATGAATTTCGCCCGAAAATGGACTTAGCAGGTTAACGAATTAGGCCGACGAAATGTGATTTTCAAGATCCACACGTTGGACGAGTGGCGTTGGGGCTAATGTTGGGGCCAACGTGTGGAGCGGGCGTAAGGTTTGGTTCTGTAGGCCATATACCATTTACTCTGTGTTATTGCCTTCTTTCGATATAACACTTTAAAAGCTTTCGAGTTATGCCGTGCGTTTATTACCGAATAGGTATTGTCCATGTCCAGTGGTCTAAGTATTGTTGACTAATATTAATTAAATTGGAAACTGCTTGTTTTCATTAAGCATTCTAATAATAGAAAAAAAGATTTGATTGCATTGTCAATGTACGAGCAAAGTTAAGACAGCTGAAATTCTTCAGCTGGGGACGTGGATTCGATTGGCATAAGCGATTTCATTAACAATTTTGATTACTTTGTATTTGTATTACGGATAGCCGGGCGGGTGCTTAATAAGAATGTTTCCAAGAAAATTAACTTGAATGTGATCGTCGTCCGTTTGATTAATTAATTAGGCAAACAAACCAGCGGCGGTGGTCGTGAGAAATCGCCATTTACGATATTTTTCGTTGCATCCTCTGTAACAACATATTTTCATAATTACGTTGATGAAAATAACGAAACTCTAGGATTTAAAAAGTGAATTTGACGAACCTCCTTCATTATTTTATTAGCAGGATATTAAGTAAAAACCAAAAGACATTTAAAAAGAGACTAATTATTCTTTTTAAAACAAAAAAAAATCTATTGTTTAGTAGCTGATGCATTCATGCGTATCCCACCCTAAACCCTTGTCAGCTAATGAAATGATATTGAAGATTTGAGAAGTCTTTACTATTATAGCAAGTGACTCTAATTTTCTATGTAAAAATAATTACGAATTTGATCTAATCAAAGTAAATCACACAATTGTCTAGAGAAAGAAGCTCAATGATGTTCTCAGATAACATTCCTAATATCATTATTATGCAGCTAATTTCTTGATTAAAAATCCTACTGTCTCCTCGTTCCTGGGAACTTCAAACAAGTCTGCCCTGGTTACACTCATTTGAATTTAAGACTTGAATAGTTGAAAAGTAAATGTAATTCACATCAAACAATAACTAGTACAAGAGTAAGATAAAACAATATGTTACTGTTCACTTTCCACGCGTGCGATCTAACGCCCTGGGATCGAATTGTTGTAGCAACAAAAGATCATGTTCCCAAGACTTTTGACTGCGCGACCGTGGATTAGCCACTTGTTATTTTCCCAAAACTCTTTTGTATTTTCCTTTTGTATATTTTATTCTTTCTACAATCAGGATGAAACTATAAGTAGAAGTTGTATTGGTCAATCAGCAAGGCCCTATTCCCTCATTGGAGTATATGTTGCCATTTAAGTCATCTTACACTTATTATCTATTACTTAAACATTCTATTTAAAGTCGCTTCAGACACCTGGTTTTATTTCTGGGGTCTACCAACTCTAGGGTCAACTTATTGACGTGGTTGCTAAGTCTGTGCTTATATCTTTCTGCTGATGTGCATAATTCTTCCTTCAGAGTAGGCATTTCGATATATTCTTGGATTTCACTAGATTCAATAAACTTTTGTATTTAGGGTCGTCTTTGTATCAGCCGTGAGACATCCACAGCTGGATAGGTTCCGCCGCTGTTCTTCTTGGCCGCTGTAGTTCTGTAGTTCTTGGCCGCTGTTATCCAGACCACTTCAGCCAACCTGCGAATATCATTCGTCATCTCATCTAGTCATAATTTCAGCCCGTTACCGCACACTGCAGGATACGAGCCTCCTGTCTCTTGTTCCAATCCTTCCAATCCTGCACAATCCGTCCCCAGGTCGTTCCTGCGACTCACTTAATGTTAACCTTGCCATGGCCACCATTCAGTTACATAGAACCTTCTGCCCCTATCGTCTTTATACCTATCCAAGTATAAACTCAAACTCAAACTCAAACTCAAAGTCATTTAATCAAATTGGTATCATCAAATACACTTTTGACAAGTCAAAACAAAATAAATTACTATTATCCTAAAATTGACAACACCACTACTTTTTTTATATATATATTATATATATATTTTTATATATTATATATATTTTTATATATATTTTTCTATAATTTTGATTTTGTATTTTTCTTTTTTCTATTTTGATTTTATGAGAACTAATATGTTGCACTTTTACTTAGCTCACGGTCTAGTTCTATTTTGGAAAATGTAGTGTGAACATAAACATCATGCGACAAGTTGGGTTGGCATACGTAGATAGGCTGGAGTACTGGATGAAAACGTTTGAAGATCAATTACAGTCCCATGCTTTATGGAAGACCCATGTCCAGCTTTGGACGCGTACGCGTTAGTTCAAAGTCAAAGTCAAAACTAGTTCATTAAGATATTTATGTTTATGACTATACACTTCATCAACAGCATCACTATGCTCGTCAACTGCTGGATATAGGTCTTCCCTAATGCACGCCACCGCTCTATTTTATAAATATAATATACCAATGGCATTTTGACCAATCAGATCTGAGCACGTTGTTAAAGGCAAGAATTTTATAAGTTCTTCAAGCAGTGCATCGCATTGATTGGTCACGGGTGCTGCGGTACGGCGTGTGACAGATCAGGCTGATTAAATAGTTATTATTATGACTGGCTTACACATGGCATTCGGTTTTTGTTCTCAAAAATAATGTTTTACTTGACATTCTACATAAAAAGTCAGGATTATAGAAAAGGGTGAATGAAATGCACAATAAAGAGACCAAAATATAATGTCAATAGGCATCAGTCAGCTGACCCCTTGTCCTTGACTAGAGAACTATACACATACACAGATCAAATATTTTTTAAGTGCACTTCGTTTTAATCGTGGCATATCGGAATTTGACGAATAAACACGAACGAGCTACCCACAACTGTTGGAATTTTCTCACTGAATTTTGAACTTTAGCCCAATATTTTTACGAAGTTCTATTGATTGATTCAGTTTTGACCGTCCTGTTGTGCTTTTGACCGTATGTGAAAGTAATTTGACCTTTAACTCAATTTTTTATGGGTCAACTTAATGAAATGTAAACAATCTGTGGTTTATTATCGGTTATTAGTAACATTTTCATTTTAATAGAGATTTGAACGTATTACTTTTTTTGAGACTAGTAATAAGCTTAAAGCTTAAATCAATTATTGTACAAAATAAACTATTTCGTAGATTCCGATAAATATTTATATGTTATTAAATTTAAATTCTGACTGTGCCTTTTTCAATGACTTCAATTACGAAAAGAACTGCATTCTCTATTGCCTTCCCATTCATTCAAGTGAAACATCATAAATTTTTTTAGGTATCACGACACACTTAGGAAAATCTAAAATATACTACGCCGTCCATTCGCAAAACTAACAGGAGACCTGGTCCTGAGAAGAATGGGTGAGAAACTCAGCAAGGTTCATCCTCTCTTTACATAAATTTCGTCAAGTTCTAAAATGTACGTTATTTCCAGTCCAGTTAAAATGAAAAGTTATTCGGATACATATTATTATATAAATTATATTACGTTTTGATTAATGACGGTTATCGCTTAAGATTAAGTACTAACTCAGTTGCAATCATCGAAGTGGTGTCTACAGAGTATGTATTTAAAATTACTAGGTACATATTATTATTATTAGACACATCCGGCTGCAACACTGCAATCATATTATATAACAAAATGACAATCATACACTCCGAAAGCGGGCAGCGCACCGTACGATGCATGGATTTAAAAAGAAAAATTGTATGACGGATCCGACGGAATGATCGTGTGGTATATATTGGGTTACCTTACCTATGAAATTTTAAGAATGCATTATTCAATGTTTTACCTGTGACAAAGCTGTCAAATTAGTGTTAAACAGAAAAATAGGGGACGTTAGACCCATAGAAGTAATATTAGGTCCTTACCTATGAAATTGGTGTTTTTATTCTGTCTTAGTATTTTGTCTGTAACTATTAACATTCAGAGTATTCCTAAAAAATAATTACCTCGTCTAAAAATAGACTATATTTTTGAGCTCTTTTGATTTGTTTTGATAATTTGTTGTAAGTTTAATTGTGTTAAAATTGGACACGGAAACAACTCTTTTTAAGTGCCTCCCGAATACATCATTTTATTTGCATTCACTTAAAAACGATAAATAATTTTTATGAAGTGTGATATTACACATATTACTAAAGCTTGTCTAATGATAGATGCCAAATATTATTATCTTTGGATTTGTCGTTGTGAAGAAATCTGAAAAAAATTTAGTATGGAAAATGCAGAATTCCCCAAAATCTCCATACAAAACACCAATTTCATAGGTAAGGACCTAATATTTTCATTATTGCTAAACGATTTTTATTCTTCATAAATAATATATGCGAATGTACCTACAGTGAAATAACGAATCTGCTGATTCGTGGCTTAGAATGTACGCCGTATCAATTTTGATTATATTAGCAGTAGATACCGTGATACGAACATAATTAATTCATAGGTAGTATTACGATTTTAGTTTGAAATTGGTTTGAAATTAATATTCATTTTCGCGTATTTCAGGAAATAATCCTATAATTATCTCATTACTCTAATTTGTAGGTGTTTGAGTTCGGTATTAGTGGAACTAATTTTGATTTGGATTCGATATTTTAAACAGAGCGACGATAGCCATGATGTTACCTCCTTTTTCTGAGACTACCTCATGCCCTGAAAGGAACCTCCTTAGACCAGAGGTGCCCAGACTTATTTTTCTCGTAGACGCAAGGGATCAAAGGAACGCAAATATAGCGCTAAAACCTGGGTGCACTCTTAATTAATTTGCACATACGACTTTCAAAATTTTGAAAAGATAGTGTAATTTCTCCTTAAGGGTCGGCAACGCATCTGCAACTCCTCCGGTGTTGTAGATGTCTATGGGCGGCAGTAATCACTTACCATCAGGTGAGCCGTCTGCCCCTTTGCCCCCTCATTACATAAATAAAACATGAAAGAAATAACAATCTCGAATTTAAAATAATAAAACTATAGGAATTGTGGTATGTTAGTTATGGTAGTAATGGACGAAAATCACCGATACATTTCGTAGTGGAACTAAAAATAGAGTGACAATCGGCGCAAACTTTTTAATTTGAATCCCGGTCGCGAATTAGTGCCCAAAATGAGCAATACGAGGCAAGATGGCGGCCGCTGCGGCGACACGTCTGGGTCATCGATAAAAGACAATTTTGGTTAACTTTTGTTTCGAGGGCTAATATCAAGAATTTTATGACGGCCTTAATTTGGAAACTTGATTTAAAAGGTGTACCTACACCGTCGTCTCAGTAATCGACAGCAGACAGGGCTTCTGAGCCGGCGTGGCTAGCCACCACCATCTTATAACAATGTTTAGTTACGGCAATCAGAGGTAAGATAGCCAGTTCCTCAGTTGTTGAGGAATACAGGTGAAGCTCGCTTACATCCAGCCCTCGTCACTTGCCATCAGGTGAGATGAAGGCCAAGAACTTACTGTCATATGTAAAAACAAATATTGTAATATAATATGATTGGACATGAGCAGATATTATGTGTCACGAGTTTGCAACAATTCTCCCTTGTGTTATTGACTATAGTTTTTGGTAACAACGCTTGGTTTACAGTTCCTTTAAACTCGTTACTTTAGTTTGGGCGATAAATTGATCACAAATGAGAAACAGCCACGTTTAATTGGAGCATTTACAAATGGCGCGGCGAGCGATACCGCCCGCGATAACGCGTTTATCGCAGCCATACGTGGTGCTAAGGCAATGGTCCTCAACACATTTCTTTAACCCGATAACTGCAGATTACGCGATAAAATAAAGTTATATTTACGTGATTAGATATGCTTGATTAAGTATACTTTTTCTCTGTAATTAATGAATGTTTTTTTTCCTTGAGTAGGTCAGATTTTGCTTTTGATTTTTATCTTTATGTTGTGACAGTACTTGCTGACCCGCTGGATCGTTTTGTAATAATAATACTATGTATAATTATTATTCTTATAAAAGTTCATCCAAATTGTGCGCCTAGCAACAAATTATCTTCTTTATTTCTTACTTATTTTAAAGACCTGCCTATTACTTTACGCCTCTAGAATTAAGGTATTTACTATAAAATTAAGTATGAATGCAGGGTATGGTACGCTAAAATCTACTAGAATCTACACAACCTTGTCTTTAGATGAATAGAATGAACTTAACAAATTATTAAGACAGCTGGTTCCCGTAACGTTTGATTTGGAATAAATCTGATGATGACGGTGTAGGTGAAAATACATCTCACTTATTTTATAATATTGCTGTGCTTCTAGTGTTTTTTTTATATATGAGAGAAGGCATACGGGTAAGAAGGTTCACCTTAGTTGAAGTGATCACCGTCGCTCATAGACATCTGCTGCACTGAGAAACTGCAAATGTGTTTCCGGCCTTTTCAGAAACAAGTACGCTATTTTCTTCAACGATTGAATGCCGTATTGGTCCGGAAATATATATAACTCTTTATTGCACATAAACAAAAAGAAACAATGTAAAAAGCAGAAGTATACAAGGTAGGACTTATCTCTAATAGGGATATCTTCCAGTCAACCCGTTACAGGTGTGTGAGATCTCAGGATGTAAGAGAAGCGACACCAGTGCACAAGACAAAACAGAAATCTATGCAAACATATACTATTACTAAACAAATAAAATGATATGATATATATTGCTGGCGACAATTGATTTCACTGTCCTTGTAGGCTTGTAGCTTATAACCGTGATAACACGAGATGGACCGAAGGAACCTGGCAAACGCCGCAGGAAGTCGCTGAATGCCGGCGGCGCAGGACCAGGCGTTGTGGAGATCATTGGGTGATGCCTATGTCCAGCTGTGGATGTCTCTAAGCTAATGGATGGATGGTGTGATAAAAATGCAGTTAAGGCATTGAAGTTAACAATTACGTAACGTGTAGTAATAATAATCGTTATGTTTGAGAAACATAAAAAGTTTATAGGTCGAATGATAACCGGGCACTGCGTAATTCGTTAAAAGACCATTCATTTTGACCTTTAAGCAATGTTAATGCATTAAAGACATATTTTGAGAGTTATTGCAGATGAGTTTTTAAACACATTGTGCAAAAGGTGTCATGTTTTTCAGAGTATAATATGTTTAATTGCTGACAGATTAAAATAACATTCGCGAACTTGAACTTATTAACTATGGATTTTTTTTTTATAAATCCCTCAGGTTTAAGAAAATCAGCGCGTTGCTCACATGCCATCTGCAGCGCACACAATGTATATTAGTTTTTCTCAGGGGCACTGTTTTTCTTTTATTTTCTTTTGTAATGTCTGTAGTCATTTCTTTTCTTGTGTGAGATGGAGAAATTGTCGTGTAAATAAAGATTTTAATACAATATGATTCGCTGAACAATATTTCGTTGTTATGACTGTTGATTGTACACGTACGTTAGTTTAATAACTTGTTCATACATAAAAACAATACACAAAATCGACATAGCGTTAGCCGCTCGAATTAAGTAGCGGGATGGTCCTGACCCCAGTCTAACTCTTTCTGTTGCGGCGAATTAGAGCGAGACGGCTGCTGTCGAAATCGAACCCTAAACCGACACTCGAGAATCAAGGTGCATAGGGCTATGTGTGGCGTCTCGTGGCTGAATGATGTTGTTTAGTATCCATACTTTACCGAGGATTTTTTTCACCACTACTAAAAGCAGCAGTATCCGAGTAGGGACGGACGGGGCACTCATTCGAGAGGCCGCGGGACTACTGCACCACTGAGTTTGGAAAAACTTATGTACAGTTCATTGTGAATATGGCTCGCCACTTGTTACATGGCGAAATGTGGGTGTTACCATCTCTGCCTACCTCTTCGGGGAAGGAGGCGTGATGATATGTTGTTACTTCCAAGCATACCGACGCAGAGCGAATGCTTGCTGTATGACTTGCGAATTCAATGACTTTGCTTGCGGTGCGGTCGAAGAATGATTAGTACCTATGCTTTATACTAGATAGCGTCGATAAAGGCAGGGCTTGTTAATGTCATAGTCATTTAAAAATATTAAGACTATTTTCTTACCGGTAAAACATCTTTAAGACTGACTGACCTTACTGCTCGTTTTCCTATGTTATCTTGCAATTTAGTATTTCCAATCATATTTCCTCAACTTATAACACTTTTTAAGAATATCTTTGACCTTACTATCCTGAATAAAAGTAATAATATACATAATATTAGGTAATTATGTAATACGTATTCGTGGCTTAGAAGGTTTTGTATACTAACATCTACTACTAACAGGTTTTGTATATTAACATCGGACATGAGTTTAAATGAAAAATTGCAAAGGTTTTCGGTTAGTAGCATAGTGTAAACATTTTAACCGTAGACGAATTACAAAATTTAATATTTTTTGATCTAGGCATTGTTTTATTTTTTAGTACGTAAATAAAAGAGCGCGCGTACTTCGCCCGAAACGGTAAGTGCGGATTTTTGAAGAGAAAGGTTCTGTATGAATTTGTAGGCGACTTCTATGGCCTGGGACGCGGGCAGATTGGGTCCGAATTACGTGCTTGTCCCAACATTTGTGTCTGAATGTACTGCCGGGCCTTTACAAACGATACCTGTAAACCGTAAATAGTGGATCCTTGCAAAACAAAATAGGTACAAGATTTGAGTGGGCTTTGCAAGCGAAGCGAGCGGAGCGAACACGCTGTTCCTGTTTTACTTCATAGAACTTTAACGAAACTCTTACATATTTTAGGTTGTGCACAAATACCATATTATATTGTAAGCTGCTTTGCTAAGTACATACATAGTATTCTTATAACAATTCTTGCAACTAAGACAGCTTATGCGCTTGTATTGTGCTGTGCACACTCTTAATCACAGAGTAAAGAATCACGCACCTTTACAGTATGCCTAGAGGTTATCTGCTCTGTGTGATGGCTAAAAATAACACGCGTGGTCAAGGTCACCAGAGTTTAAACAAGGAATGTGTCTACTGTATTAAAAATTATATATTGTTTCTAACAATTAGATTTCCACACACCCTAAAATTTTTATTGCCTTTGACACCTTCGGCCCCCTACAATACTTACAGCAATAAAGGCGCTGTCAATCCATACCATCGCAATAAAATGAAATTGCCAGGGCCTACGGCACCCAGGTGATGTATAAGGGCCGTATTCTCAAACCCCTTTCAATATTTTATATTGAAATAAAAACGCGTACCCATACATTGGCTGAGCGGTTCCGGGGTTGCTTACGAGAGCGCGCAGCAATGTATTGAGCCCAAGTAATAGATACCTTGAGATGTTTTTGGTTTGGAATTTAACGATTTGTAAAATCACCCTTATTTTGTATGCAATTACTAGGCCCGCCACCCAGCCGCGAGAGCGGGTAGTCCCGTATTTTTGCCATAAATTCATACGTCCCGCGGGATAGGCTCGTCCCACATTCGTGCTTGTTACATGACAGACATGTAAATATGGTCAACATGCATATGGAGATAATGAAACGTTTTTGTTTGTTTAAATTTTATTAAGAAAATGTGTACACTCACGTTTTAGGCCTTTGGAATAAAGATGCTAATGTTAGAGAGGTCACTCATTCAACTAGTATACAAAAGTGTTACACTACATTAATATAAATATTAGTTATCTCTCGTCGGGATTACGTTAACACGTATTTCTGCTTTGCCTAGCAGCACCGGAAAAATATTTACCAATGGATATTTTACTGGGCGTATTACGGATCTGTTCCTGCAATATTTTACAACTAATTTTAATAAAGTAAAAGGCAATGGAATATGCAGGTCTTTGCAATTTGGTATTCAATTGTTTTAATTCGATTTCCCAATTTGAAAGGTGGAATTCTGCTTAATAAATATGTTTGTAGTTGAAAAAGTAAAAGCGAAACAAGTATTCGATTCCAAACGCCCAACTCGGTGTGAAGATATAGTTCTACCCTCCCGCCGCCCACCCTGAATTATTAAGAGGAGCCATCCACATTTCTACAAGTTGAATTGACAGAATTAAAACTTCCCCGTCTCTTTCATATTTCATACGTTAGTGCAGCACGGGCGGTCGTATTGAACAATGCCGTGTGCTTCAAATATACTCCGATGTCCTTTTATAACGTCATTGTTGGATTACCAATGCTTTTTGGTTGATGCTCATCATGCAGCGGTGAATAATGCAACTTTACCGATTGGGCAGGGTAGCAAAGCAATTGCTGCTTCTATTAAATGAAATTATCTATATTTTCAAACTATTCCACAGTGAAAGTATCAAGATTTATGGTATTTTTTTATTTATCCGTCATCTAGTAGGTACCCGTAACACAAGCAGCATTAGTGAGGCCGCACACCAGGCATACATTTGTTAATCGATAATTGTAGCGCCACATTTGAAACGCGACACATTTTGTATGCGCCACAAATGTATTTGTATATGGGCACATCGGAAGCACAGTTGTAGCGTGGCACCGCTTTGAAAATGTCGACATCATCGTCTGATGACGAAGATTTCTTGATGTGGCGATTAATGAGAAAAAAAAGACGTTATTGGGTTCATCCGTTTAATCAAGATTGCACAATGTACGGGAATTTCAAAATTTCGCAAGAATTACAATCCGATGAAGAAAAGTTCCAGTTATATTATCGAATGTCTGAAAACACATACAAACTATTATTAAATTTAGTTAAATTAAGTTTAACAAAACAAAATACCCACTTCAGAGAGTGTATTTCGGCTGAAGAGCGTTTGCTCATCACTTTAAGGTATGTATTACATATTGACTTTCAGACTGAGAAGTCTCGTTTGATTGTTGTGCAGGGGACTCAATACATTCATTTTCTGATTGATGAATTATATATGGTGCTTGCGAAGGCCTCACATACTGGTTTTCTGATTGAGGAATCTCGGATGCCCTTTGCAACGGACGGTCATCATTTAGAACTTGAGAAAAATTTGTATAAAATGTTGATAAATTTGAATTTGACGAACTCGTATCCAATAATCGACGTGGGAGCTGCCTGTACTTGATGTTTTCTATTAAGTCCAGTACCCCTCTTTGAAAGCTTAATTGCTGTTGCTGGGACATGGATGTCATGTGAGGAACTAAACTTAAAAGAAACATTTCACATGGATCTTTTGGTTGTTTCTCAGATTGTTTATTATTTTCCAGTCTTTGTTTTTTCAGTGTAAAATATTCAATAGTACATCTGTCTGCTTCGTTCATGTGCTTCCGAGATTTTGATGGTTGAGGAGTCTGTATTGATAAACTCGAAGAATGGGGACTGGGTACAGACGAACCAGCTGCAGGCATTTCATTTCTCAGTGAATCTTCCTCGGCAGATGTGAAATCGGGAACATTGTTTGAAGTTTCCTCAATCTGGTATTGAGATTCATGAGATTGGGATGCATGTTCAGAACGTTGTTCATCTTCTTGTACTGGTATATTACCCTCTTGTGGTCGGTTTTTTGTAAAAGGGTTTAGAAATTTCAAATATGGCGCTAAATAGTACTCCTTTTTCGACCCAGCAGCGGACCCACTTTTAGATTTTGTATTCAGAGATCGTATGTAGGCTGAACGTATGGATTTCCATTTGGACTTACAATCATCACCTGCAAAAATCAGTATTGTCAATTAAACTAATCAATTAAATTACACGAATTGTTTCAGATACTTGGCAACTGGATCCTCATTTCGAGCAATGTCTTACGTATTTAAAAGAGGTGAAACAACTATTGGAAAAATTATCGATGAAACTTGTGAAGTTATATGGACAGTTTTACAGCCAATATACATGAAAATACCCACAACAAATGATTGGCTAGATATTTCAAAAGGATTTCTCGAAAGATGGCATTTACCTCATTGCATTGGAGCCATTGACGGAAAACATATTAGAATGAAGAAGCCTATAGCTTCTGGATCTTCATACTTTAATTATAAAGAATATTTTTCTATTAACCTTATGGCGTGTGCAGATGGATACGGATTATTTACGAGTATCGATGTGGGTGATTATGGGAGGAATAATGATTCAGGAGTATTTAAAAATTCCGCATTAGGCCGAGCATTAAATAATAATACTTTAAATATACCTACGCCACGGCCTTTGCCAGGTGAAGAAGAATTTGGACGGTCATTTCCTTATTACTTTGCAGCTGACGAAGCATTTCCCCTGTCCACTAATATAATTCGACCGTACAATAGTAGATTTTTAAACAATGATCGCCGAATATTTAACTATCGACTATCCCGTGGACGAAAGATTGTCGAGTGCACCTTTGGTATGCTAGTGTCTAAATTTCGAATTTTTGAAACTCCAATTTCATGTTCAGTCGAGAAAGCAGTAAAAATAACTTTATAAAAAATAATGATAACATAATTTTAACTCCAACCGAAAACGGAAATATACCTAACCCCACTACCAATCATATGAATCAAGGGAGACCGAATAACGATGCTACAGAAAATCGAAATTATTTGTGTAATTACTTCTTAAAACCATACGGGCTGGTGTCATGGCAAAATAATTACACAGTGTAGCACGTTTTTAAAAGTACAAAGAAATGTAGGTACTTACTCTTTTCATCGAATTTTTCGCCAATCTTAGTCCAAATAATTTCTGTAATCCGTCTGTTACTATAATCATTGAGCGTGTGATTGTATAATACAGGGTTCTTTTCAACCTCTGCAATAAACTCAACGTAAAATTCAATGTTGTCTTTCATTTTTGCAAACCAACGCGACACAAAAAACGAACGTGTTCGATCTTGAATTCGTGTAGCGCGGACAACGTCTCGCTACAAAGTGCGCCCGCCACAAATGTTTCCTCGGTGTGCGAGCTCACGTACAAATGTATGGGGCCGTTAAATGTGTCGCGTTTCAAATGTGGCGCTACAATTATCGATTAACAAATGTATGCCTGGTGTGCGGCCTCACTTAGTTGTATAAAATGGAGCGGGTTGATAGGTGTGAATGTCTGAGGATATTTATTTTATTAATTTATTTCATCACAAAACAAGTTAATATTTCTTTCGATTACTTATTTATTTATTTTATCTTTAATGTCCAAAAAAACGATTATGTACATGAGGCGGACTTCACGATAATACATCGCTCGCCAGTCAACATTTGGGCCAAACAGAGATTAAGAGTGGGGGCACAAAAATCTTAACAAACATTAAATTAAAATGACTGTTAAATAATCATATACTACGCATACTTTGACTTGAACTACATACGCAAAAATATCTTACTTATTGTTATCAAATAAATATTTATCTAATGCAACGTCAAATGTCTTGTACATTAAAAAAAAGTGTTCAAAATGACAGAAATCCAATTCATACCCATTGACAGAGAAAGCAGCAGTTTGTAGAAAATATTTCCTTTGTAATTAAAATACATGTCCTTTCTATCCTGCGAATTACGCAGAGCGTCTAAAGAGGCAACTGCCTCAGCGGCTGTAGGGCAAAGTTTCTTTGCCTCTATTTTTTAAAAATTAAAACGTGTAAATAGGCAGCTATCTCAACGTTTTAATTTATATTCCGTGCACCATTAAAGTAGATCAGTCGTCATGTCTCGGGGGAGTAAATAGAAAATTTACAGAGTAGGGCGAGTGTGTAAGTTGTGTAACTTACACACACACTCGTTACATATCACGCCTCGATATCTAAGCGCTTGGTTACGTGCCTCGAGTAATTCACCTCATGTAAGGGCGAAAAAATCTTAAAACGATATATCTTATGTAAATTTTGTTAAACGATTGGCTTGTGGCTTAGATAAGCGAGCTTTCGGTTCAGTGGTTCATCTCTTGGGATGGTTTAATTCTATTCGACGCTCGCTTTTTTAGACTATGGATCCACTAGACACTAAAATGCAGTTGTTATTGGAAACGTTTCTCTATATACGAATAAAGAAAAATCTTTTTAAGTTTTCGAACATGGTTTTAAGTAAAAAAGGCTTATGATTATTATGCATCTAAACAGAATCAAGTTATATTAAATTTAACCCGTTGTAATCATTAGTTAATGTCATTTGTCATTCTGAAAGCAGTAGTTTCTTGGCTCCTATTTCTTGAAGAACTAGGTAATGTTCCAGAGCGTTGGTGAAAAAATATATTTTAATTACCGGGTCAATTAGACAAGGCTTCTTTTATCTGTTTGTGTTTCTGTTCTCCTGTGATTTAAAATTCTAATTACATATTAGTATTAGCATAGGAAATTACAAATATTGAGACCAAGTTCTTTTAAATGCCATAATGACATTAACTAGTTAACAGGCACAAAACGAGACATAATAGAAACATCTACTGTATGCGAAAACCGGCGTTCGCGGTGCCCTCCAAGTGGTAAATTTTAAAAATTCTTTCTTCTTTAAAAAAGGCATTTTGAAACCTGTAAACAGCGCCATGAACACAAGTTTGAAAAAGGAGATAATTTAAGAGAAATTGAATTTTGATTTATTTTTAAACAACTCTTCAGTCTGGTTCGGTTATAAACAAATGTCTGGCAAGTTTCTTTTATAAGTTAGAAGAAAAATTCCTTGAAAGTTGACGAGGCTGGTCACATATGCCCCCTGAATAATGCAGAACGCAGTTCCTCCCGCCTTCTTCGCCTGTTTTATTACCCTATTGGCTAGCCAACCAGTTGCCCCGAATTTGATTTGAATTTCGACCCCTTCGCTTCAAGTGGTTCTTAAAAACTCGAACTCTCATGCGTAAAAAGTTTGAATCTTTTTTTTCTGTACGGTATTTTGAATGTTACAGACTTGCAGTGTGGGCATGTGTGGAACAGTGGCAGCAATGAGGACAATAGCGTGGTTTGGCGCTTGATTTGAGATTGTGTTTCAGAGGGCGTCTGTGCATCGAAATTAGTATTCGTGGTAAATCCCTCCATCCATTGTACGTGATATTTTGAAATCATTGAATTTCAACCATATATCGAGATTTACTATCTGTATCAATTCAAAAATAAATGTAACAAAAAAATTTTGAACTTCGATCAGTTGTAGTCGATATCCATATTATTCTGATTTTATTTTACCGCAAACTTTACAGCATATAAATTTTACATAAAAATCATTAGCATGAATGCTTACACAGCCATTTAAGGTTTGACATATTATAATTAATATTTAAAAAAAAAATATTTATTTATACAAACAACTGCGTTGGCTGAAGTTTGTGAAAAGTTTCAGTTCGTGACATTTTCCTGCTGGGATTAAATATAGAAAAAAAAGCTCGTACCGTCGTCATGTTAGCTTTGGCGTGGAAAAAATAGACCTAACATATGATGAACACGGTGGCCAGGCTTGTGCTACTAAATACATGGTTGTGAGTGTGAACGAAATCAGAACAAAATGGCGTACTGAATAAAGTATAAAAATTACACCTGATGATTTTTTAGTTCAAAATCGTCCACATAATTATTGTTTACCAGAATAAACTACTGAAGATGATTTTTATGAACAATGTTTGATCCAGACCATAAGTCGGAAAAGTTTGAAGATTTTTTTTACCATCCGGTGTCTACGCTGGCCATAGGTCAAACTTTTTCATTTTATATAATAAATAGTCAGATCGCTTGCCTAGACAATTTAGAAACGGCTCTATCATTTGATTTTGACATACTGAGTTAACATGAGATGAAACTTAGTGCATTGAATGCAAATCACACGTGAAGTTAAGATAACTGTAGCAACTATGAAACTTGTATAATATAGACATTTCAAAATCTTATTTTTTTAAGGAAAGCAGACACTCATAATATGTGATTATTAATTATGATTCTAATTAAAATATGAAATAAATACTAATGGCTTTCAATTAAAAGCGCGTTTCGATTAAAGAAAATAAAAGACGGTGTCTATGGTGCTTTCAGTCTATGGCAGCACCTAAGCAGCAGTTACGTCTCCGGGTGCCGTTAATAATTAAGGGTGCTTCGCGGCCGACGCCGGGCTGCGAGGCAACTGCCAACGTTGCTCTGCTTCTCTCTTAGATAACTTCATATTTATGGTATATCTTAATTATATGTCTCCATATACTTATAACATGACATGTATTTAATCTTTATAGGGCAGGCAAAAATTGAGAAATAAAGGACATCTACCAAATTTCTATGCAACGCTGGTCTGGCTTTTTGTACATTGATTTTTCTAATGTATTATAGATTATTAAAACTATTCAAAAATAAAGATCGTAATGAATTTCAGATGTTTTGGTGTAAAATCTTAAAAAGTATAAAATGCTATGTCATCAATGTATCTGAAAAGGAAACTATATCAGTTCTCTGTACCGTCTTACTATGGGTAAATTGAATTAAAAAGGCAACGTTTAACCCCATGGCGGGCACCGCGAACACCAGTGTTCTCAAACAATAGGTGTTTCTATTGTGTCACGTTTTGTGACTAGTTAAATAAAATAAATAAAAGTCAAAAAGTTTTTATTAACATTAAATTTTTTAAGTGCAATTACACACTAATCTAATGTTTACTTAATCTGTGGTTTATTTTAGTACTTTGTATATCGACGATTTAACAGTATCACAGCCGAATACATTCATATGACTTACATAAATGACAACGAAAACAGTTACTTATAATTTATTAAACTCTTTATTGCACCAATAAACAAAATTATAGTAAATAAAAAAGTAAGCAAAGGAGGACTTATCTCTAATAGAGATCTCTGCCAGCCAACCTATCACAGGTGTGTGAGATTTAGTAAGGAGAGGGAAGAGACACCAGTGCAAAAGAGGAGAAAAAAATATTAGGTTGGGGAAAAAGTCTTTTCGCATTATAGTATGTATAAACTTGTAATAAAATCTCTTTGGCTATACTATTTGTATCTGGCTGGTTTTGGTATCATTGAAAGTTTAAATTTTAAAGAACATAATTCCAAATTCAAATTAGGAAAATGTGTGATTTTCATTTGTTTTTCGTACCGCCAAGATGAGTGAATCTAATGAAAAAATTCGATACATTTTAAAATTTTACTACAAAAAAGGTAAAAATGCAACGCAAGCCGCGAAAAAAATTTGCGATGTTTATGGACCTAGTGCAGTGTCTGTGAGAGTAGCACAAATTTGGTTTAAGCGTTTTCAATCCGGAAATTTTGATGTCAAAGATGCACGTCGCTCTGGTCGCCCTATTACAGATTAAATGGATGCCATTTTTGAAAAAGTGGAGCAAGATCGGCATGTCAGTAGTTACGACGTAGCTGAAGAACTGGGAATTGACCACAAAACAGTTTTGGCGCATTTGAAAAAAACTGGGTACACAAAAAAGCTCGACATTTGGGTACCTCACGAGCTCACTGAAAGAAACCTAATGAACCGTGTACTCATTTGTGATTCTTTATTACGACATAATGAAACCGAACCATTTTTGAAGAAGCTGATAACTGGTGATGAAAAGTGGATCACGTACGACAAGAACGTGCGAAAAAGGTCGTGGTCAAAGGCCGGTCAGGCTTCACAGACTGTGGCGAAACCCGGGTTAACTCGAAACAAGGTGATGCTGTGTGTGTGGTGGGATTGGAAGGGCATTATTCATTATGAGCTGTTACCACCAGGCAGGACCATCGATTCTGAACTCTTCTGCGAACAACTGATGAGATTAAAGCAAGAAGTTGAGAGAAAGCGGCCGGAATTAATCAACAGAAGGGGTGTGGTTTTTCATCAAGATAACGCTAGACCTCACACATCTTTAGCCACTCAGCAAAAATTAAGAGAGTTTGGCTGGGAGGTGTTAATGTATCCGCCGTATAGTCCTGACCTTGCACCTTCAGATTTCCACCTGTTTCGGTCTCTTCAGAATTCTTTAGGCAGTGTCAGGTTAACATCACGAGAGGACTGCCAAAACCACTTGTCGCGGTATTTTGACCAGAAGTCTCAAAATTTCTATAGCAATGGGCAATGTCCCTACCTACAAGATGGTAAAAAGTTATCGAACAAAATGGTACCTACATACTTTAGTTAAATGTAAATAAACTATATTAAAAAATGTTTTGAATTTTCTTAAAAAATGCGAAGAAACTTTTTCCCCAACCTATTATAAAGATAATAAAAACTAAAATTCAAATACAATAATATAATAAAATAATAAGAAATAGATAAAAAAATAATATATATTTATATATTTTTTAAACGCCACGAAACAATAGTAGTTCAAAAAAGCCCATTTTGCATAATGTCCTTTCTGCTCAGATGATTTCTAAGGTTCACTTCTCCTGCTTATAAGTAGGAGTTAATATTAAATTCCACTCGCTTTCCTATTATTCCATCAAATTTACCTGCAGTCCAATCTAACCCAGCTAACGTCACGTCGGCAGGTGTCACAACACGTAGAATTCTACGTCACAGCTTAATAAATACCAGAGCTACACGGCCCATAAAATGTTACGTTTATATATCTAAAAACGTGAATATCTCAAGTGAACGCGAAGGTGAACCGACATTTTTTAGCCCTGCTCTCCCCTGTAAGTTACCGTAAGCTCCACTTGACAAATGTTTAAGATGAACAGTTATTTTGTGTACTGTTTATGTTGTAGGTTTTTTAGACGGAAAAACATATTCCTCTCATACGTTGTGCTTCCAAAAGATATATGGTTCGAGAGGTGCTTCAACTGTTGTTCTTCGAATGACTAACGTGTGTGTAACCCGGATTCTCGTTATATACGGTTGCGACCTCTTACAATGCGGGGCCTCTTTATAAAAAAATCGTTCGTATTTACTTCAGCAGTCGGGGATGAACAGATACATTTTTTAATTTGGGTCTTCAAATTAGTTCTTTAAGTAAGTATTACAATTATATCTGTTCATCCTAAAATTGATCATTTGAAATGACAAAAAGTTTCTGTCATATTTCCCAACGTTTCTTATAATTATATTATATTACTGTGCAAAATGCGTGACTTTCAGCCCGTAATGGCCGTGTTCTGGGAACTTCTCAATATACCACCTCCTTTCCTCCATAAAATTGTGACTGGTCTCCGGTGACGCCCGTAATATTGCGGCGGACGGTGAAGTTTAGCAACTCACATTGGACAATACAAGGAGTAAAGTTCCTTTCTTATAAGAAAATGTCTGTTTTAAACGTCCCTGTTTTTCGCTGAAATGGAATTTAAGTATATTTTACTGAAATTGACAACGCACAATATTATTTTCATATCACCTGGATGGATCGTCTAAAGTCAAGAAATTTTCACCAAAAATCGGGCCGATGTAATGCAAAACAGCTTTCTCTTTACGGCCAGTATATATTCTGTCCTTAAAGGCATATTTTACGCAAAAACTTGCAGCGTCGTAACATTTTAGCCTAGTTAAGAGTCTAGCCGAAAGTCTTGATACAACACCTCGCCCGACTGCAAATTATTTACCTATACCGCACGCTGCGCTCGCCCCAGAAAGTTAACTTTTTATAGTTGTGGAGTTTTAACCCCTAAATATTTAATCGCAATTTTATGACTGGCTCGTGGGTTGCGAACGTGTGCTTCGTTGGACAGACGTTCCGCTTTTACTGTTGCAAAATTAAGGGTCGGAAGATGGTCATGTAGTTTGTTATCATTGGAGCCGTATTGAGATAGGTTTATGTGGATGATGTTATTTGTTGCTTTCAATATGTGATGAGGGACGGTTTACAATAATTCTAGTTGTAGCATATGATTAGAATGGAACTAATTATGATGCCAATACCGGTAGATTATTTTGGAATCCCTATGTTTTTTTGTTTGTCTAAGAAGGAAAATCTTAGGCCTTTACTCCTGATTTCACAAAGTATAAATAGAAATTCTATATACTTAGTCTGGCCATAAATACTGTTACAATAAAATATAAACAAAAATGAAATTTGGGATCTGCCATTTTTATAAGATTCTTCCTTGTGTTTTCTCATTTTAGCGCTTATATATTTTTCTGTATTATATTTTGCATTATTAAATTTTTCTACAATTAAGCAACATTATAACTAACAAAATGACCGTATTTATGCTTGAAGATCTAAGGAAGCGTACAAATTAGTTGATAGAGTGCCACGTGGGTATTATCTGACTTTAGTGATGGTTTGGTGGGGTGTTAGCTATGAAGGAGTGACTAAGCCATACTTTTGTGAAAAAGGTATCAAAATATCGGCACAAGTGCATCAAGATACTTTTTTGAGAAGGTGGTTAAGCCCCTTATCAACACCAAGTTTAATAACCAAGAATGGTCCTGCCAACAAGACTCAGAGCCGGTTCATAAAGCTCGGTCCACGCAGTCTTGGTTGGAAACGTACGTTTCCTACTTCACCAGAGCTGAAGACTGACCGTCATCTAGTCACAATCTTAATCCGCTGGATTATAATTTATGGTCAGTTTTAGAGAGTACGGCTTGCTCTAAACTTCCCTAAAACTATCCATACGATTGGAAGTCAAGAATTTTTCCAAAGAAAGAGTGCGTGCTTCTATAGGTAGCTTGCTTTAACGTTTAAAGGACTGTATTGCAGCAAATGGAGACCACTTCGAAGAAGCTTTTTGTATTTTAAATTGTTTTATATTTATGTATTAAAGTAACACAGTGTAAAAGTGTAATTTTTATTTGAAATTGCAAAAAAAAATTTTTTCTTTGTTACAATATTTATGGCAAGACTAAGTATGTATTGACGACTTAAGTAATCACTATCCTACTTATGATATTCGATAATGACAAAGAGAACAAAGTTAAAGCTTATTTCGACGTGTAGTAAATGTTTTAAGAACGCAACACAAAATTTACATTCTCAACTAAAAAAAATTGAGAAATAGAGTCGTACAGAGCGCTTTTACAGAAGAAATTACGTACAAGACTAAGCAAAACACTTGTTTCTAGCGAATTTGACCCGACGACGCCAAACAAATATGATTAAAAAATTAATATGTCGCTGAAACAGAAAACTTCATATTGATGTAAATTGTCCATTCGTTCCGAATTGGTGTCCGTACATTCAATTAACGTTAAATAATTCACAGCGAGTATTGTCAAAATGGATTGGTATTTTCTGGTAAAAAACTTTGTTTTCTGGGTTAAATCTGGTATAAAATAGATTTCGCAACATGTGACAAGAAAGATTACTATCAAAATAAAAATAATTTAGACTTTTATAGGCATTACGATGTAAAGCAATGTAACATAACCCTAGTAACATACATACATACATACAATCACGCCTGCAATCCCCGAAGGGGTAAGCAGAGTCCAAGGAGCACTTCATTCCTTAAGACCACATTTAGCCATACAAAAATTAACCCCCTAGTAACATCTGAGGAAAATCAGAGTAGCATGGTCACTATCCATTATCATCTGCTATTGTTTGAATAATTTGTGCTGTGCCCGCCAGGGTCCATAATTGTTCCTAATCCTTAAAACCACCATCTTAATGTACATTATGGAATGCAATAAATATTGAGTATTGTGAACTCTCATTTTATTCCTGAATTTGTATCGAACTGTGTATTGCCGCAATGATCTCCTGAAACTTTTTATTTCAATAACGTGAACTTTTCCGACAATACAGCATGTCTTTAATAACAACTTATTATTGAACTGCAAGGTCTGGATTTTTATTTGCATTCCGTGACTGGTTTGCTTGGAAACCATCTAATATCACTTATGCATTGTCGCTGGGTGAATATTGAAGATTTTATTATCTTCTTGTTTAATACTTTCGTGTTACACTCCTTCGTAAGAAGACTATTTTAGAAGTCTTAACAAAGTAACTTCGGAAATGCTATTGCGTGCAATTCCAAGATGAAATATATAATATTGTTTGTCAGAAAAGTATTCGTGTCAGGATGCAGAACTATAATTAACAGACCCTGGAGCCAGTCCCTGGGCGCCAGTTTGATTGATCAGCCACCCTTTCCAATAAATATTAAATAACTGAGCAATTTGTCCGACCTGCTTACTTACGCTGATATGATATATTGTGGCATCTCCGGAGTGCATCTCTGGATGTGGATCTTTACGGACGTATTTGAAGACTTCATTTAGAAATGAAATGTTATTAAACAGCGGTTGGCATTATACTTTTTCTTTTATGATGCTTTTCCAAAGGTCTTGACCAGTATCTTTCGCGAATGTAGATCGGACTTAAAATCTTAGATACTCAATTTTTATGAAAACAATCTTATTAACGTTTATTGCAGATGAACGAAACTATTTTAGTAACTATAGTACCTAATGCAATATTTCAAAGCACCCCACAAACTTTAAGCAAAACATTATTTATAAAGCAATTTAGGGCTGTCTCCGATAAAATAGTTCCTTTGACGTCTGTTTATACTTAAGTGAAGCGGTGTGCGCGTTGTCTTCTTCTCGTGGCACGTCTCCTTAGTAGTTTATCTTCCCCGGATAGGTCTATTGAAGCTGGATGTGGATTCTGCTGGATGCATCTGGCTAGCTTTTTATTTTTTATCGAGTCTTTGTGATGCTGTAACTCTGTTAGTGAGTCGGTCGTTCAAAAGCACTGCCCAGTAATAGAGTATAGATAGACAGTACAGTTTATGTCGTCTCAAAGGAAATGCGAGGCTGGAGTTAGCGTCTCAATTAGATATATATCGGGTTTCAGAACGCCGCCGTCTATGACGAATCAAAACTACGGGCTAATTGATTTAGAAATGTTAACATTTTTTTTAGTATTGGAAAATATTTTTAGAACAAAAATTTGTCCGTCATCTAATCCGTAACACAAGCAGCATTTAGTTGCTTAAAATGGGACTAGTTGATAGGTGTGAATGTCTGAGGATATTTATTTATTAAAAGAAACGCGAAATTAAGTGGTTTTTAAATTAAAACTCATATAAAATTTTATACAAAGAGGATTTAATATAGGTAAAGCTAATAAATAAAAAGTCGACGGAAATAAAAGTCAAATATAAATAAATTCACAAATACAAGTAAAAGTTAATCACAGGGACAAGAAATCTATTATGAATATTTTTGTCGTAAAGTTATCTAATATAGGGTAATCTCACGAGGCAAAAGTATGTTATACTTTACCTAATAAATTATTTATTAATGTGCGTGTAAAAATATGTGTGCACATTTTTAATTATATTAAAACTAATCTCAATTACTTTAATAAAAATAAGCGAATGATAAGACATAATAGTTTTAGAGTATGTTTCATAGCTATACTGCTAATCAGTTTTACACTAAAACTAATAACTATCAGTTCCGATTTTCCAATTATACAAAAGCATGATATCCCGTGTTATTTAGCGATCGGCCACTGGACTGGATTTGGTGAGGACTGAATACGTCCCCGAATCCCGATAAATTAGCGTGCGCCTTAACAAAGTTTGCTCGGGTACATATTTTGAAACACTCGACAATCGCTCAGCAAATACACTGCTGCTCTGTTTAGAAGCCTAAACAATCAGCACTAATCCAACCTTCCGTGGAGTGAACAATGAATTCAACAGTATTTTACTCGTTGGATGATGATCTAAAGGTGTGTACAGATTGGTGAAATGTAACATGTAATGTATATCTGTGTTCGTCGAAAAGACCGACCAATGGCGGAAAGTGGCGCGCGCACTTTAAATTGCTGTTCGTGCTTGCAAGTCGTTCCACTACAGACTGCACGAATTCTGTTACTTTAATGTGGCAAATTCATTCATTGCATGTTACGGTTCACCAGTCTATACACACCTTGACGCCCGTGGCGACCATATTGCAATTCTGCGTCGATCGGCTGTCGAATATACTAGTACTTGACGATAATCAATGATGATTGGAACAAAATGAGAGTGAAATGCGATGACAGATTAAATTTCACGTTACAATTTCTGGTTCTAATATTGATATTGCATATACTTTTAGTTTTTTATATTTATGTGTCGTTGTTGTTCCCAAAAAGTCGAAGACGATGTTTTCACTGTTGCTTTAAGTCTCGAATAGTTTTTTAAGAACCAATTGAGCTCTTTGGCCGAGTCCCCTTTGACCAGCTTCGACGCAGCTCTATTGATCTGACTCGTATATTCGAATTTTGATCTCGCCTCGGCCGGTACATCAACTATTATAATATGCGGCACCACGGCTTTCATTCCCGTGCGTTATATTTCATTTCAACGTTCTAGCACACACGTTTATTCAGTCCATCAGTTTTCCAATCTCGGCTCCTATATAGTTGCTCGATAAGGCTTCGTTACTGGAATAGTTGTCAATATGATAATAGAACAAAACGTTCTTTTTTACTTTCGAGCGCTTCCCGCTCGCACCCCAGATGGCGAAGTAGATGGGGTTCGCACAATATTTTCCGTAGTCTTCAAATAACCGTGAAATGAAAGTGTATATAGAAAATTGAAATCAGTTCTCAATTGAATCTGCTGCCTTTGTGGATGCAAGCGGTGCAGGCGCTTTAACACCGTCAGGGCTGGTTCACACTGGTTTGCTGTGATTAGAGAATGGAATTAAGATGGACGCCTCTTAACATTTTAAGTTGTCCCTTTAAACAGAATAATGCAGCTGCACTTATATGGATTGAACCAGTGTTATTAGAACGCATATTGGTTGTTGAACGTTGGATTAAAAAGTAATTTTCTTTTGTATACTCGTTCAATGCAGTATCTTCTATAATATCAATTATCTGTGACAAGGTACAAAGGATTTTTTACTTACTAGTATGGCGTAATCAGTAGAGTCGACAAACGGCACTACAAGAGTATTTACTCTTTTTAGTTATGAAAAATGGGATTCTTCTCCACCAGTCTGAGCCACAGCTGAGAAGTGGTCTACGATGAAGCGAGCCTTCCCAGAAGGTACCTATTGAACCGCACCTTAGAGCTGCGGGTTATATACCTTCGGGAATACCGAAGCCGGCAATTCCACTCCATGGCTGTGTGCATTACGCTTGATCTAATACGCTTGGTTCTGATAATGGACCACACAAGGATGGTAGCTTTGCTAGTCTTGTGTTTCGATGTAGGATAGGAATGGGGATGGCGAAATCAACTCATGGCTCAAAATCACCTAAAGAATAACGCAATCAACTTTACGTCGAAGTTGGAGACTGTGGTGCTTCGATTCCACCAGCTCTTTGTTGCCTGTAATCCCTTTCTTCAACAACATTGTGTAATGAAGAACTTTGCATTTTTAGTTTTAGTACTACTTAATTTATGGTTTTAGAAAAGGCTAGTTGACACATATCTAAAGTAATGAAAATAATATGTCATTCACATAGTATTTAGTACAAGGGTCCGAAATATATTATACCAAATTCGATACATATAAATAATTATTGCGATTGGGATTGCTTTAGAAATTCAATTTAAATATGTTTTATTTTTACTTTTTTTTCATCAGCCAAAAACGCTATTTTCGTGAAATTAGTTGAGTAACGCTTCATGTAAACAATAACTACCCATGGTCAAAATCCGTCAAACGCCAGTCGCAAACAATCAAGCATATATATCTGTCGGCTATGTCATGCATGTGTATTGAATTGTTTACAATAATCGTGACGCAACGACACAGATAATTCATAGACCATCAGGACCGACGGCGTTTTTGACATTTAAGCAAAAACGTAATTTAAAATTTATTGTGTTATAGGCTTCAGAAATTTTTTATTATTATTTTTTATGGTGATAGTTATCAGTAATTAATTAATCATTTGGGGCCCAATAATAAATAGGGTCAACTAGCCTATTAAAACGAGTGTGGTTGCGTTATGACGCCAAATTTTTTTGAGGATTTAAAATTAGTTATTACGAGTATTAGATGTGTCTTGCATGCTTATGAATAAAATTTTTCGGATGTGAGAATTTCTGTTTGATTTGTTTACCGACTAATGGATTCGAAATACAAAGCGGTATGCACACCTGCCTGGCCCGCAGCATCCCTCTACTCCCCGTAATCTGCGTGGGCGGGTATTTTGCAATAATCGGCTTTTGCTTTTATGCAGATGAAAACCTGTGAGGTACTCGTATACCGATGCTGGGAACACGAGCTTAAACCCACCAAAGGGCAAATGAAAGCCGAGCTTTGACGATTTATCTTGAAAGGTGTGCAACATGTTCAGGGTAATGCATGAAAAGGAAAACACTTCCTTTTTATTTTACTATTTTAAGGTTTCGTTGAATCGTGTAAACCAAATGTCCTTTGGTACCGATTTGGTGTTTCACGTTTAACACTTGTGGTAAGTGGACAAAAGTTCACATAAAAATTAGAGCTCTACAAATGTACATCTAATATTTATTATTTATGTATTACTATTTAAAAAAAAACAAAAGAAAAAAAGTAGCTTGACTCCTTAAAGCACACAAAGAACCTGATATAAAAAAAAACATACAAAAAAAAGGAATTAAACAAATAATTATGTGCAAAAACCATCTGCAAAATTTATGTAATGTTTATGGCGGTGACGACCCGCTGGCCGTATCTTGTTTCTGTTTCTACGCAGTCTTTCCGTTTTCTTACATGACTAGGTTTTAGAAGTTAAATGCACCTTCTAGGAAAACACACTCCATCGTAGACCTCATCTGTGGCTCAAAATGTGGCCAAAAGCAATCAAATTTAAAAATAAACATCTTAGGTATAAGATCCTATAACACAGTGTTGATTGGGGATAGACTTATTGTGGTGGTGTTGGGTCGATCGAATATAAAGCTACCTTCGCACTGGTCTGGCCGTGGATGGGTGACCAAAACTTTGTGAAACTTTGTATTGAGGCCGTTTCTACCCACAAACCCGCATTGGGCCACCGTGGTGACGTTACGGCCCCTACGCCTCATGTGTTTCTCCATGAGGAAGGCCTGTGCCCAGCAGTGGGACGTATTAGGCTGAGGACTATAAGAAACAAATATTTTATTTACAATCGTAAGGAACTCCAGCTATCCAAAAATAAAAGAAACTCAAAGGTAAATACAGATTATAAACCAATTTAAATTGAGAGTGTCACAACGTCAGACAGCCTTTGGGGCTCATGAGACCGGCTCGCGAACAATTCAATTACAAGCCGACTGTCGTGCTCAACGCGAATCGTACGTCTCAAAAAGCGAAAAAGCGTGTTGGAACACTATAAATATTAAATTGGGCATATTCTGGGCGGCGCAGCTGCTCCGCGATAACCACGAGATCAAATATTCAAGCACACACTCATTGTGTGAAACCGATCACCCTATCGTAGATAATTTTCTTTCTGAACTTATATGCTGTTTTGAGTTGAAATTTTAAAGGACGGACTTTGGACCAGCTTCTGATGCTTTGTGTCTGAACTTCTGAAGGTTTTCGCTGACTTTTGTACAGTTACCAATAAAAAGAAGAATTGACTTTATCACAAGTTATGGATAGTTTATTCTAAGTGCTAGTGTGAAGCGAATTTTTGTTGTGTTGTAATTTAAATATTGGGTCATTACATATGAAATTGGTGTTTTTTTTCTCTCTTAGTATTTTTTCTGTAACTATAAAGATTCAGAGTATTCCTAAAAAATAATTACCTCGTCTAATAATAGACTATATTTTTGAGCTCTTTTGATTTGTTTTGATAATTTGTTGTAAGTTTAATTGTGTTAAAATTGGACACAGAGACAACTCTTTTTAAGTGCCTCCCGAATACATCATTTTATTTGCATTCACTTAAAAACGATTAATAATTTTTATGAAGTGTGATATTACACATATTACTAAAGCTTGTCTAATGATACATGCCAAATATTATCTCTGGATTTGTCGTTGTGAAGAAAACTAAAAAAAATTTAGTATGGAAAATGCAGAATTCCCCAAAATCTCCATACAAAACACCAATTTCATAGGTAAGGACCTATTATCAGAACTCATATAATAGGTTGGGGAAAAAGTTTCTTCGCATTTTTTAAGAAAATTCAAAACATTTTTTAATATAGTTTATTTACATTTAACTAAAGTATGTAGGTACCATTTTGTTCGATAACTTTTTGCCATCTTGTAGGTAGGGACATGATCCCATTGCTATAGAAATTTTGGGACTTCTGGTCAAAATACCGCGACAAGTGGTTTTGGCAGTCCTCTCGTGATGTTAACCTGACACTGCCTAAAGAATTCTGAAGAGACCGAAACAGGTGGAAATCTGAAAGTGCAAGGTCAGGACTATACGGCGGATGCATTAACACCTCCCAGCCAAACTCTCTTAATTTTTGCTGAGTGGCTAAAGATGTGTGAGGTCTAGCGTTATCATGATGAAAAACCACACCCCTTCTGTTGATTAATTCCGGCCGCTTTCTCTCAACTTCTTGCTTTAATCTCATCAGTTGTTCGCAGTAGAGTTCAGAATCGATGGTCCTGCCTGGTGGTAACAGCTCATAATGAATAATGCCCTTCCAATCCCACCACACACACAGCATCACCTTGTTGCGAGTTAACCCGGGTTTCGCCACAGTCTGTGAAGCTTGACCGGCCTTTGACCACGACCTTTTTCGCACGTTCTTGTCGTACGTGATCCACTTTTCATCACCAGTTATCAGCTTCTTCAAAAATGGTTCGGTTTCATTACGTCGTAATAAAGAATCACAAATGAGTACACGGTTCATTAGGTTTCTTTCAGTGAGCTCGTGAGGTACCCAAATGTCAAGCTTTTTTGTGTACCCAGTTTTTTTCAAATGCGCCAAAACTGCTTTGTGGTCAATTCCCAGTTCTTCAGCTACGTCGTAACTACTGACATGCCGATCTTGCTCCACTTTTTCAAAAATGGCATCCATTTTATCTGTAATAGGGCGACCAGAGCGACGTGCATCTTTGACATCAAAATTTCCGGATTGTAAACGCTGAAACCAAATTTGTGCTACTCTCACAGACACTGCACTAGGTCCATAAACATCGCAAATTTTTTTCGCGGCTTGCGTTGCATTTTTACCTTTTTTGTAGTAAAATTTTAAAATGTATCGAATTTCTTCATTAGATTCACTCATCTTGCCGTACTAAAAAACAAATGAAAATCATTCATTTTCCTAATTTGAATTTGGAATTATGTTCTTTAAAATTTAAACTTTCAATGATACCAAAACCAGCCAGATACAAATAGTATAGCCAAAGAGATTTTATTACAAGTTTATACATACTATAATGCGAAAAGACTTTTTCCCCAACCTAATATGTTGATGATAGCGCTTGTAACATAACAACGTTGCTACTCCCAAAAGGTAGGCAGATGTAGATAGACCACACTCTCAGCTGATATGTTTTAAATTCAATAATGGAATTTTTAAAATTTGTTCCCATAAAAATACTTTTTCAAATAAATTTATTGCCGTCGAATAAAAAGTAAGTAAGAATATTTCAAGATACACTATTTACAATGATGAATATCTCGCTGTGTTAACAGAAGAACCAAAGCATATTGTTATATTTTACAACTAATATAAAAACCAGCATTTTTAAGAAATATTTTAAGACCACAAGCGAACGAGCGAGGCGAGCAAAGCGAACGTAGCAACATCAGAATTAGCTTGCAAATTAATTTGTATTTCGTAATAATCCATGTATACAAAAGTTACATAATGCGCTGCAATTTTAATTCGAGAAGATACATTTAATTTGGTTCTAAATAAATTAACGGTAATGCGTAACTCACGTATATTTAACTGGAACAGTTAAATTTAATTAATCAGTACTTTAAAGCAACTGGTGGTGTATCTGCAGTGGTTTAATTATTGCATGTCCGTCCTCAGCTTATACGCGTCCCACTGCTGGGCACAGGCCTTCTTCATGATGAAACATGAAGAGAATGGGCCGTAACACCACCACGTTGGCCCAATATCGCATGTAATTAATTTATTTGGATTGACAGCGTGGAGTGGTAATAAGTACTCTTACTTAAACATGAAGCAGTTTTGTAAGCCTAACTTGACCGAAACACGATTCAATTTATTCATATGAACTTTAAAAAATGTTCATTATGGCTGCTGTAACCAAATTTCTGACAGTTCTTACTGGTTATCATTTAATTGTATCGCTTTTGTTTTTCATGCTACGTTTCTCTTGCCACCCAATCCCAATCTCTTGCCACCTCTTGTCACAAGGAATGTTATTTTCTCAATTGATTATTAACATTTAAAAGTTTTGTTTGCCATCTTTGTTTCTTTGATACGAGTTCAGAATCTAGACCAGAAAAGTACTCACAAAAATAGAATATCCTAAGCTAGTTAAGTATTTATAGGGTTTATTCGGAGCCGGAAATGTAGTTACATGACTGCTTGGCGAAAAAATGAATGCCATGCGGCGGGTCATATGCACTAACAATATTGGGAGGTTCTGGTTCTATAATTTTAATGGAGAATAAAGACATGTGGCACTCGGGGACTGCCGCGGTAAAGCTATTGCATAGCATTTAGTATCAACTTATGCAATTATAATTTTATTTATTTATTTTATTCATGCAGTATTTCTTTTTCTTTGATATTAATTCGAGTTACACTTTTTGAGCGTGGTGACCGATAAGAAAACAAATTTTTCTATTATTAAATAAATAAAAATGTTAATATTGTTTAAAATATTTTTTTTTTTAATTTTTTTTTCTCATAAACAGCTGCTTATGTATTCGTCCGATTTTGGAGCAGCTCGTCTCGATTCGTGCGAGTTTCGTAGAGTCGTACAATACGTCTAATCGCACGCACACAACGCCGTGTCTAAGACTGCCGAACTGAAACGACGTCAGACGATGCACGGCCTTCAAGCCACACCTCCTTGCGCATCGGAGTGGGGAGCGTGAGGTTTTTTCGTTACGGAATTTCTGGATTCGGTCCCCGCGCGGTCCAAGCTATGCAATAGCTTAAAAACTTTTGTTAACTTTGTTTGTAATAATGTATTAAAAAATGTTGATTTTGTTTTGTTTCTTCTCTTATGTAACGCACATAATGTTAGTAGTAGTAGTTAGTAAATATTGGGAGATATTGGTTCTGGTAATATTTTGTATCTTCACTATATTTTCGCTCGTTTAACTCACGTCATGTTATGAGATTATCTGCCCTCTTAGCATGAACACTGCATTATGATATATTTCAGGTTTTTATCACGTTCGATGGTCACAGTACTATGGAATTTGACAATGGGGCGTGTTAAATCGTGTAACGATACGCTATATCAGTATTAGCGACTCTTTGCTGTTATTGCACTCTTCTCTGGCCATTTGTTCTTTGTTTCTGTTTTTAAATTAAGCAAAACTGTCTCTTTTCATTGTTTTTGGTCTTCAATTTACATTCCTATTAGAGTCAGCGTCTGGAACGGTTGTCTGGACGCATATAAATATAACTGTTGTAACAAAATTATAATATATATGAGTAATAAACTATAACAATAAATGTTCAAATAACTTAAAATAACTTTACCAAGGCACTATTGTAAGCCCTACCTTTTATAATATTCGTTTAATTTTGTGTTCAGTGATTTGCGTTATTTACCTTTTTATACATTGTTCCAGTTGTGCCTTTTAATTTCAATAAAATCAAATAGAGACAAGTCGGCCTGTCGTTTTTATTCTACACCAACCTACACACACACGGTTACACGTTTGTAACCTATCCACGTTACAAACGTGATATATCTCATCGCGCTGCTCATGCTATTTAGTTTAGTGGTTATCTCAAAATCCAATCAAAATGGAGTTAATCAAAATCCAATTAGTTCTATTTTCGCAGTTTGATTTTGCCTATCTTTTTGTTAAGCACTGCATGAAAATGTAGATAGTCACTATATCAAAAAAAAAAATATTCTTAGTGTTTTCATGGTAAGAACACACCATGGTTACACCGAAATCGTCAATTTCAATCTACTGTCCATTACATAAAAAGGATTTGAATCTCGATTTGTTAAATATAGAATAAGACAAAGTAAAAATTTAGCTTTCTAACTGGATATAGATAGATTCTATATATAGAATTTACCTGCTGATTGTTCATTGTAAGCAAAACATTTTATTTGTCACGCAGACAGTGACGTCACAGCTGCACACGGGCTAACCATAAAGTACCGTTGTCTTTGTCATCATGATCACTATCTAACGGCTTTCTAATTTTGACATGCCTTATCCATTTAAAGTTTTTTTTATTACTTCAAGACTTATACAGAGTGAAATCGGTTATCGTATTAACATAGACTCTGAATCAAATCGTTAATTTTGTATTGCGAACTGAATTCTTGTCAGGAGATAGCTGAGAATGCCCATTTTTATTTAATTTGACACAGTTTTCAATTTAACCACCTGATAGGTTGCCTAGATTGGGTATGTACAAGCGTTATATCTGTCTCCTTTTCTATGTAGATGACACTGTAAGTTGTCGACTAATGAGATAGTCACTTAAGGATCACAAAGAGTTGTAACTCTCTGGCGTAATGGTTGACACCAACGGTTGTTGGTCGTGAGGTCCAGGGTTCGATTCCCACCGGGGGCAGGAGGTTTTCATGCTCGGTTTGGTTGATGGTAGAGCTTCAAAGCCTGCCTCGCTAGTTACCTCCGTCTTATCTAAAATCTGTCGCCATAATAGCAATGTTATGCATTGTTGTATTCCGGCAATTAGAGGCAAGATAGCCAGTTCCTCAGCTGTCGAGGAATACAAGTAAAGCTCGCTTCTAAGTTCGGCAAAAGTTAAAAAATCTCATACATAGACAATTTATTTATGATATCACGTCATAAATATATTCGTCATGTTACTAAAGCGACGGTATCTAGGAATTTCTTAGTCTCACTCTGCAAGCCGGGATACAAAAAAATAATACAAGCTCTAAAAATAGGTTATACCTAGATCGACCTTTGCCGACAGCTCAGTCCCTCCCTGATAATAAATGATAAATGTCAATGTTTAAAATATTTCTTTTTGGAATCAAGAGCGAAGTCAATTCTTAACACTTGGTGCTCTCATAGAATGACAGCTTCATTCATTATTACGCGCTGTTCAAAGAAATATTACAATATTTACACATATATTCCCTGAGGTGTTGACATTCATATGTCACAAGGCAGCGGTAGCCGAGTTGGGACGGACGGGGTACTTCTCGTTCGAGGCCACGGGACTCGCAGGGTCGATCCCACGTCGAACCCGCCGCCTCCACCACTGAGTTTTAATAAAACTTATGTACAGTTGGTTTTTTTCTTTTAACATTCACACCTATCAACTAGTCCCATTTTAAGAAACTAATACTGCTTGTGTTGCGGTCACTAGATGACGGATAAATATATTTAATAAAAAGTAAAATAAATAAATATCCTCAGACATTCACACCTATCAACTGGTCCCATTTTAAGCAACTAAATGCTGTTGTGTTGCTGACACTAGATGACGGACAAATATATTTAATAGATAAATACATATAAATATCCTAAATATATATAAATATAAACATCCAAGACTGGAGAACAAATGCCAGAAAATTCATCACACAAAATTTTCCTCCACCGGGAATCGAACCCAGAACCTCTCCAGATGGCGACGCCTGAAGCCGGCATACAGACCACTGGACCACGGAGGTCGTCATTTTGTAAATATCGCTTGCCTTAATTGTGCCCTGTGCATGGCAACAGGCTTGCCACCTGTTACATGGGGCTTAATATATATGTATATGGCGAGATTAACATCTCTGAGCTCGGTGGCGTTTTTTCCATACATTCACTGCGTCCATAGCCTTATACATCCCACTGCTGGGCACAGGCCTTCCTCATGGAGAAACACATGAAAAGTATGGGCCGTAACACCACCACGCTGGCCCGAAACGTTGCAATAGCGAAAGCAAGCGTACTAACACGTTGCCACCGAGCTTCACGTTACATATACTTCAGTTATATGACTAGCGCGACATCGTCCGCAGTTACTATGTTTTTTTAACTATCTCACGGGAACCCTTTAATTTTCCGAAATAAAAACTATCTAATATATTGACCAGGGATATAAGGTATCACCATGCAAAATTTCATTGAAATTGGTCCAACTATTTCGGATATTAATTAGCCTGTACCACAGACAAACACAGAGAAAGGAAAATTTAAATAGAGTTTTTTTTTGTATTTTCCTCTTTTTAATCCCCCTGACTTGGTTGGATGGATAGTATCGGATAACAAGGGCCATGGTTTAATGTGCCCACCGATTTTAGCTTTTGCTGCCAACCCCGACGTATGGTCGGGGTCTACAAACACGCGCAGTACATGCCTTTGCGTTTATGTTAATGTTTATCCGTGCTATGGCCGCTTGCAACACTGAGTATCACTCGAGCGTTGCCGACCTCTCAAAATATTGGGTCCTTACCTATCAAATTGGTGATTTTATTCTGGCTTAGCAATTTGTCCGTAACTATTAAGTTTCAGAACATTCTTATAAAATAATTGCCTCTTCTAAAAATAGACCATATATTTGAGCTCGTATTATTTAATTTGATAATTGTTTGTATGTTTAATTGTGTTAAAATTAGACACAAAGACAATTATTTTTAACTGCCTCCCGAATACATCATTTGATTTGCATTAACATAAACGATGAATAATTTTTATCAAGCGTGTTCACACACATATTGCTAAAGCTTGTCTAATGATACATGCCAAATATTATTATTATCTTTGGAATTGTCGTTGTGAAGAAATCTCAAAAAATGTTAGTATGTAAAATGCCCCAAAATCTCCATACAAAACATCAATTTCATAGGTAAGGACCTAATATTAAATACAGGGTGTATAAATTTTGAATTGTTTTCGGAATAAGTAGGAACTCAGAACTTAGGGGATATTTGATGCGTAAATTTCTTAGTTGTTGTTGCAGCATTATATTCGGGGCTCTTGCAGCATTGTTGCAATTCAAACCTTATTTCTTTGGTAATTGTGGTTCCAACTTGTTATAATATGTTTTGTGACTATGACGTGTTGAGAGGATTCTTCCTTTCCTTTTCTGTCAATCCTATTATTTCTTCCGCGAACTGGGTATTGTAATAGGAAAATAAGAACTTCTACTATCTGATACAGACGGTTAATTAATTCAATCGTTTTTTAATTTCAGTACTATCTGTACTTTGGTCACTTTGTACATAAACATATGTGTAAAATATTACCAATTATGATCAGTTTACAAACAAATGTTGTGATCCATCAAATCTACTTTAATTAATTAACTTTAAAACATAATAAAGCTTTTCCATGATACCTTTGACCGATGAGCTCGGTGGTGTACTCTTATTAAAACAATATTGAAAACTAAGCACCCTTCGTCTAGTTTGGTTTCTGGATGGGTGACCAAAATTTGTGATCTTGATTTCCGTGCGTTAGATGAAAGCTATTGGAACCATGAACCAAGCATGCCTCTATGGCAAAATGTAAGTGTGTATGTTCCTCAGCCTACCCCTTAGGGATATAGGTGTGATAATATATATGTATGCATGTAGCTCATTGAAGCAGCGTGGAAGACACTCCATTACTCCTCAAACAGGAAGCGTCGGCTGTTAGTTGAAAATATCCGCAAATACAATTCTATTCATAGCCGGCCATAAATCATAAGAATATAGTATGTTCATTGACAAGCATGTTGTTCATTATTGCCCGATATATTTCGTCATCAACGGCTTAAGCTAAGGGTTCATCCAATATTTAGCAATAAATATCAATCAGTGACACCGCCATATTACCAGACACCTAACGACGGTGGAGGTCAGACTATCCAAACTTTGGTGGTCGTTCAACCGACTTTCACCTGAAAAAACAACGTGTTAGAAATCAATTCGTATGTTGATCAACTAAATTTTTTATATTAAACAATAGGGGTTAAAGTATGAAATTGCCGTGTTTTTTCTCTCTTAGTATTTTATCTGTAACTATTAAGTTTCAAAGTATTTAAAAATAATAATAACCTCCTCTTAAAATAGACCATATTATTGAGCTCTTTTGATTTGTTGTAAGTTGAATTGTGTTGAAATTGGACACGGACACAACTTTTTTTGAATGCCTCCCGAATACATCATTTGATTTGCATTCACTTAAAAACGATAAATAATTTTTATGAAGAGTGATATCACACATATTGCTAAAGCTTGTCTAATGATACATGCTCAACATTATTATCTCTGGATTTGTCATTGTGGAGAAATCTGAAAAAATTTTAGTATGGAAAATACTTCTTCCTAATAATCTCCATACAAAACGGCATTTCATACTTTAACCCCAAATAATTTGGAAAGGCAGCAATTTAGATCTATATAATCATCATCATCAAGTATTGGTCCCAGTGCTATGCTAAAATCATCATGTTCCGGTAACATATCATCACGACTTTTCCCCCTAAGGGCGAGGCAGAGGTGTTACCACTTACATTTCGACTGATATTATGTTAAGTCCCCATGTAACAGGTGGCGAGTCTGTTGCCATGCACCGGACACAATGTGAGGCAAGCGATATTCACAATGAACTAATTAGACTAATAAAATCAAATCAAAAATATCTTTATTTTATAGGCTTTATATACAAACACTTAAAAACGTCAATTAATGAATAAGTGAATCTACCACTCGCTCGGAACGCAGACATCCCCGAGAAGAGCGAGCCAGAAACTCGAGGGTTGCTCTTTTTGTCACATTTTTTACAATTCTTGTTTTTTATAAATGTTAGGCTAATACAATCAAGTGGGTCGATTATGAACATAGATTTTTAGCATTATAATCAGGAAGAATATATAACACTTGAAACAATGAACGGTGTTGAAATTCGCTAAGCAATTAAGATAAAAACTAAATAATTAAACCATATATTTGACATAGCAGAAAAATATATGCCTAATACACATAATACCGCGTTGAATAAAATTCTGGTCTCATGCGGATCGGTGAGTAGAAACGGCTGCATTAGCGATCGGGACCAACAGAGTAACGTGCTTCCGAAGCAGACGAAAGAACTCGAGATAACAGGATTTTGGCCACCCATCCAAGGACTAACCATGGCGAAAGTGACTTTGTTTCTTTATTGAAAGCCGAAGCGAACCACTACCACTACCGAGTCTCAAAATACACTACGAAAACACGAACTATAAGTACAACAATAACAGCGAAGCGGCTCAAATCAAATGTTAGTTAACCCGTCGCGTGCAGTGTCCTAACCGTAGAACAGTTTTACCACGGTTCTAGCAATCATTGCCTCCTTAAATATTTCTCAGACGTTGTATAATAAGGATGTGTCGACTTTATTTAGTGGTTTATACGGTACACGGGTTAATTATAGGATAAGTATATTACTTAAAAAAACATCTTGTGGCAATGGTTACTTTGGTTTAGTTTGCTCGGGAATGAACTAACAAATGAATTTGATTTCCTCTTGTACAGTCACTAGCAAAAAGATATCACGCTTTTTTGTTTATCACAAATGACAAGATACTAAAACAGTCATATTTTTGCTGGCCACTCTCCCACAAGCGTTAACATAAAACTGATTACAGATTTTTTTTATTAGAACAGGCAACTTAGGTATAAACTTTCTTTAGCTGTCTTCGGTTGGTCATATTGCCGACCGACGCAGATATGTGAATGAAATTCATTAAACACAGGCGAAATGTAGGTGTAAACACATATCTTCAAGAAAATAGGCATGTAGACTTATGTACACAAAAATGGGTTTAAGGTCTATTTATTTCATAGGTACTACTGACAGACCCCGACCTAGTACTACTGACAGACTAACAAGTACATAAGTACAAAACTCACCATTTTTACGCGACGAAATATCAGACTAGCTAATATTTTATTAAGTACATCGGAGATGTGGCGCGGGTGCTCGGGGGTGTGAAAAATTCAAGTTGGCTCGGTCCACGGCCCACGGGCGGAACGCCGCACAGGTCTTTCACGAATTTATGTTCCGAAAAGCTTTTAAATATATCAATACTTTACCGCGATTGATTCAAATCGTTGCGGTCTGCGGCTTCGAGCGTGGTTTCTTACTGGAGGTTTATTTTTCAAAATTGCGATGGTTATTATTATCATTTGGCCCATTTTAATTTTTTTAATAGTTTGGGACGGTTTTTAAAGGTTACTTACTTAAATAAAAGAATTGTAAAATGTCTTAAGAGATGAATAACATTATAATAGAAATGCAACTGCATTATGTTCTATTTTTGTAAACTGTTTTTTTTTGTAAAATATCTTTACAATATTCGCGTCATTCGTACTTTAGTAATGAGTTAACAAGTAAAAGTTACATTACATCGAAACTTGTTCGTCATACCGGAAAACTCGAATCGCCGGCCTTTGCAAGGTAAACATGCAAAAAACCGATAAAAAAATTAAGTTAAAACAGTTTTATATTATAGGAAATATGTATGGATTTTAAGCAAATGAATTTAGTGTTAAAGAATTTAGCTGGTTCACTTTGCGTTCAATATCACGTCACATGAATGATCTTTATTGCAAGTCGATTTCTCATAAATACTTTCGCACGTAAATTTTTACCCTACCAGCACATCAACGTGAAACAATGTGTCACAAGAAACTCAGCGATTTTTTATTTAAATAAAAACATCTGGTTATAAATTCACAAAAAAGAGTTAAAATCACTAATACAGATCAATTTTTTGTTCACACATATTTATCATTCAAATCATCTATTTTGTAATACCCTTTTTTCATTAAACAATTTTTAATGTCCAATTTGAACCTATGTATAGATAAATCCAGAAAAACATGAGGCAATGTATTAAATATCTTCACACTTAACCTAACAGTTTACATAATTTGTCAAGTCTGACTTTCGGAATAGCAAGCATATATAGTAACAAGATGTTAATTTACGTATCGTGTTTATTTACTATCTTTTTTAATTTGAATGGGATTGTTCTTGACCACTATGAGCCACACGTGAGGTGAGGTGTACCGTAGAGCGAGCTTTAACAGAAAGTGCAGAAAAAAAATTGTAAGCTGATTGAAGCCGTTTTCGTTTTAAACCATCATCATTCAATCGGCCACTGTTTGAGATAGGCCCACCCCTGTCCGCATCCATTAACTGATCTAATGAAGTGATTGTGTTATTATCACGCGCAAATATTATTTATTTGTAACAAAAACCGACTTTCTGTACAAATACTGTTTTAACTTATAACATAGAGTATAGCGGAAATTTAAAAAAATATAATAATGCTATGAAAAATTGCCGGTTACATAGCTCCGTAGTATGGACAGCTGTTGCAACGTTATACCATTGTAGCGCGCGGCCATGTTCTTGTGCTTCCACTACAGAAGTTTTTGAAGAATTGTTAATTAGTTTTTTTACGAAGCGTAATGTAAATAACAATGTGTAAAAAGTGTTGAAATATTTTCTTAGGATTTTTGTGCAGTAAGCACGTTTCGTGAGCTTTAAAAATTTTAATACGATAGGGAGTTGGGAGTGTTTTTTATTTAAAGCTGGTTCACACGGAATCGTATAGTGTTGTATGAATTAAAACATTAAATTGTTATAATGATTAGTATTTAAAAATGATAAAATAATCCGTGCGTCTCTTGCTAAACAGGCCAGATTATTTCATAAGTACAGTCATGAACAAAAATATGTGTAGTAGACTAGTACTCTTCATCCAGTGAAATAAACTGACAAAAATGTATTTTACATATTTGGTGGACATTTTACCTTCGAGACTCCTTATTGAGAGTCCATTCAAATGGAATCTTGGAAGGCAGAAATGTCCAGAATTCGTCGTTCGATAAGCGAAGTTTCACGGTAGAACCAGATGATAATGTTATCCGATTGCCTATCCAACAGTTACCACAAGTACCGAGACTAGAGTTATTTATAGTATTAAATGATAAAAGCTATCATTTTACCACGCTTTTATTTATCATACGATGGAATAAAGCTAGCCGCACACACAATAATATCTATATACCTAAATATAATATAACTGTAGAGTTCGAACATCTGTGCAAGGAAACAAAATGCTTAAAATCAAGTCAAGGGGATGTATAAAGAGGGAAAATACAAAAAAAAAACTTTACATTTTTGTTTCTCTGTCTGTTTGTACGGGCTAATCTCCTAAAAACTTTAACTGCGGACGAAGTTACCGACAACAGTGTAGTCAATAAAGCGCTTATTGACAATATTATTGCGAATGCCTAGCCAATATCGCATTACTGGTCGCACACACACAATATTATTGTCGATGTGCACTTTATTGACAATATTATTGTGTGTGTGTGACTATCCTTAGGCATTTGTTCCTCAAACGCCATCTTAATTATGTCCTTACTAATTATTTCTCGGTGATATATGCTAAGAAGTGCATATGTTAGAACTAGTGGAGGTACTAAGGAATCGTACTAATATAATGTTTCTCACAGCCGCGGACCTCCCAAACCACTTTCACTTGTAGCTCCGACGAAACACTCTCTCGTCCAAGACTTGCATCACTTGCTAAGTAATTAATCGAATCGTTTAAGTTGTTAAATGAAGAAGGATAACATTGTTTTTAAAGTTAACCACTCATTTTGATAGATAGATAAAAACCCGGAGATTTCGTCACTTATTGTATTTATATTTAAAAACTTAAGGCACACTGAAACAATTTATATATAAGTTAATTTCACAAATCACTGAACATATAACTTAAACATTATTATAAAAGGTAAGGCTACTTACAATAGTGCCTTGACAAGGTGATTTCAGTTGTTTGAACATTTATCGTTATAATTTATTAACTATAAAATTGTTATAATTTTATTTATCAACACTTAATTTTTATAATTTATTGGCGTTTAGACAACCGCTCCAGACGCTGACTCTGATAGGAATAAAATTGGAGACCAAAAACAATGAAAAAAGTTTAAAAACAGAAACAGAGACAATGGTCAGAGAAGAGCGCAATAACAGCAAAGTGTCGCTAATAATGGTTGCAATAGACACCGGACCGGGAACAACGGCTTGACGTGCCTTCAGAAACGAGATAAAAAAGATTGGTCACCCATCCAGAGTCCGAACATGGCGAAGGTAGCTTTGTTTTCGATTGAAAGCCAAAGAAAGAACCACTACGCCAACAATCCTCAAAGTAGGGTTATTTAGCCTCAGTAAGGAGCTCCTACCTCGGTTACTTCGAACGGACGATAATTCCGCTTCTTTTAATTTTTTTAAAATAATATTTGCTTATACTCGTATCTAGTGCGCGGAGTAATACCGGAATTGTTTGTTCTATAACTGAAGCAGACTTTGTATGTCCGATTTGGTGTGCGCTTTTTTAATTAAGTTATTAATTGGCAATCGAGTAATGAATATATGTACGTGCCGACCATTAGTAGGATTAGTTCTTTTCGTTAAGTATTTTTTTGCTTATCACTGTGCCGCATATCTTGTAAAAAGAGATGCTCAACAGCTTTTGTTGTAATATAATTACGCTCAAAAAATTTGGTTGGAAATTATTGTTTATAACCAAATAAAATTTTACCGCATTAAAATTCGACGTATAGATTGAATTGACAGGATTAAACGATCATCAAGGTGGAGGACCTCGGTGTCGTAGTGGTTAGTGCGCTTTGGCTTTCGATATTGAAACCGAAGCTACCTTCGCCATGGTCAGGCCTTGGATGGGTGACCAAAACTTTTTGATCTCGGTCCTCCGTGATTCGGAAGGCACGTTCTATCTACTAACCCTCATTGGGCCAGCGTGGTGGTGTTACGGCCCATACCTACTCCTCCGTGAGGAAGGCTTGTGCCCATCAGTGGGATGTATATAGGCTGACGCCGACGAAAAAGGTCGAGGTGGCTATATCCTAGCTATTCTTGTGTTGGTAAAGACTTTTCCTGGGCTTATGTAAAAAAAAATTTAAAACAACAGTAGGTAAATTGTAGTAAGAGTCGAAATGCTATTCAGCAATAAGTACATGTGCGGTCGTGACTTTCGTCCCTCAACTTCACACGGTTTCACAATAATAACTGCTTGCGCAAAACCGATGCGCATTGACTTTCCAATCTCTCATATTTCCTTTGTGCGTTCAATCGAATTGCGCAATATAATTTTTGCGTCCTAACCGTTCTTCGTTTCGACTTAAGTGCTAAGTCAATATTTAAAAAACATTCGAATCTTGCGCACGAAACACGAGTCGTATTGAAAGGTACATGTTTTTGAATCATGTTACTTACATTGTCGTGTCTTTATATATTCGATGTCTGTGTGTTTGTGTACCAGAACAAAAAAATATTTATCTTTAAGCATGAAGTAACAAACCGCAATTTACGTTCTGCATATAAAAATAAACTCCAGTGGCCAACGACGGAGTTATCTCTTGTAAGAAATAATAGTTACATAATGTGCATTAAAGTTTATAATAAATTACCAGATAATTTTAAAGAACTGACATTGTCAAAATTTAAATTTTTTGTTAAAGAGTGGCTGACCGAAAAATGTTTTTACAGCATTCAAGAATATTTAGAATATAAGTAGTAGTAACATGGCCTTTTTTATTAGTTAATGATAATGTTCATAAGCTGTGTATACGCCTGAAAAGGTACAAACAAGTGAAATGTTTAGTATGTAATTAACAATAAGACCTGTTTTTTGTGACCTTGTTTTTATACACAATAAATACTTACTACTTACTTACTTACTATATAACACCAAATATATTTTGATTTTCTCCGTAGGAATTCACACACATACCCTTCGGATTGAGCTATGTATATGTCAAGTTAAAGTAACAATTAAAAATGTTGAAGAAATTGTTCTGAATTCAAAATTCAAAGAATCCATCTCTTAAATTTTTAATGGAATGTCTTGACCTGGATACGTGTCATTTGAGCCGTCCCTGGCCGCACCATAGACAATTTTATTACTCCGCAGCACTGGCCAAATGCTGCTGCGTCTCGTTCTCTCATTATTAGTAATGGTTGTTCAAACGTGCGCCGAACAATAGAGTTCAGTGATAGTGTTGTGCTCGCGAGTATTTATCAGATGATTCGGTCACCCCGAATATATGGATCCGGGAGAGAAGGCTCGCAATATTATTACACAATTTCGCATCCAGGCGCTGTGATGTAATAGTGTATCGATATTTTTTTAATTCTCCATTGTGCCAACTTTTCTGTACTCTTTTTGTAATTTATTACAAGATTTTTGTAAAATGTATTTTTTTATATTTTTTTTACCATTTGACTGATATTAAGTTACTGCAGTAGTCTATGTATGACAATGTTATCTTCCTGAAATCGTCTACCATTTGGTTAAAAGTGACGAGTGAACCTTGTGACATAATATTGGGTCTTAATTGGGTATATTGGTTTTTTTTTTCTCTCTTAGTATTTTGTCTGTAACTATTAAGATTCAGAGTATTCCTAAAAAATAATTCCCTCGTCTAAAATTAGACTATATTTTTGAGCTCTTTTGATTTGTTTTGATAATTTGTTGTAAGTTTAATTGTGTTAAAATTGGACACGGAGACAACTCTTTTTAAGTGCCTCCCGAATACATCATTTTATTTGCATTCGCTTAAAAACGATAATTAATTTTGTGAAGTGTAATATTACACATATTACTAAAGCTTGTCTAATGATAGATGCCAAATATCAAATATCTTTGGATTTGTCGTTGTGAAGAAAACTGAAAAAATTTTAGTATGGAAAATGCAGAATTCTCCAAAATCTCTGTACAAAACTACAATTTCATAGGTAAAGACCTATTATTAAGATTGATATATTTTATATAGAATGTCTTTAGCCTAACGATTAGTACGCACAGGCCAGATTAAAGAAATGGCTTTTTCTAATCTTGATAGAGACTCGTGTTTGTGTAGTCAATGATGTTAGGACTGTTAATAATAAAGGTACTTATTTTAAGTCCAATTATTGAATTTTATTGCTTGTCTTTCACTGTGCCCTTTGCGTGGTCACAGGGTCCCCTGCTACAGAGAGATTTTATAAAACCGAAATCCATAATAATATTATAAATGCGCAATTATATATGTCTGTCTGTCTCGCATTCACGTCAAAACTACTAAACCAATTTAACCGAAATTTGGTACACAGATAGTCTAGAGCCTGAGAAAGGACATAGCTACCATTAACCCCGATATTCCCACAGGAACGGGTGCCATGCGGGTGATGTTAAAAAATTTAAATAACGCCTCCCAGAAAAATTAAGGACAAATTTACGCCACTATGAACTTTGCTTCTAATAATAGCTTAGGAGTAAATTTTCAGTTCCACCTATTGAGGCTACTGTTCCAATTTGAAAAAAATCTTTCAGGGTTGAAAATAGCCTATTTATTCTATCACACTATCTCAAAGTAACTATTCTACGCGGACGAAGTCGCGGTCAAAAGCTAGTATAACATGAAGGAACATACTTTGACCGGTGTAGGAAGAAAATATTCATTCTATAGAAATACTCACACATACGTTTGACAGATAATTGCTCTGACTTTGAATCGAATACAAACTATCACCTGCCAAATGTGTCAACATATTTTTGAACGGGACTGTACTGTCATCACCACACCAGTGTAGAGGGCGAAGCCTTCATTCATGGTTGTTTTCTTGACTTAAACTGTTATTTGTTGCTAGTCGTTGTTAACCGTTCGTTCCATTGTTACAGTTACGACCGCGACCAGCCGTTCTCGTTCCAGATCGGCGTGGGACAGGTCATCAAGGGCTGGGACCAGGGTTTGCTCGACATGTGCGTAGGTAAGTGTACCTCTTACTGTACCATCTTCTAGTATACAGGGTGTAAACGTTAAGCGTGGACAGGCGATTATTGGTTTTTTTTTGGTATTTAATTTATTTTTATTTATTTATACTTATCTATATTTTATCGAGTTTATATATTGTTTAATTATATATATCATTTTATTTGTTCAGTAATGTATATGTTTGCATAGATTTCTGTTTTGTCTTGTGCACTGGTGTCGCTTCTCTCACATCTTGAGATCACACACCAGTGACGGGTTGACTGGAAGATATCCCTATTAGAGATATGTCCTCCCTTGTATACTTCTGCGTTTAACACTGTAATTTTTTGTTTATGTGCAATAAAGAGTTTATATATTCCTTAAATATAACAGGAATCAGAAAACTTCAAACTGATATCGAAAATGCGTCACTCATGAAGTAAATTCACATTCAAATATAGTAATCCATACGAATATTATAAAATGCGGTTTGTCTCGCTTTCACGTCAAAACTACTGAAACAATTTAACCGAAATGGTGCACAGATAGTCTAGAGCCTGAGAAAGAGCATAGGCTACATAATTAGGTGATCAAATTGTCGACCTCCGTGGTCGAGTGGTCTGTACGCGCGCCGGTCTCAAGGCGTCGCTATCCCGAGAGGTTCTGGGTTCGATCCCCGGTGGGGGCAAATGTTTGGGTGATGAATTTGTTCTCCATTCTTGGATGTTTATTATATTATGTATATTATTACTAATTATATGTATTTATCTATTAAATATATTTATCCATCATCTAGTATCCGTAACACAAGCAGCATTTAGTTGCTTAAAATGAGACTTGTTGATGGGTGTGAATGTCTGAGGATATTTATTTCTATTTATTATTATTTATTTATATATTAAAAAAAGCTATGGTCATGCAATGGGAGGAGCTCGGAGGCGTAGTGGTTCTTACGCTTTGACTTTTGATGGCAAAAACATAGCTATATTCGCCGTGTTCAGTCCTTGGACGGGTGATCAAATCTTTGTGGTCTGGAGAATGAAAACCATTACGCCACCGAGGTCCCATTGCATTGCGATTGCTTTTTTATACTTAGTGAACGTGATGCTTCGTAGTTTGGCTTTCGAATATCGAAAGCAAAGCAACATTCGCCTTGGTCAGTCCTGGGATTGGTGACCAAAACTTTATGATCTCGAGAATAAAAACTACTGCGCCATCGAGCGTCCCATTGCATTGCCATTGCTTTAATTACACCGCAAACGCTATGAAGAGTTTATTAAACATTAAAGAGTTCCTCCGCGCTTAATGTTGAGCTGTTGGTCCCGTTATTCGTTCGTTGAGGGCCAAGCGAACGCCGGCGTTCGCGAACAATGTATGTTGTAGTGTCATTGTGTCTCGTTTTGTGGCCGTTGAGGGGCTAATCATAGACAAGGGGTATCGAGCACGTTTCATAAACAAGTCACCCCTATTAGCCCGAGCCATAGACAATAGCCACCGGACACAATAAACTTATGGAGGGCTTTGTTGTTTGTGGTTATTGTAGCTGAATACCTCTAGATTGCTTTAGCATTCTGTAGCTAAATAACGCGGCTGTCTCTTTCAACGGCTACCAGGTGACAGAGACAGAGGTATTGCGGCAGCACTCTAGTCTCATGTGGACACAGTCCTAGCTGGACTGTGATTTCTATCGATTCTGATAGAAACAGTTACAATACACCCAGTGTAAGTTATTGTTGTTGTTGTAATTGTAAAGGCTTCTCTTTTCGTTGCGCTTAGAATGTCAATTTCTATGGCGTGAAAAGCGCCCCTAGCGGAAAATAGCTGAAATCACGCATCTCATAGAAAACATTCATAATGCAACTAAAAAAAGGAAGTTTTTAACAATAATAACTTACCTAGGGATACAGAATACACAATGGTAAATAAGTAAAGTCTGAAGTTGCAAAAAAAAACATTTATTACCGTACACTTTATAAGTATTTTTTTTTTAATATTTAAAATTTATTCAAACTTAATACAAATTAAAAGCAATTCAGAGTCAAATAAAAATGTATATCAATATTGCATATATAGTTAAATGTATACAGCAACTGTTATCAAGTCTGGCTGAAAATCGGAATCTCATGCTTTTTCATGACATTCTTTTGGCCTCCAAGGCCCGGCGCACATTATCGGCATCGGCACGGCTCAGTATTTTAGGTGATAAATAGCATCATATATTTACTTCATGTTAACAAAGTAGAAATTTCCATGATATATGCCGTAGTAACAAAAATACCGCTTCGGTATGCTTGAGGCAGCTGCATCGGCGGCCTTGAGGTTGCTCCGGGATACTTGGCATCCTTCAGTACGCTGCCGCCGCGCCAAGGCAACACTCGGGGGTAGTTTGGACCTTACAGCATGCTTAAGGACGCTTCGGCATCCCTAAGGACGTAGCAGCATGCTAAGGCATAGTTGCCGACATTGTGCGCTTGCCTGTAGGGATGCCGAAGGATTCCTTTCCTTGCCGATGCCGATAGTGTGCGCCGGGCCAAAGGCGGTTCCCACACTGAGCCACGACGGTGAGTCGTGCGTTGGTGCGTTCGAACGCGCGTACTTGCTAGTGTGGCGATCGCATCAACGATACGCACCAATGCGCGTACGTGCGTTGTTTCTTCAAATGCAGACGCATGAAATGCATCAACGCGTATAGCTGTGCGTTTTCAGTGTGTTATACTGTGCACCCCCATAGCCTGTACCACTGAGTTTGAATAAAACTTATGTTCAGTTCATCGTTCATCGCTTGCCTCTCATTGTGCCACAGACTCGCCACCTGTAACATGGGGACCTAACATATCTGGCGAAATGAGGGTGCTTAACACCTCTGCCTACCCCTTCGGGGAAAAGAGATGTGATGTTTTTTTTACTGTGCATTTTTTTCTATACAAAAACTCTATATTCTTCTTGATTCTTTTATGATAAAAGTCCTTCAGTTAAACCTATTTTTAATTTTAATTGAGTTTGTTACTACTGGCTCTCCGCGGCTTCACTCGCGTAGTGCCCGTTCCCGTAGGAATATCGGGATTAAATATAGCTTAGGTCACTCGGGATAGTGTAGTGTAAAGAATTTTTCATAACTTAAAGTATTGAAGAACATATTGCGTTTCTCCGTAAATATTGCAAACATGGACATTGTAATTACACACTGGATGTCGTAAAAATATCGTCACATAAATATTTTTTTATTTGTTCACTATTAAAAATAGTTTCCTGTGTCATCAAATTACAATTATTGCATGTTTGCGAACCGCATGGTTGGTCGAAAGGCTACAAAGTTTTTATTTGCTATTAAAAAAACAGTCGTTCTGATTTAGCGCTAGAGAACTATTTAGTTATGTTTTAGTAAACAAAAAAAAAGTTCGCAGTACATAAACACAGAAGTACCAAATCAATGTAATAGGTGGACCTACATTTCAATCAATCAATCAATCAATCAAAAATATCTTTATTTTATAGGCTTGATATACAAACACTTAAAAACGTCAATTTATGAATAAGTGAATCTACGACTCGCTCGGAACGCAGACATCCCCGAGAAGAGCGAGCCAGAAACTCGAGCGTTGCTCTTTTTGTCACATTTTTTACAATTCTTGTTTTTTATAAATGTTAGGCTAGTACAATCAAGTGGGTGAACATAGATATTATGATCTCAATCTGACCACGCATTTTTATCGTCCAAATATTCCTGAACTGTATAGTAACCCTTTTTTATTAATTCTTACATTCTTGCGAAGGTCGTAAGAAACAGCTAGATTGTGCAGGTCCGACCCTTGCAAAGATCCTTAAGGGGGCTTATTTCTACCACTGTGCTTTTAACAGACCACACTATTTGGTCTTACACCTTAACATTATCATCTCGCCTCTATCCCCGAAGAGGTAGAGGTGTTAATACCTACATATCACCTGATATTACAGAGGCACAACAATACAAGCGAAATTCACAATCAAGTCCTCAGCCTATATACGTCCCACTGCTGGGCGCAGGCCTTCCTCACGGAGAAACACATGAGGAGTATGGGCCGTAACACCACCACGCTGGCCCAATGCGGGTTGGTGGGTAGAAACAGTCGCAATAGCCACCGGACCAACGGCTTAACATGCCTTCCGAAAAACGGAGGAGCTCGAGATTACAAAGTTTTGGTCACCCATCCACGGCCTGACCATGGCGAAGGTAGCTTTGTTTCACAACCAAGTACCTACGTTTTATTCAAACAGACAGGCAGTGTTATCGAACAGATTTCTGCGTCTTTCCCAACTCGTCGACCGCTGCTTTTCGTCTGATATTAGGTCCTTACCTATGAAATTGGTGTTTTGTATGGAGATTTTGGGGAATTCTGCATTTTCCATAGTAACATTTTATCAGTTTTCTTCACAACGACAAATCCAGAGATAATATTTGGCATGTATCATTAGACAAGCTTTAGTAATATGTGTAATATCACACTTCATAAAAATTATTTATCGTTTTTAAGTGAATGCAAATAAAATGATGTATTCGGGAGGCACTTAAAAAGAGTTGTCTCCGTGTCCAATTTTAACACAATTAAACTTACAACAAATTATCAAAACAAATCAAAAGACCTCAAAAATATAATCTATTTTTAGACGAGGTAATTATTTTTTAGGAATACTCTGAATCTTAATAGTTACAGACGAAATACCCAATATTCATTCCATGTAACAGAGAGCGAGCCTGTTGCACCGGTCTTATGTTAATTAAAAATCAACCTTATTTCCAGGTGAAACCCGCAAACTGACGATCCCCTCCTCCCTGGGCTACGGCGAGCGCGGGGCCGGCAACGTGATCCCCCCGCACGCGACCCTGCACTTCGACGTCGAGCTGATCAACATCGGAGACTCCCCTCCCACCACCAACGTCTTCAAGGAGATCGACGCAGACAAAGACAACATGCTGTCTCGCGATGAAGTGAGTATCGAGTTAGCCTTCCAAGCTATGGACACGGATGGCGACCACGAACTCTCGAGAGAGGAGGTTAGTTCGGTGGCGGTGAGGTGCATGATTGAGGATCTTATTTCTGAGGGATTAGGGATGTATTTTACTTCCAGACTAGAAATATCTCTTTTTCCTTACTAATTGAGGTTGCTTTAAGTAAAGGACAAGTTTTGAAAATCAAGAATTGGTAGTGTTGTCCAAAACGAGCACATTCTTGGTCTGGGTCTTGTGTTTATACACATGTCTTGGTATTGCGCTCTCAGTATTGGTCTTGGAATTCCAGTTCTTGCTGCCAATGGTCTTGTAAAAATGTAAGACAGACTAAGGCTGCAAGAGCGATTTTGGGCAACACTAAGAATTGGTGTTGATTATATTACATTTTTCACATTCGCTTTTATATTATCTCTACTATAATTATTATTATTATATTATACTCTTTGTAGATATACCTCTAACTTCTGAATCTTTTCTTTTTCTACTAGCCCTGCAGCTACAACATGATTGAGCTAGCAATACTGGGTGAAGGATTAATTTTTTAATTATCATAAACATCGACCCATACAACACTCATACCCCCCGATATGTTGCTAGCTAACATCAAAAGACACGGCAGAAGCTAGTTTTGCAAAAATGACTACAAATTCAATCAATTCGCTATTAGATCTAATTGGCATTTTGTGAATAATATTTCTACAGTAAATAAATACAAAATTAATACAATGTGCTGTGTCCCTGAACACTCGAAATAGATTTTAATAGTTTTCGCTGACCGCACAACTGAATGGCGAACCATTTTAGCGGTCGGCTTTTGTTTACATCAAATGGACTTAATTAATTTCAAGCTACTGTGTTTTATTTACCTAATAATATTATTATTTCATTTATTTTATTTATGTACTGAATGTTGCCTAAAATAAATCATTAATATGAATTCAAAACATACAGAACATACTAACAAATATGGTGAAAGGAAGTAAGTAAAAGAAGATAATAACAAGATTATGATAAGGGTGGTATTTAAACGGTCAGCAAAATATTCGAATTTTGGTCAGCAAAAAAAATACAATTGGTCAGCAAACAATTAATTGGGCAGCAAATAAAATGTTTTCTCAGCTACCAAATTGTTTATATATGTTTTGATGACACAAGTAATGTTTTGAAGGGTCACTAAAAATGACCATAACCTAATATCGGAATACATTTCTTAGGAATTAATTCTTGATCTTTCAATTGTCCTTTTCCTAGATTTTATACATTTCCTGTAACATAATTATATTTTGCTGCGCAAATAATTATTTAGTAGCACAACTCAATATTTTGCTGCCCATACAATTATCTTGCTGACAAAATATTTTTTGCTGCCCAAATGATTTTTCGGCTGACCATTTTGTTGCTGACAAAATAATTAAATGGCTGCCCAATTAATTACTTCCCTTATGATAATGTGTATTGAATAAGTACTACACATTGTATTTAAATGCCTATGAGCTCCTTATATAATCTCCTTGTATAATATTGGGTCCTTACCTATGAAATTGGTGTTTTTTTTCTCTCTTAGTATTTTGTCTGTAACTATTAAGATTCAGAGTATTCCTAAAAAATAATTACCTCGTCTAAAAATAGACTATATTTTTGAGCTCTTTTGGTTTGTTTTGATAATTTGTTGTAAGTTTAATCGTGTTAAAATTGGACACGGAGACAACTCTTTTTAAGTGCCTCCCGAATACATCATTTTATTTGCATTCACTTAAAAACGAGAAAAAAAATTTATGAAGTGTGATATTACTAAAGCTTGTCTAATGATAGATGCCAAATATTATTATATTTGGATTTGTCGTTGTGAAGAAAACTGAAAAAATTTTAGTATGGAAAATGCAGAATTCCCCAAAATCTCCATACAAAACACCAATTTCATAGGTAAGGACCTAATATTAGCGAGCCGTGTGGTAGCGGCTCATTAAAATAACACTACCAATCTATATCTTCCTTTGGGTGTCGTAAAACTGCACAACTGCAAATAGCTGATAGCGGCGACGGGCTCACCACCTGTCACGCTGAGTGCAGTCACTGCTTGGTGAAGCGCGGACTACGGCAATGGACAGTTTTTGCAGTGCTTTTGCCTAGTCTCTGACTAACCGTTAGGGGACAGTAGTCGTGATTATATGTATGTATTATATTGCTTAGGTTTTGGTTTTCTTAAAGGTATAATCAGGAGCACGTATGAATGAACTAAAAAAAAGACGTGTGGCACTCGGGGACTGCCGCGGTAAAGCTATTGCATAGCATTTTGTATCAACTTATGCAATTATAATTTTATTAATTTATTTTATTCATGCAGTATTTCTTTTTCTTTGATATTAATTCAAGTTACACTTTTTGAGCGTGGTGACCGATATTTTTCTATTTTTTTTTCGGACGAATACATACAATAACAAAATAAAAGTATTTTTTTTTTGGATTTTTTAATACAATTGCTTATGTATTCGTCCGATTTCGGAGCAGCTCGTCTCGATTCGTGCGAGTTTCGTAGAGTCGTACAATACGTCTAATCGCACGCACACAACGCCGTGTCGAAGACTGCCGAACTGAAACGACGTTAGACGATGCACGGCCTTCAAGCCACACCTCCTTGCGCATCGGAGTGGGAAGCGTGAGGTTTTTTCGTTACGGAATTTCTGGATTAGGTCCCCGCGCTCAAGGCCCGCGATAGAAGCTATGCAATAGCTTAAAAATCTATTTGATTTAAATGTCCTGTTTTATTATATGCGAAGCATGTGTGTGAGGTGGCAAGTGGGCATCTGTTATATGTCTACCTAACCCATCGAGAAGGTGTGATTGCATGTTTGTATGTTTCGGCTGTTGAAGTCCTTGATCTCATCTTCTACCAGCTGATCATTAAAGTTGTTAGTGTGCTCAACGTGAGCGTGTATCTCAGACATGAATAGTATTTTCTGTCAAAAATATACTATATTAATATCCATGCTAATATTATACATGCGAAAGTAATGTCTGTCGGTCTCGTTTTCACGTCAAAACTACTGAACCGATTTAATCGAAACTTGGCTCACATATAGTCTAGAGCCTGAGAAAGGACAGGCTAGTTTTATCCCAATATTTCCATGGGAACGGGTACCGCGCGGGTGAAACCGCGGGAAGCCACTATACTTCATCCAAATCCGATGACGAATGTTTAATAACAAAGCGTTGCCTAGCAACCACTGACAGGCATAAGTTAATTAACCTTTTTCTATCAGGCTTATTTAAAAAATATTAACTATCTTAGGCCCGATTTTTCAATCCTCAGATAAAATTATCCGCCATTTAAAACTATCACTGTCACTTTCTAAAGTCATAAAAAGAAAAGGGACAGAGCTAACATTTGACTGACAGATAGTATTATCTGAGGATTGAAAAATCGGGCCTTACTGTATTATAAGGAAATATAAATAAAGCAATTTTATTTGAATTTAGTTACACAAAACAATTTTTTCAGACGCACTTAACGACAATTGTCTGACTTGTTTCTTCTTCGGTGACGAGAATTTTTGCAGTCCGCTGGGACCGGGTAACGGTTCGCTCATTCTTAATTGTAACAAATTAACAACACAACAAGCAACTAAAACTAAATAACAAAAAACTTAACAAGAAACTTTAACAAACAAGGAAATCACAAAAACTGAGAGAACGCAAAAACACAGTCAATACTCGAAAGCACGACAGCCATATTTAATTTTATAAACAATATAATACGACTAAATTATATACCCTCTTTCGTTTCCAATTCAGTAATATTTTTTTTACTGACAGCAAAACATTATTCATTAAAATTTCATTAAACAATTCAATAATTATTTATAAATTTGTGCTTTACAATTAGTGAAAGTATTAGCAATAATTATAATTGCTTCTGAAACATCACAAGAAAAGGTTTAGAAAAAAATATTGTGTCACGTTATAGCAAAAACGGAACGTCGTACTTTCTTTCGTGGTCGGGTAAAAATATAAAGAATACGCATCTGATTTTAAAAGTTCTTACTGTATAGGAACACGAGGGAAAGTTAGTGTCAATTGCAATTGGAAGATTAGTTTCAAAGTGAAATAGTACATTATGGTACAAGTGTGTAATGTTGGTGATTACCGCTGAGGCGCATTGAGGCCCGAGCCGTCAGGCGAGGGTCTTAAGGAGCCGAGGACGGTAATCATCAATACACACGTGTATCATACAACGTTTTTCAACACACTTCTGAATAATAGATATTTTTCCTTTGAGTTTTCTGGTAGTAAACTTTCCATAACGTTCTGGGCTTCACATCTTATATCGGGCGGTGTACAACATAAATCATTTTCTTCATAAATTGTATTTGCAGACATCTTAATTAATAACTAACTAAATAACTTCAAAAGAGAAAACGAGACGAGTTGTGAAAAATGTTTCATAATGGCGGGAAAATTTAATCAGTTTTCCTATGCGCGCGCATCGGCCATAGACTAATAAATTTCGTAATGGCGGGAAAAATTAATTAGTTTTCCTATGCGCGCGCATCGGCCATAGACTAAAAAATGAGGTTTCTTTTTTTTGGGCTTTTCGCGAATAGCTTTTTAGCGCAAATGTAACCGTAACTCAACCAATAATATTAAAAAAAACTATTACTCACTCGTGAATAATAGTAATGAAAAAGTCACAGTTTGATTATAGGTGTCATTATGTGCCTAATTGCCATGGGATTAGAGCCACTTTATAAGGAAGTGTGTTGAAAAAATAATTACGAGATCAGAGTTTTATCAAGGATATGTTACTTAAAGGGCTGTGAGGTAAAAATAATTTAGATTTTATCTTCATCTTTTATTTTATTTTAAAAGTACTGAGGTTTTGTTTGTTTGAGGTGAGTGTTTCTAGTGATATATGGTAGAGAAATAATTATTATAGAATCAATTGTGAAATTATGTGCAGTAATCGGATCGGAAATACAAGATTTAGCTATTTTTCGTAAACTAAGTTGTGATGACCCTAAACTTGGTTTGTTTACATTTATTCGTCATTGGATTTGGATGAAGTATAGTACTTATTAAATAAAGTTAAAGAGTTTGTTGTTTGGTTGCGTTTGAACGCGCTAACCTACTGGTCCAGCTTGAAAAATGATTTCAGTGTTAGATATCCCATTTATTGAGGAAGGCTATTATTACATCACGCTATCCCTAAAAGACGCAGATGAAATCGCGGGCAAAAGCTTGTTTAAAATATTTTTCTGCCCTGGGTCCTTATCATAAGCCTCTTGTTCTTTCTAGTCGAATTTGTGTAAAAATTACTAAAATTGCTATTTATTTAATGCTATTCTATCTTTGTCAACAGGTGAGCAGCTACTTGAGAAAGCAAATGGTGCCCTCAGACGGCGCAGAAATGAGTGAAGACATCAAACAGATGCTGGAGGGCCACGACAAGCTTGTCGAAGAGATCTTCCAGCACGAAGACAAGGACAAGAACGGCTTCATCAGCCACGAGGAGTTCTCGGGACCTAAACACGACGAGCTCTAAGCTTTCGTACATCCATGGTGCACACCATGACCACAGATTCTGAAGCAGCGATACGAATACGAACTCCCGCTTAAAACCGAAAAAGTAAACTGTCATTAACTGTCACTAATAGCTATAGATTAAATATTTATCAAACGATACAGATTAAATTTTTCCATTGTTAATTTGTGGTTTATGGTTCAAAGTATCGCGTCGTCGTTTCAAAACTAGTGTGTTTTAGAAACCAACTCGTTGCTTTTAATTTATAACAGTATGCAAGTCAATTTTGTTGAGTCTTTTGTACTTAGTTTACCTATGTTGTTTGTGTATCTATGAATTTGTTAAGTATGTTTAGGTACATATTAAATTAGCTAGTAATACTTTTACATAAATATTCGTAATACGTTTTAAATCGTGCATAATAAAGAATTTACATAGTATGTACTTATATAAAATATATTCGTCAATTATTATCTATCAGTTTGTAATCTCAGCCCTAGATAATAACTTACTATACCTTTTATACACTTCTATTGATCGATTTATAATAAAAAATTGGAAATTTCCAAAATTTACAGACTTACTGTTTGGCTGTAGACAATAAATACTGTTGGCAGAATTGCTCTCCATTATTTAGAAATATTTCCGTCATGCATCCTGTTTGAAAATTTCGATAGAAGAACATGTTGTAATATTTAATTAGCAGATTGCTGAAATATTTAAAATATAATAATAAGAACAATTTAGTAGTTCGCAATTGTCGTTAAAAATAATTGGAACGATCATCTGATGCTGTATTTAAGAATAGCTAGGTATATACAATAATGTTACTCCGATAAGTATTTATGTTTATCGAAATAGCTGAAAATATTTAAAATTCCGGTTTATGGCTAGGTTCAAAGGTTGCCATTGTCAGACATGACTATAATTATAATTATGTTCGTGGTTCATTCCAACGTGTTTATTGAAATAAAACTTATTTATATCAATATTTGTCTTTTCTCTACGGGTGTTATTTAAACGGTTAGCAATATATTCGAATTTATGTCAGCAAAAAAATACAATTGATCAGCTAAAATGATTAATTTGCCAGCAAAATTATTAATTGAGCAGCAATAATATAATATAAGCAAAGATATGATAAAGCTTAGTTTCTTCAACCGTTCTGAGAATGAGGCATTCCCATTTCGGGTACTAATAATTTGCGACTTTGATGTATTTTTGGGAATTATGCATAATTCGTTTAGGTCCTAAACCATCGCTGTGAAGTGTTAAATTTGGAAAGAAAATAGTAAAAAAGCGGTAATCCGACATATTTATATCTCGAAAATATATTTTATCATATCGTCGGGGATAGTGCAAATCCGCGAATCTAGCGTTTGCCCGTGAAAACTCAAATTAGCTACATTTCGTCTGGGATAGTGCAAATCCGCGTAACTAGCATTGGATAATTCCGCGTATCTGTCAAATTTAGCCAATTAGATTTTCCCCAGCCAATCCACGCAAAATAAGCAACGTATTACTACCTTTCCCTGTAAAACTTCATTTATTGCAGATACGCGGACTTTACGTGTGGTAGATTCGCGGATTTGCACTATCCCCGACGTTATCGTAGGTACATTCCATTAGTCTTACTCCGCCTAGTCGTAGGCATAAACTGATCGTCATTCAGCGAGAAAAGATAATTGCAGCTGTGATACCTATCTACGTCGTGATTACCAGCCTCCCCATGTCTCACTGCTGGGAGCAGACAGGCCTTCACACATCGAGAAACACATGAGGAGTGCCTATGGGCCTTAACGCTGGCCCAATGCTGGATTGGTGGCAATAGCGACCGGGACCAACGGCTTAACGTGCCTTACAAGTAGCAGCACAAACCTTTAGCGCTGACCGTTGGCTAATCGACGCTGTCTTTCTTATTGGTGCCACGTCAGTACTCCATGCGCAGCGATTGGCAAGTATCACCTCCACGTAACTATCAGCGCTAAAGTGTTGTGCTAATTTTAAAATCACAGAGTTTTGGACATCATTTCAATGACTGACCATAGTGAAAGTAGCTTTGTTTTCAATATAGAAAGCCAAAGCGTAGGCACCAGTACGCCAACGGGAATCTATATTTATAAGAATGGACATTTTGATCATGCAAGTCCGGTACGGATTTAGTAGCTGTTTATGTGAGTTTACAATTGGATTGGATGGATTTTTGCTTATTTTAGTGAGGTAGGTATTCCTCGAAGCGCACCCACTTTTAAAAATAGGGAAGAGTATTACATTTAAGGTATAAATCTGAGAATGTTGAGATGAATGTGTGGAATACCACTCTCTGATAATCACGAAATCTCGATCGTTGATTATGGATAGTTTCAGTTAGTATCCCCAACATCAAGGGCATAATACAAATACCTACTTGACAAAAACCAACGAGTGTGTTACCCTATGTAGAAAATGTAACCTAGAGTTATGTCAGTAGCACGAAATAATCGCGCTGAGTCGGTTTTTAGCGCACAAACACACACGGAAAACCTACGTGCCCCTGTTTTTCACTCAGATCATTAGCTCAAAATTTTCCATTAGGAAAAAAGTTACCCTACGCAAGAATCGTTATTTTTTTATTTTTTCTAAAACAGTGCACAGAGATGTTATTCTCGGCACATGTAGATCTGATTACTAGCTTTTATTTCGTTTCTTCTACACTTACAACCAGTAATAATATTTATTTCGGTACAAAGCATTGAGATGTTATTCACTGTTTAAATATCGCTACTCCAAAGTTACAATTCACAGAACTTATTTGCAATCAAAAGGAATTTTCAACAATGACCGATAAGATTAGTCACATAGTCGATTCGTTTCTCTGCCTGTGCCATTGACATCAGCAATGGGCTGTAAGTAGTGTACCATCTGCACACACGGCGCCCTCTTTTGAATAGTATGGAAAGCTATTCAAGACATTCACCAAAAAGCACTGCCTTATTCACTTTAAAGTCTTAGAAAACTTCTGCAGATGGCGCTAATTACAATTACATACAATTGTTCTCCATCTACAATATATCATGCGTCTCCTTGTAAGCAAAGCAAAATAAAAGACGATTTATTGTCTATTATCTTTAATCACCCCAATAAAAAAAATTAACAGTACAAGCTGTATTTCTAGGTATAATCCATAAGATTATTAATAAGCTTATTCTCAAATTGATGTACTTATATTTGAGACGGTACTTTTCAAAAGTTGATTATCTGTTAAATAATAGAATATTTATAAAATATCCAATCATAATAATAACCCTATTTAATTTTAGTCATTTCTTCCAAGACTGGATGTTTGGTTTCTAGCCACGATAGACACCTATGTCCTGGTTTATTTAAACAAATAATTGTCAAATTTTTAATTCTAACATAATTTGTGATTTTGGAATAATCAACCCTTGAACGATTCCAATCTCCAAATCATTTAAGTACACTGTAACTTTTCAATCATACCATTTCGATATTTTAAAAGATTCAGTTGAAGATGTTTTTGACTAGTTGAATCCTTTTATAATGGCTTTAGTGCCTGAAGAACGGAATCAATCGACATTATATTAGGTCTTTACCTATGAAATTGGTGTTTTGTATGGAGGTTTTGGGGAAATCTGCATTTTCCATACTAACATTTTTTCAGATTTCTTCACAACGACAAATCCAGAGATGATAATTTTTGGCATGTGTCATTATCATTAGACAAGCTTTAGCAATATCAATATGTGCGATATCATTCTTCGTAAAAAATATTTATCGCTAATAAGTGAATGCAAATCAAATGATGTATCCGGGAGGCACTTAAATAGAGTTGTCTTCGTTCCTAATTTTAACACAATTAAACTTACAACAAATTATCAAAACAAATCAAAAGAGCACAAAAATATGGTCTATTTTTAGAGGAGGTAATTATCTTTTAAGAATATTCTGAAACTTAATAGCTACAGACAAAATACTAAGGGAGAAAATAAACGGCAATTTCATAGGTAAAGACCTATTATATCGATTACCACTACAAGAATATTAAAGTTCTGTTTTCATAAAGAATAATAATGTGAATGCGAAAAACTATTCTTGAAGAATTTTTTTTTATACTTAGGTAAAAGAAGCGAAAGTCAGTTCTCATGATAATATTGTCATGTTCATTTGTTAAATCATCGAAGTTTCGATCTTGTTAGTAAGTAAATAAATTTCAAGCGATTTACACAATAATTAATTATATACCGTTGTAGGTTACACTCCTACTTACATTTATATTGGTATGTATAATTTTTTTAGATGCATAAATATAGGTACTATTATATAGGTACATTAACACATCAAGATTTGTAAATAAGTAGCATTTAGACTAACCTAGACAAAGGATAGTAGCAGTTCACGAGTTGTTACAATACATGACACCACCCGCAAGCACGATCGTCAAACCGCATTGAAGAAAGAGACCTAAGTAGTTCCAAACTACGTCAATAGATGGCGTTGATACCTTTGTCAAGGCCAAGGCATACTGAGGCAGAATCTAATGGCCTAGTGCAATGTGAAGGTAGAATACCTTCACGATAAAAAATATCATGATTAGACCCTGGTTCATTGACCCTGTTGTATCCATAAATAAATAATATCTACAATTACCTAAATTCTTTTTTAAGTCTCCGTAGGCGTGTGTAACCAAAATCGCCATAATATAAAACGTTTCTACTCCACGTTAGCTCAAGAAGTCATTGGAAATACAAAAGTCACATTGAGTTGGTAAAAGCTATGATATTCTCAAAACTATAAAAGTTTCATGTAGGTACTGATTTGCGGTAGTAGCAGGAGGTACCACAAACATGTATTTAAGGTGTTGTTACATACCTAGTGCTACCTAGCATTGGGTCTGCTTGCTCGTCAGTACGTTTAATATTATAGAGAAATACTCTCTGAGGCCAGACAATAAAATAGTCCTTTGTTTTGTAAAATATTAGACTGTGTTCAAACGGTTATAATGTAACTAAATATGACATCCACATAAACATATCCATTCCCAGTTCAATATGACGGTGTACTTATTTTACATTTCTATAAAAACACAACAAAAGCATTAACACAAAACCAAAATTGTTAAATATTTCGTCAGTTTTTATAAGAACAAAATCTTGCAGAATCCTCTAGATTCACAGAATCTAAACCCAGTTAATGTACCAATAAGAAGTTTTGTAGAACGAAATTATGCTTTCTCTGGTATAGATTCACGAAGGCGACTAAATTATTCGACTTTAGACTATATTTTAAGGCGTCAAGAGATAAGCTGCTCGCCATCATTAAATGCAACAACTATACTGGTATATTGGATGTTGGTACCCTTTGTATTGCTTCTTCCAATTTACTTTAAGCCGTCAACTCAGTGCGACATATAAGTTTCGTAATTACATTTCAGCGAAAGTCACCGTGATAACAGGAAGCTTGTTCTTATAGAAACTGAAACCCCTAATTAAAATACTAATTGTTGTTTTCGTTGAAGACTGCAGCTCCTAAGAAGGGCAATGGCTTCACCACAGGCCCGCCAAGAGCGAAGAATGTCTTGACTGGAGCAAACCAGGAGGCCAAGAAGGAGAAGACTAGGAGCCAAAATAATATTTTGACGAACCAGTCCAAACAGTAGAGGCTGGAAAAGAGAAAAGGCAAATTGATAAAGCAAGCCATATAGTCAGAAACTAGTAACTAAACCCCTGGGACTCACACTCATCATGTTATGGACGAGACACGATTGATTTCCTATTCTGTCTACTGTGTTAGGTTTTCTTGTACTAAAAAGGTTAATCTTGACCTTAAAATAGCCAAGACATAGGCCTCTTCCACGGATTTCCATAAAAATCGCGACAAGGAGCTTTTTCCAAAATCATAAATTTACCTTAACGTATTGATTCGCATTGGGCTTAATTGACACACTTGTGTGAAAAGCGTAGGCCTGGCATTACAACCATGTTTTGATAATGAATATTAATAGTGTGTTACATATGCAAATAGTAACGATACTTGGTTGCTTAGTCTTTTAAATAGATAGAATTGATGAGAGTGTGTGCGTAGCCTACAAGATTTTGCAGATATAGGTAATTAAAAAGTCCCTTTCCTAAATATTCTAATGAATATTTATATTAATATAAATTGTGTTCTGAATCGAAATGATGTTGTTGTTGTAAAGCCAGCGTTGGCCAGCTAATTATAGGGCTTAAATTATATAGAACTTGACTTACAATCTGTGGTAGATGCGGTTCACTGAAATTTTGTTAGGATCTTCCTTGAGGCAGTAAACGCGTCCGCCGTTCACACATTTCCTCATGTACTCATTGCGGTCTTCATGTTCAATATCAGTGTTGAAGATAACCTTCTCTTCTTCATTCAGTACTTTTTGAATGTTATCATAGTTTTTGCACGGGAACTTCCACGCTCTCGTGGTGAAGAATTGGAGCACCTCCAAGCCTTGGCTGATTCGGTCTTGGATTCTCAGCATGCTGTAAAATAATTTTTAAAATGAATAGTGAGAAATAAACATTTATTTTTAAAACAGCATAGGCGGTTCCAGTATACTCGTACATAGTAACAGTATCTAAATATTTAACCAGACGTGACCTTTTGGGGGGTCATTACTGCATTTTATGTTAAATAAATTTGGTATTGCCGAGGTTGTTACTGATGTTTGGGATGCTTGTATCTGATTCTTTACTTAAATGAATATCGCGGTTTGGATATATAATATACTTAATATACTTTTTGGAAATATGATTAATTCAAATTTTAAAATAAAGGTAAAATCTGTTTTGTTCACCACAGAAATCATGTTTCGTGTCCCAGGGCATGGTTCATAATTACTCAAGTAGTATTGAAAGTACATGTTTACATTTTTCTGACTATAATTTTGAACTTATTTCCTGTTTTCCTGTGTTCCATTCTTTAAATCGAATAAAAATTTATTTTTTATTATTTTCCTCATGTTCGTATCTGGTGTAGTGCGTACTCACCGTGATTGCAAGCATTTATTGTTGACATGATTGACATCAATCATCACGATCAATGCCAATTTCAGATACTTCGTAAGTATACTTTGTAATCTCACACCAAGCTCAGGCCTTAACGGCAAAGTAAAATTAGAACACCTATTCCTATTTTTGAGTGTAAGGCATGAATCCGCGAAAGAACGGGGCTCTGAGTAAGTTTACAAATAGCACAATAGGATGACAATAGTCAAAATGTTGACTTTTCGTTGTCTGATAATCAATTTTCTTCAGCTTCATTTTCTAAAGCAATATAACGGAAATAGAGTCTCAATTAACATTTCGTGGTCTGCAAATCAATTTTCTTAACATTAAGCGAAATGTCAAAATTTTATCCATTGAAATACTATTGCCATTATATTTTCATAGTTGTATAAATTAGGGGCCCTGTAGGCCTAGACAAAGTGCCATTCTATTGACGATTTCCATAATAGAAATAGAAAGAAATGTATGGGACTGACAGTTCCGATAGATAAGTCACGTGATTCCATCAAGCGAGTAGCAAAGTGGTAGACAAGATGCTTTCTACTGTGTCTCTATTCTATCATACGTCATCATTCTATTTTGACAGTAGAATAATCCTATACAAAGTGGTAGACAAGATGCCGTTTTTGACAGAACAAATAGATAAGTTTCTATTCTACTAATCGCTAACCAAACGATTCCTCGAACCCAATAGTAAAGCGTAAACCTTTGACTTTCTTACTTATCCTTTGTGTGTTGTGTTTTATTTATAAGTTAATATGCATACTTTAAGACTTTTGTGGGCAGCCAAAAATGAAGAAACTTGGCTTAGACGGCAGAGGAGACAAGAAAACCGAAAACGTCTTGAAAAAGTTAACATCATGCCAGACAAGTTATTTGTTAAACATTTTAGACTTAATAAAGATTTTTTATAAAATGTAGTGAACTTAGAAGGCGTACACACTTGAAAGGAACAAACGAGTTACCATTGGTGATAAAAGTAAAATAAAATAAAACTTTAATTATGTAACACTGTAATAAATAACTCAAAAAATTGTAACAAGATATTTCTTTCGTAGGTCTTGTGTGCCCTTAGTTTTTCGCCACGGGCTCTTATTAGCGAGTAGTTAGCAGCAACACATGAATTCTACCAACGCGGCAAACTGCTGTGGGCTTGCTCTTTGTCTAGATGCCATCCTAAAAAGGAATAAACATAGATTGTAAACCCTTTTCACTTTTTAACGACAACACCAGAATAATAATAAAATTACTATGTTCACGAACGTAAAAGCACTTTCTTTCTTGCACTGTTAAACATTGCACCCAATTTAAATTATTTATCATTATTTAATAATTACCAAATAATTACCACATTCAGAACAACTCATTATTTTCAATATCGGATGTTATCGTCCGCGCGCCTTGATATCGGACCCTTGCATCGGCGGCGCACGCATGCGCAGAAGCGCGGACCGTGCGACTGCTACCGAAGAGAACCGAATGGAGCCGAAAGCAGTGTTGCCAACGCTGTTACTACAAAATATGCTACACAGGTGTAGAAAATATGCCAATAATATGCCAAATTTTTACTAGAAATGCTAAATAAATATGCCAAATTAGAAAACCATTTTTATATTTTATACTTTATTTTTTGGTTTTATAATAACAATAAAAATATGAATATATATAATATATATAGGTAGATCATGATCTACCCTTTCGGGTGCGACAAATATAATAAGGTACGAAATAAATAAAAAATGTTCAAACATTTAAACAAACAAAACAAAACCTACACACCTAGTGTAGGCATAAAATAAATTCTTAACTCAATGCTTTTTATCTACTGTAATTTTTGAAAATAATAAAAATCGAAGTAATTCTAAAAATATTTAGAGATCAACATTTAGCGATTCTGTGAAAAGTAAAATAAATCATTCAAATAAAATATCAATATCTTCGTCATCTTCAATAACATCTACAGCGGCCTGTGTTGATGTTGAAGGCTCAGTACTGTAATTCTTGAAAATAATAAACATCTAAGTAATCTTAAAATTATTTTGAGATCAAAATTTAGAGATTCTGTTAAAAATTAAAATAAATCAGTTAAATAAAATATTAATATCTTCGTCATCTTCAATAACATCTACAGCGGCCTGTGTTGATGTAGAAGGCTGAGAGCCAAGGTTGCATTCTTTGGTACCAATACAGCGCAACACCGTGTCTGGCACTTCGTAAGAATAGCAGCACTTCCCTACTCTTTTAAGTCCAAATCGTACATACATAATTGCATTGAGCGTCTTCACAGCCACTCGATTTCTAAGTTTAGTTTTAACCAAACTCATTTGGCTAAATACACGTTCAATATCCGCGTTAGAATGTGGCAATGTCAAAAGAGATATTGCAAACTGGCACAAGGCTTCAAATGGGTTGTTATTAGCTGCATCATGTCGCACTTGCAATACATACAGTAAGCTTTTGAAGAATCGTTTTGAACGGGCTGCAACCACTCTTTAAAATCTGTCATCCGCTCCCAATCTGATCGATATTGTTGATTATATTTGGGTAGCATAATTATGTTGTGACAAAAAGACAAAAGTAATGTGAATTACACGAAATATCGCACTTTAAGTGTAAACGAGCAAAGCGAACGAGCGAACGGGTCTACAAATTATACTCTTTGGTCTACAACTTGTGTAGGTACTTGCATGCAAAATAACAACATTGTCTATGATGCAATACCAGGGGGAATCCCGATACCATAGAGCAAGGACTACCTACTATACTATTTAGGGTGCGTTCCAAAACGCTCGGGGTAGAGTAAAGGTAGAGTAAATTTTACCCTAAGATACTATCAGGGTAAATTTTCGCATACATTCGGTTTCACTCTGGTATATTTTAGAACGGCTTAGAGTAAAATTTACTCTACCCTAATCGTTTTGGAACACACCCTTACTATTTGTGAAAAGTATGGCCTATTAAAAAAAAATAGTTTGAGCTACGTTCGGATACAGATAAAAATAATATGCTAAGGAATTATGCTATATGCTAGGGGCAAAAAATATATGCTTAACGTGAAGTAAATATGCTAAATTTAGCATAAAATATGCCAAATTGGCAACGCTGCCTTTCGGCCCGAAAGGCAGCGCGCGAAGTAAGTTTGACGTTTCTTCGATAGAAAAACCACGGACACTTTTTTTTTCTTTCTACTGTCATGATGGAAACAACGATCTTGACAGTAGAAACATCTTGTCTAGCTATCTACGATAGAAAACGTTAAGTCTATTACGATTGTAGAAATAGAATAGATAAGAAGCGATGGCATTTTGTCTAGGCCTACTGGTTATTGTCGTTTAATCATAATCAACGTTTTTATTATTTTTAATATTGTATTTTGGGCTTTTGGGTATCTTTAATGTTTGGAAAATCCTCTTCGCATTGATAATTTATTTTAATTTCAAATTAATCATGTTCTGTTACTTGGTTCGTTTTTACCCTTTACAGTTTTCTGTTTTCTGCTTTTTTTTTCATTTATTATAGTTTATAAAATAATACATAAAGTTGAAAATATTACATTGACATAAACCACAGAGGTTTCGCGACAATGTAGGAATCAGATCAGATCATCACGAAAGTACACAATTTTACAGTTTTGGTAACAGGTTAGCCAAATAGATATTGATTTTGAGAACCAGGCAATGTTTCTTCCTATGTGTATTTAAACATTTCGGAATAATCTTTAATGTTAAATTACATAATTCAAAAGAGTCATATTAAGGTATTTAACCAGTCTTGAAGATGAAGTGGTTTATTTTGATAATGATTGATACCAAGACGCAAATAAGGAACCTTTTCTAGCAACGAAATTTTAATTCAATTTTCTAAGGGCGAATTCGACTAAATTGAGATTAGTAACACGGGAATAGTAATACCAAACTGTGTTCACACGATTGGTCAAATCTGCCCTAAGGGCGGAGCCGACTAGCTATCCTAGTTTTTTTATGTTTGGCTACACGCGAATAATATTATTTTAACGGGGTACGCAGTCTTTCGCGCACGAATGTGTCAATGTCTCGTTTGACACAGGGCAGATTCGACCAATGGTTTCCGCTCTGTTTGGTATTATTATTCCCGTGTTACTTATCTCAATTTGGTCGAATTTGCCCTAAATAAAAAAACACTTATTGTGGCTATACTCTGATAGTTATATGCTGTCGCAAAATTTTTCGTAAATAATGATGTGAAAGTCGTAGTATATCATTTTATTCTATCAATAGTTTTTGCAGCGTACGCAATGTAAAGAAATTTTTGATAATATTTTACACACTGGGTTACATGATTGGAATTTAAATAAGGATTCCTAATTTTTCTAAAATAAAATATAGTCTGTCTCAATAAATGGCCTATCTAACACAGAAAGAATTTTTCAAATCAGATCAGTAGTTTTTGAGATTAGCGCGTTTTACTAAACAAACAAACATACTCTTCGGCTTAATATTTTATTATAAGTATAGATGAAGCTTAAACTCAAGAATTCGGAAGAGAACATAGCCACAAAAAAAATTACTTTTTAATTTGGTTTTATGATTTATTTATTGTTAGGTAACTTTTGCATGATCTACCATTCTTCTGACATTGGCGTAAGGTCAACCACACTGAACTTGCCTTCATAATCAATGTAGGTAAACATGATCTCGAGTTCAAGGTCCAATTGTTTTATAGTGAGACAAGTTACAACGTTGAAGCATTTTTGTTCGCGATCATAGCGCATTGACCTTCAGTTCGAAGACTTGAATCGTAGGGCGAGTGTTTTGATCCGTAGTAATAATAGTTACCTCAATAGTTAAAATCTAGACCAATAGCGTCGATAGAAATGCCAAAATGTATGACGTCTGCTTGACCAATTGTTAAAGGAGATGGCTAAATGACTGCCCCTAACTTGTATAAATATATCATACTACCTCGTAATTTTTATATAACAATTAAGTACTGAATTATTACATGTTAATTCTTTTTCTGAAACTTTCGTGAAAAATAGAATAATATTACTTACGGTTGACAGTGTTGACGTTTAAAGGAATTATCGATTATTGTAGATTTGTTCATAAACCTCAGTCATAAACAGAATAATCGATTTGCACGAAACGAAGAGCGTTAATCTTTTAGATAAATATAATTAAATAATAACGCAATGACCACCAGTAAATAATGTAAACATAACAATTTTCTATAAATAAATGTTAAATTAATGTTCAACGATGAAAAAAATCAACAACAGTATTTAAATCACTAGACATTATGGATTTTATTGCACTGAGAGTTTATTCTCAAACCTGCATTTTATAACTGTACAATTCGGTCATATTAACCTTCAAACCCGGACATTGGCTAATCAAATTGAAAACCAGGATTTAAATAAATTAATAAATATGTTTTTCTATGTTATGTTTTTCAAGATTATAGTGCTTTGAAAAGTTCTTGAAACTTTTCATATGCGACCTAATATATAGCATTTCATTCTAGGGCACCTGCTGATACAAAATTTTTCCATCTCCTTTTGCGATGAAAATTCTAAGTAATATACATCAGCTGTGTCGACAGCCGCCATTTTACTAATCCAGGCATCGTGTTGAGGTTAAATTGTCTATGATTATCTAACTTAAGTTATATTTAAAAATTCGGCTATTGGACAAGCTGTCATATCACGATATCTTATGTTTAATCCATGTTTTAACCTACTGGTCAACCTAACCACGGATGAAAAAACTGACCCTTAGATTATCTAAGACTTGAATGAACCATCTTTTCTGGGTCACATTTTTTGTATGAATTAACTACACGACAATTCTTTTATATGGCTTTGTTGGTTTGGTTGTGTCATCTTCTTGGGACATTTTGAAAATGTTGATCCATTATAACAATTTGAATTAACGAGAATTTTCTTGGACTTTTTAAAAATGTGTCTAAAAATTTCTGCCTATTTATTTACATCGAAAATGCGTTAAGTCGAGAGATTTTGCCGTCGATCAATATCATTTTTAGAAATGTAAAAAGTAATGAACTTAGCAGGCGTTTATAAAAATTTATATGAAAAATTTGTTGAACTATGAGTATGTTGTAAGACATGAATTGACTATACCGACATACCGATTAATCAAAAGTGAAAAAAATCGTTTCAGTTATTATTTATTAAGATATACTTACAATCGTTTCTGGCCAAACAGCAGTAGCAGGAAATCGATGAAGTAAGCAGGAATCATGTGGTAGAAGAATCGCCGGGTTTCGTGTAACAGTTTGTTGGTGGTGATGTCTCCATTGGGGTACCATAGCGGCCACTCCAGGGGTTCCTTGCGACCATATTCTTTGGCTACATTAAGCACTTCTCCCCAGGTCGTTGCTTTCTGGTGTCCTATGTTAACGTTGTATACAGGTATTACTTCTGACCTGAAATTAGAATTATAATGATAGTCAGGGTTGAAAGCCACTAAATTTAGATGGGATGGTGGTCCACCTAATCAGGGTGGCCTGATAGTAATGGTTTTTAAGTACTGAAGTATGGGTAATATTTATAGCTTTATAAGGTCATTGCTTTAATTTAGAAGGTACAGGCAGAGTCCAAGGAGCACTGTGTCCCCCAAGACCACATTTAGCCATACAAAAATTGGGTTTGGTCAAATGAAAAATCGTGAAAGATTAACAAGTGGCTAGCTCATCGCCTACACAATCACAGACCCATTACCCAATACGACCTTAGTTGCCTTTGACGACATGCTAGGCAAAAAAAGCAGCATATTATTTTTGTGTCCCGAACCAACACGAGACGAAGGTAGAAGTAGAAGGTAGAACGAACGAACGATGTAGAAGGTATTTAGTAGTTTAATAAATAAGTAGAAATATTTGTAGAGTTCTTACGTAAGAAATGTTTTTTTATACTACCGGGGTGGCAAACAAGCATACGGCCCACACAGATGGGCAGTGGTCACCGTAGCCTATGGACGCCTGCAACACCGAGGGCATCACCAGCGCGTTGCCGACCCTTAAAAAACCTTTTCACGCCTTTTTTTGAAGGACTCCATGCTGTAGTCTCTTGGGAAAGCCTCACCAGGGAGTTCATTCCACAGCCTAAGCGTACGAGGAAGGAAATTCCTCCTAAAACGCACGGTACGCGACCATTTTGGTTCTAACGTGTGAGGATGAATTCCCTGGCGATGGCGAGCGAAATGTGTATGACAATCACTTTGGTTGTGTATTTTTGAACCAGATTGTTATGTTCTAGGTAGGTATATCTCTTAACTCTTCAGCTACCAGACTCCAGACACTTAATCGCTTATCTATTGTTCGTGGCATCCCGAGATGCCACTCGGAATTTAAAGGGTTAAAGGTGATATCAATAACTAATACCAAGTACTTGAGAAAGGTTAAAGTAATTGAAACGAGAACTTGGTGAAGTTATATTTAGAAAGAAGACTTTTTTCCTAAAGTATGAGAGCACAATCGTATATTACGTATCGTGAAACCATTAGAAGATTCTTTCATATTTATTCTCAAAATTTTCGCCTTGACATTGTGAGGTGGCTTTAATGATATGTTTATATGTGCGTCTCAAAACAAATATTTTCCGGTCCTGCCTGTCCGGTTTTTCGAAATAGCCATTAAGTAATTTTTATTTTAGTGTGACCGGTTTTCTTATGACATAGCTATGTCCTGTTTTCAAAACCAATAAAACAATCAGTTGAAAATGATACAAGCGTGGCTGATTCTTAATAGCTACTGTAGATCTTGAAAACATTATTTCTAGCATTAAACATTATTACTTGTTAATTACCATTAATACTCGTACGTGGCCTATGTAGGTATGGTGAGTTTTTTGATCCGTAGTCATAGTATCACTATAATTCTATGACTACGCATGAGATTATAATGTTGAAGCAGATAGTGACTGCAGTAATAACAAAATATCAGAAGCAATATATTTTTGAATGATGATGAATGAATGATGATGATGATGATGAATTTGAATGATGATGAATTTACGCGCACATAATATTTCAAGGCACGATGAAACATTTTGTTACATACATAGCGGCCTCCTAGCTTCATGAACGGCGTAGCATATGTAGGTGATACACCCTATCGAAAATGCTTTTTATACTTATATTTAAATAGACACTGACTTCTCAGTTTTGGTGCCCTCAATCATGGCGACCGCAATGATGGCGTTGATGGCAATGTCGACAGGTATGACTTGGGCGTGGAGGCTGCCGTCGCAGAGCATGGTCCGGATGACGCCCTTGCCGGCACCCAGCATCACCCCCACGGGGCCGTTGAGGCTGTCCACCCAGCCTGGGACTGGCTCGTGAAGCGCTGGACACACTGGAACAATAAAAAGATTGCATACAATATAGATATATATTATATATACATACATTATGAATAATCACGACTATTATCGTTTATACCATGGAGAATGCTCTGAAGAACTCTTTGACCTTATCCCTCCTTCTCCTTTCCTACACACGAGTACGCGTGCTGGTCTACGGAGTCACACTTTCACTGTCGCTACGTCTACTTTGCGCACCAAGAGATTTCGTGACTCCTTTCTCTGTCGTGCAGCTAGAGCGTGGAATTCCTTACCGGCACACGTATTCCCTCCTTCTTACAATATGGGTTCCTTCAAAAGAGGCGTGAAAAAGCATTTTTTGGGCCGGCAAGGTGAGGGTGGCTAGGGCAGTATGTCAGTATGCTGCTCTGGCTATCTTCACATATAGACTCCTCTACTGCTCAGGTAGTGTGGAGTCATTTGTCGAGCTTTTTATAAAAAAAAAATATTTGCCCCCAACGGTTGGTCAGAGACTAGGCAAAAACACCGCAAAAGCAGGTCACAGCCATAGTCCGCGCTTCACCAAGCAGTGACTGCAGTCAACGTGACAGGTGGTGAGCCCTTCACCCCTAGCTATTGGATGTTTAGCAGTTCTAAGTCTATTAGTCGCCTTTTCGACACCCAAGGGAAGAGATGAGTTGGAAGTATTATTTTAATGTGCCGCTATCACACGACGCATAGGTACCATATGCAAGTAGTTAACGACAAAATTCCTGGAGAAGTGAGGAGGATCTATAGTGTTTGTGGCTATCATATAATTTTTTAAAGTGCTGATTGATTTTAAAATGAAATTTTGAACACGGTGTGCCAATAACTCAGAAGGTATCGATAAGTTTAGTTTAAAATGTCTTTGTGACTAATTACATTTGTTCTGCTCAATTCAGCGCTGTTTACGCGCATTGCACATGTTTTCAGCGCTTAATTTTATTTGAGATGCTTACTCGGCTGAACAGACGCGGAAAGCTGAGCGGGCTCCATACAAGATTGGCGTTGTAAGAGAATAGAAGAGGAATTTTGCTGAACAAATGTAATTCAAAAATTCAATATCGTTTATTCAAATTAAATGCGTCTTAGCGCATGCCTATGAACGTCAAAAGCATTTTACAAAATTTCGTTAAAGCGACAAACTACATCCGTTCACAAAACTACCAGGAGGCCTTGTTCTAAGAAGAACGGGTGAGAAACTCAGCAAGTTTCTATCCTCCGTTTACATCAACTTTATTGTTTTTTTAGTCATGTAAAAAATAAATAATAGTACATTATTTCGATTAAATTGTCTTCATTCGATCATTACTAGTAAAATGACCTCGATCGATAAAAGCACAGTTAACTCCAAAAATATGTAACCACTTTACACAGAAACTGACTCATACTAGAAGGAAATAAAGATACCTACAGCGTACAGTCGAGTACAAAAATATGTATACACAGTTATTGACTGAGTTGAGTATGTTTTATTACTTATCTAAGATCAGAGATGGAATCACACATACAATGCGATACAGAAAAACAATTATATCAATTTATATCCCTTATTACGTAATACTAGCTATTGCCCGCGACTTCGTCCGCGGTTACTATAGTTTTTTAACTCTCCCACGAGAACCCTTTATTTTTCGGAATAAAAAATATCTTAGTTGTTGACCAGGAATATAAGGTATCGCCATGCAAAATTTCATTGAAATCGGTCCAGCCATTTCGGAGATTAGCCCGTACAAATAGACAAAGAAACAAAAAAATATAAAAACATTTTTTGGCATTTAAATATTAACTCTTTATTGCACATAAACAAAAAGAAACAATGTAAAAAGCAGAAGTATACAAGGGAGAACTTATCTCTAATAGGGATATCTTCCAGTCACCCTCTTTTAACATCCCTCATTTACCCTCTTTTAACATCCCCCCCACTCGGTTTTGAGCATTTTATTTCTATGTACAGAGATTCGACCTCTGCAGTTTTATTATATTATGTAGGTATAAATACCGTAAAGGTCAAATATTATTAGAATTTTATCATTTCAATATGAATGAACAAGTTATGTCATCCTTTAGCAGTTCATTAATTATCAACTAATAGCTACCTGATGGTACACATTATACAAAGTTATAGGTACAACAGTATATAGGTAGAATGAATGACTTGTGTGTGTAGTTATGAAAAATCGTAATGACATTTAACCTCGACTGACTGTTCTAATCCTGTTTTGGACGAGACAGTAGATTTTCTATTGTATATACAAATGTATCAGGTGATGAGTTAATTATTCTTAATCTATTGTTCACAGTTTTTCAATGGTTTTGATTTTCCTTTGACATACTCATGCATTTCTGGACTGGAGTCCACAGTCCGATTTTCAATGACAGCTTTCTTCTAATGTCGAATTGTCGAAGACACTTTTGTAGTGTGGACACTACCGAGGTCTTTATCGAATTAATAACCACTAATCGGAATAGGTAGGGCTATTTAGGTTCATTGACCGCAAGCATTGATGTTGATATGGATATTTCTCGGGATTTCGTCTAATACTCCGGGATTCGATTATTATAATAATTTTTATCAATAGTATAAGAATAGTATTTTTTTTTGATTCAATAACTAAATTATTGTTTTAACGTGTTGGTAATTTTGTTCAAGATTTTATTGTAGTTAAATACAAATAGGTAGTTTGTTCTTTTCAATCATGTTCGATTTTTGAGATACAAATAATTCTTGTAAAATTACGGAATGAAAATGTTAAATAAAAGTAATTGTTTCATATCCATATTATTCTACCATATGACAATAACATAAAATAGCTCTACCTACTCCGATCACTGTTAATAACATATTTCATCATCTTTCACATGTTTCATCATTATCATCTGGACTTCAGAAATTCTATTTAGTGATAAATCAGTGATAATATCTGTCGTGGCTGATGTATTTTTGGTATATAATTCAAACCAAAAGACGTTATGGATTTCTATAGTGTATCGGCAATACGAGTAGGCTTTCCCGTATTTTGTCGCAATTAAAATTACTGGTGGTGTGTGGGTGTGTAATGCACCTTTGCCTACACTTTCGGGCATATAGGCGTGAATAATGTATCTGGTGCAAATCCGGCTCGAAGGACCAAAAAATGTATAAAGGGTTTTTTTAATGAATCTCTTAAGACTAAGTAGTTAACATCTTAAATAACACATATTTTATTCAAAGAAATTTTATCATAACTCAATAAATGAAAAAAAAAATGATTTTACAAGCTTATAATGCACAGTCGTGACATTAGTAAGTCTATGTTCCGTTCATACGAAAAGGCCACTCGTGACGCTCGCACTCGCAATGCGCAAAGAGCTAAGAACATTCAGAAATTGATATTTGTTTTTGTATGAAAGTAAAATGTGTCAAATAATTAAAATTCGCAAAACAAATGTTGTTATTTATGATGTAAGCTACCTAGTGTGGCAAGGTTGTAGATTCATTAAAAATAACGCTGCATAAATTTTTTGGTCCTTCGAGACGGATATGCAACCGATACATATAATCACGCCTATACGCCCGAGGATGTAGGCAAAAGTGCATTAATACTTCCATATTAAAGCTTACCAATGCTCGGTCGCGTGATAACCACAGGCAATTCCCCGTAGGCTCGTTCTACGATGTTCTCGGCCAGTCTCTTGGAGTAGGTGTAGCAGTTGGGGTGTGGTCCCAGCAGGGCCGGAGTCAGGACCGCCAGCTGCTTGTCGTTCAGCCACTCGACCAGCCTCATCACGTCTTCGGGCTTGGCGGGGGGCGCGTGGATCTGCAATGAGACTTCTTCAGTTATACTTTTATTCGTACTAAGTGCAGTAACTGTAATTTCGTAGTTTCATTTCACCCACGGTTTTGGTCTCGTTAAAGCCAGGTAGCAATTTGCTGATACAAATTATTTATAGCGGTACCCATTTAAACGGTTTTTTAGATTTTGACACCTCATTTTATTCGTACGTCATTAGAGTTCATATCCGCAAGGAACTTTTGTTAATTTTTTCTAGCGAATGTAGAGTTTAAATTAATAATAATATATATAAAATCGGTTGAGAGAGTAAAATTGATATAATAGGGGTTAAAGTATGAAATTGCCGTTTTGTATGGAGATTTTGGGGAAGTCTGCATTTTTCATACGAAAATTTTTTCAGATTTCTCCACAACGACAAATCCAGAGATAATAATTGTTGGCATGTATTATTAGACAAGCTTTAGCAATATGTGTGATATCACTCTTCATAAAAATTATTTATCATTTTTAAGTGAATGTAAATCAAATGATGTATTCGGGAGGCACTTAAAAAAGCGTTGTCTCCGTGTTCAATTTCAACATAATTAAACTTATCAAAACAAATCAAAAGAGCTCAAAAATATGGTCTATTTTAAGAGGAGGTAATTATTTTTTAAACATACTCTGAAACTAAATAGCTACAGACAAAATACTAAGAGAGAAAATAAACGGCAATGTCATACTTTAACCCCTATTATGAACGTTGAATGTGATAGTTGTAGTTATAATACTTTGGACTACATGATAAATGTCTTTTTACCTTTTCATCCAACACGTCGTGATCAGGATAACAAAAAGCTGTCGACAAGTGAATAAAGACAGCTAATTTCTTCAACTGCCTCGCTATGTTCAGCGCCCGGACTGTGCCGGAGGTGTTCATATTGACGTTGTCTCTCAGAGGAGCCTCCAGCTTGAGGGTGGCAGCGAAGTGGAACACCACGGAGACATCGTTGGACAAGTACTCGATGTCCGTTTTGGACAGCCCGAAGTCTTCGAACAAAACGTCGCCTTGCAAGGCTTTGATTTTCTTGAAGGCACTTGGGCGTTCATTTCGGAGACGGTCGAATAACTGGAAAAGAAATAAGAGTAGGTAAGTTTATTAGAGTTACATTCAACATATCACGCCTTTTCCCCCGAAGGGGTAGACAGAGGTGTAAACACCCCCATTTTGCCAGGTACGTTAAGTCCCTATGTAACAAGTGTCAAGTGGCGAACATGTTGCACCGGTCACAATGTGAGGTAAGTGATATTCACAATCAACTGTTTACATAGAATAAGTTTTATAGGCGTTGGAGTCTACTCTAACGAGTAGTACCCCGTCTGTCCCAACTCGGCTACCATTGCCTATTTCACAGCTAAATATTAGGTTGGGGAAAAAGTCTTTTCGCATTATAGTATGTATAAACTTGTAATAAAATCTCTTTGGCTATACTATTTGTATCTGGCTGGTTTTGGTATCATTGAAAGTTTAAATTTTAAAGAACATAATTCCAAATTCAAATTAGGAAAATGTGTGATTTTCATTTGTTTTTCGTACTGCCAAGATGAGTGAATGTAATGAAGAAATTCGATACATTTTAAAATTTTACTACAAAAAAGGTAAAAATGATACGCAAGCCGCGAAAAAAATTTGCGATGTTTATGCACCTAGTGCAGTGTCTGTGAGAGTAGCACAAATTTGGTTTAAGCGTTTTCAATCCGGAAATTTTGATGTCAAAGATGCACGTCGCTCTGGTCGCCCTATTACAGATAAAATGGATGCCATTTTTGAAAAAGTGGAGCAAGATCGGCATGTCAGTAGTTACGACGTAGCTGAAGAACTGGGAATTGACCACAAAACAGTTTTGGCGCATTTGAAAAAAACTGGGTACACAAAAAAGCTCGATATTTGGGTACCTCACGAGCTCACTGAAAGAAACCTAATGAACCGTGTACTCATTTGTGATTCTTTATTACGACGTAATGAAACCGAACCATTTTTGAAGAAGCTGATAACTGGTGATGAAAAGTGGATCACGTACGACAAGAACGTGCGAAAAAGGTCGTAGTCAAAGGCCGGTCAGGCTTCACAGACTGTGGCGAAACCCGGGTTAACTCGCAACAAGGTGATGCTGTGTGTGTGGTGTGATTGGAAGGGCATTATTCATTATGAGCTGTTACCACCAGGCAGGACCATCGATTCTGAACTCTACTGCGAACAACTGATGAGATTAAAGCAAGAAGTTGAGAGAAAGCGGCCGGAATTAATCAACAGAAGGGGTGTGGTTTTTCATCATGATAACGCTAGACCTCACACATCTTTAGCCACTCAGCAAAAATTAAGAGAGTTTGGCTGGGAGGTGTTAATGCATCCGCCGTATAGTCCTGACCTTGCACCTTCAGATTTCCACCTGTTTCGGTCTCTTCAGAATTCTTTAGGCAGTGTCAGGTTAACATCACGAGAGGACTGCCAAAACCACTTGTCGCGGTATTTTGACCAGAAGTCCCAAAATTTCTATAGCAATGGGATCATGTCCCTACCTACAAGATGGCAAAAAGTTATCGAACAAAATGGTACCTACATACTTTAGTTAAATGTAAATAAACTATATTAAAAAATGTTTTGAATTTTCTTAAAAAATGCGAAGAAACTTTTTCCCCAACCTATTACACAGTTCTATACAGCCTCAACAGATATCTAGAGGTGTTGTATTTATGAAAAATTGTGACGCTTCATAGGTTCCTTATGATCTTTATAACATTATTGCCGTAAGCCAGTATATTCATTATTCAATATCTAAGGTCGTTATTATCTTTAGCACAAAATTAAAACAAGATTAAAACAAAACTAACAAGAGAAAACGCCAATTAAAATGTCATGTAGGCAAATCTCGTCAGTTTGGACGTGGATGTGTCAACCAGTTTCTTAGTAAACAATCGCCCATTGCTAAATAGTTCTGTGCGGTCTGAAGATGTTAACATAATTTTACATATTTGATGTAGAAATGGAATTTTAATGTGTATGACGAATTTTTTCGTACGTGGGGTCTATGGAAATGTAGCTCTCCAAGGATCTAATGTTTGCCAAGAGGATTGCTTGGTTAGTTAACAAATAACTTAAAAATATTGACAGATTTGAATTACTATTTCCACACAAGGTGCATAACTTAATTTCTGTCCTTTTCAGAGAAACGGGTCTTTCATATTATTAGGATGAGACCTTGCCGAGCTTCATGTTGTCCTAATTTTGCGAAGGATAGAGTGACAGGTTGACGTTCGTAAGAGTTTAGCAATGTACCTTAAGTGATTGTTTACTTCATTATCATTGAGACTAAAGACTGCTGTAGGATCGCCTTAATGAACTGCCCCATCCTGCGACTGTATGGAGTTCGTTAGATTGTTAGTCCAATTTGCGACGTCTAACAAAGATGCACCTCCCAGAGGCCGGCACTCGAGAACCCTCCCTTAACTTTACTTCTTTACTTCTTTCATTCTTTCTTTCCTCTTTTCATCTATACAAATTATCATGCCTATGTCCCCAGATGGATGGGATTCCTATCATTATTGTTATTTATCATTTTTATTAATGTGACAAAATCTTGCATACATACATACATAAAATAACGTCTCTTTCGCGGTGAGGTAGGCAGAGATTACAGATTTCCTCAGCACACACCTCTCGCTTCTTCTACTCATTACTTGCCTTATACATGATTTTTGGTTTGGACTTGTCCTCAGCCTATCTCAGGCCTTCCAAATGGTGAAACACATGAGGAGCATGGGCCGTAACCACCACGCTGGCCCAATGCGGGTTGGTGGGTAGAAACAGTCACAATAGCGACCGGGACCAAAGGCTTAACGTGCCTTCCGAAGCACGGAGGTGCTCGAGATCACAAAGTTTTAGTCGGCCATACACGACCTGACCATGGCGAAGGTAGCTTTGTTTTCAATCGAAAGCCACTACGCCACCGAGCTCGTCCTCCCTCCGAGGTTTGGACTTGAATCTTGTATAATAACAAGATTTTCTCAGTCTTACCGGTAGCCGTTGGATGTCCTCCAACCGCTGCGTCACCGACTTCCCCCTCTTCGGGCGGAGGATGACGTAGATGTTGCCGACGTCAGGCACGGCGTACAGCAGCTTCTCGATGAGCACCTTGCCCATGAACCCTGTGCCGCCGGTCACCAGCACGCTCCTGCCCTTGTAGAACTCACGGACGGATGTTTCGGGCGCCATGACTGAAACAATGGAAGGTGGAAAATTTTTTGGTCACTCTAGTCCTCAGAAATTAATGAAAAGAAAGCTATCGCTTGTCTCAAACTGTGCTCAATGCATGGCAATGCAATAAACTCGCCCCTATTACATAGGGACTTAGCAAATCTGGGCGTTAAGACTTCTGCATACCCCCTTTGGGGATAGACGCGTGATGATATGTTGTCTGTTATCAGTGGTCCTCAGAATGTGAAAATTGTATACTCTTGTATTTATTTATTAAGGCTTCATGTACACAATACATATGGAAGACATAAGGACTGCCTACGCTTATTCAGCTCCATTCAACGTTTTTCTATGAGGAACAACGGTTTTACAAGCGCTGTATTTATTTTAAATACAAGTACCAGAAATAACCGATCATCTCTAATAATTTCGGTTAGAATTCGGTGTTTTTTCAAAGGTTGCTGATGAGTCCGGCACATGTTCGGCCACGCATGGCTGCATATCAGCTAACAGATCAACGACGATTTCTCTCAGTTCCGGTACTCTATGACAATGACCTGAGCTTTCCAGATTGCGCCTAATGCATATAAAATTACTATGATTCTAGTAAGTATAGTAAAAATAAGACAGAGGATATCATTGGCGTTCTCTTTGGTTTTCGATATTGAAAACAATGCTACTTCCGCCGTAACCAGTGCTTTGACGCGTGACCAAAACTTTGTTGATCGAGTTCCTCCGTGCTTCGGAAGGCACGATACTTTTAGTTGTTGGCCCACTCTGGTGGTGTTTCGTCCCTAAGGATCTTTTTTTCATCCGTCGTTATCCGTATCTCAATAGTTAAAATCTACACCAATGGAAACGCCAAAATGTATGACGTCAGCTTGACAAATTGTTAATTTCGATATTGCGATAAAAAATCGAAGCTGGTCTGCCAGCCGCCATATTACTAATACCAGCATCGTGTTGTGGTTAAATTGTCTATGATTATTTAACTTTAGTTAGGTATTTTTGAAAATTCGACTATTGGACAAGCTGTTAAATTACGACATCATACGTTTTCGCCATTGACCATATTTTAACCTACTGGTCAACCTGAACACGGATCAAAAAACGGACCCTTACTCTTCATTTGTTTTTTCTTGTAGGGAGGTCTGTACCCAACAGCGGGACTTTCATAAGCTGAGGACAGTAGACTACTTATCTATATCACATTGACGACCTCTGTGGTCGAGTGGTCTGTACGCCGGTCTCAAGGCGTCGCTATCTCGACAGGTTCTGGGTTCGATCCCCGGTGGGGGCAAATATTTGGGTGATAAATTTTCAGGCATTTGTTCTCCAGTCTTGGATGTTTATATATATTTACAGTATTTATATGTATTTATCTATTAAATACATTTATCTGTCATCTAGTGTCCGTAACACAAGCAGCACTAGTTGCTTAAAATAGGGCTAGTTGGATGGATGTGAATGTCTGAAGATATTTATTTTATTATTATTATTTATTCGTATTCTCGAAACCTTACACCGAAAGATAGAATAATATAAACATAAAATATAAATAAAAAATTACCTCAACTTTTCTAATAACTTGTAATGTATTCCAAAATTATTACCTACCTATCATAATACGTTGTTTTGTTAAAACGGAATCTAAAAAACCCTTCACAACATAATATATTTTTAATGTATATTTTATTAGTCCTGTGAGCAATAATATATTTCTTTCTTGCTTTAATCTCTAAGTCGAATAGAGTTCTATAAACCGAGATGTTCTATAAAATAGATGGCGAAATCTGGTCTTAGGAACCACGGCGTGCAATTCAAATGAGATTTAGATACATTAATAACAAAATAAAATTAAAAAATAAAGAATCCCGACTTAAAAAAATATAAGGAAAAAAACGCCTCCAGATGAGACAAAGATATTTTGTTTATATTTTTTTTTCGGTTGGGGGTTTTTTAATTTTATTTCATGCCTTTCTTCATGGTGAGAAGGATACTCGGGTATATTTCTCCACACGAGGAAACGCGAGTACGTCAGTATGGAGTGTGGATGGACCATAACGTTTTTAACTGACATTTGGTTGCGTAAATACGACCATAATTAGCGCGATTTGGGGCCAGGACTAACATTGGCAAAGTCC